>CM036239.1:50109762-50709762 GCA_020698575.1 Bostrychus sinensis | reverse complement strand
GCCCCACCCGGTCCAGGAATTGAACCCGGGACCTTCTTGCTGTGAGGTTTTGATATCCTCACATTATCGCCGACTTTAAATTTAAAAGCAACTAAATTCTTTGACTTTGTTTTGTACAATGCGTTAAACACAACCTTCTCATTGTCTTTGTTTACGGAGGCTGGTGTTATCTACCAATGGACTGATGGTTTGAGTTGTTATATGCACTAACAAGCTCCTGGACTACGTCTATATAGCTGCGGAAATTGACCGATGTTAAATACAACAATACAAACATTTGTGTCTTGAAAGTTCTGTTGAAGCTTTTGACCACACTAGCCTTAGTCTCATTAGCAATTCAAAAGTGGATGATCTTGTGCTGAGTCATAGGTTTTTGAAAACGTTTACTATAAAACTCTGTGCCCTTATCTGTTTGAAGCTTAGCGGGTACTCACCCTTCACTCAGAATGTTTTTAAATGCATTTGTAACAGCCGGACCAGTCTTGGTCTCGAGACATCTGACCCATGCATATTTTGAAAATACATCAATACATGTCAACAAGTAATGTACATCATTGTTGAATATTCAATCATATCTACCAAATTAGCCTGAAGCTGTTTGTCAATACCGCTGACCAGAACTCTATTCCTGAGGAAAAGTCTGATGGTACATTCACACCAGCCGCGAATCTGGGGTCAAATTCTTGTCATTCGCGTCTAGTTGGATGCGTGACCATTTTGAATTCGCATGAGGGGCATGGCCGCTAGGGCTACTCCCAAATGAGCCTGTCTGGGTTTGGTCACCTGTGTCCCGTGAGGCTGCAGGACCTCTCCCCAGGACACTGCTGCTGTACAGCAGCATTAACCCCAGAGACAGCGCTGAGACACCTGGGGTTATTTCTTGTACATTAGCTCTCTCTAGTGGTTTTGGGGTCTGGTCTAGTCACAGGCTCTGTATTTTCTGTTGTCCTGCAGAGTGCAATAACTGCTAATAAAACGAGCACATCTCAATAGGCTATTTTGGTAAAGTTATCCCTCCTTTATATTTACTTGTATTTATTTGTGTGTTCTTGATATCACGATGATCAGAGTGAGCCTCTGTCATAGGCTTGTATCACAGATAACAGCTATAACCACACTCACCACAGAGCCTAAATAGCCATATTGCCATTTGCACCGCAGGACGCTTGTTCGCACCTGAACATGGCTTTCCCCAGACTTAACATGGTAAACACTCGCGCCTGACGCCTGATTGGCGTCCGGTGTGAACGTACCATAAGAGCCCTTGCATGAAGGGTGTATGCATCATCTCCTAGTAAATAGTTCCTAATGCCAGACAATGAACGGGTTACACCCGTAGAATCTCCAACAGCTTTTTGAAATTTACTCACACCTCCCAGACCTCCGGGATGTGATGGGTCATGAAAGATTTTCTGTAGTGTGCTTTCCATTATGAAGACAGAAGACAACTAAAGTGGATGTTTAAATACCAATGTTTTTATTAACAATATGCTGTAATAAACATTGACTTTTAGACCTATGAAAAACTTGTTACATCAGATCCTTTCCAGATTTGTGATGCAACACTGAGTATAGCTGACTTATACCAATTATCATGCAGTTTGTCATACATTTCAGTAATTTTGTCATGAATGTTTTCAGCTTGTTTCAGTTCATGTAAAAAAGTTTCTGCAGCATCTCTGATTCTTCCATCAGTAGCAAACATTCCATTAGACACTTTGAAAAATGATCCTTGCTTTGTCTTCTTTTTATACACGCTGCATCACATCCTCACTGAGTCCCACTCCAAGCTCCACCTGTCTGACAAGGGGGTCGGTCTCTGAGTTGTCGTGAGGTGGGGGTAGGTCAGGAGGGAGAGGGATGCCATTCCTCAGGGCCATATTGTGCAACACACCACACGCCACGATCATCCTACACACTTCAGTGGGATGATAAAGGAGCCCCCCCTCACTGACACTTCAAGAGGCAGATGGCACACGCCACAACTGAGCATGCACGTCCATGCACCTCATTGAAGTGGGCCTCCTGTGCGGTCTGGGGGTTCAGAAATGAGGTGAGGAGCCATTGATGGAGGGGGTACCCACTGTCACCTGTGGACCATATTGACAGGGGTTAGGATCTCTAAAAATGAAAAGGTAATTGCATAATCTTAAAAACTTCCCCAGTAGCCACCCATCGTGGCCTGTGCCTGCCTGTAGTCTATTCCCTACACTGCTGTGTGTCAATATGAAAGAATCATGGGTAGAGCCAGGCCTGCGTGCAACTATATTTGTGAAGTACATGTGAGCATCACATGTTACTTGTGCAATAATAGTGTGCACATGTTTTCGATTAACATAAACAAACTTATTTTCAGATGGTGCCCTTACAGCAACATGGGTGCAGTCAATTGCGCCAATTACATTTGGGAAACCGGACAATGCTGCGAATTGCCTTTTAATGTTGGCCTGCTCCTCCACAGTGTAGGGAAATCTGATGTATCTACCACTCAGCCTAATGATGCCAACTAAAACAGCAGGCATTAGGCCACACAAGGATGGCTGTGATATTCCAGACCTATGAGACAAATTAATTAAAGTTGATTTGCAATAGATTGGATATTATATTTGTTTATACTAGCACAGGACAAATACCATGGCCAAAATAAAACACTAACCTGTCGGCCAGTTCACGCTGGTATGAGCCGGAAAACCCAGAGTGGTAAGGACTTGCGTCGGAACTGGGATGGGGTGATTCCGACAGGTTGCCTGCTCTAATGCTGGACCCAATTCAGCACATAGCTCCAACAGCACAGCTCTTGGGAGTCTAAAATGTCTTATTAGTCAGTCATCATCATGGGCCAATAAGTCATAGTCCTCACAGAAAACTCTCTCCCTCCTAATTCGACCATTGGCATAGTCTTCTAGCAGTGCCAGTAGTGCCATAGCACATGGTTACGCACCGCAGTGTCAGGGCAATATTTATACAGTCATGGCAATTACACAGATTGTTAACACCTGGATCCTGCACAGGGGTTTTCAACCCCACCCAAAAGATGTTCAGACTATATACTGTATGTTCAGAATGGTTACACCTTATTGCGCACTCGGTGTTCCATGTTACTGTGCCTTCCTGGTACTCCGTTTTGGTATATTCTGGTAATAAATACCATGATGAAGTACGTATTATTCCACATTTTAATGATCTAACTTGACCACCACACTGTGTGTGTGTGTCGCCAATTCCCCATTTCTCCAAACTTTGTGTACCGTCTAAGCAAGGTGCAGAGTTTGCGTGAAGGTGTGCACATTCTCACATCAAGTTTATTTTTTATAGATTGCATACTTTGCATCTAAAGTTGTGTACGCAAGTTTCAGCTCTCGTTTTGGGCGTACACAAGCTTTATAAATGAGGCCCCAGGACTGGCACTGGATCTAAACCAAGACTACAGTCTGGGCTTGAGCAGACCTAAACAAGGACTACAGACTGGACTAGGTTAGATCTAAACTAGAACTACGGACTGGGCTATATCGGACCTAAACCATAATGTTGATTAATCAATAATCAATTAACCACAAACACCCCTATGGCAGATAAAATGACAGTTAAAACAGAGAAAAAGACAAGACACAGGAAAAAAGACAAAACACTTTGAGACACAGAGACACATAGGTAAAAAAAAAAAAAAAAAGCAAACTGACCAACCTCCGTGATTGTGCCTTTTAGACCTATAAAGCCCGTAGTATCCTCTACCCCAACTTCCACAATTTTGGACTTTGGTTGGAGCAGTTCTTCGCCTGCCTTCTGTAGCTCTTTGGGAATGTCAATGTTGCTTGTTTCCATTATCAGACTGTTTTTTGTTAAAGTGATTTGTGTTGTGTGTGCAGTGATTAAAGATCATAGTGTGCTAATATGTACGTATTCCCCTGTTCAAGTTTTTTCAGCCTTTTTTTCACATAATGTCCTTTTTGTGACAATTTTCCCATCATTCATAGCTATAATCTTATTGTTTTTTAGGATGGCAGGGGCCGCCTCTTTCTCATCCTTGCTCCACATTGTCACAATTGTGTTTTTTTCCTTTGATACTTTGACAGTTAGCATAGGCAGAGATGCCCCTTCTTTCTTTTTGTGGGCCAACACTGTGGAAAGGCTCATTTTGTAAAACAAAGACACAAAACAATAATGTGATTCAGTTTGATTTTAGTCCACGTGTGAACAGCAAGTAGTGTTCATAAATAGCTTTAAATGTAAATGTTTTGTCTTTAAAAGGTCACCAGCCTACATTTAACCACTTAATGCCGAGTATTGCAAAGTCGGCGTGTACAGCATTCACTATGAAATAATAAATAATTAACAAAATCTGCCAAATGCCCAAAGACCCTTCAAAATAACCATAGAAGGTTATTTACAGTGTTGTCTAACCAAATTAAAATTAGATTAAATAAATATAATTTTTTGTTGTAAACATAGGCTAGATGGTAGTTACTCTAGTCAAAATAGCTTTTCTAAATGTGATAAACAAACAAAATAAAAGAAAAAATGTCCTCAGTAGCAAATACAAAGACACTCAAGACAGAGTATAAACACTTTTTTTTTTACAATACATTGCTGACCTATTTATACCAAAACATATGTAGCGCTATTATCAGTAAACAACTGACAAATTAACATATAACATTGCATGAGTGCAAACTGCTATGCCAATGTAAACAAAAACTAAGAACTACAACCAGTCAACCAAATAAAAAAAAAAAAAAAAAAAAAACTGGAATCATCCTATCACTGATAACTTTTAGTCATCATAGTCATTGATGTACGTTGGGCGTTGCCTGTAACGCCTGTGTGGGTAACTTGGTATTGTAACAGCAGTGTCCTCATCTTCACTATCAGGACCTTGAGAAGAAAGCCTTTTGAAGAAAAAGAAATTTCTCATGATTGAATGTCTGCTGTTACTGACAATGACCATGGAGCTGTTTATGTGAGTTATGGCGTGAGGATCACAGTTGTAGGATGTTGTCAGCTTGCGGTGCCTTGGTTGTGGATACAGCACAGTGTCGCCAAGAGCTAGAGAGCTGGGCTTAGCTCGATGGTGTGTATCTGCATTACGTTTCATCTTGGCCTTTGCTCGCTGGTCTCGCTCCCTAATCACATGGTCAGCACTATTTTCAGCAACATTGGAAAGTGTTGGACTCTTAGTGTAGATCTTTTGTTCACTCAATCAATCAAACTTTATTTGTATAGTGCCTTACAACAGCAACAGCTGAACCAAAGTGCTTTCCAAAGTGCATTAATTAAAAGGATAAAAACAACAAAAGTAAAACATTTTCAAAATAAAATATAGTAATACAAGTGAAACAATGCAGTTAAGTACTAAAAGCAAGTCTAAACAGATACGTTTTTAGCTTAGCTTTGAACAAGGGCAGGTCTGTAATAGTTCGTAACTCAAGCGGTAAAGTGTTCCAAAGTCTTGGACCAGCTACGTCATGGGGACCTCCAGCAGGTGTAGGCCTGCAGAACACAGAGCTCTGCTGGGTTTGGGTGCAATTAACAGTTCACGTAAATAGAAATGTGCAAGTCCATGGATGGCTTTAAAAACAAACATTAAAAGTTTAAAATCAATTCTGAAATGTACTGGGAGCTAGTGTAGGGAGCACAGAACAGGAGTAATGAAACTGTGTCACAGAGTGTTTGTCAGAAGCTGAGCAGCAGCATTTTGCACAGTTGCAGCCGGATGAGTATGTACTGGTTCACACCAATATAAAGAGCATTGCAATTATCAATGCGTGATCTAATAAAAGCATGCCTAGCCTTTTCTAGGTCGTTCTGACAAAGGGAGGGTTTGACTTTGGCCAGAAGACGGAGCTGGAAAAAGAAGGCTTTAACAACGCTGTCAATCTGTCAAGTTTCAGAGAACTGTCAAGCTTAACTCCCAGGTTTCTTACAACAGGTTTAGAGTAGGAACCAAGAGCACCAAGATCAGGCACAACATCATCACAATATTTAGAACCAAACAAAATACATTCAGTTTTGCTTTCATTTAGATGCAGAAAATGCTGTGAAAGCCACTTCTTAATGTCTGTCAAGGCATTTTGTATGGGCTCAAGTGCACTGGGGTTGTTAGGAACAATGGGTAGATAGACTTGAAGGTCATCTGCATAGAAGTGAAAGAAAAGGTTGTGTTTGAATATTACTGAGCTCAGTGGCAACATATAAAGGGAAAACAGCAAAGGCCCAAGGATGGAGCCCTGTGGCATACCAGTGGTTAGGAGGACAGTAGAGGATGAGAGGTCATTAATCATCACCCTAAAGCTCCTATCAGTCCAATAAGACTCAAACCACTGCAGGACAGTCCCACACAGACCGACCTGTTGGGACAAATGTGCAATGAGGATTGAGTGGTCCACAGTTTCAAAAGCTGCAGTGAGGTCCAGCATCACCAGCAACACAGGCTTCTTGGAATCAAGAGATAAAAGAATGTCGTTTAACGCCTTTAAAAGAGCAGACTCTGTGCTGTGTCGCCATCTGAATCTAGACTGAAATTTTTCAAAAACAGTATTGTCTTCTAAAAATGATTGCAACTGAATAAAAACAACTTTTCTAAAACCTTAGATAAAAAGGATGAATTTGGGACAGGTCTAAAATTTGATAGAACTGAAGGATCTAGGTTGTGTTTTTTAAGTAGTGGCCTAACAACAACGTGTTTGAAGGCAGCTGGAACCATTCCAAGCCTGAGGCAACTGTTAATAAAGGAGAGGAGACATGGCCCAACAGTATTTAAAGCCTCTTTGAGCACCTTTGCAGGTACAATGTCCAAGGGGCAATAACTGGGATTAATGCTCTTTACCACCTCAGTCAGAAACGATAGAGACACCTGCTCAAAACTTTCAAGAACAGCAGACGGTGCAGGAGCAGTGTACAGTTCAGCACAAACATTCTTATTGTTCTCAATGTGCTGTCTCACAGATGCCACCTTATTAGTGAAAAACTGATGAAATTTTCACAGGTAGAAATTGAAACATTAGACAGAACAGTGGGAGGGTTTATAACAGAGTTAAGTGTGCTGAACAACACTCTAGGATGACTGCAACTATTAGTGATTATATCAGACAAACACTGAGACTTGGCCTCTTGCGCAGCTTTTTGATAGTTCTTTCAAACTGTCTCTCAAAATTCCCAGAGACACATGCAGTCTGTCCTTTTTCCACCTGCACTCAGCCTGTCTGCAGCGCTTCCTGATGCCACGGGTGGTGTCACTGAGCCAGGGTTCAGGTTTGGGTTTGGTGGATTTACGCTTAAAAGGTGCAACAGTGTCCAGAATCCCACTGCAGGTGGAGTGAAAAGAGGTGATGAAGTTGTTTGGGCTCAGAGTAGCAGTGGGATGAGGAGCTGTGTATTCAAACGAGACAGGGAAGTGATCTGAGAGACAAGTATCAGCTGTTTTCCTGAGAGACAAGGAGAGCCCATGTGAAATGACCAGATCCAAGGTGTGACCCAGTTACTGTGTGGGACCATTCACCTCTGTGAGCTGTGGTCGTCTGTAACACTAAAGAGCTGCTGTTTCTGCCTGAGACACAAGACAGATTTCACACAACACTTAAACATCTGCCTCTGTAACGACACACATCACTTTATCTTTAACTCTACACAGCCCCAGAGGAGAACTCAGACCTGTTACAGACACAAACTCTTCACTGTTAACAAACTGAACATACATAAGCAAATGTGCTGTTTTAACAGTGTGGAACGGTTTGAGAAGGAGCAGATAAAAGAGATTCAGTTTCCTCCTGGACAGGTACAAAGCACAGAGACACACTGCTCTTCTTTTCATTTAATCCTTCTGTGTCCTTAGAAAACACAACGCTTTCATTACCTCAGTGATGAAAACATCCACTAAATTCATCTGGCGTAAAAATATAGCAGATGAATATTTTCTTCAACTTTTTTTTGCGCAAATCTGTTAATCAGTCTCAGTTCTGCTAAAACTACTAAATAAATAAATAAAAAAATCTAACATTGAACCTGTTTAATTGCCAGTTTTGTAAGCAAAGTCACTGATGTGGGTAAAAAACAAATCAAAAAACAAAAAAACAAACAAAACAAAACTAAAAAAAAAACACACAAAATGGCCTATTTTTCATATAAAAAGTGATATTTTTTTAACCTTTTATCCCAGTCTTGGATATGTCAGAGATCGGTAACAACATTGACTTTGATGAATTTTTAGGGGATCTGTTTAATCTATAGAATAAATTAGAATGTATTAAGCATAATAACACTTTAATTAGTATGTAATAAACAATAATGTAATGAATAAACCAGAGATTATTACTCTATAGTTAAACCTCAGAGTTGTTATTAATGTTGGAGTAATATTTTTAGGATTAACCTGTTACTACGTCTTTAACTAAAGCTTTACAGAGTGAGTTATTCTGAAGTGTTACCCAAACTTTTTCTTGTTCCGCAGGGAGCTGAGGAGAAGAGAGAAGGAAAAGGAGCACTGACGGTCTGAAGGAACAGCAGGACTTCATCAGTGTGTTTAAGGAAATTAGAGTTCTCCTGCTGGTGCTCCAGGTCCTGGTACAGACCCAGGTTTGGTCTGGACAGGTAATAAATCAGTGAAATGTGTGTGATGTTGGTGTTGGTTCATTGTGTTTCAAATGCTGTTTATTGTTCCACAGAGAGATGAGGAGCTGGACCGAAACATTCTCTCCCTTTGACAGAGGTGGGACCAAGTCACTGTTTTGCAAGTCACAAGTAAGTCTCAAGTCTTTGGCCTCAAGTCCGAGTCAAAGTCCAAGTCAATGACAGGCAAGTCCAAGTCGAGTCACAAGTCCTACACTTTCTGTTTCAAGTCCTTTCAAGTCTTTTTAACCCTTAGGACTCCAAACTTAATGTTTATCACGTTTTATATTGTTGAATTTACTCTCATGTCCCACCTTAGAAAAACAAATATACGATAAACAGATGGTAAATTGTTTGCTGTACTATTTACATTTATTATTTTTATTTTTATTTATTATTTAGTTATTTACAATTTACTGTAACACCCTAAGACTAGAAGAGGCCTACACAGAAAACAGGTTTCTGAATACTTTAAAAGTAAAGCCAAGTTCTTTAGTATCAGTGATGTACAATAAAGCTAAATACCTCACCAGTACATTGTACACTGCTCAAAAATATAAAGGGAACACTTAAACAACACAATGTAACTCCAAGTCAATCACACTTCTGTGAAATCAAACTGTGTCCACTTAGGAAGCAACACTGATTGACATCAGTTTCACTGCTGTTGTGCAAATGGAACAGACAACAGCTGGAAATTATAGACCATTAGCAAGACACCCACAATAAAGGAGTGGTTCTGCAGGAGGTGACCACAGACCACTTCTCAGTTCCTCTGCTTTCTGGCTGATGTTTTGGTCACTTTTGAATGCTGGCGGTGCTTTCACTCTGTGGTAGCATGAGACAGAGTCTACAACCCACACAAGTGGCTCAGGTAGTGCAGCTCATCCAGGATGGAACATCAATGTGAGCTGTGGCAAGAAGGTTTGCTGTGTCTGTCAGCGTAGTGTCCAGAGCATGGAGGCGCTACCAGGAGACAGGCCAGTACATCAGGAGACATGGAGGAGGCCATAGGAGGGCAACAACCCAGCAGCAAGACCACTACCTCCTCCTTTGTGCAAGGAGGAACAGGAGGAGCACTGCCAGAGCCCTGCAAAATGACCTCCAGCAGGCCACAAATGTGCATGTGTCTGCTCAAACGGTCACAAACAGACTCCATGAGGGTGGTATGAGGGCCCAACGTCCACAGGTGCAGGACGTTTGGCATTTGCAGAGAACACCAAGATTGGCAAATTCGCGACTGGCGCCCTCTGCTCTTCACAGATGAAAGCAGGTTCACACTGAGCACATGTGACAGACGTGACAGAGTCTGGAGACGCCGTGGAGAACGTTCTGCTGCCTGCAACATCCTCCAGCATGACCGCTTTGGCAGTGGGTCAGTAATGGTGTGGGGTGGCATTTCTTTGGGGGCTGCACAGCCCTCCATGTGCTCGCCAGAGGTAGCCTGACTGCCATTAGGTACTGAGATGAGATCCTCAGACCCTTGTGAGACCAGATGCTGGTGCGGTTGGCCCTGGGTTCCTCCTAATGCAAGACAATGCTAGACCTCATGTGGCTGGAGTGTGTCAGCAGTTCCTGTAAGATGAAGGCATTGATGCTATGGACTGGCCGCCCATTCCCCAGACCTGAATCCAACTGAGCACATCTGGGACATCATGTCTCGCTCCATCCACCAACACCACGTTGCACCACAGACTGTCCAGGAGTTGGTGGATGCTTTAATCCAGGTCTGGGAGGAGATCCCTCAGGAGACCATCCACCACCTCATCAGGAGCATGCCCAGGTGTTGTAGGGAGGTCATACAGGCGTGGAGGCCACACACACTACTGAGCCTCATTTTGACTTGTTTTAAGGACATTACATCAAAGTTGGATCAGCCTGTAGTGTGTTTTTCCACTTTAATTTTTTTTTTTTTAGCAGTGTATATTCTCTGTATCAATAAACTGTACTCTTCTGGCCTTGCCAGATGTTCACAGGCTTCAAATAAGAGTCATTCTCTCACATTTGAAGATTTACAAAGTGAATACTGCTTACTATACAGTTTACTGAATAGCGACACCTGTGGGAAAAAGGGGTACTGCAGGTTCATGATGTATGGTCAGAGCCATGAGCTCCAGCTCCAACACAGAGACAACACTGCAGAAAGCTCCAGCTGGTGTTCATTTTTCACTGTTTACTGTCTGAGCTCACTGTGCACAGGTAAAGATCTCCTCTGTGTAATCACAGAAAGCTGAGTGTGCGTCACGTGATTCACGGAGGCTAAGTCTCTCTCAGACTCCACATATTCGCCTTTAGACCTCTATTGCAAATGATTATTTTTTACTTTTAGATTTTTTTTATTTGTTGATTTTGTTTTAGTTTTTATTAAGTGTAATCTGTACCTGAACGCCTCATGTCTGCACCTGAACGCCTCATTTCTGCACCTGAACGCCTCATGTCTGCACCTGAACGCCTCATGTCTGTGTCTGGGGTGAGCTGCTCTCAGCTGTGGGGAGAGGGAGGGTCACAGAGGCAGCAGCTCCGTGCGCGTCCTTCTGACATTAAAACTAAGTTCTGGTGATTAAATAACTCTTTTATGATTGTGTTTGGAGTAAAACATCGGAGGAACTGTGTGAAAAGTCCGCTAGTTCTCGACGATAGAGCGTTATAATTAGACGCACGTGTATTTGATATCATTAATGGTTGTAAAAGTTTAACGCTCCGTATCTCTGTGATTTCTGAGTCTATCAACATGAAACAAAGACTGACACAAAGCTTAAAATCTCCTCTGCTGTTATGTCAAAATGTCATGTGCTGCTACAGCTCAGTATACTTTGAAATGTGCATCAGAAAACACGCACTAGTAACATGCGTGGGGAGAGAAAGCGCCCATTACTGCGTGAGGAGTTTAATTAGGCTAATTGTTTCTCGCACACTTAAAAAAAATCATACTTTTATTTCTTTGAGAAGCATCAAGTCTTCTCAAGTCACAGGGCTCAAGTCCGAGTCAAGTCCCAAGTCACTGATGTTCAAGTCCAAGTCAAGTCTCAAGTCTTAGTCCATTTCATCAAGTCGAGTCTAAAGTCATCAAATTAGTGACTCGAGTCCGACTCGAGTCCAAGTCATGACTTTCAAGTCCACACCTCTGCCCTTTGACGCCCTGAACAAGAAGTTAGCAGAGAATACACATCTGGGAAAACATCTGGTGATCATGAGAGAAATCATCTGTCTTCATAAATATAAGAACATTTTAGAGGAATGGTCTGTTGCCTTTAGAAGCTGGGCCACTCTGTTTCTGATGAGGTCGGTGAGCTCCTGCAGGAAATGTTGTCAGACATCAGAAAGAACATCACCCGTCTCATAATTGTCAATAAAACAGTAAAACTACTGTACAAAAGCACTGGTCTCTCTTTAGGGAGATTGTATTGGAACAGCAGAGGAAAGAAGAGGCCTAGCATGAGTCTCCAGGACACTAAGGGAGCTGGGTCTCTCACACATCAGGAGGACGACCAAAGCCTTGGGCAGGAAGAGAGCTGGTCTCAGAGCCTGGGCCTGAACCATTCTCGCTTCTGTTTACAGACCAGTCCAGCTTCTGTCCAGACCTGGGGGTTTCCACAGACTCTGTCATGTACTCTGTCCCGAGCACCCCACACTCCAGAAGATCCAGAGACTATGGACCTGAAGCCACACCAGGAGGACCTACAGACCACCCCACTGTAGTCCTCACACCAGGATTACATCAGGATTAAACCAGGCCTAAACCAGAACTAAACCAGACCTAAACCAGGCCTAAACCAAGACTAAACCAGGGCAGGCCTAAACCAGGACTAAAACAAACTAAACCAGAACTAAACCAGGCTTAAACCAGGACTAAACTAGAACTAAACCAGGACTAAACAGAGCTAAACCAGGTCTTACATTTGAAGGAAGTCCGAGTTCTGTTTTTACTGCTGCTCTGTGTGAGACCCACATCAGAACTGTTAGAGTACATTCTGTAAAATAATACATTTTGACAGTATTTTCATGTATATTTTGTACTTTTACTGCAGATAGTTCCTAGGTGTGTATGAACTGTGTATAACTGAGCAGACAGAGCTGTGTTTTTGGTGATAAAGCAGAAGCCTTAGACTGCTGTCATGTGTACTCAGTCATACTCAGAGGATCAGGAGCTTGTTTTGTAACAGTAATGATGACTTTTGTTGTAAATAAAGCAAAATAATAAAAGTCTGTGTTTTTTTTATTATTCACGGTTGATCTATGTTCCTGTTCTCTGCTACGATCACAAGCTGTGGGTCAGGACTAAAGGACCAGGTCTCAGATACAAGCGTCCCAAATTAATTCTTCCTAAGGGTGGGGATCTCTCAGAGACAGGGGGTGGACCTCGGAGTAGAGCTGCTGCTCCTCCACATCCTGGATGCCTCCCTGGGGAGGTGTTCATGTCCCACTGGGAGGAGGTCCCGGGAAAAACCTAGGACATGCTGGAGGGACTCCTACATGTCCTAGGTCCTGTCTCCTGTCTCTGGGCTGGCCTGGGAACCCCTCAGGATTCCCCTGTTGGAGCTGGAGGAAGTGTCTGGGGTGGGGGAAGTATGAGTGTCTCTGCTTAGACTGCTGAGAGGGCTGTAGTGCAGCGGCCAAAGCAGTGGACTTGTCCTGAAGTTGAACCATGGGCAAACGTGAGTGAGGCAGGTGCTCTCTCTCCTCTGGACGTGCAGGTCGTTCACTGTGAAAACAAGTCAATGCTGTGATATGCGCACATTTCCAAGACGGTCACGCGTCCCCCGACGCGGCTTCACGCCCTCCAAAGTGCTTTGAGAAGCACTGGTGTACGGCAAAACAGATCGTGTGATTAATTTAATAAATTTTAACGCGTTAATTTTATTTTTATTAATCGCATGCGTTAACGCTGACAGCCATAATTAAGACATAACAAACGGAGTTTGTGTCCGGTCGCCACAAAAGCCAGCACTTTCACCAAAACACCAAAACTTTTAGACTAATTTACATTTGTTGTTAATAATGACCAGCCAGCGCTCTTCCAGAAAGCATGACTCAGGTTTCTTATGTAAATGTAGATACAAAATAAACTGAGTGACCTAACTGTACCTGAATGTAACTCCTTACAGGTATCGTCCTGAAGCACAGAGACCATGAGGACCATGTCTGTCCCCCTTCTGCCTGAGGACTGTCTTTACATTCTGTGAGCCCTGCTTTTAGTCCTGGTCTTTTAATATCAAACAGGTCTCTGTCTTGTGTTCTTCAAATATTTTCTCTTATTTTTTCCACTGTTCTTAAATAGAGCTGGTACATTTGAGCTCCTCCCATTGGCTGTAGATTTAATAGCAGAGAAAGTGTGTAATTTAGCTCCAAAGAATAACAAGGGAAGAAGAAGAAAAAAACAAACATGGATGTGACATTGAAGAGTCTGAAGCCAAACTCTGAGCTAGAAGTTTGAGCTCTACACCTCAGTTTGACAGAGGTGTTGGTGTTTTGTGGTGGTGAAGCTTCTGATTTATTAGGGTAACTTTTCTCTGTTTGTGCCTTATGTTACTCTCTGGAGCGCCCCCCACAGTTCGGAGTAAAACACTGCTGTAAACCCACACAAGTCCAGATGACTCCTGTGTGACTCCTCGTTCGGCTTTACTCTCCTTTTCTCCTTCTTGTACCTTTACAGTTTTTTTTCTGCCATATAGGCCGCTCTATCGTGATGGGTTCGGAGATTTATTTATCTGTTTTACTCAAACACAAGAACAATAAACAGTGCACTTTTAAGGCGCTGCCGTTCTTTATTTGAAATAATGTAGTTAATGAATAGATCAACCACAAAAAGACTTGACATTGAGGTTTTCTTCTTGATAAACCAGTGTTTCTGTGTCGTACCTCCACATGTTCTGATTACTTCCTTCAGTCTTCCTCAGAGCGGTCACGTGATGTTGCTGTGAAATGTCCTGTCTGATGTAAACACTGATTTTTGTTCCTGTCTTCTGACCTGGAGCAGTAGGACAACAGCGCCCTCTGCAGTCCGACTTCTCCAGAACAGTGTCCCAGGTGTGGGACAGCGGGGACCTGTCCTGGTTTACTGTCCTGTGGGCTGGTTCAGTGTTTGTTGGTCTCAGTGCCTACGACTCTGGCTCTGTCCCAGTCCTTGATGTGGTTTTCCTTCTGCAGCAGTGGGATAGAACAGATTTAAGTTGTTCTTGTTCAGTTTGTCGTTTTGTTGCTCGTGTGTTTCTGCTGTTTCTTTCTGTTCTATGTTTCCTATTCAAATATCTGCCTGTTTCTGCTGTGTGTGTTTTGTTGAATGACAAACACAGTATTTCATATACGACGGTGCATTTTTGCTCCTGCTGTATTTGGTCTTTTGGCTGGAACATTAACAGTTTTAATTTGAGGAGGAGTGTTGTATTCTTTTTGTGATCCTTCTATGTACAGCAGTGTGAACCTCCCAATGTTTTCTTGCTTGTTTGGTTTCTCACTGTCGTCCTATCACTCCAGGTAGGAAGAGGGCACCAAAGCCTATTTAAATCAGCTGACAGGACACGCCACAGCAACATCAGGGACACTTCTGAGGAAAACTGCAGGAAGGAATCGAAACATGCTGGGGTACAAAACAACAACACTGGTCTGTGTCTGAGAACATCTTTAAACCTCCTGCAGCACAACTTTTTAGGTACAAAACATGCACCAATACAGACTGCCATAGAAAAATTAGCTAATAGAAAAAATAATTCTGTTTATGAAATTTAACCCCTTAAATCCCAGTTTTTGTGGTGCATACACATTTTCACACCAATTTATGACAACCCTAAAACTCACCAAAATACTTTAGTTAACGATCATTTATACAAACACTAATTGAGCCATTTCTACCTCTGTCTACCATATATGGGGAAATGGCGCCACCTAGTAGAAAACAATAACAACTAAAATTCCAATCCCTCACTATCATGAATCCATGAAATACTTGATAAAAATATGAAGTTATATTGCCGTGACAGTGTGTTATAAAAATGTTGTTTAAATGGGAGTCACGACACTTATAATTTTTCCCCCCAAAATACACATCTGAGGCAAATTTTATGCCATTTGAATCAGCACAGCAAAAGTTATCCACAAAAAACTGTTGCAAAACTTGGCCTTGCAGGAAGGTTTTAATGAAGATTAGTGGAAGGCCAGATGAACCTTCTTGGACCACAAAGTGACTCATGTCCCATTAATCTGGTTATTAAAATGAATACATTGAGAGTAATACTTGTACATGTTAAAAATAATGTGTATTATGTAGAATAGACAGAGTCTGTTGGTCGCTGAGTCTCAGGAGGACTTTTACAGACTCCTGTTGTTGCTGTCAGATGTTTTTGATGTGCTGCTGACACTGTTGCAGCTTCTTGGTGAGTTCAGAAATCAGATAGAGGTTGACCACAGAGTGAAGCGTCTCCACAACTTTCATCACATCCTGACTTCTCTTCTCCAGCTCCTCCAGACTCTGCCATCTGCTGTGCATCGATGGAAACCAGGCCTCTCTTCGTTCAGGTTCCAGTTGCCTCTTCAGCTCGTCCATGGCGTCTCTAAACTCCGCCGCCAGTCTGTCCAGCTCACGCACCATTCTCCTGGAGGTGGGCACTTTTATACAGAAACAGCACAGAACCACAGCGAAGACCACGACTGCCACTGCTGCTGCTAACTGCCCCACATCCTGACCCCAGACAGCTCCAACAACAAAAAGCACGACTGTCAGGAAGACGAGGAACAACCTGGCAGCCTTCCACGTGCGAACGTACTGGACAAGGCGTAGCTTGGTGCAGTAGCTCTGCATTTCTCTGATGATGTTGCAGATCTTCGCTGCTTCTATCTCCACAGACACTGCTGGATGTTCCATCGTCACTGGGATTTCTGACAACAAACAAAACAAACACACAGTTAAAGAGATTTTCACATCAACTATTAAAATACATGCTTTTGAATAACATTTACTTTGACTGCCCTTCCTTTTTCATTTATCTATTTGTTTAGTTTTTATTCAATTTTGGTTTGGTTTATCTTACAAATTTGTATTTATTTATTTATTATTTTATTTGTTTATTTTACAGGGACAGTGTACATTAATTAACATTTCTGTAAATGCACCAGAATTTTTCATCTGTAGTCCCTGGACTGATGTTTACGGTGTCACCTTAAAAAAATAAGACAAGGTTATATACATACAATACTATTTACAAAAGACATACATGTACATTAAAGCACAGACAAGTATTAAAAGGACAATCATCCACACACATTCTACATTACAGGGTTTCTGCAGGCTTCCATAAGTTTAATTTAAGACTTTTATAGACTTTTTTCAGACCTATTTCATAAGCACGCAGCGTACAAAAAGCTGAGACCATTTGTGACGGTGAGTGCCGCAGAGCATTTTGGTCGTGGTAAGAAAAGGTCTGAGCTTTGAGCGTTTAAGAGGACATTTTAGGTTTTAGCATCAAATGTACGTGACGTATGTGAGGCCTGTTTAAATGTATTTAAGACCTAACAGTCTGCACCTCAGCAAATTTAAAGCCATAAACTCAGACTTTACAATCTGAGACCTTTTTAGACGCAGCAGAAACCCTGACATTAGTAAAGTTAGTAAAAGACATAGAACATGATGGCCTCGTACAGACAGGAGCAGAAGAGAGAAGAGACAGGACACATTTTATTTTTTTATGCTTTTAACCTTATAATTAATTTATTTCATAGCTGTTTACCTTAAAATTGACTTGTTTATTTTTTCATGCTGTTTGTCTTACAAAGATGAAAGAGAGATTTCAACTGATCAGATGTGTTGAATAAACACACATGAAGCTATGATTTATAATTTGCTCTGTTTTGGTTTTTGGATTTTTGAGTTTGAAGTTTTGGGACTTTTAGTTTTCTTCTTCTGTTAAAGTTTTTTCTCTGCATTGGGTCCTTTCCCCCTGTGCCTCACAGCTCTTCATCACAATTTGTGTTTATGTTTCCATTTTTGTGTCAGGTCTCATCTAGAACTAAAACGTCTGTGTCCATAAACCAAAGGTTTAGAGATGAAACGGAGAAGAATTAACAAGGTTATTAACAGAACTAAAGCAGGACTATAACAGGACTTACCGGAGGAAGAGCAGCAGAGAGTCTGTTAGTTTCGTTTCTTCTGAACTTCATTGCTCCCTCCCTCCATTGGCTGTCTCTTGTTGGCTCCGCCCACAGAGGAGAAGGGCCCGCCCCCAGAGCAGAAAGTAACAAATAGGATTCACTGTGTGGGTGGGGCCAACACAGGTCTCTGGGGTTAAGGGGACTTTCTGCCCCAGACTTAAACCTGCTCTAGTCCACGACCAAACTGGGACCAGTCCTAAAAGGCAGTGCACTTCTTACACTGACCACCAGAGGGAGCAGGACTGCACTGGACAGAGCCACAGGACTAACTCAGAGGAAATGTCTCTGTGGACAGAGTCCCACTGCTGGACCCACTAATACTTGTAAATTTTTTTTCTTTTCAACTCAAATTCAAGATAATAATAATAATAATAAAATCTACAAATAATAATCTGCCTTCCTTTAAAATGTAAATAGTGAATATAAATATGAAACTATAAACTCATATTATGTTAACTATTTTACTATTTATTTTATGTTAGGCATACATATAAAAAATAAAAATTAATAATCTTAAACGCAAAATAAATATTTCAGTAACTCCCTCTTAAAAGAAGCTATTATACAAAAAAATTCAAATAATCTTTATCAGTTTTACACTGTTCATCAGACTTTGTGACACTTGAGCTCATCTTTTATGAGTTTTATAAGTTCTGAATGAAAACACTGCAAACATTTTCTTATCATTTTGTAAATGAATGATGAAATAATTCCAAGTACCCACTGCAAAGGTAATGAGGAGGAAGAGTTTGTTTCTTTCCATGAATAAAGACAACACTGTAATATCTGGACCTTATAATAATATTCTGAGGATTATTTTAGCGGTGGATCTTCCTCCTAAACTTTATATTCTGGTGTCCTCCGTTTGTTCTCCTTCAGGTGCAGTTCTTGTGCTTCCCATCAGAGGGAGCCAGACTCCACCAAACAGGAATAACACTGAGAGATACTAGAACCACGTGGAGTTAGTTTTGTGTGTTTTTAACTAATTTACTTCTTTACATTTGGGTGGGTAACGTTTCTGTGTTATTTAAACACAAAAAATAGAAATACATAAAATACTATACTGTAGAATAAACTAAAATAAAGTGTCACACATGGACGTGGGAAGGGGGGTGGGGAAGGGGGGGTGGGGGTGCTGGGGGGGCTGCAGCACCCCTAAATTTGATCCAGCACCCCCACGTTGTAACTGCAAAAAGGTTTACAAAAATAAATTATATTTTATTATACATTTTCAGATGAATTGCGTTCTCTTCATTAGTTATAAATATTGTAATTTACCAACGCTGTTTAAAGCCGTGTTGTTGCTGAGCTATTGAAGCTTTGAATGTTTTCCGGCTTCGTCTCAAAAGACAATGAGCCGGATCGTCCGCTCTTTCAGGGCGCCAGGCGCGGCTGACATACAGGTGTATGGAACAGTTTACAGTTTACATCTTTTTTTCCCTTTCCTTTTTAGCACAACGGAAAAGCATGACTGCGTCTCTCATTTGAATCACTTTCTGATCCTAAATGGCACGCCTCATGTCACATCAGCAACAGAAATATATGGGGACAGTGGCTTGTCAGAGACAGAGATCACGTTGCACCATGGTCATGCTCAAAACAAGTCCAAAGACTAGCCCACATGAAAGGATACTGTGTGAAAAGTGTGCAAGTTGCTATAGCAATAGCATGTCCCGTCTGAGAGTAGACAGGACAGTAGTCAGTGGAGCAGAGCGCGCCCCTCACCTGTCTGCAGCTGGGACAGGAGCCCCGCCCCTCACCTGTCTGCAGCTGTGACAGGAGCCCCGCCCCTCACCTGTCTGCAGCTGTGACAGGAGCCCCGCCCCTCACCTGTCTGCAGCTGTGACAGGAGCCCCGCCCAGGAACCCCCCCCCGAGCACACCGCCCAAGCACTGCCCTGAAACAGCTGCGCACAAAGGCTGCCTGGGTCCAGACGGTGAGCAAGGCACACTTTGAGGTCAAACAAATCAGAAAAAATGAAAAATACAGCACTCAGGGTTTTCATTTTTGTTTTTTGAGTTTTGATGTATAGTAGCCTAATATAAAATAGTAATTGGATAAGGGCTTGTTTCTTTTTTTTGTTTTCTTATTGTGAAACGTGAAAACGAAAGGCCAGCAGGTACACGGACCCCGTGCCTTTCCCAATCTCACTCACATTTAAGAATAAATGACCAGAAAATGAACAGAATGAACAGAACTCAATTTAATTGCTTAAATAATATTAAGGTTATTTTGACAAAAAGCTTATGTGTGTGTGTGTGTGATATTTTTGAGATACTGTTTACACACTAAACATACTACAGATATAAATAATTACTATGGATCAAAAAGCATTTGCCATTTTAATATAAGCAGGTCCAGATGACTTCTTTTTAAACCTTTTGTTTAAATCCTGGATGAGTGAGAGTCTTCACAGACATTTTAATATGAAAGAGCAAGGGCAAAGAAGTGAGTTAACTTAGCTTGCAGCTCATTCTCTTCTAGGTAATTCAGAATTATAAAACAATGCAGAGATTCTCAAATAAACTGTGTTGCAAATATTTCAGAAGTGCACTTACCTAGTGCAGTTAATAATCCATATAATACAGTTTAAGAACATTAAACGGCAGCATATATTCATATTGACACAAACTGACAGGTCAGTTCACTTATTCCTACAAGGCTGTTCTTCCATTAAGGCACTGCAGGAGCTTTATTCACAATGCAACACTGACTCTGACTGGTTAATTAAAGTAAAGACGTGTCATTGTTCTCTTTTAAAGCTGAAGCTCGACTTTCAAACAGCGACTTTCAGTTTAGGAGCAGTATATTTATCAGACATAGACTGATAAATATACTGTCAGTCTTAACTGGGGACACGAGGGTCACAAATGAGGTCAGATACCATTATACATGAGTAGAAATACTTACATACGTGGTGTACTTACCCAGTGAAGAAGCACAAAAGTCCAAATGAACGATACATGGATGTAATCGCAGGAACTTTTCTCTCCTTTCATGTTGGTGGTCTCCTCTGATGGCTCTGGTCAGAAATGTGACGCACACACAACGCACTCGATGTAAATTAAACTCACATTAGCTGCTACAACAGCCCCTGTTTTTGACTCAGAACTTTATGGGTCTTGCATTGACAAAATGAGCGACGTTTAACTATCAATGTTTACTTTGATGAGTCTATAACTTTACAATAGTCTCTTATTACTGTTGGTCTAATCCTACCTAATCCTGCAGTTTCACTTTATATATTTCTATAAGAGTTGGTCTATAATCTGACCTTTTAAACCAGAGAAACAGACTCTGACCTTGTTGTGAGAGTTTGAACTGAAGACGGTCAGAACCACGTCACACAGCTGCAGAAAAACATTTTACTGTTAAACTACTCCACAGTATGTCAGTATGTTACAGTACTATGTACTGTACACTTTTACTCTCTGACTGTCTAATATTAACCATGTGATAAACATTAATAAGCTGGCACTGCATTAACACAACTATAACTCCAAACAGCTCTGTCCCAGTATATGTTTGTCTACATTCAGAATGAACATTATTCTCTACAGCAGTTAAATGTTCTCCCAGTTTAGAGAAGCAGACAGGAGCACTGAGTCAGGCTGTGTTATGTGTGGCTGCAGAGAAAACACACACTCAGAAGAACTAACAACCTGTTACTGTCTGAGTGCTGCCCCCTGCTGACAATAACAAGACTTACACATTTCACCCTGAAGACTGGACTTTGAGCTGCTCTCTTCTGATTGGCTGAGCCTGGCTCCAGGTGAACACAGTCCAGTCTGAGCACGCTCTGTGTGTGTCGGCTCTGACAGGTAAGACGTCTCTCAGTTTTCTGTTCCTTTAGAAAGAATACTCTTCAGTTTGTCTAAAGTGGGCTCACATCCACCAGCCCTTATCGTCTTAAAGCAGATGTTTTGTTTTGTGTTTGTGTTTGTGCACTACACACTCTATCCAAGTGTGCATTTTCTGAAAATGCAGGAAGTGCACAAGGGTCCAGTCCACACCTGGACTCTCACGTTATAAAAGTCACCAGATAAAAACCTTTAACAGAGTGAACAGAGTCTGTTAGAGGAGAGTTTGGATTGATCTGAGAGTGACCAGAGCTGATGAGGAACATTTACCACAGACAGATCAGATGAGTCTCTGACGTTTGTACAGAGTGTTACTGAACATGAGGCTCATTCATTTACATTAGTTTGTTAATGTGTTACTTTCCTTTTGTTCATTTTATCACTCCCTGCTCAGTTGCTCAAAAACAAACACAGCGTTGGTTTAAAAAAGTCAGAATGAACTGCATTGTGGGTAATATTCTTCAGTATATTCTGAGTGGAAGTGCACAGTGTGAACATGCACTGAGTCCTGGTACAGGACCTCCTGTGTTTCCAGCCAGTCACTGAATTCACCTGAGACTGAATCTTTTCTGTCTTAGCAGAGTAGAATCTTTCCTCCTTCCTTTAAACTCCATCACATCAAACACAGAAGCAGCTCACCTCCTGTCTTAATGTTTTTTACTGCTCCAAATCCAGATCCCAGGTCTCTCAGGCTCATGTTTCTGTAAAGAACGAGGACGACGTGTCACTGCAGAGCTGTGTGAACTGGAGCCAGAGGTTTCCTTTGGTGCTTAGTTTAAAATGTTCCTCTGTGTTACTGTGGCAGAGTGGTTAGCCTGTCTCCTGCTGTCTCTCAGGCTGTGGGATGGAGAGTGAATGGTCGTCTGTCTGCACGCGTCTCTGTCCTGGGTATTCCTCGCCTCAGGCCCATAGTCTCTGGGACAGGCTCCAGCCTCCTGTGGGTGTCACCTTTGTTTTAAACATGTTTTTTCATAAATATTTTGTGTTTCTGCTGCAGGTGTAGAGCCATGAGCGTCACTATGGCTCAGGGACAGAGGAGGAACAGTACGGAGGGCTTTGCAGACTTTGATATTTTCATCTCAGACTTGGAGGAGAACAAACACAGGATGATGGAGATCGTGTCTCAGCTCAAAAACTGTTCTGACGGAGGAGAAACTATGGAAAAATGCTCTGCCCCTTTAATAAAAAAGCGAACTGTCATGAGTCTTGCAGCACTTTCGGCTGGACTCCTGCTGTTGCTGAAACTAAAAGTCCGGAAGCCATCTAAACTTGCATCTGTCGCCGCAGTCGGAGCAGTCTGGGCTGGATGTTTTTTCTATGATAAAATATGTCACGCACTAAGTTTGATGAAGGGGAAGAAGGAGGTGTCAGAGTTGAAGCTGGAGGCCGTGAAGACGTCTTTAACAAACCAGAACAGAGACTGCTGAAGTCCTGGACAGAACCGAGGATCCAGGACCTGTTCTCATCAGTCGACAAATACACATCTGAGTCTGGAGCGCGGCGCCTCCTGGAGGTCAGTCAGGAGGACAGTGGAGGAGATGGAGCAGCTCCAGCCGGACCACTTATTCTTGAGACTCGGGGCTCTGTCTGAAAACCTCTGAGTAAAACCTCAGCAGAACTAAGCCAGGTCTAAACCAGGACTTAACATTACTTTACTTACTTTTTATTTACTTTTCTTTATGCTTCATGTTTTATTCAACATTGAACAGTGCAGATACATTTTGAACATTTTTTTTTGACATGGACAAAGGGAACAGGAGGAAGATTAATCGTATATAACCTGCTACTTTTACTGAACAAAAACAAAAAGGAAAAGTTAAATCAATTCATTTAATTTATTCTAGCCCTGCCCCTAACCCTGCCAAGTCACCAAACGTTTACTTACATATTTTACAATAAACTCATGTCTTATGTTTTTTTAACTTTTGTAATTTTGTAATATTTGTACAGCATTCAAATTCAGTGTTCAAAGAATTCTTTAGATTGACTTCATAGTGAAAGACACTTTTCTGTTTTAAAGCAGTGCATGCATATACAGTTTTAAAATGATATTGTCCTCTATGGCTATCATCTTCTGAAACAAGCGTAAATAAAGTTTGTACAGCTTCGGATAAAATTCTCTGTTTAGGCTTTGTGTCACTGGGATAAGTGTTACCCCAGACTTCTGTGCAGTAACCAAAATAAGGAGGAATAAGAGAGCGTTACAACACGTACAAAGAACTACAGTCAAACAGATCGTTTACTTTATATAAAATACTTTTACTGACCTTACGTTTTATATCATTTATGTGGGCTTTCCAATTTAACTTTTCATCCAAAATAACAGAATTTAACTTCAACTCTTTCTGTATGATCTCATCTACTCGTCACAATTTCATTCATTTTATGATCACCAAAAATCATATATTTTGTTTAGTCCCAGTTTAAGAATAACTTATTTTTATTAAACCAGGACTAAACCAGGTCTAAACCAGATCTAAACGAAACTAGGTTTAAACTAAGACTAAACCAGGACTAAACCAAGTCTAAACCAGGACTAAACCAGGACTAAACCAAGTCTAAACCAGGACTAAACCAGGACTAAACCAGGTCTAAACCAGGACTAAACCAGGACTAAACCAGGACTAAACCAGGTCTAAACCAGGACTAAACCAGGTCTAAACCATGTCTAAACCAGGACTAAACCAGGTCTAAACCATGTCTAAACCATGTCTAAACCAGGACTAAACCAAGTCTAAACCATGTCTAAACCAGGACTAAACCAGGACTAAACCAAGTCTAAACCAGGACTAAACCAGGACTAAACCAGGTCTAAACCAGGACTAAACCAAGTCTAAACCATGTCTAAACCAGGACTAAACCAGGACTAAACCAAGTCTAAACCATGTCTAAACCAGGACTAAACCAGGACTAAACCAAGTCTAAACCAGGACTAAACCAGGACTAAACCAGGACTAAACCAGGTCTAAACCAGGACTAAACCAAGTCTAAACCATGTCTAAACCAGGACTAAACCAGGACTAAACCAAGTCTAAACCATGTCTAAACCAGGACTAAACCAGGACTAAACCAGGACTAAACCAAGTCTAAACCATGTCTAAACCAGGACTAAACCAGGACTAAACCAAGTCTAAACCATGTCTAAACCAGGACTAAACCAGGACTAAACCAGGTCTAAACCAGGACTAAACCAAGTCTAAACCATGTCTAAACCAGGACTAAACCAGGACTAAACCAAGTCTAAACCATGTCTAAACCAGGACTAAACCAGGACTAAACCAAGTCTAAACCAAGTCTAAACCATGTCTAAACTAGGACTAAACCAGGACTAAACCAGGACTAAACCAGGACTAAACCAAGTCTAAACCAGGACTAAACCAAGTCTAAACCATGTCTAAACCAGGACTAAACCAAGACTAAACCATGTCTAAACTAGGACTAAACCAGGACTAAACCAGGACTAAACCAAGTCTAAACCAGGACTAAACCAAGTCTAAACCATGTCTAAACCAGGACTAAACCAGGACTAAACCAAGTCTAAACCATGTCTAAACCAGGACTAAACCAGGACTAAACCAGGACTAAACCAGAACTAAACCAAGTCTAAACCAGGACTAAACCAGGACTAAACCAGGACTAAACCAGGACTAAACCAAGTCTAAACCAGGACTAAACCAGGACTAAACCAGGACTAAACCAGGACTAAACCAAGACTAAACCATGTCTAAACTAGGACTAAGCCAGGACTAAACCAGGACTAAACCAAGTCTAAACCAGGACTAAACCAAGTCTAAACCATGTCTAAACCAGGACTAAACCAGGACTAAACCAAGTCTAAACCATGTCTAAACCAGGACTAAACCAGGACTAAACCAGGACTAAACCAAGTCTAAACCAAGTCTAAACCAGGACTAAACCAGGACTAAACCAGGACTAAACCAGGACTAAACCAAGTCTAAACCAGGACTAAACCAGGACTAAACCAGGACTAAACCAAGTCTAAACCAGGACTACCACTAGACTTATTTTCTGTTGCTGTTGTGTGTTGTAATGTTTGTCCTGATGTCAAGATGAACTGCGTGTGTTTCTGGTGCTCCCTTCTCTTATTTTACTTTGACATAATACTCCAGATGCCCTTCCTGACACAGCGCTCCCCGTTTATCCGGGCATGGGACTGGCCCAAATACTGGCTGGTCTGGTGAGCTCTTGTGGCAGGAATGTGTATATAATGTGTTTTTACGGTGACAGGTTTCAGTTTAAATGTATTTGTCAATAAAGAGCCAACTCTTCAGTTTTGTTTCTTGGTCTAGTTTCTTGTTTTTGCCTTTGCCTGGTTCTGATCCCTGCAGAGCTAAATGTGAATACAGCTCTCTCGCTCTCCTTTAATACAGCATTAGACTTACACAAACTTTATTTTCATACAACCCCATTTTTAAAAAAAATTGAATAAAATGAAAATGAAAAGACTTTCAGATCACATGAACCAATATTTTATTCCCAATAGAACACAGATAACATAACAAATGTTTGCTCTGAGAAATGTGACACTTTTATCACAAAATGAGCTCATTTCAAATGTGCTGGCTCATGTCTCTGTTGGGACAGGGGCAGGTTTACCCTCAGGTCCAGTTGGGACAGGGGCAGGTTTACCATGGGGCAGCATCTCTTCTTCTTTTCAGAACAATTTGAAGATGTCTGGGCATCAAGTTTCTTGAGTTTTGGCGCTGAATTTGGTCCCATTCTTGCCTGATATAGGTTTCCAGCTGAAGAGCAGCTGGGTTTTGGAGCAGATGTTGCTATAAAACCTTTATAAACCTTTCAGCGTTCATAGTTCTTTCCAAAACACACAGCGGCCCATCCCGTATGCACTTATGCCCTGTCCCATCAGAGATGCTGCTTTTGAACTGAACACTGAGAACTCAATGAAAGGTCTCCTCTTCCACAGCGTCAGTGATTTCCTGAAAGAATGTCAGATTTGGTCAGGTCTGACCATAGGACACTTTTCCACCATTGTTTACATTCAGAGCACCCACAATAAAAGACACACTCATGTATAAAACCATGAACAAAGTCCAGACCACATGGCTGACAACATGTATAGGTTGAAGGCATATACAGATGTGGTAACTACGCTTGCTGCAATCATACAACAAATACAAAATTGTTCAATCATCCCCATACTGGAAGGAAATATTCTATCCAACAATTCTTCAATAATAAATCAACACGTTATTTATATGCTTCTGTGTCTCTGTGGCTTTGCAGACATTGGCCAGACCAAAAGACGATTAAAGCAAAGGATTTCAGAACAAAAAACAGCAACTGGAACTGGCAACACTCTACCATCACAAAACATTACAAAGAAGCAAAAAGAGTCACATTGTCCACCAGAGGGGGCAACATTTTAAAGAAGTTGTCACAGAGGGAAATGTTTTGGGTTCATACTCTCAACACTATGATTCCAAATGAACTTAATGATGATTTTAATCTAGTGTTTTCTAGGCTGAAGCAAGTTGATTCAGCCTAATACAGTTGAGATGTTTTTGGTGTCTCTTAGAAAATACTGCAAGATGATTGGTTGTCTGTCTGTCAATTGTGTTGTGTGTCCACCTGGACACACTTGACTGAGGCTGTATAAGGCAAGGCAAGTTTATTTGTACAGCACAATTCATACACAAAGTAATTCTAAGTGCTGCACAGAAAAAAATACAAGGTAAACGTACAAAGACAAGAATTATAATTAAAACAGTAAAATCAAATTTAAAAATTATAATTAAGAATCAATTTAAAATTAAATTAAAAGAGAAGAGTGCAGATAAAACACGTTCAGTTGGCATATGCACAGTTAAAAAGAACAGTTTTAAGTCTGGACTTGAACATTGTCAGAGTAGAGGTCTAACATCGTCAGGGAGACTGTTCCAGAGTTTAGCTGCATAAAACTGAAACACTGCTTCACCGAGTTTAGTCCTGACTCTGGGCACCAGCAGAGACCTGTCCCTGAGGTCCTCAGAGTCTGAGATGGTTCATATGGAACCAACAGGTCAGAGATGTACTTTGTGCTAAGCCATGGAGAGACTTG
The DNA here is from genome assembly GCA_020698575.1 of Bostrychus sinensis. NCBI lineage: Eukaryota > Metazoa > Chordata > Actinopteri > Gobiiformes > Eleotridae > Bostrychus > Bostrychus sinensis. The sequence continues at coordinate 50,682,081 of CM036239.1, read as the reverse complement.
TACACAAGCAGAGATGTTTTAAAGTCTATTCTCTGAGCAACAGGAAGCCAGTGCAGAGACCTGAGGACAGGACTAATATGGTCATACTTCCTGGTTTTAGGTCAGGACCCGAGCAGCAGTGTTCTGGACGTCCTGCAGCTGTCTTACAGCTGGTTTAGTGAGTCCAGTGAGCAGACCGTTACAGTAGTCTAACCTGCTGGAGATGAACACATGAATAAGTCTCTCTAGGTCTGGTTTAGGCAGTATACCTTTGATTCTGGAAATGTTTTTGAGATGGTAAAATGCTGATGATGTTATAGATTTAATGTGACTGCTGAAGTTCAAGTCAGAGTCCATGATTACCCTGAGATTTCTAACCTGACTTGTAGGTTTTAGTGAAAGAGACTCGAGGTGACTACAGACACCTTGTCTTTGTTTCTGTGGGCCAAAGGTGATTATTTCAGTCTTGTCTGTGTTTAGCTGGAGAAAGTTGTTTCTCATCCACTTCATTGATCTGTTGGATGCAGTGACAGAGTGAATCCACAGGTCCATATTCACCTGCTGTCAGTGAGATGTAAATCTGAGTGTCATCTGCATAGTTGTGGTAGGATAAGTTATTGCTGCTTATTAATTGGCCTAAAGGGAGCATGTAAAGATTGAACAAAAGAGGTCCCAGGATGGACCCCTGGGACACCCCACAGGTCAGGGCCATTTGGTCTGAGACACAGTTACCGATTTCAACAAAGTACTTCCTGTCTTCAAGATAGGACTTACACCATTTTAGGGCAGTACCAGAAATGCCCACCCAGTCCTCTAATCTTTGTAACAGGATCACATGGTCAAGCTGTATCAAAAGCAGCCTCAGATCCAGCAGAACTAAGACAGAAACTTTGCCTGTGTCGGTGTTCAGGCGGATGTCATTAGTCACCTTGATAAGAGCAGTCTCAGTGCTGTGATGGGGCCTAAAACCTGACTGAAAATCATCAAAGCAGTTGTTCCGCAGAAGAAAGTCAGTAAGTTGTTGGTATACAACTTTCTCAAGGACTTTACCTAAAAACGGCAGGTTTGATATGGGCCGATAGTTGTTCAGTACTGTGGCGTCAAGACTGCTCTTCTTTAGGAGAGGTTTGATGACAGCAGTTTTCAAGGCCCTTGGAAATGTCCCAGACTGCTGTGAGATGTTAACTAAATGAGAAAGTTGAGGTAACAAACTGCTCAGCACAGATTTTAGAAATCTAGTGGGTAACACATGGAGGCAGCAGTGGATGAACTCAGACTGGAGATGATCTCTTGGACTGTTTTGTCAGTGACAGGGGTGAAGTGTGTCAGCTCTGAGTCTGGATGGCTGCAGAGTTGTTATCTGTGTTGTGGAGTTTATAGCATGTTAAATACTCTGGACCTTGTCATTAAAAAATCTTGCAAACTCATTGCACTTAGATGTGGAAATGAGTTCTGAAGGCAATGGAGCTGGGGGTTTGTTAACCTGTTTACTGTAGCAAACATGACACGTGAGTTGTTACTACAGTTTGTAATAATTTCAGAAAAATACCTTTCCCTTATTCTATGCAGAATTTGATTGAAAACATTCAACATTTCTTTGTATATGTCATAATGAACCTGGAGCTTTGACTTGTGCCATTTTCGTTCAGCCCTCCGGCACTCCCTTTTCTGTGCCCTGACCGTCTCTGGGTCTGGTCGGTCTCTGGGTCTGGTCGGTCTGTGGGTCTGGTCTGTCGCTGGTCTGTCTCTGGGTCTGGTCTGTCTCTGGGTCTGGTGGGTCTCTGGGTCTGGTCTGTCGCTGATCTGTCTCTGTCTCTGGTCTGTCTCTGGGTCTGGTGGGTCTCTGGGTCTGGTCTGTCGCTGGTCTGTCTCTGGGTCTGGTCGGTCTCTGGGTCTGGTCTGTCGCTGGTCTGTCTCTGGGTCTGGTCGGTCTCTGGGTCTGGTCTGTCTCTGGGTCTGGTCTGTCGCTGGGTCTGGTCTGTCTCTGTCTCTGGTCTGTCTCTGGGTCTGGTTTGTCTCTGGGTCTGGTCTGTCTCTTGTCTGTCTCTGGGTCTGGTCGGTCTCTGGGTCTGGTCTGTCTCTGGGTCTGGTCTGTCGCTGGGTCTGGTCTGTCTCTGTCTCTGGTCTGTCTCTGGGTCTGGTTTGTCTCTGGGTCTGGTCTGTCTCTGGTCTGTCTCTGGGTCTGGTGGGTCTCTGGGTCTGGTCTGTCGCTGGTCTGTCTCTGGGTCTGGTCGGTCTCTGGGTCTGGTCTGTCGCTGGTCTGTCTCTGGGTCTGGTCGGTCTCTGGGTCTGGTCTGTCTCTGGGTCTGGTCTGTCGCTGGGTCTGGTCTGTCTCTGTCTCTGGTCTGTCTCTGGGTCTGGTTTGTCTCTGGGTCTGGTCTGTCTCTGGTCTGTCTCTGGGTCTGGTCGGTCTCTGGGTCTGGTCTGTCTCTGGGTCTGGTCTGTCGCTGGGTCTGGTCTGTCTCTGTCTCTGGTCTGTCTCTGGGTCTGGTCGGTCTCTGGGTCTGGTCTGTCGCTGGGTCTGGTCTGTCTCTTTCTCTGGTCTGTCTCTGGGTCTGGTTTGTCTCTGGGTCTGGTCTGTCGCTGGTCTGTCTCTGGGTCTGGTCGGTCTCTGGGTCTGGTCTGTCTCTGGTCGGTCTCTGGGTCTGGTCGGTCTCTGGGTCTGGTCTGTCTCTGATCTGTCTCTGGGTCTGGTCGGTCTCTGGGTCTGGTCTGTCTCTGGGTCTGGTCGGTCTCTGGGTCTGGTCTGTCGCTGGGTCTGGTCTGTCTCTGTCTCTGGTCTGTCTCTGGGTCTGGTCGGTCTCTGGGTCTGGTCTGTCGCTGGTCTGTCTCTGGGTCTGGTCGGTCTCTGGGTCTGGTCTGTCGCTGGTCTGTCTCTGGGTCTGGTCGGTCTCTGGGTCTGGTCTGTCTCTGGGTCTGGTCTGTCGCTGGGTCTGGTCTGTCTCTGTCTCTGGTCTGTCTCTGGGTCTGGTTTGTCTCTGGGTCTGGTCTGTCTCTTGTCTGTCTCTGGGTCTGGTCGGTCTCTGGGTCTGGTCTGTCTCTGGGTCTGGTCTGTCGCTGGGTCTGGTCTGTCTCTGTCTCTGGTCTGTCTCTGGGTCTGGTTTGTCTCTGGGTCTGGTCTGTCTCTGGTCTGTCTCTGGGTCTGGTGGGTCTCTGGGTCTGGTCTGTCGCTGGTCTGTCTCTGGGTCTGGTCGGTCTCTGGGTCTGGTCTGTCGCTGGTCTGTCTCTGGGTCTGGTCGGTCTCTGGGTCTGGTCTGTCTCTGGGTCTGGTCTGTCGCTGGGTCTGGTCTGTCTCTGTCTCTGGTCTGTCTCTGGGTCTGGTTTGTCTCTGGGTCTGGTCTGTCTCTGGTCTGTCTCTGGGTCTGGTCGGTCTCTGGGTCTGGTCTGTCTCTGGGTCTGGTCTGTCGCTGGGTCTGGTCTGTCTCTGTCTCTGGTCTGTCTCTGGGTCTGGTCGGTCTCTGGGTCTGGTCTGTCGCTGGGTCTGGTCTGTCTCTGTCTCTGGTCTGTCTCTGGGTCTGGTTTGTCTCTGGGTCTGGTCTGTCGCTGGTCTGTCTCTGGGTCTGGTCGGTCTCTGGGTCTGGTCTGTCTCTGGTCGGTCTCTGGGTCTGGTCGGTCTCTGGGTCTGGTCTGTCTCTGATCTGTCTCTGGGTCTGGTCGGTCTCTGGGTCTGGTCTGTCTCTGGGTCTGGTCTGTCGCTGGTCTGGTCTGTCTCTGGTCTGTCTCTGGGTCTGGTTTGTCTCTGGGTCTGGTCGGTCTCTGGGTCTGGTCTGTCGCTGGTCTGATCTGTCTCTGTCTCTGGTCTGTCTCTGGGTCTGGTCGGTCTCTGGGTCTGGTCTGTTGCTGGTCTGTCTCTGGGTCTGGTCTGTCTCTGGGTCTGGTCTGTCTCTGGGTCTGGTCTGTCTCTGGTCTGTCTCTGGGTCTGGTCTGTCGCTGGTCTGGTCTGTCGCTGGTCTGTCTCTGGGTCTGGTCTGTCTCTGGGTCTGGTCTGTCTCTGGGTCTGGTCTGTCGCTGGTCTGGTCTGTCGCTGGTCTGTCTCTGGTCTGTCTCTGGGTCTGGTCTGTCGCTGGTCTGGTCTGTCGCTTGTCTGTCTCTGGGTCTGGTCGGTCTCTGGGTCTGGTCTGTCTCTGGTCTGTCTCTGGGTCTAGTCGGTCTCTGGGTCTGGTCTGTCTCTGGTCTGTCTCTGGTCTGTCTCTGGGTCTGGTTGGTCTCTGGGTCTGGTCTGTCTCTGGGTCTGGTCTGTCGCTGGTCTGATCTGTCTCTGTCTCTGGTCTGTCTCTGGGTCTGGTCGGTCTCTGGGTCTGGTCTGTCGCTGGTCTGTCTCTGGGTCTGGTCTGTCTCTGGGTCTGGTCTGTCGCTGGTCTGTCTCTGGTCTGTCTCTGGGTCTGGTTGGTCTCTGGGTCTGGTCTGTCTCTGGGTCTGGTCTGTCGCTGGTCTGATCTGTCTCTGTCTCTGGTCTGTCTCTGGGTCTGGTCGGTCTCTGGGTCTGGTCTGTCGCTGGTCTGTCTCTGGGTCTGGTCTGTCTCTGGGTCTGGTCTGTCGCTGGTCTGATCTGTCTCTGTCTCTGGTCTGTCTCTGGGTCTGGTCGGTCTCTGGGTCTGGTCTGTCGCTGGTCTGTCTCTGGGTCTGGTCTGTCTCTGGGTCTGGTCGGTCTCTGGGTCTGGTCTGTCGCTGGTCTGATCTGTCTCTGTCTCTGGTCTGTCTCTGGGTCTGGTCGGTCTCTGGGTCTGGTCTGTCGCTGGTCTGTCTCTGGGTCTGGTCTGTCTCTGGGTCTGGTCGGTCTCTGGGTCTGGTCTGTCTCTGGTTTGTCTCTGGGTCTGGTCTGTCGCTGGTCTGGTCTGTCGCTGGTCTGTCTCTGGGTCTGGTCTGTCGCTGGTCTGGTCTGTTGCTTGTCTGTCTCTGGGTCTGGTCGGTCTCTGGGTCTGGTCTGTCTCTGGTCTGTCTCTGGGTCTGGTCGGTCTCTGGGTCTGGTCTGTCTCTGGTCTGTCTCTGGGTCTGGTTGGTCTCTGGGTCTGGTCTGTCTCTGATCTGTCTCTGTCTCTGGTCTGTCTCTGGGTCTGGTTTGTCTCTGGGTCTGGTCGGTCTCTGGGCCTGGTCTGTCGCTGGTCTGATCTGTCTCTGTCTCTGGTCTGTCTCTGGGTCTGGTCGGTCTCTGGGTCTGGTCGGTCTCTGGGTCTGGTCTGTCGCTGGTCTGTCTCTGGGTCTGGTCTGTCTCTGGGTCTGGTCTGTCACTGGTCTGATCTGTCTCTGTCTCTGGTCTGTCTCTGGGTCTGGTCGGTCTCTGGGTCTGGTCTGTCTCTTGTCTGTCTCTGGGTCTGGTCGGTCTCTGGGTCTGGTCTGTCTCTGGGTCTGGTCTGTCGCTGGGTCTGATCTGTCTCTGTCTCTGGTCTGTCTCTGGGTCTGGTCGGTCTCTGGGTCTGGTCGGTCTCTGGGTCTGGTCTGTCGCTGGTCTGTCTCTGGGTCTGGTCTGTCTCTGGGTCTGGTCTGTCACTGGTCTGATCTGTCTCTGTCTCTGGTCTGTCTCTGGGTCTGGTCGGTCTCTGGGTCTGGTCTGTCTCTTGTCTGTCTCTGGGTCTGGTCTGTCTCTGGGTCTGGTCGGTCTCTGGGTCTGGTCTGTTGCTGGTCTGTCTCTGGGTCTGGTCTGTCTCTGGGTCTGGTCGGTCGCTGGTCTGTCTCTGTCTCTGGTCTGTCTCTCTCTAGTCTGTCTCTGGGTCTGTCTCTGGGTCTGGTCTGTCTCTGGTCTGTGCCTGTCTCTGCTCTGTCTCTGGTCTGTCTCTGGGTCTGGTCTGTCTCTGGTCTGTGCCTGTCTCTGCTCTGTCTCTGGTCTGTCTCTGGGTCTGGTCTGTCTCTGGTCTGTCTCTGGGTCTGGACCTCAGTTATTACAGTACAGTTACATTAGAGCTCCCCCAGCAGGACAACCCCATTCTTACAGGTTACACAAAAAATACTCAAACTCTACACCGGCCTAAACCAGGTCTTTTCCATAGGTCTTCACTTTTGACTAGACCATATTTATTTCATATCAGAATTCCCAGTTCTACCTTAGACTTTGGTTCTAGATGTTTTTTTTTCCATGTAACTGGAATAATCACCAGTCATCCTTAAAGAACCTCTTTTTATTTACATTGAAAATAATAATACAAGAAAAGAGTGCAAACAAGCAGATAAAAAATATAATTCTGTCCCTCAGAGACGCACAGCTGTCCTCTTCACTTAAACTGACCTCTGAGTCTTACACTGGACACACTCAGACAAATGTAGTTTTTGACTAAAACCATTCTCTCGCATCAACAATATGACATCCAGAGCTGAGGTCGCCCGTGATGTTCTTTCAATACGGCAATGGAAACGCAGTAGATTAAATCACCACTATTAGGCAGTAATAAAGCATTATTTATTTGTGTAATAAACAATAATGTAAAGAATAAACCGTTAGATTAACAGGATGTTTATAATATTGTTAGAAATTAAACATTAATCAAGTTATTTCTGATTTGAGAAAAACTAATAATTTAATCATAGCAGCACCATAGAAGTCCTCTCTCAATAAATTAAGACTCTCATGCAAGAATCATGCAAAAAAAAAAAAAAAAAGCATGATTCTTGTTAAAACAAGAGAAAACGGGGAAAGTGCCATTATTCTTTGCAAAAAACTAAAAAACAAAAAACAAAAACGTGAGCAGTTAGTCCAGTTTTAGACAACGCTGCGGGTCTCTCACTTTGTAAATCAAACATTGCTTCTTTTTTTTTTTTTTTTTTTTTTTTACATTATATTAGCACACTTCAAACTAATGATGTTATATAGTGACTTGTTAAAATGTAGGGTTAGTACAGTTGCACAGCATGGACAATATACTGCACAGAATGTTGGAGCTAAACAGGAAGTGTACTGTAGTGCTAGCATTAGCTTTACCTCCAGCCTCTCACCGCTACACTCCAGGACTTATTCCCTTTTATTAAATACTGACAATGCAGTAATGTTTTAAATTTCTGCTATAAATATGTTTTATATCTCATATATCAATGCAACATTTCAAACTCTAACAAGCTTAATCAGAATCTGCTTTAACATGTAAACGGGAATGATTCAGCTCACAGTAGTGCATGTAAACACCTGATTCAGAGTATGAGCTTAATCTGAATTATGGACCTTAATCAGAGAATGATGTGCCAAGTAAACGCACTTATTGCAAATACATTCCTTTTATTCATGGGTAGAATCTCCTCTATTTGCAATAGATGCAAATGTGACTAGAGCTGGGGGTTTCCATCAACTCTCTCACCCCTTCAGTGAATACAGACCTCAACAGCCGTTTCTAAACCAGGACTAATGCAGGACTAAACCAGTTCACTGTAAATCCCTACAAAAACAAAGGCATTTCATGAGGCCACAGAAATTTGAACTGGAAAGCTGTGTGCAGCTCATGCACAAAGCCAGCAAAGACAGATTACCTATCTGCAGGAAAGTGTTATTCCTCTTTAAAATTATGTAAAAAGAGGAGGGAGTTCACTGCTCCCTTCAGCTGTTGGTGGAATGTGCAGACCCTGTGTGGAGCAGATCACTGTAGAACCTGCTGCTTGTTTGGTTCTGGTTCTATTTCAGACTTCTTCTGGGACTTCAGCAGGAAATAGAGAATATAAAGTAAAATGGAACAAGGTTTAGTGTCTATTAGTGAATGTCAATGCTCTCTAGAACCAAAGCTTGATCTGATCGTAGCTTCTCCAGCTCCTCCACTGTTTTCCTGCACTGCTCAGTGACCTCCAGAAGGCGCTGTGGTGTGTGTTCTGATTCAAACAAGTTGTATGCAAAGAATACGTCCTTCATCCGAGCCTCAGTTTGGACCAGGCCATTTGTGTCTCTGTTCAGTTCCATACTTGGGTTTTTCATATCCTCCAGCTTTTTCTTCAGACATTTGACCATCTCCACAAACTCTACTGACAATGACCTGCCTTGCTCTGTTTGTTTGTCAGCCATTTTGCTTCCTTTAAAAACATTAGCCACTGCTGCTCCTCCTAAAGCCGCAGCAGCTGCTCCAGCCACACTCACATCTTCAGTGAGGAGACCCACAAAACCTCCTGTTCCAACTCCAGATATCAGAGCAGCTTGAAGAGATTTATTTTGTAAATCATCTTTGTCCTGGTTACAGCCACTGATCTGCTGCAACAGGCCAACTATCTCCTTCATCCTCTCTTTATTTTCATCAAACTCTGAGATAAAAGCTGTTGCTTTGTTGATTCCTTAAAACGAGTCCTGATGTCCATATTGCTTCTTCTTCTTCTGTGTGCCTGTTCCATGCTCCACGAGCAAGAGCGCTCCTCGTGGAGATCATCAAAAAAGGGGAGAGACCGCTGCTGAGGTCTTGGGGCTTGGTGACAGCTTTGAACAACTCCTCAAACTCTAGCTCAGAGCGGGAGGAGTGCTGCGAGGCAGCAGCAGAGGGGGCCAGGGAGGAGGAGTCATCAGACCCATGCTCAGCAGCACCATGGGCCTCGTCCAGCAGAAGCGCAAGGGGACAGAGGGCTCTCTAATTCCGGAGAGAGACCTGGCCAAGGTAGTAGCCAAAACAGTCATCAAGACAACAGCAAGATTGAGAAAGTTAAACACATTGAGAAATTAAAACAACTGTTTAAAAACATAGTGAGCCTCTCAAGAAAAACAAGCACACGTCTCCTTTACACACTCTTTATGATTGCCTTAAATTTATCAACTGAAATGATTGATTCCAATTTAATATCTCTTTGTAAATTGTTCCATGTCCATGGTGCAGAGTAGGAAAAGGCTGTTTTCCCCAAATCTGTAAAAGACCAGGGCATATTGAAAAGCAACCAATTTGAGGAGCGGAGCTGGTAACTCCTGGAGCCGACACAAAGTAAGTTACAGAGATTTAAAATTTAACAGATGTTATAAAAAATGTTTTCTCTTGACTCTTGGAGAAAAGTAAAACAACATCTTATGTTCACATTTTTTTCTAAAATATAGGCACTGAATATATAATTATATCATCTCAAATGCAACAGAAAACAGGAAATTACATTTATTTTCTTAAAAAGTTCCTGGAGGAGGGCCCCAGGAGGTGCAAATCTAAAATCTTGCCCGGGGCACCAACAGAGCCAGGTGTGTCCAGGTGTGACCAGGTGTGTCCAGGTGTGTCCAGGTGTGGTATCAACAGTATTTATAGCAGAGCACATACCTGAGATTTCAAATGAGGAAGAAGGAGCTAAAACAAAAGGATCAGGAGAAATAAGAACAAACCAATGAGAACCAGAGCCATGCCTGTGGATATTCTAAAGATGTGTTTTTATTTGTAAAACTTCAAAGTGTAGTTGAGTTGTTTAAGTACTTAATGTAGCACAGCAGCAGCTCTAATCAGGTATTAATGTGTTTGAAATGCCAGTACTGTTCTGTTGTTACTGTGGAGAGCCACGCCTGTTTTCTGAGATCTTATTATCTTATCTTATTATATTATTATCTTTTAAGTCGGCTTTTTAAAGTCAGGACTTTCGAGCTTCCGGTCTGTCTTGAACGCAGCATTATAAAACCAGAAATAAACTGGTTCTCTCATATGATTGGATACCGATCATATTTTGCTGCTGCTCCTGACTGAGACGCTCAGAGCGACTGACAGCTGCTCAGGTAAGAACTTCTGTCTCTAATACACTGTGGAAGTTCTGGTTCATGTTGGTTATTGGTGTTTTTCAGTGGTTTTTACATTACATTGTTTTTAGTGTTGTTTTACATTAAACATATTCCTTGTTCAGATCATAGACCACTGAGGGCCAAACTGGACACCATCATCGCATCAGTAATTCAAGTAAGAGCTGAATATGTCGGAGCAAACCAAGAATATCTCATCAACTTTGAAACCACGTTCAGAGCTTCAGTCATAAATAACTTCACTGGAGACGTAGAACTTCCTGAGGCCAGAGACCACTTCTCGAGAGTCATGGAGGAGCTCAGAGAACTCAAAGCACTGCTACAATAACTTACAACACAATTTGAATGTATGCAAAATCCCACAGACAAGCAGTGTTTGAACCTACATGTGACTTACTCAGGTTGGTTCTTTGTTGTTATTACAGTTTAAGTTGATCGCTGCGGCTGCTTAAAGAATCTTGCTAAAGTCAACAGGAAATCACAAATGAGTTGTCCTCCAGCACACACCGATCAGGCATAACGTCATGACCACTGACAGTGATGTGAATGACACAGATCTCTCTGCACCACAGCTCCTGTAGTGGCTGGATATCAGGCAGCAGGAGAACATTTAGTCCTCAGTTAATTTGTTAGAAGCAGAGACAATGGGTAAGGATTTGAACTTTGAGTTTGACAAAAGCACCAAACGGTGACTGGCTGCAGACGACCGGGTCAGAGCGTCTCCGGGACTGCGGCTCCTGTAGCATGATCCGGGTCTGCAGAGGTCAGGATCTGAGTCAGAACCGGTCCCAAGGAAGGAGCAGAGGTGAACCGGAGACAGGTGAGGCTCATGGGCAGTAAGGTCCGTGTGGTCCAAGATCCCATGTTGTGCAAGTTTCACACCTACTTTAATCAGAACCTTATAACTCCAGTTCCATACATGCCCTGAGTCACTGCTGCCAGTCTAAGTGGTGGTCATAATGTTATGCCTGATTTGTGGAATTCACATCTCTCTAAAAGGTGGACCTATTTTGTACAAATCTTTCTTTCAAAAAAAAAAAAAAAAAATCGGATGTATCAGCTTGACTAATGTGATATTCTGTCTCTCTATAATCTTAATATGTTTAGTTTCCGAGTTTGTAAACTGGAATATATAGATTTGTTTTATTATCTGTAGTTATCATGTGTAAAACAACTATAGGGATTTCTACACTGTAAAACCTGGCAAGTTAAGGAAACTCAAATGATTTTGGAGAAACCGATTACACCAAGTGATTTAAGTTTATTAACTCAAACTAATTAAATTCATAAAATTACTTTAAATGAGTTTAAGGACAACACATTTTGATGGGGTAACTAAAATAGATTAAGCCTATAGTGATACTCTTCTTCTGCCAGAAAACAAACACCATTCATTGAGATATTTATTTAGTCTAATGCTGTATATTTTAATACTATGTTGAGCCTAAGCAATAAAAATTGTTCTGAGTACATTTGTAAATCCAAATGAGAATAAAGTCTAATACAAATAAAGGTTTAGTTGTTTTGTTTATCATTCATTTCATTAACCCTTTGTTGTGACAGTTAGGTTAAACAGTAAATCTTAAATAAAGAAACTACACAATGGAGAGTCTGAAAGTCTTCACATGTATGTAAATGAATGTGCATCTGACCACAAAACACACAAAAACAAAAGTAGAAAAGTAGGACCAAAGATAAAGTGCAAAGTGGATCATCTGGGTTGATGTTATTTAGAGCCTTACATATAACCTATCAATAATTTATAACAAAATTAATTTGTTGCATTATTGTGTTTTGAGCAGAGCTAGTTTATGTGTCGAAAAATCACACTTGTATCATTAGCATCAAAAACAGTCCCAGGCCCTAAAAAGTGGATTAAAAATTTAATGAATAAATATTTTTCCACTTTCAAAGGTTCAGATGTTTTATCCTCTTCTCCCTCAACCAGAACTATGAACATTTGATTGATGCTTTTAATATTCTTTTCAGTTTTGGGCTAGAATTGTTACAAAAGTGCCTTACCATGTAAGCATGGGGTTTTGGGGGGCTGTGTTTTGGTGTGTATACGAGTTATGGGCGAAATCTCTTTTCACGTTCTCAAATTCAAAGTCAGACAATCAAAAGAATCTCAAATACGTTTACACAACTGCTGTGGCTCCACACCAACACATCCAGAACATTTAAGTTGTTATTAATTTCACTGTCAGGCAGTTTCCTGGAATAGAAACAGCAGAAAACCACTAAAGGCCTAGATACACCAAGGCGACTCCCAGACTGCTACAGATAAGACGGAGTGACAGCTCGTCTCTTCCCGTCTCCCCTCGTTCCCTCCCGTTTCCTCACGTCGGATGACCTTTTTTCCTCTTCATACACCGAAGTGACAACCGACCTAAAGACCGTGTCTTGCGCGTGATGTAATTACCCCCCCAAAGCGGCAGCTGGCGATAGCCAGTGAACAAAGATAAACGGAAGTTCCGCGTGTTGGAGGATCTTCTTACGCCAATTATATGGCATCAAAACACAAATTACCGGGACTGTATTTCAGTGGGAGAACGGCTGATGGTCACACTGTGTTTCCTCGCTACAGGTAAGATCATTTTCGTGACATGTATGGTGACAGTACGCTGCCATAGCGGTGTTTTTGTTGTGGTTTTCGCCTCTCGTCACTCCGTCACTTCCGCTAAAATTCCCGTGAGCTGATTGGAGCGGCAGCTGTAGTGCTAGGCCTATCAGAGCGCTTCATGTCAAAGACCAAAGACGCCGATTCAACAACAAGGCCAATCAGCAGGAAACTAGTCAGACGGCCTCCGTCCTGGAGCGATGGGGCCAGGCGGCACATACAGATCAAAGGACGGAAATGAGCGACGTGGAAGAACCGTTAAGACGGCTTCAGATGGGCGATCGTCGCCTTGGTGTATGGAGGCCTTAACACCTCTGTCTAAAAGAAACATGATGCCCCCTGGTGGTCCAAACAGGTAAATCCACAAAAAAATGTCAAATTATTCAATTTTCAACCCAGAAGCTCAGATTGAGATAGTAATTTAGGTATCGCATTATATTATGTCTAAACTGAAGTAAGACCAAAAAGTGGTGTTATAATGGAAGTCAATGGGACACTTCATGCAAAGTTAAGTATTTGGAGATTTTCATGCCTCTAACATTAAAACATTAAAATATTGACCATGAAAAAAAAAAAAAGGCCACAAAATGTACACAAACGGTTCCTAATGGTGTCAGAGGGTTAAGCCTTTATAATACTTGAGTGTAACAGCAATACAAAGATGGCTGCAAAACTCGAGTACCTCCTCTGTGCAAAAGTTTTCAAAGACAAACATTCCAGATTGACATTATTATTACATCAATTTCAACCACCAATCTTTACATTTGCCGCAGACACTGGGAGCATCAGCTTTATTTCTACAGGTTGTGGTATATTGGAAATAAATCAGTAAATTAAAAAAACAAACAAACAAACAACTATTATTATTTTGTTTTGGCTGGCACCTTTTAGGGTTTTTTAAATGTATTTTTGCTCTCATTTCTTATGCTTAAGTGATGATATTTAACAAAGATGCTTGATAATATTTGAATCTTAGAATTTCAGCATCAACTCTAAAAAAAAAAAAAAAAAATAGAAATTTCTTCTGACAAAAACTCACATTATTCCTCTTCAAGTCCTTTTTGGTCCCATTGACTCACATTAAAATCACTTATTTTCACTTTGCTGTCATTCCAATACAGAAATGTTAAATCATGTTAATTCCTCTGTAACTCTGTCAGTCAGAGACTAAAAAGTACACAAACAAAAACATCTCCACTGGATCCACCATTTTCTCAGTGCATTGTGGGAAATAATTCCTCATAATTCCATTAGATAACAGTGAGTGTAGCCCTGCCTCTTCGGGCTTAAAGAGGAAGAACCTGAGTTTTTTAAAGGAGGCCTGAGTGTTAAACATTTAAATGAACAATTAATTATTTGGTTGTTCCCAGTTAAAGGGTGCCTATTCTGCTAAATTGTCCTTTTTTGTGCGTCTCTTTTTTAAAAATCAGTTTCCAAGGTTCCAAGGGTCTCGGTGTAATTGTTGACCATTTATGACAAAACGGACACTGAGACCTTGTAAATTAGAAGGAAGTTGTCTGTTGGTTTTCTCATTTGTTTTCCCTCTGTATGAAAATGGCGGCTCGCTTTGCCAAGGAAACAAACAGCACGTCGACTGTGAGAATGCACTTTCAGTTTAACCCTCATTCAACAAAGTGAGGTAAAATGTAACCCCAGACGTAAATTTTTTTTGGTCATATCTCAGAGATGCTCAGATGATCACTCAGATTTTTCAGAAATTTGTTGGGCGACTTGTTTTAGTGGTAATTTGAGAATTTTATAAAGAGAAACGTATAGCGGTCACTTTTGATCGCAGTCAAAAGTATCTATTTGTCTATGTATTTTTAATGTTTTGATCACTTTATTTAGTTTTTCTTTTAAAAAACATGAATATTTGATGTAGCACACAAGAGGGAGGTTAGGGGAACACTGTCTGCCATTTTTAGGTTTGTCCAGGTTTACTGAGGCCCTCAGGAGCCCACTGTCCACACACAGCAGAGAGGATCCTGTGGTCACATTCAGGCCCCTCTCTGGGCTCTGACTGAGGCAGAAAACTGTTCTTTAAAGTAAAAATATTTATAACAATCACTAAAAACAAAGTCCTGACAGAGTCTGAACTGAGCCAGGACCAGGTGTGAAGTCCCCCAGGTGCTGCTCTGGTCCTACACAGACCGGACAGTCCTGGCCTCAAGAACCATACTATTAGAGCGCCCCCTACAGGAGACACAAGCAACAACACACATGCAGCCTGTTCAAACAAACTGTCTGCAGCATTTCAGATCAGAGAGAGTCCAGAGTTTCAGCTCCAGGACAAGAACAGCAGAATCTAACCCTCAACCTCTGAGGCAGAATTTAACCCTCAACCTCTGTGGCAGAACATACTTACTTACATACTCATACTTAAAGTAAGAGTTTTATTTAAATTGTAATGAAAGACAAATTCCACCATAAAAAAGAATAAAAATAAAGTTTCTTTTAATTTTTTCAAAACTAAACCACATCAGAATGAAGAGTAATGAAAGAGCTTTGTTTGTGTTATTGTGGATTGTTCCTGACATAAAGCATGCAATTTTTACTAAAGAAGGTCTATCATTTCTGGTGTCTGAATATGAAAATGATATGCAAGTTAATGAGAATAATAATTTACAGAAATGAAATGACAGTTAACACAGGTTTTCCTCTGTGGGGTATGAAGTGACCCCGCTCAGTAATCTGTGTTAACAGGTTTATAAACAAAGTTAAAAACAGCTCTGGGTCAGGAGCTAAAGATGATAAAAGCACTTGTGTGTTGTAGGTTAGTCCAGGTCTTGCTCTAAATACAGTGTGTTGTTGGTAAGCTGTAAAAGTATCCAGGGCTTACGTAGCTCAATGGGGTTGCATTCTTGCCCCTGTTACATAAATACTCATATATTTTATGTCCATAAACCAATAAAAACATGAAATCCAAAGGTTAATAGCCGGGACTGTACTTTAATCTATAATCATCCTGTTTTTTTCCTCGGAACGCTCTACACACTGTCCAAGAACACAGACCAGGCTCCAGGGTTTCTTCTGTTTGCCCAGAGAGAGCCCTGCAGAGCATTTACCCCCCGACAGCTCCTACACTGCACTTCAATTCAGATTATTAATCCTGATTCAAGAAATTTTCACTAGATTGGATTTATTTACCTTATTAGGCTAGATTTTTGACTTGTTTAAAGTTTTTTCTTTACTTATTTCAATAATTTCTTCACTTTCTTATCTGTCCCAAGGTTCAGTGGAATTTTATTGATTATATTATGATTTTTTATTTTTTTATTTTTTGCAGTGTAGAATCCTTCAGCCTCTGACCTCTCTAGGAGACGAGGAGGCAAAGGTTTAAGGAGGAAAAACTTTGAGGAAATACTTGGGGAAAAAATAAATAAATCAAAGTTCATAAACAAAGGGAGAGCAGTAAAATCCTTATGTGGTTGTTACAGTTATTGTGGCTGTTTATGGCCTTTGAACGTGCAGCTTTTTACAGCTTTCTTTTAATCCCAGACCTGACTTGGGACAGAGGGACGACTGCACGTCACAGAGGACAAGGTTAGAAGGCTGGAGTTTGAAGTAAACACGGGACAGAAATAGATTTATGGTCATATCTTGTGCCAGGTGCAATAGAAACTGGTAGGTGCATAAAAAATAACATGAAATCAAATTAATATTGTGCTGATATTATACACACAGTAATGACAGTAGTAAAAAATATTAAAAGCTTTTTTATTGTTTTTTATTTTTATATTTTACATGTAGCTATTTAAGGTTTGATAATGAATAAATCTGAGTATATATCTGTGTTTTCCAACAAAGAGAACAGGGGCCTCATTCATAAATGTTCTTAGAAAAGTTACTGAAGTACCCCTTCTACGAACTGCTTAAGAGAAATCTACGTCAGATGCATGACACGTTTTCTTTCATCTCACGCTCTTCATTCCCAAAGTCAAGAGTATTGTGGCCCCTTGAAAAAGCCGGGGCGGCAGTGGCTCAGTCAGTAGAGACGCTTGCCCTCTAACCTGAAGGTTGCTGGTTTAAGCCCCACTGCTGGTGCTATGTAAGACCAATGCATTATTATTATTATTATTAAAAATGAGAAATTCCCACACAGACCCCCAACAATCATCTACTGAACTCAAAAGACTGTTATTTTTTTCCTACCCCAGAGTTCTATGATAAAAACCTTCACAGACTGTTAAAAGTTATATTTTTAAACAACTATATAGCTGACTCTACTGTAATTCATCAACTTAACAGTACCTTTGCGGCCCACCAGGGGGCCCCAGACCCCACTATTAACATTTGCAAATGTTTAAAATGACATGACATAACAAAATTACCCCCAACCTGTGATTCCGGGACCCCAGTTTGAGAATGGTGGCTGTAGTGTATCTGTATTTGGAGGATGGTAGAAAGTTGTTAATAAACGTCATTAACACATTTTTACACATATTTGTTATTTTGACATGTCATTGTTTTAATATCTACTTGTATTAATTTAATTTCTGTTAATAAAGAAAATTACACCAGTGTAAGTTTAACAAAGAGACACTAATAGGCTATGTAAAAGAAAAAAAAAGGTCATAATTAGTCTGCAGCTAAGTCCGTTCATAAAAATCTGAAGAAAAAAAAAATCATAACTGTGAATAGAATAGAATCATGACTTGAGTGCACCGTTACATCCATATTAACAAATTTTTATACAGAGATATTTTGCTGTTGAAAAGAGAATAGAAAAGAGAACTATTTAAGACTGCAGTGCTGTAAATGCCAGTTTGTCCTTATCAGAAAAATGTTATTTTAGTAAAAAAGCACAGCAGTTTTTGACGTAACGATCAGACTGACCTCTCCAGCACATGTGGAGGTGAAAGTTTGCAGAGGAAGAAAACTAAAAATATTCAAGGTTCATAAACAAAGGGAGAGCAGTAAACTCTTTATGTGGTTATTACAGTTATTGTAGCTGTCTATGGCCTTTGAACATGCAGCTTTTTACAGCGACAGGTTGTGGTTTATCCCAGAACCAACTCAGGACAGAGAGACGACTGCAGCAGCTCAGAGGAAAAGGTGAGAAGACTTTTTGTATTTAACATAATACAGAATTAGATCTTTAGAGTGAGTGAGAGAGAGAGAGAGAGAGAGAGTGTGTGAGAGAGAGAGAGAGAGAATTAATTAAATTAAAGTGGCAAGCGGCAGTAATCAACCTTCGCCCGCTGCAATCATGCGCTGGTTCTGTCATTCAGAAATCTAAATGTCTAATAGATCTAAAGTACACTGATGGATTTCAGGCACTGCAGAAAACAGAGATATCATAGGTTCCCTTGAGTTTTTTGATCACAGTGATGGGACAGTTTTTAAAAACAATGTTGATGGTGGGAGGGTATGGTGACAAAGTGTTAGTGCTCTTGCCTCCCAGCAAAGAGATCATGGGTGCAATCCTAGGGATGGGCGACACACAAAAGGTGGACTACTGGGTCTTAAACGTGTTTAAACAGGTCTTAAATATGTCACAGCTGCATTCACAGCTTGTTCTAAAATGTCCGCCTAAATTGTCAAAGGTGTATTATCGCCGCTGATTACAATTAAGAACAAAATGCTTTGTGGCACTCACTGGTGTCAGTAGTCGCAATTAAGCGTCGCAGCCACGTTTACGACTCAGCTTTTTGTGTACTGCGGGCTTATGAAATAGGTCTTCATTTTCTCCAACAATGGTCTTACAAACGTTTTAAAAAGTGTTAAATTCAACTTGTTGAGCCATGCAGAAACCCTGATTTGGGAACTGACCCATCCCACCCCATTCCACCCTAGTGGAAAAGCACTTTAAGTGTCAGCCCTGTGACTAACTGGCTCCTGTCCAGGTTGTACCCCTCCTAAGGCCAAAAGTTACTGGGATAGACTCCAGTACCATAAACCCTAACAGGAATAAGCAGAAGATGAATGAATGAATGAATGAATGAATTGTGATGGTCCTGTTAGCAACATTTTGATGTTGCTTGCATTGTAAACTTTGAAAATCATATGGACACAGATTTTTTCTTAGCGGTTACCATTCATTTACATTCATTTTATTTATTTATTTGAGCAGAATTATGTGAGGTTCTGTTGTGACACAATAACTTTTTTTTGGACAATGCTCAAAAGGAGTAGGATGAAGCGCAGACTTGTGAACTCTTACTCCCTTTAAAAAATTACAAATGAGTATTGACAACTGTTTACATATTTACATACATACTGTTAACAAAGAGATCTTAGAAAACAACACTGTATCATACATTATCAATCCATTTACCATAAATACATGCATGCTGCAATCAATATTCCATAACATGTCAGTATATTAGTCATATCCATGGCTGGCGTGGCTAAAAGGAGAATCGGGAGATTTCCCGGTGGGCAGCTCAGTTTGAGGGCCCCTAGAGCCGCTGTACGTCAGTGCTCACGGATCAGCGGCTGTGCACTGTACAGTCCTGGCTCAGCTGTGAGTTTGTACTACTTCTGTGATCTGAGGGCCGTCCTCCCGTTCCCCTTTAAACACTGAGCAGTGACTGCTGTTCAGGCTCTGTCAGGGACACTCAGCTGTTTCTGACTGGATGCTCTCCACAGATGATTCCTTACTCGCCCTGTCATTGGTTACTTTTATAGAGCTCACGTCTGATTGGCTGTCTGTGAGAAGTAGGCGGGAGTAAAGCGCCGTGAGTGCATGGCTTGATTCATGTGAGAGGACTCTAAACAGAACACGACATGACAGATACAAAAATACCAAACAATATTACTTTAAACCAGATGCTGGACACAAATGTGAGGCAGATTACAGACAGAATGAGAGCTTACAGCAAAACACAAGTCTCTCTTTGCTGGTGTGACAACATGTGGATAATATTATAGCCTAGAGAATGCATGCATCTTTGGCTTCGATGCATCCATGGAAGTCTGGCACTCCGATATGATCAGTCCAGACGCGCTCGTTGGTCAACAAACTCGTGTAAAGCGCACCTGTCCGTCCCTGCAATTGCGCTCGGCTTGCAACCCGAGCTCAAACTGTGGTTCTGATAACAAAATTAAACGCGTCACATCTGAGCCTACAAGAAAAAGGGCTACATTAAACCCAGCAAGAATCTAGAATCTAGAATCTAACCTGGACTTCCTTTGTCTATCTGAAATGTGGCTCCACAAAAATTCCCCATCTGCTGCACTCATTGTACGTGGATATAAAATCTTCAGAAAAGATAGAGCAGAAGGCAAAGGAGGAGGGCATTCTGTTCTATGTGCGAAACACCATACAGTGTACCCAAATACAGTGGTCCCCTAATGAAGACATGGAATGTATTGGCTTAAACATAGAACTCTCACCTCAGATGTCCTTTACCCTTCTGGGATTATACAGACCACCAAAATCCTCAAAAACTGCATTTTGTGAACAACTGGACACAATACTCAAACAATGTAATTATAATAAGGAAGTACTCCTGATGGGTGACTTAAATATCAATTATGAAGACAAGAATATAAGAAAGCCCCTCAAGTCTATAGTGACAAAATATGACCTTGTCCAGGTTGTTAAAGGTGCAACACGGATAACCTCTACATCCCAGACCCAAATTGACCTGATATTTAGTAATAAACCAGAGCGAATTCTAAAATGTTATAACATAGTGACTGGGCTATCTGACCACAATTTAACACTTGTATCTAGAAAGTTACCCAAAAAAAAAAAAAAAAAAGAAAAAAAAAAAAAAGAAGATCTATCCAAACTGACAATAAAAATGGGTATTTTAAAATTCCTAAATCTGATTTACCTAAATTTAATGCCAAAATGAATGAAATCAAATGGTGTGAACTGCTTTCTGGTACTGATGTTGAAGTTGATTGTCAAACATTTATCTCTACTATTCAATCAATTATAAAAACATTTCAAAGGGAAATAAAGCCAAGACGCTTTAGGAAGTATATTCTTCTATGGATTAATGAGGATATATTAAAATCAATGAAAGAGAGAGCTCTGGCCTTAAAAACAGCTTTAAAATCCAAGCAAATGCATGACAAACGTAGGTTCATACTGTGGTAAAAGAACTAAGACATGCCAAAGCATCACTTTTTATAGATAAAATTGGTGAAGGAAAAGGAAACTGTAAAGTCATTTGGGATCAACTAAAGAAACTAACTGGAAAAGACCAAAGAATGGTAGATAACAACTACAGCTACATATAAATGCATGTCTAATTGAAGACCCACTGCAGGTTGCATCTGCTTTTAATAAATATTTTGTGGAGTCTGTTGAGGTTTTAATAAATTGCCCACCCCCAGAGTTAATAAATGTTGTGCCATTAAACACAATGGTATGGAGGACCGTGAGCGCCACGCAAAAAGGAATAATGCTTTTATTAAAAGAGTTTTTAAAAGAGCCTTTAATAAACGGATTACTAAATGCTTTTATTAAATGAGTTTTTAAAAGAGGATTTAATAAACGAATTACTAAATGCTTTTATTAAATGAGTTTTTAAAAGAGCATTTAATAATTGGATTACTAAATGCTTTTATTAAAAGAGTTTTTAAAAGAGCATTTAATAAATGGATTACTAAATGCTTTTATTAAAAGAGTGTTTAAAAGAGCATTTAATAATTGGATTACTAAATGCTTTTATTAAAAGAGTTTTTAAAAGAGCCTTTAATAAACGGATTACTAAATGCTTTTATTAAAAGAGTGTTTAAAGGAGCATTTAATAATTAGATTACTAAATGCTTTTATTAATAGAAGGATTCATTTTGTTATTCCATTAATCCATTTAGGAAACCGATTAGCTTCTCCTTTTAGCTTTTCCGTGGCGTTCCTGGTCCTCCTGGCTAAAGTTAAATAAAATAAAAAGAAAAGCGATGTAACGAGCTCTGTGATTGGTCAGAACTACTCGCGCTCTGATTGGCCAGACAATTTGCTCGTCATCCTTAGCTGGCCCGGTGACAATAAGGGTTTTGCGCTAACTGCTGGCCCATTGCATGTGTTATTCTACATTTGTATGCCCTCTAGTGTGTATGTTATTTGTTATTATCCTCTACAAGAGTTTGTATTTTGATGTTATGTTCTATAATAAAAAAATAAATAAATGAATGCGCTAATTACTTCCGCATTCGGCTAAACGGAATGATCCACTTCCGGTCACAGCTTGTAAGCGAGCAGCCGGACAAGGGCAGCTTCAAAAAACATATTTATGTCGTACACATCGCAAAATAAAATCACCAAACTAACGCTGCTATGGTCTAACGCAGTTTTATCATTCAAACAAGGGTTTTAGCATTTGTGTGTTAAATATTTCACTAGTCGCTGAGCGCAGAGGCAGGATATTGTTGTGTCAATAGCTAAAGCCGTCACCCGGCGCACTTTATTTCAGCGGATATAAAGCACACAGCAAGTTAAATTACGTGATACTCATAACAAACAACACAACTGCCCATTTTAGCACAGTCTTAATTTATTATACACCTATTAAGGCACTTTGACGTATTTATTAATTTCTACACTCCGAGGCTACAACCGATGTTTTGAAGCCACTTTCACAGCTCTTCTGTGGCGTTTTCAGATGTTTTTGTGCACACGGTGGCTGTTTTTGGTCGCATACTTTGGTGAAATGTTCCTGTGTGCTTTATATCCGCGATTAGTTAAATATTTGACACACAAATGCTAAAACCCTTGTTTGAGGGATAAAACTGCGTTAGTCCATAGCAGCGTTAGTTTGGTGATTTTATTTTGCGATGTGTAAGACATAAATATGTTTTTTAAAGCTGCCCTTGTCCGGCTGTTTGTTCCGTCTAGTCGAATGCGGAAGTAGCTAGCACATAACCCCTATTGTCTGGCCAATCAGAGCTCGAGTAGCTCTGACCAATCACAGAGCTCTTTACATCGCTTTTCTTTTTCTTTTATTTAACTTTAGCCATGAGGACCAGGAACGCCACGGAAAAGCTAAAAGGAGAAGCTAATCGGAGAAGCTAATACGTTTTGCAAATGTTTTTCCGAAAAGGTTTTGTAAATACATTTAGAAATCGTTTTCCTAAATGGATTAATGAATAACGCTATTAATCCTTCTTTTATTAAAAGCATTTAGTAATCCATTTATTAAATCCTCTTTTAAAAACTCTTTTAATAAAAGCATTTAGTAACCCTAACCCATGCAGTTTGGTTTTAGAACCAATCATTCCACTGATACTGCTACTTGTTATTTTATTGAAAGTGTAAAATCCAAAATGGACAAAGGAGGTGTTGTTGGTGCCGTTTTTCTAGACTTGAAAAAAGCCTTTGACACCATCAGCCATAATATTCTGCTTTCAAACACTGGGAAAAATGATTTTTTGGTCCTGTAAATATCACTTCAATTATGTATATAATTTTACAAAGAACTCTGAAATTTGTGTTTTACTTTAGAATTCATGCAATGTTTTACTTGGTGATGTAAATGTAGGGTTTAGGGTTCATTCAGAGTGATATTTACTTAACTACTTAATTTATGTAATTAGCTGTTATGTGCAAGTTAAATGTACTTGAACCTGGCAACTGTAGTTGCTCTCGGAGAATATCGCGAGAACCCCTCCCTCCCAACAGTGTTTTGACTTAAGAGTTTGCGTGGTCTTTCCTACTGATGACTTGGCCGTGGTATGAAAGAGGATCTTGGGCAGTTTGTTGATGAGAGATTTGCAACTTTCCACTGGTAAATGGAACCCGAGGTAAGTTTTAAGCGTGAATAACTTATACGTTCCTGTTTTAGTCAGTTAGTGCTGAACTACTGCAAAGCTAATGATGTATTTTTTTCTGGTTTGCTAACTTGGGGCACGCGGAACAAGCTAGGAGGTGGGAGTTTTTACAAGCTGGGTATGTCTGCGTAGACGATTGTCTTGCATTATAATATTAAAGCATTTTAATAAGTTAGGCTAACCCACTGGGGGCCAATGTCAATGTCTGTTTTAATACGATTTGAGTTTGTGCGGGGCCGCGGGAGCAGACGGCAGACAGCGGGGCAGAACTGGATGAACACACGAGCGAGAGAAGTCTCAAAGCGGCTTTTCTCCCCTCCAGCTCCCGCTGGCTCCGCACGTCCACTTACCTGCATGTAAACACGGTAAAAGCACGTCTTTGGGGTGGCAGCTGTCCATCACATGCTCAGACATGAGAGACGCTCGAGAGATTACAATTTTAGTCAAATAAATTGTATAAACATTATGTATAGCAGTGTCATGTGCTCCATAGACAAGTCTAAATTGTATTTTACTCCCAATGGCCACCAGAACAGAAACTTCTTCAAACTTTCTGGACAGTTACATATCATGAAGACGCTAAAATATGTAGGCTTATAAAGGCATTTGACCACAATTTAGTCACTTCGATTTTGTTTTCATTTCATTGTTTAGCTTTCAGAAAATGTATAAGCATTATTATTTTTCTCCTCACAAATATTATATTTTATTATTATTATTATTTTTTTATATTTTTGGTTTGTTTATTCTTAGCACAAACTACACAAAATACTCATTCTATAAAAACCTGTCCTGAAAAGTACTTATATATTGACTTTATACACTTATTTTTGTTAACTGTGTTTGTTCCTTTTTTAAATTCGAACTCAAAATAAATTACTGCTGCTGACATGTTACAAATTTTTCTTTTTCCTTTTTTGACTAGAACAGACTCCTTACCATCTTAAACACGTGAGCATCACAAGACATCGGATCATACAGCTAACATTACAGAATAATGGGCTTGTCATTTACAATATTTAAAGGTATTAGGGAGGATTTTTTCGACTGCTGGTCCTTTTTTGAATACTGTGC
Organism: Bostrychus sinensis; assembly: GCA_020698575.1. Lineage (NCBI taxonomy): Eukaryota > Metazoa > Chordata > Actinopteri > Gobiiformes > Eleotridae > Bostrychus > Bostrychus sinensis. The sequence continues at coordinate 50,658,031 of CM036239.1, read as the reverse complement.
ATGCGTCAGGCCCCGCCCTTCACTGTTCCTTTCCAAGGAACTCCTCCACAGCGAGCCGCGGCTGTTGTTGAGCTGCATTGGGCTAAATGGGTGTCCAAGTTGCCCATTTATAAGGCGTAAAGCCAAAGCAAGTGCCATATACAACCACCGTGTGCACCTTTGGAGGCCAGGGACTCTACTGAAATAACGCCATTGGCGTCACCTGTGCGCGTGCTCGGCATACACCTTCGGTGAGTTTGTTGGTTGTTTGTTGGTGCGCCGGAGATTGGCTAACGCGCTGTTGTTTTTAGCAGGCTGGTGACTTTACTGGAGTCACGCCTTCTGCGTCACCTGTGCGCGTGCTCGGCATGCACCTTTGGTGAGTTTGTTGGTTGTTTGTTTGTTAATGTGTGGGAGATTGGCTAACACGCTGTTGTTTGTAGATGCCGACACTCATATTGAAGTCACGCTTCCAGCGTTACCTGTGTGCTCTACCTGTCGTGCCTGTGGGTTGTTGGCGCGGGGGAGTTGCGTCCGGCGTAAAGCGCTGCAAAGAGCATCTTGGAAGTGAGGGCCTGGCAAGCGGCACGTGGCGTCCTTTTGGTCCACGGTACGTTATTACTGTGCTCTGAAACCTGTGCCACATACTATGCCACCTAACATCTACTGTATTATCCTATAGGCTCCTGTATCCAGCCTCCCCTTCTTTCTGTCTTCGGGTTATTACAGCTATGAACTAATTTGTGTGGGGCGTTGCTCCCAATTAACGTCGATGGCGCTTCTCTAAGGACAAAGACTTTGTTTACGGCTCTTGATACCGAGCGCCCTCTAGCGACCGAACTTCCCATCAATTGTGGAGGTAAATCATAAACCAATCAACCAATCGGTGAGCGGTTGTAGGGTGTTCACAAGGAACTGAGGTCCTGAATATTGTGTTTGGGCATACTGAAATGTTTTAATGATGTGTGGGTGTTGGTGTGAATGGGAGTGAGTGAGTTTTAGTCTTTTATAAAATTAGAATTAATAAAGAATTGTGTGCCTTAAACTAAACTAACTTAAAGGATTAATAAAATGGAATGTAAATTAATTTGTGTCTCTGATCCATTCAGTTACTCACCTGTGTCCTTTTGACTCATGTTGGGTTAAATTTAGGTGGTCCCTGGAACTATAGCCCAGGGTGGCGTTGCTACTATAAACTGGCTGACATAAATATGTATATATATTGGGTTTAACCCCTAATCGTGCCACACACGTCTCCATTGTTGTTGAGGGGAAGGAAGTCTGGGAGGACTGTAGAAATGTGACAAAAGCTTGCACTCCTCATGGGTGTCATCTATGCAGTCAACTTGAGCTACCCATTGAAACTGAGGTACACGTTTGAGGTAATGCAGAAGTTGTTTCTTAAGCTTGACTTCCTGAAAATGTCAGTAAAGGTCCACTCTCTTCACAAAAAAACTTGTAGCATAAATTAATGTTCTAGAGTGTTTGTTTGAGATAACTTGTGTTCAGCAACAGAAAGTGTTTTTTCTGTCACCATGATGCCGTATTCTGGCCAGTTAATAACTGATCTTTAATCCTGTTCTTGTTTGCACTTTGGGGACAATCTATCCTCGATCGACCCTCTCGCTTGCCATAGCCATACTACTGTACAGCAGAAAACGGGATATTACAATAAAATAAACCTATATATCAACATTACACTATATACATTATAGAGAGAAACAGAGGTATGTCTGTCTTTACAACAGTTCTGCTTCTAATCTAACTTTTAAAATGCATCAGGCTAGTTGTTTATGGGTAATATTGATGATTTATGGGTAAACAGCTGTTCAAATAAGCTAATATGTTTTCTTGTAACTCGAGAGTTTATTGTAATTACGTCTTTTCTTGTAATTACAAGATAGAAAATAAAAATGTTAGAGAGTACTATGTTCAAGAAATTATTCTTGTGATGTTCTACCACTGCAACTTATGAGAGAATAAAGTGTTAGAGTCAAAATGTTAATAAAAACATTTGCTAATAAAAAGTGTTTTTTCTTTCACAAATCCTCCTAATAAATGTGATTTATATAATTTAATGAATATTACATAATTATCACTTATAATAAATAAAAAGGAAACATTAGTAAAATGAAACTTAAAAACAACAATAATATTAATTTAGGTTCTGGAATTAGATTAGAATGGTAATCTCAGTGAGATTTACTAGAAATTGGTGAGTACTTTCTGTGAATATTGCTAGTAAGGTTTACTTGATATTTTATTATAAAAAGTAAGTGTAAATGAGAAGAATGTTATCTGAGTAAAGATTACTAGGATTTTCTGTGTGGAAATCCTTTCCTAGTTTTTTTTTAAGTAAATGTCAATCCATATTTTTTTCAGTACAGTTGTCACTGTTTAACTTCCCACATGGAGCTGTAAACTGGATGAAATCATACCTGGAACATAGAACGCAAGCAGACGGAGTCAAACAAACACATTGGTCCCATCTGGCATATAATGTAATCCTGGGGCCTCTTTTATTTAGTTTGTACATCAATGATTTACCATCAGTGCGCTCTGGATGTGAGATACAAATGTATGCAGACCATACCGTGATTTATGCACACGGGAAAAACAAGGAAGAAGTAGCCACAAAACTTTCTGATACAATGGTGTGTGTTTCTAATTGGCTTTATAAGTCATGCCTGCATTTAAACATTAAAAAAACTGTGTATGTTTTTCACAAAAAGAAGTTTAAACTCACATAGTGATAACCCCGATGTATTTGTAGCAGGTGAAAAAATGACTATAGTGACTCAATATAAGTATCGGGGAGTAATTTTAGATTCAAATCTTACATTTAGGGAACATGTAAAGAAAATTCATCAAACAGTGAAGCTAAAATGAGCTAATTTTAGATATATTAGGCACAGTCTCAACCAAGAAGCTGCCAAATTATTTTTTAATGCCATGATGTCACATTTAACCTACTGTATCACAAGTGGGACAAAGGGCTGTAAAGCAACATTGAAACCAATTAATTCAGTCTATAAACAGGCTCTGAAAGTCCTGGACATGAAACCTTTTCAACATCACCACTGCAGTATCCTGTTTAAATATAAACTTCTAAATTGGGAAAATATGGTCAAATTTCAGGATGCTACACTGGTTTTTAAAATCCTGCATAGTCTGGCCCCACCTCCTCTGTCCATTAAAAATAAAAATAAAAGTAGCACAAACACCAGATCTGCCTCCTTTAATAATTTAGTCGTCCCTTTAAGAAAAAGTACATTCAGCCAATCTGCTTTTTCAGTACGAGCTGTCCACTTTTGGAACACAATACCAGCTCACATACTCAATGCTGGGACACATGGAACTTTTAAGAACCTGTTAAAGTCGTGGTTACTTGAGAATCAAACCTGTGACCATAGTTAATGCTTTGTGCTGCTGCCGACCTGTTTATGTAAAGTTTTTTTCTTATATTTATTGTTTCTATTGTGTAGTCTGTTTCTGCACTTTTATATTTTTGTGCTTTTACATTCTGCTATGTGCTTTCATATAACCTACTAATTTTGATGAACTTTTACTAACTGTATTGTGTACTGTATATTGTTGGCATTTTACACCTTGCCTAGGGACTACAGTTGGAAACTAGCTGTATAGCTAATACTGGCACATTTACAGAGATGTTTATTAATGTGCATTGTCCCTGTTCAAATAAATAAATATCAGGAATGACAAATAAGAAAGCACAAATTCTTAATAAAAGCACTCCTTGGTGTTTTCTGTCAGGTTAACAGTGTGAGCAGTGTAAAAGCTGAGCTAAAGCTCCTGCAGAGGAACAGGGCTGGTTATATCACAGTCTGTGTAAGGTAAGGCTGCATCACTGACTGTTGCTTCTCTCTGTGAGGATTTAAGTTTAAAGGGACATGAGAGTCAGTATTTTAAATATATAATATACTCTGACTAAGTGGCTACATTCTAGGCTGTTTTAATGTTGTAGGCCCATCATAAATATTGCTCAGACTGTGTCATTTCTAATTTGTTGAGCAGATGAGATGCTTGTTTGGGCTGATCACTAAAGGAGTAATGGACTTGATAGTTTTGAAGTATAATCTCAGTACATGCAACATACAGAAACTTGTGCGTTTAACCCCAAATATTTATTACACATTTTTACTGTATGGTCCCCTGATTCTTTGAGCCCTGGGCTCTGGCTCTGGCCCTGTGTCTACTGTCTGGAAGACTCTTGTGAATTCTCTTTTTATTCTCTAAAAGTACAGCCTATAAAGCATCACTTTAGTTTTTACACATCTTACTTGTACAATAGGTAGGTTAAGTACTTTCTCACTTTTCTGCTAAAAGCTTTTGTTGAACAATTTGATTTGAACCTGATACAATGATACATTATAGTCTATACTGTATTCACACTAAAGCCATCTAACACTATTTAAAATGCACCAGGATACATGAAATTACATCTCTTTTTTCAAATTTATCTGGGGGAGGACCCCCAGACCCCCCTATTTCTAATTTCACTGTATTATATATTATATTTTAGATTTTGAACCTTTTTTGTTATTCATACTTTCAGAACTGTAATCTAAAAACTTGTTTTCATAGATTTATGCCTAAGAAAAATGAAGTTGAAGTTGATTGAGGACTGGCCTACAAAAAAACTCCCGGGCTGAAAATGAGTCCCACTCCGGCTCTTTCTAAAGGAGTACCAAACATAAAATGCTAAGCTTGTACAGACAATAATCGCATGAAATATTGCATAAAGTTTTATTTAAAAGTTGAACATTGGTGGAAGATTGCACTCCTCAGCCGCTCAGCTGAGACTGCTACAGATATGTGTTGTGTAGATCAGGGTTTTTGCTGCTGTCAATGGTAGTTTTAAAGCGTTTTGACACAAGCTGAAAGGCAGGGGAAAGACTGACAGTTCTGGACCAAGAGTTTACTCACAATGTAGTGCTCAGTAGTTAAGGAACAGGTAAATGTCCTCATTCCAAAGGAGAAACAAGTCCCTTTTGGTCAAAGGACTACAATGTATTCCTAAAATACCAACTGCTGCAAAGTGAAGCAATGCAATAGTGCTAGGTCTGAACTGACACTAGGTCCACTGTCCTTCGGCTGCTGCTAGTTCTCCTTATGGAAACTGCAGTAAATAAACAGTACTACCACACACAGCGGCCCCTACAGTAGCGTACACAGCTAATTGGATGAGGACATTAGCATTAAGTTGTGGCGTGATGTAACTGTGGGCAGTGCCAGACCTCGATGTGCGATGGTTGATTACCTCTGGGTGGCATGGGGAGTTTTGGCAGATTTGCCAAGACTGGTTGTTTTCACATTCTACAAATGTATCTCTGAATGGTGCAATTTAAATGGCCAATTTAGGTTGTTTAGGTTGAAGACTGTTCCTCATTCAAGCAGTTCAGACCTCTACATGTTGTTGAGCTGTTTGTGGTAGTTTTAAAAACTCAGGCTAAAGGCAGAAACTGAAAAGCAGTGAACTGACCGACACTTCAGACAGTCGAACAAGTTCACTGTCAATCAGCTAATGCTCATTACAGAAACACACTGCATTAAGTTAATGGTAGTACCACATACAGCGCCCCCTACAGTAGGGTACACAGCTGCTTGGATGAGGAGTCAGCTGCACCACACAAACAGGATTGTTCACATTTTACTTTGGGCGCTTACTCGGGATTTGTGTTCAGGGCGATGGGGGCAAGGATTGGGCGTCTCTGCGTCAGGTTTGTGATGTTAGGGTTTAGCTGCGGCTTGATGTAAGGATTGCGGGCAGTGCCAAACCTCAGTGTGCGATGGTTGATTACCTCTGGAGTAGGCCTAGGGGTTTGTGGTGGGGTTGGCTGAATCTGAGGCAGTTTCACAGCCTCACCTAACTTACCTTTAGCTCCATGAGCTTGGTTGGAGTTATCATCCACAATAACAAAGTTTACTGTGGGCACTTTCTTTGGGTGAATTGGTGGCATGGTGAGTTTCTCCTGTGCAGCGTTCGAATGGTTTTTCAGGACCACTCTGTTAGCAGGCACATTAGGTTTAATGAAGGGAGCTTGGGTTTTGCCAGCACGAAGTGGCAGCACTTTTGTAGGGGCTACAGAAGAAGATGCATGCAGTGCCATGGACGTCCTGTAGGGGAAGGCACTTGGCCGTTTCTCAACTAGCTTTATGTTCTCTTGGTTTTTTTTGATTTTGCGGGACTCAAGTGTAGAGCCCAACCTTGGCACTAATGCCATCCTAGTCTGTGAGCAAAAGTACAGTCTTCCATTATCTCTAGCCTCATGTTTATGTATTTGTTCCCAAAGAGGAATGACTATCCTGTTTTCCGCTGCTGCCTTACAGATTTCCTGCTCCACATCGTCCTTGTACTGAGTACCTTTTGTGGAGAAACGTCTAGCTTCTTTCTCTGTGGCCTCCTGCTTCTTCTTGCGTTCCGCCAGTCTGACATTGTACTCGTAACATTCTCTCTGCTCCTGCTTCCTCTGTGAAGCCTTCTCCTGGTCTTTTTTCTTAAGCAGCCTATCATTCTCACTCTTCTCCTTAAACACCTGGATCTCCCTCTGCTGTTCTCTCTTCTTCAGCTCTTCCTTGTGCTGTTTCTGTGTTTCCAAATACCTCGCCAGATCCTTAGTGGAGGCTTCTTTTCTAGCCTTTTTCTCCTCTTCTTGTTGAAGTTTAAGCTCTTCCTCTTTTTTAAATCTTTCTTCTTGCTCTTCCTCCTCTCTCTGAGCCTTGAGAGCGTCTTTCTCCTTCAACTCATCCAGATTCTGTGTGACAACCTTTGTACGAATCTGCCGCGATTTAAATATTTCCGCTTTTTGGCACCGTCTGGGCTCATATTTAGCGGCCTCCTGTTCCTGCCTGTTCCTGCGTACAGGTTGTACAAATTTATCAGCAAATATTCTGGCATTGTACTCGTAACATTCTCTCTGCTCCTGCTTCCTCTGTGAAGCCTTCTCCTGGTCTTTCTTTTTAAGCAGCCTATCATTCTCGCTCTTCTCCTTAAACTCCTGGATCTCCCTCTGCTCTTCTCTCTTCTTCAGCTCTTCCTTGTGCTGTTTCTGTGTTTCCAAATACCTCGCCATATCCTCCTTAGTGAAGGCTTCTTTTCTAGCCTTTTTCTCCTCTTCTTGTTGACGTTTAAGCTCTTGCTCTTTTTTAAATCTTTCTTCTTGCTCTTCCTCCTCTCTCTGAGCCTTGAGAGCGTCTTTCTCCTTCAACTCAACCAGATTCTGTGTGACAACCTTTATACGAATCTGCCGCGATTTAAATATTTCCGCTTTTTGGCACCGTCTGGGCTCATATTTAGCGGCCTCCTGTTCCTGCCTGTTCCTGCGTACAGGTTGTACAAATTTATCAGCAACTATTCTGGCATTGTACTCGTAACATTCTCTCTGCTCCTGCTTCCTCTGTGAAGCCTTCTCCTGGTCTTTCTTTTTAAGCAGCCTATCATTCTCACTCTTCTCCTTAAACTCCTGGATCTCCCTCTGCTCTTCTCTCTTCTTCAGCTCTTCCTTGTGCTGTTTCTGTGTTTCCAAATACCACGCCATATCCTCCTTAGTGGAGGCTTCTTTTCTAGCCTTTTTCTCCTCTTCTTGTTGACGTTTAAGCTCGTGCTCTTTTTTAAATCTTTCTTCTTGCTCTTCCTCCTCTCTCTGAGCCTTGAGAGCGTCTTTCTCCTTCAACTCAGCCAGATTCTGTGTGACAACCTTTATACGAATCTGCCGCGATTTAAATATTTCCGCTTTTTGGCACCGTCCGTGCTCATATTTGGCGGCCTCCTGTTCCTGCCTGTTCCTGCGTACAGGTTGTACAAATTTATCTGCAACTATTCTGGCATTGTACTCATGAACTTCTCTCTGCTCCTGCTTCCTCTCTAAAACCTTCTCCTGGTCTTTCTTTTGAAGCAGCCTATTATTCTCACTCTGCTCCTCAAACTCCTGGATCTTCCTCTGCTGTTCTCTCTTCTTCAGCTCTTCCTTGTGCTGTTTCTGTGTTTCCAAATACCTCGCCAGATCCTTAGTGGAGGCTTCTTTTCTAGCCTTTTTCTCTTCTTCTTGTTGAAGTTTAAGCTCTTCCTCTTTTTTAAATCTTTCTGCTCGTTCTTTCTCTTCTCTCCGAGCCTTGAGGGCGTCTGTTTTCTTCAACTTAACCAGATCCTTTGTAACGACCTTTGTATTATTCTGCCGCATTTTAACAGCTTCTTTTTGGCGTCGGTCGTGCTCCATATCTAGTGATTTTTGATGTTAAAATTCACCTGTGAACAAATGTTAAGTTAAATATTAAATATTAAAACTTACGTTATGTGTTGACGAGGGCGGTGTGTTCTCTGTGCGCTGCTGTCAGTCTAACTGAGGACTTGCAGACTGTCGAGCACTGAGCCCAGATCTCATACTGCAGCGGAACTTTGTGACATCACAGCTCAAAGCCACGAAGCTGTGATGTCACAAAGTTACCATGGCGACGGGTTGCCATGGTAACTTTGTGACATCACAGCCACAGATTTGTTTTTTTGTTGTTGTTGTTTTTTTCAGATTCTAGAATGTGATGATGTCACACTCTCACATGGGGGCAGGAGCCAGTTTTCCTGGATAAGTTAGATGCTATTTGCATAAGAAATATCAAAAATAAAATTCCAAAATGTTGAATCTGATCATTTATAAATAAGTGACAAGGTCCATGATCTCGCTATATGTACCCACACACCTTAAAATATGCATTTTTTCTAGGATTATCCTGAGACATTGAAATACTACCACATGTCCCGAGCTGAAGAACTGGATTAAATCATTGTTGCTTTTATTGTTGAGATCATCACTGTTATTATTATTTTTATTATTACTATTGTTGTTATTATTATTATTATTATTATTATTATTATTATTATTATTATACTATTATTATTTTTATTATAAATGAACTAATTAATCGCAAATCTGAAAAAAATGTATGTATTATGCACCATCTCTTTAATAATACTCCACTTCACAATGAGCAGCAGGGCACAACGTTTATCCAGGTCTGCACACACCCACACACACACCCACACACACACCCACACACACACACACACACACACACACACACACACACACACACACATATATATATATAGTGGTGGACTTGATTAAAAAATGTCTCTAATTACAGGCTTTGTAATTATATTACAAGGAATTATGCAATATTTATACGTCAGAAATAAAATATTGGAGCTTATTTGTATGTTCTGGCGTATTTTAACTTGATTTCAAACTAACACCATGTTCAAACAGGGCAGTAATCAGTGTTTGTCCTCTGTCCTTCGCATCTGAACCAAACAGACTGCTCTCTCCTGTGTGAGTCCATGCAGCAGTCAGCTGTGAGAATGATCTGAGAGACGATGAGCGGCGACTTGAAGCAGTGCGTTTGAAAGTGAAAGAGAAATGACGCTTGTGTGTGTGTGTATATATACAATAGCTTGTCTTTAGCATCATTTTATTTTTATTTTTCTTTTCAAATTTCTTTTATTCATAAACTGTATAGTAAAATAAGTAATTAACCTAATGTAGCAGGAGTTTATATTGTTGTTGTTTTTATTTTATATTTTATTTTAATTTTGAGTTTAAAAGAAAAAATGCATGAGGATTATGCAAGAATAATTGCAGTAATGTACCATGAGTATAATATTTCTTTCTTCTTTTTGAATAATTATCCACACAAATGAGTGAGGACGGTACTCATAGTATACTAAAAAGCACAAGGGGTACATTCTCTGAAGCATTTGTAAAAAAGTGTCAAGAATGGATTGTTGTACTTATGGACTTTGCCAAGTTCAAGGAAGAAAGTACATTTTCTGTGTTTGACCTCCACAGACTACCAGGCCATGTCCAGCTCCATCTGACGTCTAAAGGCCGGGACACACCGGGGCGATCATCGGCAGTTGGGTGTGCGGTTGGATGGTTTGACGCGGTCGGCGACGTGAGTCTGTTTGGTGTGTTCCGCACCATCGGACGTAGTAGTAGACATAAGGCATCGGGCCGTCGTGGTCAACAAGCGCTCTGATTGGCTGTGTCCCGTTCACAATTTGTCAAACAGCTCGAGTTTAACATCAAAATTAAGGAACTTTCTGTTCTACAACTACTTCATTATGTTTCCCACATCTGTGACGCTAATGTGCTGCAGTTAGCTTACCTTAGCTTTAGCCTCGTACAGATAAAAATATAATCCTCCTCTGAAGCAAACAGCTGCAATGATCCAGTCCCTTTTATTCACTACTGTGATTAGGCACGTTTAATCTAGTGCGTATAATTATTATTGACTGATAAATACTTAAACACGTGTGTTGTGGAGTTTTATTTACTTGAGTGCAGAGTTTAGTGACTAGCGCCGCCTGCTGTTGTAAATAGTTATTACGTTTTGCGCATGCACACTGCTTGGTCGTGGGTCTGAATCGCTCCGGTGTCTGCTGCTACTTTCAGTGGCGACAAGGGGAGACGTGAGGAGACAAGCACTCGCCCCACCTCTGCTGACAGTGGTCGGGCGTTGGGTTGATGTGTCCCAGGCTTAACACCACAAGAGACAAGTCAGTTCACAGTGAAAATGGTTGTATTCATATGTTAACATTTTTAACAGATTTTATACTGTCAACTATTGAAATATATGTACTTGTCATTTATCAGGGACAACATGGACAACAGACCTGATGATTGGTCTCCTGGATGTCTCTCTTTGGTAAAAACATGGAGAACATTGTAACTTCTTCAGACAAGATTACATTTCTTCAGACATGAGGAAATCCACGGATGCCACTCAAGCTCTTCAAAAATCTATCAATAACTTCAAACCTTCAGCAATTTGTTTACACTGGGCCGTTAAAATCCCTACACTAGTTGTACACTTGCTGTTTTAATTTTAAATGCTTTGAGGTTTCAGTTGGAAGGCCATAAATAGGTCTACTACTTGGTCAATAATTATCAAAAAGAGATGATAGAGAGCAGCACAAAATGCACCTGAAGATACTATGACAGATTTTACAGGCTTGCTGGATCCAAAGACAACAGTGGAAGAGTCTAACGAGCAGCACAGACTGACGGCCTGCATCCAGAGTTTAAGAGATCGTGTCACAGATGTCGAAGAAAAACTCAAGGAGATCCAAAACCACCAAGACGAACTCCTAAAACATAGAAAGGAGATGAAACGGAGCAAGAAATGCACCATTCGTGTACAAGAGCGCTACACAGAGAGGCAGAACTCCGATGGCTTGTGGGACACGCGCGTCCTCTGCTGTCTGAAATGTGAAGAGACCTGCCGAGATCCTGGATCCACCTGGCCCTGGGACCCGACCTGGAATGACGCTACGGATCACGGGAGATGCAGTTCCTGTTTGGGAAAGTGCCCCGCGGATGAACACGTGAGAGCCACATGGAGGTACGTGACCAAGACCAGGACTGTCACAAAGACTGTTGGACACACAAAGGACAAGTATCGACAGAATAAAGCTGACAATGCAACGCTGTTGGACAATCTGGAAAAGCAAAAGTTAAAGCTTCAACAAACCAAAGACCGGTATCTGGACGAGGCCTTCCACTTCGCAGAACAGCTGAGCCTGGATTCAGTCTTGGCTATTGTCTATCTGGATTTCTTCATCTGGAAGCTGAAGGAGGAGGGAGACACACAGAAGGTCCAGAGACTGCAGAGACTGAGACATCGAATGGACAAGAGGGACAAGGCAGAGGCCAGGGGATTTGTGAAATCTCTGTTTAAGAACTGAGAGGATTTAACCTGAGGATACAGCTGTAACCACTGAGTCTGTTCTGTTCTCTGTTGTTCTGTTGTTTCTTCATCAGATTTAATTTACTCTGTTGTGGAGTCGACTCCACAACAAACGTGTCAGAAGTTAAACCTTTAACTAAAGTGGTGTGATTTTATTATTGTACACTGTGTCACCAATGTACGTTACACAGTATTTTGTATATTACATAGCATTACTTTTCTTGGGGGGGGGTTATCTTTGGGGTGCACCAGGAGCAGAGCAAGAGGAACATCACATCATGGACTGGGACAAGTCACGGGTGATCAGACTGAAACAAAGAAAGTACAAACACTAGATCAGTTGGGATCAGGAGGCAGGGATTGGACACCATTGACCAGGGTTAGGTAGCGCAGATGCTCTCTCACACCTGGAACACTCTTCTCCAGAGACCAAAGATGGTCAGGGGTCTCTCAGACTGACCACGCCCCCTGACCATCTTTGGTCTCTGAAGAAGAAAAAATTGTTTTTTAAACAAGTTTTAAAAAACATTATTCAAGTCGGCTTGTTGGACACACAAGGGTAACTCTTTCCACAGTCGAGGAGCAGCTACATTTTGAAGGTAGAGGCTTAGATTAATTAGGTTTACATGGAAAAAGTATTATAATATGTTAAGATTACAGTATGTCAGAAATACACCGTTATAATGGGAGTCAATGGGCCAAATTTTACAATAATCTCTCATTGCTCCAAAAATAAAAATGCATCAAAACCATTGTTATCAATTATTGACTTAATCAAGGCTCTAATAAACCTCAGCCCACCTGAATTACTCTGAACTAATTTTTGGATAATACATTTTTGCCATCTATATTATTACAGAAAGAAAATATTAATAAATGATAATAATCTTCATATCTATAGTTAGGTCTAAAGTGGTAGAAAAGATTTCTCACACACAAAAAAAAAAAAAAGTTTAATACTTCTATTGTGCTTTTTTGATCTGGTCTGGTCTAGGTCTTAGGTCCATAAGTATTTGGACACAAGTTTTTTTGTTTTTAGCCTTTTTGCAAAATTAAATTCAAAATACAGTTAAATAATTAATATGTGCTTAAAGTGCAGGCCCTCAGCTGTAATTTGAGAGTATTCACAACCAAATCAGAGAAAAGGTTTAGGAATTACAGCTTTTTAATGTGCAGCTGCCTCTTTTTCAGGGGCTCAAAAGAACTGCAGCTATCTTCAGTCATTGCTTGTTTCTGGGTCTTTCTGCCTTAAGTTTGGTCTTAAACAGTAAAATACAGCTCGATTGGGCTAAGATCTGTGGTCTGACTCGATCAGTGCAGAAAATTTCACTTATTTGCCTTTAAAAAACTCCTGGGTTGCTTTTGCAGTGTGTTTTGGGTCACTGTCCAACTGTACTGTGGAACGTCGTCCATCATCTTCATGGCTTTTGTCTGAATCTGAGCAGAAAGTTTATCCTTATATTCTTCAGAATTAATCTGGCTGCTTCTGTCTCTGTCACATCATCAATAAACACCAGTGACCCAGTGCCATTGGGTCCAGTTTCAGGTTCTGTCAGTCTGACTCTAACCACTGCAGGTATTTCTGTGGTTGGTCCCAGTAGGTCTCTAGTTTTAGGTCCTGTTCATTTGACACCTCCAGCCTGTGTTTCCCTGTGAGCTGCAGCTTCATTTCCTTTGTTTTTTGACCAGTTTTTTATTTATTTAAACACATTAAATGTCAAATCCCTCACTTTTTGAATGATTATTTTTTTAAATCAGTGTGGGGTTAATGTGATAGTGAGTAAAGTCTAGTTTCAGATACAAGGAAACAGGCACCAACTTGTTTTATTAAAGTTTGAGGAATAGGAAGAGTGGGAAGTTTTAGCTTAAAGATATATTTAACTGAGTATTTAGTCTCACACTGAGAAACATTAAGTAAAAACACTCAAAGACTGAAGATTAGAAAGTTCTTGACCAGCTCAGAGCAAATAGAAGAAAATCACTAAAACTCAACTTAACTTGAATTAAGTGTGAATTTATTTACAAAAATTAGGAAAAACAGGATGTTAAAAGACAATTATGAATATCAGGTATTTCTATTCATAGACAGGACCTTTATGTAGGCTAATATTTGAAAATGGAAGATAAAGCATGGCTTATGAACTTATGGGAGATGTTAAGGCAATAAAATAAACATTCCTAAGAATTTTGACCAGTCTTCCTACAATAAAGAGACTAAACAAAGAACACAAACAGGACTACAACTGAGCTGGATGAGGACTCAAGTCTGAGGTCTTGTTCAGGTCTATTTCAGGTCTGGGGCTGAGTGGATGTAGATCTGTTGAATCTGACAGAGACAGAAGGATCTGTGATGTTCTCATACTCCACTGTGAGACCTCCACTGTCCATCTGTGAACAGAACTAACTTTAACATAACGTCTCTGTGACTGTCTGTACCAGGCACGTGCGGGGGGGGGGGGGGGGGGGGCTTGAGCACCTGCCCCTTTTGCCCCTTGCCTCCAAGTGCCCTTTTGGTCCTTGGTCTTTTTTTTTTTTTTTTTTTTTTTTTCTTGTGGCTTTAAGCCCTCATGTGGCTCTTCATAAGAGCATTTATTCATTCATTAATTATTAATAATTTGAAATAAATGATATCACTTGGCCGCCAGCACCTCGTGACCTTTAACCTTTTGCCTCCGAGTTGCGCAGCTGCCTGTCACAGGGAGAGAAATGCAACTCTGATTAATCAGGAATTTAAACTGCATGTGAATGCTGACAATTCTGATCCAGTTAACCTGTTTTTTACGTTAAAGGAGTTACAGAATGCCATAAGTAGAGGAGCTAAAACAGCACCAGGCAAGGATGGTCTTGGATATGACATTTTTAAACAGTTTGATGAGTCATTTTTGTATGAAATTTTAGCATTGATAAATAACGTTTGGGAAAGTGGAGAGTTGCCAACATCATGGAAACAGGCAGTTGTACCAATTCTGAAACCAGGAAAGGACCCTAAAGGTCCAGGGTCATATAGACCGATTGCCTTAACTACAGTTATATGTAAAATAATGGAAAGGATGGTTACGGACAGGCTAGTGTACAAGCTGGAGAAGGAGGAAAGTTTTACTAAAGTGCAGAATGGATTTAGATTGGGGAGAGGCACAATGGACTCTGTGTTGATGTTGGAGACAGATGTGCAGAAGGAGTTGTTAAATAAAGAGGGAGTTGTAGCAGTTTTTTTAGATATTGAAAAAGCCTATGACATGTTGTGGAAAGAGGGTCTAGTGGTTAAATTGTACGACGTTGGAAAAAGGGGTCGCATGTTGAAGTGGATAAAAGGTTTTTTGCAAAATCGGAAGATCCAAGTTAGGGTTGGTATAGAGTTGTCTGATATTTTAAGCATTGATAATGGAACGCCTCAAGGCAGTGTAATTAGTCCGGTACTTTTTAATATGATGATTAATGATATTTTTTGCAATGTCGGGCAGGGTTTTGGGCTTTCACTTTTTGCAGACGATGGGCCAATTTGGAAGAGGGGTCGTAATATAAAATTTATTATTGAAAAAATGCAAGTAGCTTTGAATAGTATTGTCGAATGGGCAGGGAGGTGGGGTTTTAAAATATCTGTTGAAAAAAGTAAATATGTCATATTTGGGGCGATGGTAGCGCAGTGGGTTAAGCATTCGCCCAGCAACTGGAAGGTAGCCAGTTCAAATCCCATCTGAAGTGCATACTGTCGTTGTGTCCCTGGGCAAGACACTTCACCCACCTTGCCTGTGTGAATGTGTTAGTGTGGCTGTGTTTGGTGGTGGTCAGAGGGGCCGTTGGCGCAGATTGGCAGCCACGCTTCCGTCAGTCTGCCCCAGGGCAGCTGTGGCTACAGAAGTAGCTCACCACCACTGAGTGTGACTGAGGAGTGAATGAATACTAGATCAAAATTGTAAAGCGACTTTGAGTTGTGTGAAAAGCGCTATATAAAACTGATGTATTATTATTATATTTGGTAATAAACGTAAACGTAATAATAAACGTAACTGGTTCGGCAGGGTTAAGTCTATACTCTAAAGAATTAGAAAGAGTTAAGGTCTTTAAATTTTTAGGGGTATACACTGTAAAAAAATCCTAATTTTATGGTAAAAAACTGTAATTTTTTAAGGAAATTTCATATTTTTTTAATATACAGTAAAAAACTTTAAATTTATGTCACATTACCTTCAAATTAATTTCACTATTTCATTTTATGGGTTTATACCATAATAACAATTAATGTTTTTTTCTCATTTTTTTATGGTAAATTTACTGTATTTATTATATGTGATTTTTCCTTTTTTTTTGAATTACAGAAAAATGTATGTAAAATTACATTAATTAACAGTATTTAAATGTGTGGCACATTATTTATAAATTGTTGACCATACTAAACAATTAAAGTTTTTCTCCTTAATTTTAAGGTAAATGTTATTAATTGCATATTTGTACATATTTATACATCAATGTCCATGTAAAATATCTAAAGATTTTCTCCTTAATTTTAAAGTACATTAAATAAATGTTTAACCTTGTAAAGGATTTATCATTGGAAAATGAGGAACACGCTCCTTTCAATCTACATTTGTCAGTGTGAGACCTCTACCTCCACTGTCTGTCTCCTGTTTCTTCTCCCTGTGATTCAGGGCATACAGACCAATACAATACAGTCAACTGTAGATATTTTAATCCAACATGTTGTGTATTTTACATTAGGTTCAGAAATATCAGAACTGGCCAGGGCAGGAGAGGCAGTAGACCACAGAGTCAGAAGTTATGAACAAACAATAAACTTCTCAGTCTGAAGATGACAGTTAACCTACTTTATAAAAATAAGGCTTATTTGTTTGTGTCTGCCTGATAATTTACTGCATTATGTCCCACATTTGGTTTAAAATCATCTGATCACCCTGAAACTACCTGGACTTTGTTGTCTGATAATGATGTTCTGCTGCTGCGAGCGGCAAAAAAATTCAAATAAAAAAAAATTCAAATTCCAAAAGGCGGGAAAATGTGGGGCGGGGCATGGGCAGCAGCAGGAACTACTTTTAACTGAAAAAGTAGTCCCTAAGCATTTTTAGTTTTAACCAGGGCTTAATTTGAGCCGGATCTTGCCGGAACAGGATCCAGAAACTCCCATATTTTGACGCGGTCCGATCCGGCAACTGTTTGCTTGGATCCGGTAACTCATACACAACTAGGTCGGAGGTGTAATTACACAGAAATGCATATGTTTTAAACATAAAAGCCACGCTTCATTTCCGCGTGAGCGCTTCAACACAGACTTTCGCCGTGCCGTAATTCGTGTCTATAGAGTGTACAGGGAATCCGGTGGAAAAGACCTTCATGTCAAACTGAAAGATCTGTTCACCACTGTTAACACCAGTGGTGTGTGCAGGTGTACAGCAGTACACACTGTGCGTACCCTGAGATGTCCCCCGACCCCGCCCAATCCCTGCTGCATCCACAGAGCTGCACAGAGCCATAGTAGGCTGTGTGTTTTTACAAACGCAAGTGCAGCTACAGCTGACTGCTGCTCTTTATGTCAAAAGTGATGTGTTTGCTCACAGCCAGAAGACAGTAAATCTGTTGAGTTTGTCCTGACTTTGGTTACGCGGAGGGGACCTACGTGATTTGGATGTGCCGCGTTACTTCCCCAAGAGAGCGCACGGGACATGGCAGTGCCACGTCAGTTTGTTCTTTTACTCAAATGAATATGGAAGCTAGAGCTAACGCACTGACCGTGGGTCACAGGATGAGACCCAGGGCCAGTTAAACGCCAGTGTCACTGTTACATGGCCAGGGTAACATTACGCCACACGCCCTCGATGTGTTATATCCCATGTGCGCACGGGGCATGGATCCACAGCAGTTTGTTCTTTTTTGTTTGTTCATATGCATCTGTAAACTCGAGCTAACGCGCTGAGGCTCACAGAGCCTGAAGCCGTGAAACGCCATTACGCAGAGAAGACTGCGCGCTCCACGGCAGTCACTAAAAAGAGGCAAAAGCAAAAGGAGAGACATGATTAGGCTACTGAGAGCTTACTGCTGCTGTGTACTCCCTTTCCTAGTCTAGACTTTGTTTTTACAGACCACAGCTGCATGAGTCTGTGTTCTTGCTTCAGACTGGTGGCCACACAGTCGGTCTATGACAGAGTGAGCCTACAAAAGCGCAGTAATTATGCATAGCAGCTGATTTCTCGATCAGCTGAGCAATCACACAAACGTACACTAACACATTACACTGAAGTGAAGCGATATAAAGTATAATAATGTTAACAAATATGTTAAAATATAATTTAAAACTCAGTATAAATGAGCAGCTGCTTGGTATTTTGGCATGTTTGTGCACCTAAGCATTGTGTTGTGTGTACGTTCCAGGAACAGTGTTGGCCTTGTGGACCCCGGTGTCAAAGCGCAATTTTTGTTCCGGCATAGTTTGACTTACAAATTAAGCCCTGGTTTTAACTACTTTTACTACTAGTTTTACCTACTTCTATTACATAGAACACACATTTAAATCAATATCCACATTTTTATGAATAACTAGAAAACAAAAAAGAACTATTTAAATGGCAACTGGCGGAGGAACACAACACCAGATAACCTACCAACAGCAACGTGTGGGTGTCCAAGTGCAGAGTCACCCTGCAGCCAGCAAAACCTGAGGAGAAGTCTGTGCTGGATTTATCCAGTATTTGGTGAGTTTTTCTTATTTATTTGATATAGTTTAATATACTTTTGTTAGTCCCAGAGAAAAAAGCATGAATTAGCTGCTCTTGGACTTTTTTCATTGCATTGTGTTAGCTCACTCTGGGCACTAAGCTAGCCAGCTCCATAACTGTTAACAGAAATGATTAAATCAATCAAACAAATGTGAGTCTAATATGCGCAATAATAGTATTTAGCAAGTTACTGATGTTGACTGAATGCTAAGTGCTTCTACAATGCACTTTCAAAGTTCGAAGTTTAAATTGGGCTTGAGTTTAAGAATAAAAAGTGGCGTTAGACTGATGTAACTGATCTCCAGTAATGCAATGCTGTAGTTATTGTCAAACTTGATTTATTGTTTGTCAGTCACCCATGTACTCCCCAGGCCAACCTGTAATAGGCCCAAAAAGTGATGCTGTAACCTCAGTGGATGTTAGCGCTAAGCCCCCGCCCCCTCAGCTCCTGACTATCTAACATTAACTCTCATGGATGTTTGGCAGAAGCACAGAGAATGCACTGGAGGCTGCTACTGGACTTGGCCGGAGAAAGAGTTAATTGCAAAATATCTGAAATCAGTTGAATTGAGCAAGAATCATCTCTGCCACTTGAAGGAAAGGACCCGACCCTCCTACGGACGTTGTGAGCATTTTATTGAACTTTGGAGCCACAGGGTGAGTGGAAAAATGGAGCGGGCTACATGCTAAGCTAACGGAGCTAAAGAGAAACTAATGGAGAACTAATGGCTAAAATTACACTGTCTTAGATCCTCACGGCCACGGGTGGTACGGGACTTCTTCTCGGAGGTTGAGAGTTGACAAGCGTTTCAGTGAGTTAAACCGGGACTGGGGTGGTTAATCCTAATGTTAGCTGCTATGTTAGCCGCTAATGCTACCACGTGCTCCCCATGTCTGGGGAGAGCGCCCACGGGGTCTCCCCCGGAGTTTATCAAGAGCACTTCCTTTGCCATACTGTGTTATCTTTGTGACTCTGGTTGGATAATTATGGTAAAAAATTTTAATTTTATTTTTGGAGGTTAACGTGTAAAGCTATTTTAATTATTGTGTTTATGTTAGTACTTGAAAAAAGAAGAGTGGTAGTGTAAAGAAATGCACTTTATGCTGCTGTTGCACTGTAAACTATGCACTACGGCATTGTGATGCTAAAAGTTCTATTTTGTTAAAATTTTAATAAAATCCGATATATAACATCCGCACAGAGCTGCGTCAGTGCGGGGGAGGGGGACCAAACTCTGGAGAAATGCAGGTATCCAACAAACTATGAGCCCAGCCTCTGCATGAACAGACAAAACTTTTGCCACGAGCAACGGAGAAGCTAATGGCACGTAGCAAACATGATCCTAGTTTAGGCTCCAGATGAACTAAATATGTAACTCCTGTACCTTTGTACATCTCATAACAACCACATTTATTAAATGACTAAAACTTTGTGCTGTTGCAGGGTTTCAGGGATGTCTCAGTAGCTCACTGGGTAAGGTTGGAAGTCCTGAACCAGCTGTGCCAAAACTGAGACTTGAGCTTAAACACTGGGTGGAAACTCAGCCTACTCCACTTTCTTCACAGTGGCCAAAGAGAGACAGAAATCCAGGTACTCACTAAGGTTCATTCACCGTTACATGTAAAAGTACATCAATAATAAATAAAGTAACATTTTATGTTCATAGATATACAGCAGGCAGAAGGAGCAGTAGCAGGACAAGGACAGCTGTGCCAACCTGAACTGTGAACTGCACCCTGAAGGTAAATATAGTTATCTTATACTGAGTTTTTACTAAATTGTATGACTGTGGACCCTTTTAGAGTTTGTAAATAACAGGCAGCATACTTTTTATTTCCAGCACTGTGCTATTACGCTGGTTATAATTACAGCCACCTTTTATTTTTAGGTCACAAACCGATCAAGGTGAAGAGCTGCATTCTTTTAATTGAGGATTCTTCTATCATAAAGACGTGTGATGTAAGTCATACCATATACTCATTATTAGCAACATGCAGCATTTCCTACAATATCCCCAAGTCTGATGTGTTGTCATTTTTTTTTTACCTCACCTTAATTAATTTCAAAGAGGTGTATTGTGAAGTGATATCTAGCTTTCTTGCCACTATCTTTCATATAGTAAAAGTTATTCTTTTGCATTGTAATGGAAAAGCCAGTACATGGTTCATAAAACAGTGGCATCTGTAGATTTTTTTGATGACAGTGTGTGATTTGTTTTAGTATATTTCAATCATGATGTTTTTATGTGAAGTTGCTAATTAGCACTTCTGTGTAAGCCACTGGTTGATATTACTAATGTATATTTTTTTCTGCATGTTATGTTTTCCCAGGAACCAGGTTTTCCAGGAGCTCACGCTGCAGACAATATTATAAAGGTAACTGTGTTTACTTTACTATGACACATTGGTAATGTCTGTTGTAAATCTGTGCCTTCATTCAATCATCTTCGTCCGCTTATTCCCATTAGAGATCGTGGGTGACTGGAGCCTATCCCAGTAACTTTGGGCCTTAGGTGGGGACACCCTGGGCAGGGGCCAACTTGTCGCAGAATCTGTGCCTTATCAATAAAAAAAAAAAAAAAAAAAAAAAGCACTGCAAAAGTTGCATATTTAAAAGAACACTCTGTTAGCTCCCAGAATGTTTGACACTAAGTTAAATTATTCTTTTAATTTAATCTTTAACTTTTTTTTATTTAAAGTGAACTAATTCTTTGAAGTTGTTTACTGAGATGTCATACATAAAATGCTGCGTTTTTGGGATGTTTTAGTAATTAATTCTGTCTTGCTTGTTTTTCCGCAGATGCCCCAAAGATCTAGTGGATTACTGGAAATTTGGGGGAAGACTTCATCTGCTTCAGTGTCACCTCTGATAGATTTAATTCACTTTTGTGGTAGGGTTTGATTTGACTTATTATTTTTTAGTTACTGTATAGGTTAATTTGTTGTGATGTTATGCAAATCTTAACTACAGTATATGTTGTATATGAAATGTAATCTCTTAAATGTAAAACTCTTAAATATTAAATGTATTGAATATGCAATTTTTGCTTTAGAATATTTCATATTGTCTCTACATTTAATAAAGGTGTTTCATCTGAATAATACATAAAAACAGCTTTTAAATAATGGTATATTCTTGTAGAAACTTAAATGGAAAATTCTGTAAATTTTATGTTTTTGCACATTTGAATTATGGAATTCTACTTTAATTTTAGGGTATTTGTTTGGCAGCGGCAGCTGACAGTCATTTACAGTTTTTTAAGTTTAACCCTAAAAATTAAGTAAATGTCGGTAAAATAATGGTATTTTTCCTTTAACTTTGAGCATTGTCACTTTGTTAACGGTGTTTTCTTCTAATTTCATGGTAGAAATCTGTAAAATTAATTTTATTTCTCATAAAACTCTGAATATTGTCACTTTTTTAAGGGGTTACTCCTAATATTATGGTAAAAATCTATCAAATAAAGTTATTTTCTTGTAAAACTCTGAGTATTGTCACTTTATTGAAGGTGTTTACTCCTAATGTTATGGTAAAAATCTGTAAAATTATGGTAATTTCCTTTAGAAATGTTGATATTGGCACTTTAATATAGCTATTTAATCGGCACGGTGGCATAGTGGCTAGCACTCCTGCCTCACAGCAAGAAGGTCCTGGGTTCGATTCCTGGACGGTGTGGGGCCTTTCTGTGTGGAGTTTGCATGTTCTCCCCGTGTCTGGGTGGGTTTCCTCCGGGTACTCCGGTTTCCCCCATCAACCTCAAAACATGCACAATAGGCAAAAACCTCCAGCCAAATGCTCCTGACCAGGATCCTGGCTCAAGATCTGGAGAAGGGTTCCCGGGCGCTGCACTGCAGCAGCAGCCCACTGCTCCTGACAGGTTGCCCCAGCGGCATTGAGGGATGGGTCAAATGCAGAGAATGAATTTCCCCTATGGGGGATCAATAAAGTATACCTTACCTTACCTTACCTTACCTTACCTTAATCATAATAATACAGAAAAACTGTAAAATAATGGTAATTTTCTTTAGAACTGATGACATTGGCACTATAATGAAGGTATTGGATCATAATAATACAGGGAAACAACTGTAAAATAATGGTAATTTCCCTTTTTTCCACGTCCGTAAATTTAGTGTTTTTGCAAATTTTTTAAGTTTACGGTACAGACTTTAATTTTAGGGTAACTGTTTGGCAGCCTGAGCTGACAGTCGTTTACCTTCTTTTTACGATTTTTTTTTTTTTTTACAGTGTATGGATGGGAGACTAACGTGGAAAACTCATATTGAAAAGACAATTAAAAAATACGGAAGCGCATAGTAGTCACCAAAAAAAAAAAAAACTATAAGTCGTAATTACGAGATAGTTTTTCTCGTAATTACGAGATAGTTTTTCTCGTATTTACGAGATAGTTTTCTCGTAATTATGAAAAAACTATTGCGTAATTACGAGATAAAGATCAACGTACCCTTTAGGACATTGAATGGCGCCCATCACAGTAACCAGTATGAGACAAAGGTTTTTTAGCAATAGGAGAGTAAATACATGGAATGCCCTGCCAGCCTCTGTTGTAACTGCTCTGATGGTACGTTCACACCGGACGCGAATCAGGCGTCAAATTCGCGTCATTCGCGTCTAGTTGGACGCGTGACCATTTTGAATTCACTCGCGTCATTCACGCGTGAAATTCGCTCTATTCGCAAAATTCGCGCGAATGACGCGAATTCACTCGCGCGAATGAGGCGAATTGGACGCTTCAAATGAGGGGCATGGCCGCTAGGGCTACTCCCAAATGAGCCTGTCTGGGTTTGGTCACCTGTGTCCCGTGTGGCTGCGAGGACCTCTCCCCAGGACACTGCTGCTGTACAGCAGCATTAACCCCAGAGACAGAGCTGAGACAGCCTGGGGTTATTTCTTGTACATTAGCTCTCTCTAGTGGTTTTGGGGTCTAGTCTAGTCCCAGGCTCTGTATTTTCTGTTGTTCTGGAGAGTGCAATGACTGCTAATATAACAAACACATCTCAATAGGCTATTTTGGTAAAGTTAACCCCCCTTTATATTTACTTGTATTTATTTGTGTGTTCTTGATGTCACGGCTTGTATCACATATAACAGCTATAACCACACTCACACAAAGCCTAAACAGCCATATTTATTTTATTTTTATAGTGTTTTCTATCAGGGCTGTTTTTGTTTCCTGTCTTCATAAAAGTAGAAGAGCTGCTGTAGGCTGCAGCTTTTATCTCCGGGTTCACTCTGAAGCCTCGATGATTGTTTTGCTGGATCTCCGAGGCAGGGATCTCCTCCTGTTACGTCGTACGTAACCACGTCATTGCTACAGCAGGTCCCTGATTGGTTAACGCGCCGCGAATGTTCGCAGAAGTTAAAATTTTTCAACTTCCGCGACCAGATTCGCGTCCAACGCCGATTCGCGTCTCCGCCTATTCGCGGGACTCGCGCGTCAAACGCTCAATTCGCGGTCATTCGCGCCGCGCTATTCGCGGGATTCGCTTGATTCGCGTCGCGCCATTCGCGTCATTCGCGCCGCAGGACGCTTGTTCGCGCCTGAACGCGGCTTTCCATAGACTTAACATGGTAATCACTCGCGCCTGACGCCTGATTCGCGTCCGGTGTGAACGTACCATAAGTCTGAACAGCTTCAAATCATGACTTGATCAACTCTGGAAACACCACCCATGCTACTTTAACTGGGAAGATAACTCCTTTAGTTACCCTGAACCCAGTATGTCGCAAATCACAAACGTTATGAAGTAAAGTTCAGCTCAAGATCTGGTCATAGAGGCCACAAGGCCTGCGACCAGAAAGCACCTAAGTAACCTAAGTAAGTAAGTCATCACAGCTTAAGTGGCCAGAGAGTTTTGCCCCACCCTCCAGAGGCCTCAGTAGGCTAATTGAGGTAATTATTCCTGTCAATTAATCAATTATTTTGATAATTTTTTTGGGCTTTATAACAATGAAGCTTGGACATTAAATGGCTATCCACTTATCATCCACTATCCACTTAGCATGCGGGAAACTACCAGCTAGCTTACGAGTAGCGTACTATGGAAGCATAGTAGTCACCCCCCCAAAAAAAAAAAAAAAAAAAAAAAACTATCTCGTAATTACGACTTATTTTCTCGTAATTTCAAGATTTTTTTTTTTTTTTTTGGTGACTACTATGCGCTTCTGTAAAAAAACGCAGATTCGCGTCCAATGCTCGTCGCAGAAGTTGAAAAATTTCAACTTCTGCAAACATTCGTGGCGCGTTAACCAATCAGGGATCTGCTGTAGCAATGACGTGGTTATGTACGACGTAACAGGAGGAGATCCCTGCCTCGGAGATCCAGCAAAACAATCATCGAGGCTTCAGAGTGAACCCGGAGATAAAAGCTGCAGCCTACAGCACCTTCTACTTTTATGAAGACAGGAAACAAAAACAGCCCTGATAGAAAACACTATAAAATTAAAATAAATATGGCGGTTTAGCTCTGTGTGAGTGTGGTTATAGCTGTTATATGTGATACAAGCCTGTGACAGAGGCTCACTCTGATCATTGTGACATCAAGAACACACAAATAAATACAAGTAAATATAAAGGGGGGTTAACTTCACCAAAATAGCCTATTGAGATGTGTTTGTTATATTAGCAGTTATTGCACTCTGCAGAACAACAGAAAATACAGAGCCTGTGACTAGACCAGACCCCAAAACCACTAGAGAGAGCTAATGTACAAGAAATAACCCCAGGTGTCTCAGCTCTGTCTCTGGGGTTAATGCTGCTGCACAGCAGCAGTGTCCTGGGACATAGGTGACCAAACCCAGACAGTCTCATTTGGGAGTAGCCCTAGTGGCCATGCCCCTCATTCGCGCGAATGACGCAAGTGAATTCAAAATGGTCATGCGTCCAACTAGACGCGAATGACGCGAATTTGACGCCTGATAGGCAGTGTGAACGTACCGGACGCGAATCAGGCGTCAAATTTGCATCATTCGCATCTAGTTGGACGCGTGACCATTTTGAATTCACTCGCGTCATTCGTGCGTGAAATTCGCTCTATTCGCGCAAATGATGCGAATTCACGCGCGCGAATGAGGCGAATTGGACGCTTCATTCGCATCAAATGGGCTACTCCCAAATGAGCCTGTCTGGGTTTGGTCACCTGTGTCCCGTGAGGCTGCGAGGACCTCTCCCCAGGACACTGCTGCTGTACAGCAGCATTAACCCCAGAGACAGAGCTGAGACACCTGGGGTTATTTCTTGTACATTAGCTCTCTCTAGTGGTTTTGGGGTCTGGTCTAGTCCCAGGCTCTGTATTTTCTGTTGTTTTGGAGAGTGCAATAACTGCTAATATAACGAGCACATCTCAATAAGCTATTTTGGTATTTATATATTTTTTATATTTTATATTTTGGTATTTATTTGTGTGTTCTTGATGTCACAATGATCAGAGTGAGCCTCTGTCACAGGCTTGTATCACAGATAACAGCTATAACCACACTCACACAAAGCCTAAACAGCCTGAACGCGGCTTTCCATAGACTTAACATGGTAATCACTCGCGCCTGACACCTGATTCGCGTCCGGTGTGAACATACCATAAGAGTTTGCGTGGTCTTTCCTACTGATGACTTGGCTGTGGTATGAAAGAGGATCTTGGGCAGTTTGTCGGTGAGAGATTTGCAACTTTCCACTGGTAAATGGAACTCGAGGTAAGTTTTAAGCGTGAATAACTTATACGTTCCTGTTTTAGTCAGTTAGTGCTGAACTACTGCAAAGCTAATGATGTATTTTTTTCTGGTTAGCTAACTTGGGGCACGCGGTACAAGCTAGGAGCAGGGGTGAAAGTAGATTTTTGCTTATGCCGGTACTATAACAAATTACGCCTACATATATATTTTTAATGGCAGAAAAAGCAGATATGCGGTTGAGAATGAATCTTGACTATAAATAAAAAATATAGACATGGCTTATACTGGGTTTGACAACAAATCAAACATACCCTATAAAGGTCAAGGCCCCAAACAAACTGGATGCGTAACTGCAGCGTGGTGACAGCGTCAGGGAACCGTTTTCACTTCAGCCCCAGCTCAGCAGATCAGAGCAGCCACACTGCCTGCGTGCGACGTGAGGCTCGACAGACGTCAAACGGACATGGTGGCTGGCACTGGGTCGTGTTTTTCACCCAAAATACACACAAAATTAGGATAAATTGTTATATTTGGCAACTACAATGAGCATTACCCATACCTGATGAATTTTGTGAATGGGGGATTTCTGGCTCTGATGGACCATGAACGCGAATGTCCAGTCTACAGAGAGTAAACATACGTCTCTTTATTCAAATATAGTCACCATAGGTCTGTTATATGTGGCTGTACTCTCATATTGACTTCTGAATGGCTTTTCTGTAGAGAAGGAGCTGCCAGCAGTGAGTTGCTCACGCAGCCGGTGTGTACAACCTCGCGTTGCAGCGACGCAGCTGTGATGCCAGTACACTCGCTGCTGCGCCCGACACAGCCAGTGTGTTTGGGCCCAATACACACCGGACATGCAGACGCGCCTCAAAAAATATGCCCCTATTGTTTTCTATGAGAGCCCTCACACCGGCGCGTGGCGGTGGCTGAAAACACATGGCCCCTGTACTTCTGCAGTAACAAAGATGGTTCTCTGCTCCGTGCGACACAGACACACAGCTGTAAACACTGAGGGACAGGGACTGCTAACTCGCTAATAACTCATTAATAGAACAGCTCAGTCTGTCCTCACACAGCCTGGGTGACTTCTGTCACTTTGTCCGGTTATTAACAGATAAAATACATATTTTAAACTCCGTGTTGTTTATGTTAAAGCCTTTGCAAGTGCCGCAGCGCTCCCGGTGTGCGTTGGGCTTAAGACGCGCATGCTCAATGCGTTTGTTTAAGGAAGCGAGACAATCAGTGAATGATGAGAGTGGAGAGGGACATTCTGTGCATTAAATCACATCACGGAGCGATCATACGCCACTAAAAACCACACAGACACAGATATGATGAGATAAAGCACTGCCTGGTTCACATGCTTTAGCGTCAGATTTTTTTTCTCTCATATGAGCAACCGCGGTCCGCGGCTGCTTTCTAATGTGTGTTAAAGCAGCAGCTGATCTCCTTCCACCCGGTACTGCGTACCCCCTCTAAATCTTATGCCGGTACGTAGTACCAGGCCGTACCGGCTTACTTTCACCCCTGGCTAGGAGGTGGGAGTTTTTACAAGCTGGGTATGTCTGCGTAGACGATTGTCTTGCATTATAATATTAAAGCATTTTAATAAGTTAGGCTAACCCACTGGGTGCCAATGTCAATGTCTGTTTTAATACGATTTGAGTTTGTGCGGGGCCGCGGGAGCAGACGGGAGACAGCGGGGCAGAACTGGACGAACACACGAGCGAGAGAAGTCTCAAAGCGGCTTTTCTCCCCTCCAGCTCCCGCTGGCTCCGCACGTCCACTTACCTGCATGTAAACACGGTAAAAGCACGTCTTTGGGGTGGCAGCTGTCCATCACATGCTCAGACATGAGAGACGCTCGAGAGATTACAATTTTAGTCAAATAAATTGTATAAACATTATGTATAGCAGTGTCATGTGCTCCATAGACAAGTCTAAATTGTATTTTACTCCCAATGGCCACCAGAACAGAAACTTCTTCAAACTTTCTGGACAGTTACATATCATGAAGACGCTAAAATTTGTAGGCTTATAAAGGCATTTGACCACAATTTAGTCACTTCGATTTTGTTTTCATTTCATTGTTTAGCTTTCAGAAAATGTATAAGCATTATTATTTTTCTCCTCACAAATATTTATTTTTATTTTTTTATTTTTGGTTTGTTTATTCTTAGCACAAACTACACAAAATACTCATTCTATAAAAACCTGTCCTGAAAAGTACTTATATATTGACTTTATACACTTATTTTTGTTAACTGTGTTTGTTCCTTTTTTAAATTCGAACTCAAAATAAATTACTGCTGCTGACATGTTACAAATTTTTCTTTTTCCTTTTTTGACTAGAACAGACTCCTTACCATCTTAAACACGTGAGCATCACAAGACATCGGATCATACAGCTAACATTACAGAATAATCGGCTTGTCATTTGCAATATTTAATATAAAATAAAGTTCTGCTTTGTGAAATTGTTGGGAAAAAAACACTAACTTTTCAATGGAATATATTAAATATGTAGTGGGTTTACAAGTTTCAGTACTAAAACATGATTTAAGAAGTTTTAAAGCAAAGCATCTGGACGAGGTTTTCATTTTGAAGATGTTTGGTCTCTTAGATAAGTAATGTAACGTCATTTAAACAAAAGACTTGTCCAGATGCTTTGCTTTAAAATTGAACTCCACCTGGGTAAATACGAACCTTCACAGACATCACACTAAAGCATGAATTAACAGAAATCAGTTAAAAAACACCGATGCTTATTTGTACTTTTATTATTATTATTCTTTTACAGAACAGAAGTTAATTCACTCCACACCTGGCGCAAGGTAAGATCAATTTACCACTGGTTAGGTTTAATTAAAGTTTATATTTGATTGTTTAATTTGTATGTTCCAGGTATAACAACATGAGATGGGCGTGTGAGATATGTAGCTTTGAATCAGAGAAGAGAACAGGATTGTTAAAACACTACAGACTAAAACATGGAACTGGTGGCCGCAGCCAGTCAGTCCCTTGTCTTCACACTGATTGCCCTTGTTCATTTAAAACCTTTAATGCCCTTCAGATCCATTTGTCTCGGCAGCATCTGGAGAAAGTGACAGAAAAGGAAGCTCTTTCATTTACTTTGCAGTTCTTCTGTCTTTAGTTCGGAGAAGCTGTATTTTGAACATAACAGTTGCATGTGTCTTCAAAAACTGCAATTTCAGTACAAACATTTATTCTACATTTGCTACCCATAGACACAGAAAACACAACTCACATTCCCTTCAAGATTTTAAAACTGAAGTTTTAAAAAGCCAACCCTCTGAACCCATTTTTGCTCAAGATGAGACTTATGTGGAAGAGAGCTCAGAGCTTTTGGGTGGGGAATCTGAGGAGTCCTCTCAAGAAATAAAGGAGAAGTTTGGTTAGAAAGCACTTTCAATGTCCCAAACAAATGCATTACAAAATAGTAGATGAGCTTCAGTTTATATCCACCTGTGCATCTGGTCCAAAAACACGAGATGTGGTATTATCCACCTTGAAAAGCCATAATTGTAATCTGGAGCCCGGTGTTACCTCAGAAATAGTGAAAAATATATGTGTGTCACACCCTATAAGTACTACCTTGGGAACAGATGGGCCTTTCACAACTTCATACAAGAGAAGGGAATTCATGAAGAGGCATTTTTCTGTAGTTGAACCAGAAGAACACATACTTGATCAAAGACAGGGCAAAACCTTCCAATATGTCCCAATTTTGCCCTCCTTGTTGCAGGTTCTAAGTACGACTGAAAATTTGAATGTGAAAAAAAACTCTGAGAATAACACGAGGTACAAGACATTTTGTGATGGATCTCATTATCAGAAAAAATCTTTTTTCTCCACAGAAGAGGACAGATTGAGTCTCGTCCTATATGCAGGAGCAAAAATAAGGCCAATGTTGGACTCATGGAATGAGGTAAAATTTTGACAAGCACCTACATACAAGAATTTATTTATTTTGATCACAGTATGCAGTGTAGGTAAACTTTTTTATTTTGTTACTGCCGTCACAATTTATACAACACAGATGATTTTCCCCACAAATGTTGACAAACCTGTCTTTTCTCTCATAATGTGCTAAAAAAAAAGGCAGTGGCTGTAATGGAGCCGCAGATTGAGATGTGTGCTGGACGTCCACATTGTCGCAACACCGATCATCCACATTCACAAGTTGCACACATCTCATACCTTTACCCAAGAAAAATGAAGAAACTTTAATATATTGTCCTCTGCAATAAATCTTCTTGTCTTTAATAGCAAAATGTTGAAGGCAGGAGGGACGTGATCGTCCGCTGCTTGATTGAGTTTCTGGGGGAGAATGGAGAAGAACTGATTAAAGACTATCAGGTAAACGGGTGTTAACATAATAAGAGCATCAAATGGCATCAAAATATTGTCCTTCAACAATTAAAACTGAAAAATACCATACAGAATCTTAAAATGGGTTTTAACCAGGACCAGACCAGGACTGAGGACTGTGTACTGGGACTAAACCAGGACTAAAACTGTTTTTAGCCAGGTCTAGACCAGGACTGAGGACCTATACTGGGTCTCAAGGGTGTAACTTTGGGTGCAATATTGGGGGGGTTAAACTCGCCGCCTCTTTTTTTTTTTTTTTTTTTACACATTAAATCATGTACTTTTGTAAAAGGAGTATGCTAATTTGGTGTTTCTGTATTTGAAATGCATTATGATACTTAGATTGATACTGTGATTTACTTAGCTTCAGCTATGTACTAGGCTAGTGTCAGTGTCAGTGTTAGCACGGCTGATTAGTAAATAATGTCATCTCCCCACTTAAATTAGCATTCAGTGGTAAACTGACATTAGTCCTGCACACAGCGCAGATTCCGTGGCAGCCTCCTTAGCTTTACCTCACACTGGCAATTTAGTCAAATCATCAGCTAACTACACAATATGACTGTTTACCTCCTCTTGGGCAGTACTTTTTTTTCTTTATCGTTGGGGCTGGTGTTGACCAACTCTGTAAAACTGCTGACTGGCTCTTTGGTGCTCTTTTCATAATAGCACAGATTAGAGACAGCCAGCTATCACCGCTACAAAACCAGAGACTGAGCGACACACAGCAAGCAGCGAACGCTCAGGAGAGACAGTGGGCCGTACCAAGTAATCTGCATGGGGAGGGGGTGGAATAAACTAATTACTATTTTGCTGACAAACGAAATGAATACAGAACAT
This sequence comes from Bostrychus sinensis, assembly GCA_020698575.1. Lineage (NCBI taxonomy): Eukaryota > Metazoa > Chordata > Actinopteri > Gobiiformes > Eleotridae > Bostrychus > Bostrychus sinensis. Next base: position 50,626,639 of record CM036239.1, on the reverse strand, counting down.
AGATAAGTTATTCATGCAAGATAATTCATATTTGTATTCATTGCAATGATGTGATTATTGGGGGGGTTAGATTGGCTCAACCTGATTTTTTGGGGGGGTCATAACTCCCCTAACCCCCCTGGAAATTACGCGCCTGCTGGGTCTAAACCAAGACTAAAACTGGTTTTAACCATGTCTAGAACAGGATTGAGAATCAGGTTTTAACCAGGTCTAGACCAGAACTGAGGACCTTGTATTGGGGCTAAACCAGGCCTTGCTACACTGAATTGAGTGCATCTCTGCTTTATTTATATGCATTTCTGTGCGTTTTCTTGTGCTAACCTCAAACAATGTAGGCATTTTACCGCGTCATGTTTTCAGCCTCCTTTTCCCAAGTTCTATCTATGTATTATTATCTAGTGATTTCTAATTGTTGCTTGTATGTGTTTTTACAGGATGTCAGCCATGAATCGATAAAAGAGGACTGCAAGCACCACATCATGAGATCATCACCTACCCCAACATAGCACGGGGTGGTCCCACACACGTCTCCATTGTTGTTGAGGGGAAGGAAGTCTGGGAGGACTGTAGAAATGTGACAAAAGCTTGCACTCCTCATGGGTGTCATCTATGCAGTCAACTTGAGCTACCCATTGAAACTGAGGTACACGTTTGAGGTAATGCAGAAGTTGTTTCTTAAGCTTGACTTCCTGAAAATGTCAGTAAAGGTCCACTCTCTTCACAAAAAAACTTGTAGCATAAATTAATGTTCTAGAGTGTTTGTTTGAGATAACTTGTGTTCAGCAACAGAAAGTGTTTTTTCTGTCACCATGATGCCGTATTCTGGCCAGTTAATAACTGATCTTTAATCCTGTTCTTGTTTGCACTTTGGGGACAGTCTATCCTCAATCGACCCTCTCGCTTGCCATAGCCATACTACTGTACAGCAGAAAACGGGATATTACAATAAAATAAACCTATATATCAACATTACACTATATACATTATAGAGAGAAACAGAGGTATGTCTGTCTTTACAACAGTTCTGCTTCTAATCTAACTTTTTAAAATGCATCAGGCTAGTTGTTTATGGGTAATATTGATGATTTATGGGTAAACAGCTGTTCAAATAAGCTAATATGTTTTCTTGTAACTCGAGAGTTTATTGTAATTACGTCTTTTCTTGTAATTACAAGATAGAAAATAAAAATGTTAGAGAGTACTATGTTCACGAAATTATTCTTGTGATGTTCTACCACTGCAACTTATGAGAGAATAAAGTGTTAGAGTCAAAATGTTAATAAAAACATTTGCTAATAAAAAGTGTTTTTTCTTTCACAAATCCTCCTAATAAATGTGATTTATATAATTTAATGAATATTACATAATTATCACTTATAATAAATAAAAAGGAAACATTAGTAAAATGAAACTTAAAAACAACAATAATATTAATTTAAGTTCTGGAATTAGATTAGAATGGTAATCTCAGTGAGATTTACTAGAAATTGGTGAGTACTTTCTGTGAATATTGCTAGTAAGTTTACTTGATATTTTATTATAAAAAGTAAGTGTAAATGAGAAGAATGTTATCTGAGTAAAGATTACTAGGATTTTCTGTGTGGAAATCCTTTCCTAGTTTTTTTTTAAGTAAATGTCAATCCATATTTTTTTCAGTACAGTTGTCACTGTTTAACTTCCCACATGGAGCTGTAAACTGGATGAAATCATACCTGGAACATAGAACGCAAGCAGACGGAGTCAAACAAACACATTGGTCCCATCTGGCATATAATGTAATCCTGGGGCCTCTTTTATTTAGTTTGTACATCAATGATTTACCATCAGTGCGCTCTGGATGTGAGATACAAATGTATGCAGACCATACCGTGATTTATGCACACGGGAAAAACAAGGAAGAAGTAGCCACAAAACTTTCTGATACAATGGTGTGTGTTTCTAATTGGCTTTATAAGTCATGCCTGCATTTAAACATTAAAAAAACTGTGTATGTTTTTCACAAAAAGAAGTTTAAACTCACATAGTGATAACCCCGATGTATTTGTAGCAGGTGAAAAAATGACTATAGTGACTCAATATAAGTATCGGGGAGTAATTTTAGATTCAAATCTTACATTTAGGGAACATGTAAAGAAAATTCATCAAACAGTGAAGCTAAAATGAGCTAATTTTAGATATATTAGGCACAGTCTCAACCAAGAAGCTGCCAAATTATTTTTTAATGCCATGATGTCACATTTAACCTACTGTATCACAAGTGGGACAAAGGGCTGTAAAGCAACATTGAAACCAATTAATTCAGTCTATAAACAGGCTCTGAAAGTCCTGGACATGAAACCTTTTCAACATCACCACTGCAGTATCCTGTTTAAATATAAACTTCTAAATTGGGAAAATATGGTCAAATTTCAGGATGCTACACTGTTTTTTAAAATCCTGCATAGTCTGGCCCCACCTCCTCTGTCCATTAAAAAAAAAAATAAAAGTAGCACAAACACCAGATCTGCCTCCTTTAATAATTTAGTCGTCCCTTTAAGAAAAAGTACATTCAGCCAATCTGCTTTTTCAGTACGAGCTGTCCACTTTTGGAACACAATACCAGCTCACATACTCAATGCTGGGACACATAGAACTTTTAAGAACCTGTTAAAGTCGTGGTTACTTGAGAATCAAACCTGTGACCATAGTTAATGCTTTGTGCTGCTGCCGACCTGTTTATGTAAAGTTTTTTTCTTATATTTATTGTTTCTATTGTGTAGTCTGTTTCTGCACTTTTATATTTTTGTGCTTTTACATTCTGCTATGTGCTTTCATATAACCTACTAATTTTGATGAACTTTTACTAACTGTATTGTGTACTGTATATTGTTGGCATTTTACACCTTGCCTAGGGACTACAGTTGGAAACTAGCTGTATAGCTAATACTGGCACATTTACAGAGATGTTTATTAATGTGCATTGTCCCTGTTCAAATAAATAAATATCAGGAATGACAAATAAGAAAGCACAAATTCTTAATAAAAGCACTCCTTGGTGTTTTCTGTCAGGTTAACAGTGTGAGCAGTGTAAAAGCTGAGCTAAAGCTCCTGCAGAGGAACAGGGCTGGTTATATCACAGTCTGTGTAAGGTAAGGCTGCATCACTGACTGTTGCTTCTCTCTGTGAGGATTTAAGTTTAAAGGGACATGAGAGTCAGTATTTTAAATATATAATATACTCTGACTAAGTGGCTACATTCTAGGCTGTTTTAATGTTGTAGGCCCATCATAAATATTGCTCAGACTATGTCATTTCTAATTTGTTGAGCAGATGAGATGCTTGTTTGGGCTGATCACTAAAGGAGTAATGGACTTGATAGTTTTGAAGTATAATCTCAGTACACGTGCTGAAGCTCTTTCTGGTGCAGAATGGGACAAGTCACTGTTGTCATGCAACATACAGAAACTTGTGCATTTAACCCCAAATATTTATTACACATTTTTACTGTATGGTCCCCTGATTCTTTGAGCCCTGGGCTCTGGCTCTGGCCCTGTGTCTACTGTCTGGAAGACTCTTGTGAATTCTCTTTTTATTCTCTAAAAGTACAGCCTATAAAGCATCACTTTAGTTTTTTACACATCTTACTTGTACAATAGGTAGGTTAAGTACTTTCTCACTTTTCTGCTAAAAGCTTTTGTTGAACAATTTGATTTGGACCTGATAAAATGATACATTATAGTCTATACTGTATTCACACTAAAGCCATCTAACACTATTTAAAATGCACCAGGATACATGAAATTACATCTCTTTTTTCAAATTTATCTGGGGGAGGACCCCAGACCCCCCTATTTCTAATTTCACTGTATTATATATTATATTTTAGATTTTGAACCTTTTTTGTTATTCATACTTTCAGAACTGTAATCTAAAAACTTGTTTTCATAGATTTATGCCTAAGAAAAATGAAGTTGAAGTTGATTGAGGACTGGCCTACAAAAAAACTCCCGGGCTGAAAATGAGTCCCACTCCGGCTCTTTCTAAAGCAGTACTACATTACTGCATCTGTTATATTTAAGTACTGTGTGTCTACAAGGAGGGTACGACAAACACATGATTTTAAACTCAAAATCCTTTGTACTTCAAACCAACTCAGAAAAAACTACACATACTTGCTCTAAAATGTAGTGAAGTAAAAATAAAAGTACCCCCTCTACTACTCAAGTAAAGTCAAGTAAAATTGTACTTAAGTAAAGTAACTAAGTACTTTTACTTTGTTACATTCCACCACTGAAGATTAAGGACACCAAACATAAAATGCTAAGCTTGTACAGACAATAATCGCATGAAATATTGCATAAAGTTTTATTTAAAAGTTGAACATTGGTGGAAGATTGCACTCCTCAGCCGCTCAGCTGAGACTGCTACAGATATGTGTTGTGTAGATCAGGGTTTTTGCTGCTGTCAATGGTAGTTTTAAAGCGTTTTGACACAAGCTGAAAGGCAGGGGAAAGACTGACAGTTCTGGACCAAGAGTTTACTCACAATGTAGTGCTCAGTAGTTAAGGAACAGGTAAATGTCCTCATTCCAAAGGAGAAACAAGTCCCTTTTGGTCAAAGGACTACAATGTATTCCTAAAATACCAACTGCTGCAAAGTGAAGCAATGCAATACTGCTAGGTCTGAACTGACACTAGGTCCACTGTCCTTCGGCTGCTGCTAGTTCTCCTTATGGAAACTGCAGTAAATAAACAGTACTACCACACACAGCGGCCCCTACAGTAGCGTACACAGCTAATTGGATGAGGACATTAGCATTAAGTTGAGGTGTGATGGAACTGTGGGCAGTGCCAGACCTCGATGTGCGATGGTTGATTACCTCTGGGTGGCATGGGAAGTTTTGGCAGATTTGCCAAGACTGGTTGTTTTCACATTCTACAAATGTATCTCTGAATGGTGCAATTTAAATGGCCAATTTAGGTTGTTTAGGTTGAAGACTGTTCCTCATTCAAGCAGTTCAGACCTCTACATGTTGTTGAGCTGTTTGTGGTAGTTTTAAAAACTCAGGCTAAAGGCAGAAACTGAAAAGCAGTGAACTGACCGACACTTCAGACAGTCGAACAAGTTCACTGTTAATCAGCTAATGCTCATTACAGAAACACACTGCATTAAGTTAATGGTAGTACCACATACAGCGCCCCCTACAGTAGGGTACACAGCTGCTTGGATGAGGAGTCAGCTGCACCACACAAACAGGATTGTTCACATTTTACTTTGGGCGCTTACTCGGGATTTGTGTTCAGGGCGATGGGGGGAAGGATTGGGCGTCTCTGCGTCAGGTTTGTGATGTTAGGGTTTAGCTGCGGCTTGATGTAAGGATTGCGGGCAGTGCCAAACCTCAGTGTGCGATGGTTGATTACCTCTGGAGTAGGCCTAGGGGTTTGTGGTGGGGCTGGCTGAATCTGAGGCAGTTTCACAGCCTCACCTAACTTACCTTTAGCTGCATGAGCTTGGTTGGAGTTATCATCCACAATAACAAAGTTTACTGTGGGCACTTTCTTTGGGTGAATCGGTGGCATGGTGAGTTTCTCCTGTGCAGCGTTCGAATGGTTTTTCAGGACCACTCTGTTAGCAGGCACATTAGGTTTAATGAAGGGAGCTTGGGTTTTGCCAGCACGAAGTGGCAGCACTTTTGTAGGGGCTACAGAAGAAGATGCATGCAGTGCCATGGACGTCCTGTAGGGGAAGGCACTTGGCCGTTTCTCAACTAGCTTTATGTTCTCTTGGTTTTTTTTGATTTTGCGGGACTCAAGTGTAGAGCCCAACCTTGGCACTAATGCCATCCTAGTCTGTGAGCAAAAGTACAGTCTTCCATTATCTCTAGCCTCATGTTTATGTATTTGTTCCCAAAGAGGAATGACTATCCTGTTTTCCGCTGCTGCCTTACAGATTTCCTGCTCCACATCGTCCTTGTACTGAGTACCTTTTGTGGAGAAACGTCTAGCTTCTTTCTCTGTGGCCTCCTGCTTCTTCTTGCGTTCCGCCAGTCTGACATTGTACTCATAACATTCTCTCTGCTCCTGCTTCCTCTGTGAAGCCTTCTCCTGGTCTTTCTTTTTAAGCAGCCTATCATTCTCACTCTTCTCCTTAAACACCTGGATCTCCCTCTGCTCTTCTCTCTTCTTCAGCTCTTCCTTGTGCTGTTTCTGTGTTTCCAAATACCTCGCCAGATCCTTAGTGGAGGCTTCTTTTCTAGCCTTTTTCTCCTCTTCTTGTTGAAGTTTAAGCTCTTCCTCTTTTTTAAATCTTTCTTCTTGCTCTTCCTCCTCTCTCTGAGCCTTGAGAACATCTTTTTCCTTCAACTCATCCAGATTCTGTGTGACAACCTTTGTACGAATCTGCCGCAATTTAAATATTTCCGCTTTTTGGCATCGTCTGGGCTCATATTTGGCGGCCTCCTGTTCCTGCCTGTTCCTGCGTACAGGTTGTACAAATTTATCAGCAAATATTCTGGCATTGTACTCGTAACATTCTCTCTGCTCCTGCTTCCTCTGTGAAGCCTTCTCCTGGTCTTTCTTCTGAAGCAGCTTATTATTCTCACTCTGCTCCTTAAACTCCTGGATCTCCCTCTGCTCTTCTCTCTTCTTCAGCTCTTCCTTGTGCTGTATCTGTGTTTCCAAATACCTCGCCAGATCCTTAGTGGAGGCTTCTTTTCTATCCTTTTTCTCTTCTTCTTGTTGACGTTTAAGCTCTTGCTCTTTTTTAAATCTTTCTTCTTGCTCTTCCTCCTCTCTCTGAGCCGTGAGAACGTCTTTCTCCTTCAACTCAACCAGATTCTGTGTGACAACCTTTGTACGAATCTGCCGCGATTTAAATATTTCCGCTTTTTGGCACCGTCCGTGCTCATATTTGGCAGGCCTCCTGTTCCTGCCTGTTCCTGCGTACAGGTTGTACAAATTTATCAGCAGCTATTCTGGCATTGTACTCGTAACATTCTCTCTGCTCCTGCTTCCTCTGTGAAGCCTTCTCCTGGTCTTTGTTCTTAAGCAGCCTATCATTCTCACTCTTCTCCTTAAACACCTGGATCTCCCTCTGCTCTTCTCTCTTCTTCAGCTCTTCCTTGTGCTGTTTCTGTGTTTCCAAATACCTCGCCATATCCTTCTTAGTGGAGGCTTCTTTTCTAGCCTTTTTCTCCTCTTCTTGTTGACGTTTAAGCTCTTGCTCTTTTTTAAATCTTTCTTCTTGCTCTTCCTCCTCTCTCTGAGCCTTGAGAACGTCTTTCTCCTTCAACTCAGCCAGATTCTGTGTGACAACCTTTATACGAATCTGCCGCGATTTAAATATTTCCGCTTTTTGGCACTGTCTGGGCTCATATTTGGCGGCCTCCTGTTCCTGCCTGTTCCTGCGTACAGGTTGTACAAATTTATCAGCAACTATTCTGGCATTGTACTCATGAACTTCTCTCTGCTCCTGCTTCCTCTCTAAAACCTTCTCCTGGTCTTTCTTTTGAAGCAGCCTATCATTCTCACTCTTCTCCTTAAACTCCTGGATCTCCCTCTGCTCTTCTCTCTTCTTCAGCTCTTCCTTGTGCTGTTTCTGTGTTTCCAAATACCTCGCCAGATCCTTAGTGGAGGCTTCTTTTCTAGCCTTTTTCTCCTCTTCTTGTTGAAGTTTAAGCTCTTCCTCTTTTTTAAATCTTTCTGCTCGTTCTTTCTCTTCTCTCCGAGCCTTGAGGGCGTCTGTTTTCTTCAACTTAACCAGATCCTTTGTAACGACCTTTGTATTATTCTGCCGCATTTTAACAGCTTCTTTTTTGTGTCGGTCGTGCTCCATATCTAGTGATTTTTGATGTTGAAATTCACCTGTGAAATAATGTTAAGTTAAATATTAAATATTAAAACTTACGTTATGTGTTGACGAGGGCGGTGTGTTCTCTGTGCGCTGCTGTCAGTCTAACTGAGGACTTGCAGACTGTCGAGCACTGAGCCCAGACTCATACTGCAGCGGAACTTTGTGACATCACAGATCAAAGCCATGAAGCTGTGATGTCACAAAGTTCACACAGTTACCATGGCAACCCGTCGCCATGACAACCAGCCACAGATTTGTTTTTTTTTTTTGTTTTTTTTCAGATTCTAGAATGTGATGATGTCACACTCTCACATGGGGGCAGGAGCCAGTTTTCCTGGATAAGTTAGATGCTATTTGCATAAGAAATATCAAAAATAAAATTCCAAAATGTTGAATCTGATCATTTATAAATAAGTGACAAGGTCCATGATCTCGCTATATGTACCCACACACCTTAAAATATGCATTTTTTATAGGATTATCCTGAGACATTGAAATACTACCACATGTCCCGAGCTGAAGGACTGGATTAAATCATTGTTGCTTTTATTGTTGAGATCATGACTGTTATTATTATTTTTATTATTACTATTGTTATTATTATTATTATTATTATTATAAATGAACTAATTAATCGCAAATCTGAAAAAAATGTATGTATTATGCACTTTTAATTAACTTTTAATTATGCACTCTTTAATAATACTCCACTTCACAATGAGCAGCAGGGCGCAACGTTTATCCAGGTCTGCACACACCCACACACACACACACACATAAATATATATATATATATATATATATATATATATATATTAGTGGTGGACTTGATTAAAAAATGTCTCTAATTACAGGCTTTGTAATTATATTACAAGGAATTATGCAATATTTATACGTCAGAAATAAAATATTGGAGCTTATTTGTATGTTCTGGCGTATTTTAACTTGATTTCAAACTAACACCATGTTCAAACAGGGCAGTAATCAGTGTTTGTCCTCTGTCCTTCGCATCTGAACCAAACAGACTGCTCTCTCCTGTGTGAGTCCATGCAGCAGTCAGCTGTGAGAATGATCTGAGAGACGATGAGCGGCGACTTGAAGCAGTGCGTTTGAAAGTGAAAGAGAAATGACGCTTGTGTGTGTGTGTATATATACAATAGCTTGTCTTTAGCATAATTTTATTGCAGTAATGTACCATGAGTATAATATTTCTTTCTTCTTTTTGAATAATTATCCACACAAATGAGTGAGGACGGTACTCATAGTATACTAAAAAGCACAAGGGGTACATTCTCTGAAGCATTTGTAAAAAAGTGTCAAGAATGGATTGTTGTACTTATGGACTTTGCCAAGTTCAAGGAAGAAAGTAAATTTTCTGTGTTTGACCTCCACAGACTACCAGGCCATGTCCAGCTCCATCTGACGTCTAAAGGCCGGGACACACCGGGGCGATCATTGGCAGTTGGGTGTGTGGTTGGATGGTTTGACACGGTCGGCGACGTGAGTCTGTTTGGTGTGTTCCGCACCATCGGACGTAGTAGGAGACATAAGGCATTGGGCCGTCGTGGTCAACAAGCGCTCTGATTGGCTGTGTCCCGTTCACAATTTGTCAAACAGCTCGAGTTTAACATCAAAATTAAGGAACTTTCTGTTCTACAACTACTTCATTATGTTTCCCACATCTGTGACGCTAATGTGCTGCAGTTAGCTTACCTTAGCTTTAGCCTCGTACAGATAAAAATATAATCCTCCTCTGAAGCAAACAGCTGCAATGATCCAGTCCCTTTTATTCACTACTGTGATTAGGCACGTTTAATCTAGTGCGTATAATTATTATTGACTGATAAATACTTAAACACGTGTGTTGTGGAGTTTTATTTACTTGAGTGCAGAGTTTAGTGACTAGCGCCGCCTACTGTTGTAAATAGTTATTACGTTTTGCGCATGCACACTGCTTGGTCGTGGGTCTGAATCGCTCTGGTGTCTGCTGCTACTTTCAGTGGCGACAAGGGGAGTGTGAGGAGACAAGCACTCGCCCCACCTCTGCTGACAGTGGTCGGGCGTTGGGTTGATGTGTCCCAGGCTTAACACCACAAGAGACAAGTCAGTTCACAGTGAAAATGGTTGTATTCATATGTTAACATTTTTAACAGATTTTATACTGTCAACTATTGAAATATATGTACTTGTCATTTATCAGGGACAACATGGACAACAGACCTGATGATGGGTCTCCTGGATGTCTCTCTTTGGTAAAAACATGGAGAACATTGTAACTTCTTCAGACAAGATTACATTTCTTCAGACATCAGGAAATCCACGGATGCCACTCAAGCTCTTCAAAAATCTATCAATAACTTCAAACCTTTTCCTTCTCTGCACTTGGGCCATGGGACAAGCTGCAAAACTCAAAACAACTTCAGCAATTTATTTACACTGGGCCGTTAAAATCCCTACACTAGTTGTACACTTGCTGTTTTAATTTTAAATGCTTTGAGGTTTCAGTTGGAAGGCCATAAATAGGTCTACTACTTGGTCAATAATTATCAAAAAGAGATGATAGAGAGCAGCACAAAATGCATCTTATCTTTGGGGTGCACCAGGAGCAGAGCAAGAGGAACATCACATCATGGACTGGGACAAGTCACGGGTGATCAGACTGAAACAAAGAAAGTACAAACACTAGATCAGTTGGGATCAGGAGGCAGGGATTGGACACCATTGACCAGGGTTAGGTAGCGCAGATGCTCTCTCACACCTGGGACACTCTTCTCCAGAGACCAAAGATGGTCAGGGGTCTCTCAGACTGACCACGCCCCCTGACCATCTTTGGTCTCTGAAGAAGAAAAATTTGTTTTTTAAACAAGTTTTAAAAAACATTATTCAAGTCGGCTTGTTGGACACACAAGGGTAACTCTTTCCACAGTCGAGGAGCAGCTACATTTTGAAGGTAGAGGCTTAGATTAATTAGGTTTACATGGAAAAAGTATTATAATATGTTAAGATTACAGTATGTCAGAAATACACCGTTATAATGGGAGTCAATGGGCCAAATTTTACAATAATCTCTCATTGCTCCAAAAATAAAAATGCATCAAAACCATTGTTATCAATTATTGACTTAATCAAGGCTCTAATAAACCTCAGCCCACCTGAATTACTCTGAACTAATTTTTGGATAATACATTTTTGCCATCTATATTATTACAGGAAGAAAATATTAATAAATGATAATAATCTTCATATCTATAGTTAGGTAGAAAAGATTTCTCACACACACAAAAAAAAAAAAAGTTTAATACTTCTATTGTGCTTTTTTGATCTGGTCTGGTCTAGGTCTTAGGTCCATAAGTATTTGGACACAAGTTTTTTTGTTTTTAGCCTTTTTACAAAATTAAATTCAAAATACAGTTAAATAATTAATATGTGCTTAAAGTGCAGGCCCTCAGCTGTAATTTGAGAGTATTCACAACCAAATCAGAGAAAAGGTTTAGGAATTACAGCTTTTTAATGTGCAGCTGCCTCTTTTTCAGGGGCTCAAAAGAACTGCAGCTATCTTCAGTCGTTGCTTGTTTCTGGGTCTTTCTGCCTTAAGTTTGGTCTTAAACAGTAAAATACAGCTCGATTGGGCTAAGATCTGTGGTCTGACTCGATCAGTGCAGAAAATTTCACTTATTTGCCTTTAAAAAACTCCTGGGTTGCTTTTGCAGTGTGTTTTGGGTCACTGTCCAACTGTACTGTGGAACGTCGTCCATCATCTTCATGGCTTTTGTCTGAATCTGAGCAGAAAGTTTATCCCTATATTCTTCAGAATTAATCTGGCTGCTTCTGTCTCTGTCACATCATCAATAAACACCAGTGACCCAGTGCCATTGGGTCCAGTTTCAGGTTCTGTCAGTCTGACTCTAACCACTGCAGGTATTTCTGTGGTTGGTCCCAGTAGGTCTCTAGTTTTAGGTCCTGTTCATTTGACACCTCCAGCCTGTGTTTCCCTGTGAGCTGCAGCTTCATTTCCTTTGTTTTTTGACCAGTTTTTTAAATTTAAACACATTAAATATCAAATCTCTTTCCCTCACCTTTTTAATGATTATTAGGAGGAATAGGAAGAGTGGGAAGTTTTAGCTTAAAGATATATTTAACTGAGTATTTAGTCTCACACTGGGAAACATTAAGTAAAAACACTCAAAGACTGAAGACTAGAAAGTTCTTGGGGGGTTAGGGTTAGGGGGGGCTTGAGCACCTGCCTCTTTTGCCCCTTTGCCTCCAAGTGCCCTTTTGGTCCTTGGTCTTTTTTTTTTTTTTTTTTTTTTTTTTGTGGCTTTAAGCCCTTATGTGGCTCTTCAAAAGAGCATTTATTCATTCATTAATTATTAATAATTTGAAATAAATGATATCACACGGACGCCAGCACCTCGTGACCTTTAACCTTTTGCCTCCGTGAGTTGGGCAGCTGCCTGTCACATGCCTTTCACGCAGCTGAAAACAGTGGAGAAAGAGCGGACTGCGGAGCCAATAAAGAGGGCTGTTATCATTTTTTTGGTCCATGAAAGTATTATGCACGCACGTTAGATAATTTCTGTTTAAATATGGAGCTTTTGACCGCTACCAGCAACAGTTTGTGAAAACCTTGTGAAGACTTACAGAAAACATTTGACCTCTGTCATTGCCAACAAAGGGTATATAACAAAGTATTGAGATGAACTTTTGTTACTGACCAAATACTTATTTTCCACCATAATTTGTAAATAAATTCTTTAAAAATCAGACAATGTGATTTTCTGGATTTTTTTTTCTCATTTTGTCTCTCATAGTTGAGGTATACCTATGATGGAAATTACAGGCCTCTCTCATCTTTTTAAGTGGGAGAACTTGCACAATTGGTGGCTGACTAAATACTTTTTTGCCCCACTGTATATATAATTTTGATTGTTACTGAGATTTTGTATATGCATTTTCACAATTTTGACAAACTATTTGAGAGAAATACTGTAGCCATTTCTCTGCATTGTATTTTGGGAAATGTATCTATGGACTGAAAAGTCAGTTACTGTGAGTAAAATAATGTAGAAAAATAAGTTCTGGTTCTTTGACTCTATAAACAGTGGGTCATATTAAAGGTCATCTATGCAGATTTTCTCAGTCTTTCTGAAACAGTGTTGGACTCCTCTGCATTAGAATTTCAGGTTTCATAACTTAAGATAATGCATCTGTGGAAAACCTCTTCTGTTGGGAGCTGTTGAATTTGCAGAGAACGCTTGGATTAGGTGTCTGTCGCTCCCTGCTGGCAACAGTGGGAACTGGACAAAGCATAAATGATGCAACATGAGGTTAACAGATAGATAAATGAGCTGACTGCTTTGCTGATATTATCAGAACAAGTCCGGTGATGGTGTATGGGCTTTAGAAACGTGCAGGAGTACTTCTGGTTTCATGTGTCTATGTAGAGCCGTGAGACTGAGCGTTTAGTTCTCAGTATAGAAGATTACTCAAACAGAATACTACTCCAGGTCTTTTTTTGAGGAGGAGACAACATTAGAACATGGTTAAAGACAGGAACAGGACAGTTAGCAGAACTGGGGAGGTTTAACTTTATTTGCAACATGTCAGAAATCCAAATTACAGTCATTACGATGTACTGATTGAAAAGTGGGGGGTTGAGTACAAATAACAAGGCGCTCCTGAAGATTTCAGATGGTTGGGATGACTGCATATTTGTAAAGGACTGTAGTAACAACACCAAAATAACCTGAGTAAGTCACATGTAGATACAAACACTGCTTGTCGAACATTCATTAAAATTGCATTGGAAGTGCTTTTAGCAGTGATTTAAGTTCTCTGAGCTTGTCCATGATTCTCAAGAAATGGGCTCTGGCCTCAGAAGTTCCACGTCTCCAGTGAAGTTATTTATGACTGAAGCGCTGAACGTGGTTTCAAAGTTGACGAGATATTCTTGGTTTGCTCTGACATATTCAGCTCTTACTTGAATTACTGATGCGATGATGGTGTCCAGTTTGGCCCTCAGTGAGTCTATGATTGTTTTGTATTAATTTGTATTCATTCATGTTTATGAATGTGTATGAATATGTAAATAACAGTAGCCTATGTTTGCTTGGTTCAGTAGTTAATAGGGTTGTTGATGCAGTTACACAATGGCAATTGCATTGTTTTTCCATATGTGAAAGACTACTGTTAATGAGTTTTATATTAATTTACAAAGTTTTACCGTACAAATTGGGTAAAGTAGCCTACAATCTGTTAACCCTCAAGCATCACTTCAGTTTACTATACACTTGTGACCTTAAGGACAATGTCCACTTCCAAAATACTGCTATAAAAATTTACTGGATTAATTTTTTTCAGCTTTTTTCTGCATAAATCTTCAAAACAATTTGAGTCTTGCTTGAAACTACCAAACATACAGTAATTTTTTGGATTTTAACCCTTAACTTGCCAGTCTGAAAACAAAGTCACTGTTGTTGTTTATGAAAAAGACACACAAGAACCCCCCATTATTTTTACAATGTGTCTTGTGTGGGTTGAAGATTATCCAAAATATTGGAGGATCCGTCAGGCGCCGGGGGGAAGCCACCGGTTGTTCACTCACCATCAGTGACGTCCACATCATGGTACCGTGGTTGTAATCCAGAAGGAGATGCCTTACCCGGATCGCGGGAGTGGTTCTCGGGCAGCCGTGCTGTGGGTTTCTGAGGAGCCGGTGTAAAGTACACCTCTCCGCCTCAAGGTCTAACAGCAGTGCGGGATCGCCCACCGCGGCTCCGGGAGCTGGATGGTGGTGGCGATGCAGACCCCAGTGACACAGCAGGATGGTGAGGGCTAGTGGTCAGAGGAGGAAAATCTTCGGGATCCAGGACACTGAAGTTATTTTCCAGCAATAGCCCACCGGTGAGAAGAGAGGGTGAAAGACTGCTCCCCCGGGCCCTTCTGCAGCCGTTGCAGTTCCCGACCAGGGTCCACGGATCAGGCTGGACTGGAGTGGAACTGACCAGAGCTTTGGGTCTAGCCCCGAGTTGGAACCAGCGATTCCCATCCACAGCAGGGGCACCAGCGATGCAGAGAGCGGCTTTGGCCCTGAGTGGACTATTGGCGGCAGCCTGGGACACAGTGGCATCGCCTGGATAGAATGCTGTGTCGGCTAGCTGAGCACTGGTGGCGGCGGCTTGAGTCTTGCCGAGGAGGATTGTATCCTGTTCATTTTCAGCCTCCCGGATTTTATACAGAGTGGCTATTCTTTGTTCCAGCTCGCTAATTTTCTGGCTCAGGTTAATGCAGCTTTCACAACTGGATGAGGTAAGTGGGGCCATCACGGTGACCAGGAAGGTCGCCCGAGGACCGTTGTTTCTTAACTTAAAATCTAGGCATCAAATGTTTTACAAACAATCATCCAGTTAAAAATTGTGTTAAAAGCCGCTGAGGTCTTCAGCATTTATCATAAAAATGGGCTTAAAACCAGATAAAACGTTTGTTTGGGAGCTTGTCTCACCGATACTCACAGACGTCTGCAATAGGCAATGCGCAATAGCTCTGAGGTCCTCTCAGAGAAAACCGAAGTACTCAAACTATATGCAAACTGCAGGGGGCAGGGATATGATATTGGGGCAAATATGTCAGGGAAAATCAAGGGAGTCCAAGCCAAAATATTAAAGAAAAATAACATGGCTACTTTTTCCCCTTGTGCCTCCCACACATCGAATCTTGTAGGGGTGCATGCAGCACAATCTTGCCTAGACGTTGCTAACTTTTTTGGCTGCATAAATCGCCTGTATGTGCTCGTCAGCCTTTAGCAAAACATCTCCCAAGTGTTACTGAGGCTCTGGAGAGCATCCTTTTAACCCATCCATCCATCTTCTTCCGCTTTATCTGGGGCTGGGTCGCGAAGGCAGCAGTCTAAGCATGGACACCCAGACATCCCTCTCCCCGGACACTTCCTCCAGCTCCTCAGGAGGAACCCCAAGGCGTTCCCAGGCCAGCCGAGAGACATAGTCCCTCCAGCGTGTCCTAGGTCTTCCCCGGGGCCTCCTCCGGGTGGGACATGCCCGGAACACCTCCCCAGGGAGGCGTCCGGGAGGCATCCGGAACAGATGCCCAAGCCACCTCAGCTGGCTCCTCTCGATGTGGAGGAGCACTCCGAGCTCCTCCCGGGTAACCGAGCTCCTCACCCTATCTCTAAGGGAGCGCCCAGCCACCCTGCGGAGGAAACTCATTTCGACCGCTTGTATCCCCTCCTTGAACCGCCACCTTATCGTGGTGGAGAGGTTTGAGTGCCCAAATGATCCTAGGAGCTATGTTGTCGGGGGCTTAATGCTCCTGGTGGGGTCTCCCATGGCAAACAGGTCCTAGGTGACAGGCCAGTCCAAGAGCGGTTCACAAAACCCTTATGATGACAAATAAAACGGCCAGTTACGTCGCCCGGTATGGCGCAGCCGGGGCCCCACCCTGGAGCCAGGCCTGGGGTTGGGGCTCGATTGTGAGCGCCTGGTGGCCGGGTCTCTCCCCACGGGACCCGGCCAGGCCCAGCCCGAAAGGACGACGTGAGGCCATCCTCCCGTGGTCCCACCACCCGCAGGAGGAACCGTAAGGGGCCGGTGCAAGGAGGATCGGTCAGTGGTTGAAGGCGGGGGCCTCGGCGTCCCGATCCCTGGACGCATCCTTTTAACATGTAGTTAAACTACTAAGGGCAGGTCTGAAGCCAGTGGTCTGAGGAAGTACTTTGAGTCTTTTGATGCAATCTTTCTATCAACAGTTTGGGTGAAAGTTCTCCAGGTTATTGAGGATAGGATTTTAATTCTGCAGTCAGGTAAACTATCCCTTGACAAAGAGGCAGAAAACATCAGAGCCTTAAAGGAGGAGATACAGTGTCTGAGAGATGGGTGGGAGAGTCTTATCTTAGGCATGACTTGTTGCCCAGCAGATGAAAATTAACCCTCAGTTCAGCAGGGACTTCAGTCACCAGAGAAAACGAAAGAGGTTTTATGACGAGACTTTTGAGGTAGAGCAGGAACAGCAGAGTCCAGAAACTGTTGTCAGAAACACATTTTTTACTATGATGGATAGTATAATCAGTGACTTGAGCACAAGATTTAATACAACAGCAGAGATTGTAGAGCAGTTCTCTGCTGTTTTAAAACTTGGCCATTTAAGTGAGGACAAAATCCCTTCTCTTTGCCAGTCATTGATTCAGAAATATACCAGTGATCTGACTTCTTAGTTTGAGGATGAAATCAGGCACCTCAACTCTGTATATATGGCCACATTTCCTCCAGGTCTGTCACCTCTTGAACTGGTCAATAGCATTCATAAGATGCACCTTCACAGCAGTTTTGGGCAGGTCTGCATTGTTCTGCGAATATTTTGTACACTGCCTGTGACAGTAGCTGGTGGCGAGAGAGCTTTTAGTAAACTAAAGCTCATAAAAAATTACCTGAGGTCAACTATGTTACAGGATAGGCTGTGTAACCTTGCTATTCTATCAGTTGAGAGCCATTTGTCAAAAAAGCTTGACTTTAATGATTTTATAGATGATTTTGCCAGCAGGAAGGCTCGCCAGTGGGCCTTTAGTCAATAATGATTAAATTTTTTAATGAACAATAACTACTGATTTGTGTATATTGTGGTTGATATCTGTTGTTTGATCCAGTAGTTTAGACTGCTGCTTAAGTCCTGTTATAGACCTCGGTTATTCCTGTTTTAGTCCTTGTTATATATCAGATTTATTCCTGGTTTAGTTCTAGTTTGAGCTTGTTTTAGTCCTGGTTTTAGACTTGGCACAGACCTTGCTTAGAGCTGGTTTAGTCCTAGTTGTGTCCACTCAGTTTAGCCCATTTTTTAGTCATGCTCATTTAAAGTGGTGCTTTTTGGTACTTCTATATTCTGAGGTGGTACTTATCTGGTTGCTCACTGGGGAGCAGTCAGCATCCACCTGGTTCTTAAGCCTCAATAATATGGTCCCAAGATTAATTCTACCACCAAAAAAACAAAACAAAACAAGGTTGGACCTGTATAGTATGTTAAAACAACATTTAAAGCCCTATTCACATGGGATTAGTATTACCCAAGGACCTCCGGTAATTTCTAATAATCGCAGAGGTCGTCTGTGATTTTTATCCCGTGCAAATGTGCCATGTCTGTAAAAACGTCTGCAAAAATTCCTCAGAAAATTAGCTACTGTATTTCGGCACACACATCTGATAATACCAGTTCCGTGCAAATCCTCATGTCTGTGATTTGGGCTGTTTTTTTGTCAGCCTATCGTTTCCTAAAGAACGTAATAACCATTATGGGCCGTTTAACATAAATTTTACATCTGTATTAAAACTATATTAACAATAAACTGTCTTGATAAGCCCTTCTCCAATCCGATTATAGATTTTGTCCAATAAAAACTATGATGTGCTGCAAAAGAGAAAACAAACTGATGTGACCCGTAAGCTCAACTCGGACTGTTGTCATGGAAATGTTAAACTTAGCATTTTGGCGCACAATGGGAGCTCTTTTGGAAAGTTTAGACACCTTTTGTGATAGTTTTGGGCCTAGAGGGTCATATTACAATGAATGGAGACGACATAAAAGAGATGGGCAGCTACCAAGAAGAGCTAAATCTCGAAAGATGATCAAATGAATGACATGCGTCGCAGCATGTGGTAAGGAACGTTTTTTACTGCAACGTTATAGTAGCTAACGTAAGCTAAAAGCAACCTAACCATAGTAACTTTAGTAAAGCCAGCAACAATTTGGTTATTTCAGTGTGATTGTTGTTGTTATAAATGTGACATTTAGTGAGTAGAATGGTTAAAAATTGAGGCTATGATAGAAGTGAAATGTGATTTCTGAGTTTCTTATTTCGCTCTGTTTTCTCTGTTATAGCAAATGCATGGTACATTGAGAGAACACCACAAAGGCGACAGTCCTGCTTCTGGGAAACACAGGTGCTGCAAACATTTACTGAAAATGACTGGTACCTCAACTTTAGAATGCCCAGAGAATCATTCAACAGACTGTGTGACCATTTGCGCCCCCATGTCACCCCCCAAACCACCAACATGTGGGATCCTGTGCCTTTAGAGAAGAGAGTTGCAGTTACTATTTACAAGTTTGCCAGTAATGTGGAGTTCCATGATGTGTCCAGCCTCACTTCTATTGCCTGAAAGGTAATTTCCTTTATTATAAACATGTGTGTATCTTTGAAAAAACTGAAAGTGAAAGTCAGACTCACCTTCAAACGGTTTGCCTCACCTTCCTGAAAAGCCAATCTCCCCCTTTCCTGGGGAAAAAAAAACATGAAAATATCTGCATCACACTCTCTTTACGTACATAGTCATTTCATATGCAAATAGAAATTCACAAACCCAGACTTAATGAATGGTTATACTCATGGTCCTGTTCTTCACTCAGTCTTCTCCATTCTTGCAAAGCCTACATTAAATCACAAATATGTAGTATTACGGTATGTTACGAAGTAGGCAATTATTGAAGTATTAAGGCAAGTCATCATCAGCTAAGTTATCAGGTTAGTAATAAGCAAAGTATAAAGGTGTGTTATAAGGTAGGTAACCAAGCAGGAATAGAGGTGCTCCGATCAGGATTTTTTGGCCAATCACGGACAGGCAGATACTGATATGGAGCAGGACCTGACAGATGAGTGCTAGAGCTTTACCGGACCTCGCAGGTGAGTACTAGATGGAGCACTTATTAACATTTACATTAACATTGTAAAGTTTCTCTTGTTCTTCGCTATTCTTGAAAAACCTTCAGCAAATAATGAATCTGGCATTACAAACCCATTACCAGGTAGTAAAAAAATTAAATAAAAATATTAATCAGCAGAGAAAAAAACTTTACCTGATCCTCATCTTCTCTTGGGGGAGTCATTGTCTTGTGAACAGAAGTTGTCTCATCAACAGAAGTTGTCTCATCAGATGGAGTAATCTGGGGGGGGGGGGGGGGGGGCATTTTTGATTCACATACAGAAATTAAATCTAAATCACACAGACAATAAAAAGAGACACATCTCAGAGAGACATCATATCCATACCTGCAAGATGGGGCCCTGTGGGATGATATGAAGTCTGCTTTTATTATTTATTGTTTTATTTAGAGCCTTGTTTTCCAAATTGTCTGCTGCCTGACCACCAGAACTTGGAACCAGAACCAGAACTGATTAAGGTAAAGTAAGGATTAAGGGATCAGAATAAACTCATACTCCCGATTGGAATATTACAATTACACGTTTAAAAAAAACCAGCATATTCTGATTAAGCCAATTTTGGGGTTAGAAATAATATCATAATTCCTGACATAAAAATATATGAAAACATTTAAAACATTATTCAGTTGTCTAATTGCCTACAGACCCTTCCAATGTTTGTTAACAGAAAGTTCTAAATGGAGGCAACTGGAGGCAAGACAAGAATACATTTTCAATGCTTGTGTTACCCCTCCCCGGCCTGGTTAATGATCCTGAGCAATAGAAGCAAAGAGGCACATGGGTTAAGCATTTGCATCGCTTGGCTGCAGGGTTTATTCTGCTTAACATATTAAACATACATTACATTTTGTTAAATCAATTGTATTACAGTATTATCTTTGACATATCTGACTCACATTTTAATCTAACCAGTAAACATGTGTCATGTAATCACCTTGTAGGAAAATAAATGTCTCAAAAATGGTTATTCATGTGTAACTGCACCCCAAATGTACACATTTCTTATAAACCAAAACAACTGTTTTCTTTTGGCATATTACTGTGAACATACTGAGGTAATACACATTTATTGCAGACCCAAAATGGCGGTGCACTATTGCGGAGCACATGTTAATTGCTAGCGCTAGCGCTCTCTTCCAAGCTACCGCAACGTTACAGAGTCTCAACACATGCCAACAATATACACCGTTTTGTCATTAAACATGTTTTTGTTTATTGACCCCTCTAGTGTATTATTCTATTTATTTATAATGCGCACGAGCTCTAGTTACTGTGCCGCAAGGATATAGCTCCTGCTAGCTTAGCATTAGCTTCTTAAACCACAACAGCATTTAAGACAGAAATCATATAAAAGATATTCTACAGTGTTCCCAATAACCACAACATATTACCGCAACTCTAGAGATGTACTAGTGTTGTCACAGTGCCATCTGAAGGATATTTACCAACCTGAGCAATAAAAGCAAAGAGGCAGAGAAGTTAAGCATGTGCATCGCTCGACTGCAGGGTTTGTTCTACAGCTCTGCCTCTTGGTGTCCCATAATCCCTTCAAATGATGCGCCAACGTTATAAACAGGGGTGAAAGTAGATTTTTGCTTATGTCGGTACTATAACAAATTATGCCTACATATATATATATATATATATATATATATATATATATATATATATATATATATATATATATATATATATATATATATAGCAGAAAAAGCAGATATACGAGGTTAAGAATGAATCTTGACTATAAATGAAAAATATAGACATGGCTTATACAGGGTTTAACAGGGTTTGAAAACAAATCAAACGCACCCTATAAAGGCCAACACACACTGGACGCATGTCAAAAAATATGCCCCTATTGTTTTCTATGAGGCGCACACATGGCCCCCGTACTTCTGCAGTAACAAAAACAAAGCAAACAGGTGACATACATCAGGCTCTGACACCTTCCTCACCTGTCTCCTCCCTGATACCGCTGCCTCTCGTGTGTGTGTGCGTGCGTCAGCCCCATGGCAGTGTTCAGAGCGGCCGCGGAGCGCGAGCCGCCCGCAGCCTCCGCAACAGAACTGAAGTGAAAGCGGCCAGAACTCTGATTGTTATTAAGTTGCTTGTATTCTGTTTAGTTCGTAGCTCGTGCGGTTTCCTCGCGCTTCCGCGGTGTCTTGTGTTTTAGAAAGAATCTCAGACTGATCCATCTGCGGGGCGTGACTTTATTTGGAAAGACATGGCTCCGCGATCTACCCGCACTGCTTTTACGATCGACGGTAGATCGCGATCGCCGGGTTGAGGACCACTGATTAAAACCTTCTCAAGCGTTTGGTGTAATTTTAGGCGGCACTCCAGGTGTGCTTTGGGCTTAAGACGCGCACGCTCAATGCGTTTGTTTAAGGAAGCGAGACAATCAGTGAATGATGAGAGGGACATTCTGTGCATTAAATCACATCACGGAGCGATCATAAGCCACTAAAAACCACACAGACACAGATATGATGAGATAAAGCACTGCTTGCTTCACATGCTTTAGCGTCAGAGATTTTTTTCCTCATAAAAGCGTCCGCGGTCCGCGGCTGCTTTCTAATGTGTGTTAAAGCTGCAAAGACCGGCCACAGCTGATCTCTTTCTACGGGACTGCGTACCCCCTCTAAATCTTATGCCGGTACGTAGTACCGGGCCGTACCGGCTTACTTTCAGCCCTGGTTATAAACCTATTTATACATTTTCATCTATTTTTAACCATGTTAACTTATTGTATATATTTATGAGCCTTACACTTGTCTCACTTTTAATCCCAGTTTCCTGTGCATTATATTTAACATAACATATAATAACATCGGAATACTCTATGACCATGTAAAAGTGACATGAGTACCAGTACAGCTAGACTAGCCTAATATTGAATAAAACCTACCTCCAAAGTGCCTTAGGCGACAAAGTCGTCTTGTGGATGATAATAATGTCTCCTCTTGATTACTTTGCCACTTATGACTTACTTACCGCATTGAAGACACAGACAAAGACTGATTTGCTGGATTGTTGTTTGTCTGACATGTTTGTTTCTGCAAACAAGTACTACAAAATGATTTCCCACCCGACTTTATATAGCCCTGTTTCATACCCAGATATGCTCCACATAATTAGAGATATCTGATATGTAATTTCGTCTAGTAAGAACTCTGTTTATGGCTATCTGAAAAAAGGTTTAGACTAGTCAAAACAACTGTTAAAAATATCTCCAATTGTGGATATCTGTAATAAAAAATAATTTAAGATATCTGCAACTATGTTACAACAACAGATATCTAAAATTACATTATGACTACTCATAATTACAATTTAAGATATCTTTATCTGAGTGTCAACTAGTCACAAAGACAGTTTAAGATGTCTAATAAAATCTCTGGATAGTCAAAACACACATTTGGATATCTATAAAGATCATTGTGGATATCTTTAATTAAAAGAAGTTTTAGATATCTTAAACTAGAATTATGACTAGTCACTGTAGTACACTGGATATCTCAAACTAGAGTTATGGATATCTGTAATTCAGTAGTAGATATCCATAATTAACATTGTAGATAACCATAATTAAATTACGGCATCTCTAATGGCGTCACCCATAGAAATATGAATGGAAAATGTGACGTCATTTGTCCAAGGCAAAATGACGTTGTGGATATCCTTAATCTAAAGTGTAGATAGGAGGAATGTTATTATGGATATCTAAAATTAGAGAAACTAGGTTGTAGATATCCATATTACATATCCAGATTTGCTATTAAATGTTAAAATGGCTTCCCATACTAGCTCGTACAGTCACGATCAGTGTTGGGTTAGTTACTCAAAAAAAGTAACTAGTTACAGATTACTAGTTACTCTTTTGAAAAGTAGTATATTACTTTACTTAGTTACTGACTCATGAAAGTAACTTAGTTACTTTACTTTTGGATTACTTCCTAACAGGAAGGCCTGAATGAACCCAATTCTAAACAGAAGAAGCCTAGAGCCTCACTGTTGCCCTGACAGCTGTTATTACATTCTTATTACAGGCGTTCAAGCTGAGTTTTTTAGCTGCATTCATGTCAGCAGCAGTGCAGCCTGACACAGCAAATACTGCCCTTTAACTTCACCTCTGCTCCTGTGCAGCGTTCAAGTCCTGTGGACACAGTTTTATTTCACTACACTGAAGCTGAAATGCACTTGTTGTTAGCTCCAAAGCGGTGCAGGTCTCTTCTTTCCCCGCTGTCCCCGCTACAGCAGCAGCTGCATGCGCCCCGACGCACGCGGAGAGGGGTCAGCGCGGACAGGACGAGTGGTCGCTGCGCGCATAAAGAGGAGCAGAGAAGGGAACGGATGAAAATAAGTTAGGAAACGTATTAGCGCTATTCATTTAATGCATTTTTGTTCGTGTCCTTGTAAACTGGCGGTAAATGAAACTGACTGTAGTGACTGTAATGTGAGTAACTAATTGGGTATTTTGTTAGTAACTGTAATGTTATTACTGGTGACTCAAAAGTAATGCGTTACTCGCTGCGTTACTGACAACTGTAATCTCGTTACTGTAACTCGTTACTTTGTAACGTGTTACTCCCAACACGGGTCACGATAATGCTATTGCCATAAAACTGAGATCACGCTGAATCCAGCGGTATATGGCATGACTTAGTTCACTCACACAGAGAGGAGCGGGGGCGTGCATAACAAAGTTTTTGCATGTATTCTGTGCATAATGAACCAACAACGCGTAAAATATTTTAAATTGCCAAAGGAAACAGACAAAAGCATCTCCTTGCAGAAATAGGGTCACTGGAGCAGGAAGCAGGGGATCCAGTTGCTCACAAGTAAGGCAATATTGAGCCTGTAATTATTCAAATACAGGGTTTCCACCAAAGAAAAATAAAAATGTCTGTATTGGAGATGTTAATAAACATTGCATGCGTAGCGCCCAATGGCATCACCTCAGCATCACTCCACACCGTGGAAAATGTTTGTATATCCCTACCTGAAAACGGCCTTTCTAAGCATAATATATAACATATATTTTGATGTATAAAACACCATGCTGTTGAGATACCTTAATACAGTTATTCTCCATAGTTTTTCATAATCCGAGGCCCCATACATTTGTGACAAAATGATTTATTTAAAACTCTCCAGCAAACACAAGTAACAGTCTCAATCGCGACGGATGCCCACTTTGTAACAGTAAGCACGTGCTGCAAACCAAGGCTTTGTGAAGCTGTACACACAGGGATACACAGTCTTCGCAGGATAAGATATCACAGCACACAGCCTGCGCTGCAGCAAAGCCAGGCAGATCAAGTTACAAAAGGGGTAGGGCATGATCACACACATGAAAGTAGATAAGATTTGTATCTAATGGCACTGCCACATATCAGACCTGACTGGCTGGTATCCTTACCAGTAACTGCACAGTGTGACGTACTAGCTGGGGTAAAATAACATTTGATTAGCTGGAGGAAAATGTTTGTTTACAGGTCGAAAAAAGGGGGTCGGGAGAACCCTGAAATACTAATTTGAATGTGCATTATATGTTATATTATATTATATTATAATCACAATAATATTTTGGGCACCATAGAACTGGATTTGACTATTTATTAGTTATGTATTATATTTTATTATTTTCGTAATTTTTGTGATTTGGCCCCATAACTGTATTTCTATAATACGTGTAAGTGTAGTACATAGTACAGTGAATCTGACCATGTTGTATGATTCCTCTTAGAGCCACCTTTCATTAGAGCCCTCATTTATGTCTGTAGTTTGAAGTGTTCAGGAGTTATAGCATATTTTTATAGTGTGTCCAAAGTGTCCATTTGGAGACTCTAAATGGACATTATGAATTACGCCTGGATATATCAATATATATCCAAGATATATTTAAATTTCTGTGTGTTCCAAAGTGTGTTACTATTTACCAGTTACACTTTGACAGCTGTGATAACAACTACAGAGTGTTGCCTTTACAAAGAACCTATACTTGTATGTAACAGGGGGTGGGGATTTTAACCTGATAAGATCTTTAGAAACTTGACAATTTGTAGCTTAATACGTTTTAAAATGCTTTATTGTCATTAATATTACTACTGACTTACTCTGTCCCTCTCTTGTAGTTGACCTTTGGTTCACCGCGTGCACATGATCCGCTATAGAGGCAGTTTATCCATCTCATGCTGGAGCCTGATAGAGCTGTCTCTCCCCTGTTCCACACTCTGTCCCAGGCCTAACCACAGCCTGGGACACCTCTGTAGCCTCCTGTCTTTAATTTGTTTAGGTTTAGCGTTGGCCGTTTAAAGGCTGGCACACCGGACGCGCTGGCGCTCGACCCTGTGTCACTTCGCCCCTTTTCTATTTGGATGCGGCACCGTGGCTGAAAACACATGCTTCCCCGCCACTTCTATCAGTTTGCCTGCGTGTTATCCGACAAAATGCGCATTTTCAACTCCACGTTGTTCATGTTAAAGCCTTTTCAAGAACCCAGACGGTTGGGCTTCCACCCGGGACACACGCTGCTTACTGCAGTCTGTGTGCCCTGAGTCACGTGACAGCACGGCGACACAGAGCGGGGCAGAGACTGTGGTGGATCAGAGTAGGTTTAAATTGAGTGGAGCCGTGACTCCTGATCTGATGAGTGAAAATAAGTTGCCCCAAACATGAGAAATCTTTCACTTTTGCATTGACATTTAGGTCTAATTCCCGTCCAATAAAAAGACTTTTTTCAGCGTGAGAAATGCGAGGTGTGGCGTGTGAGAGAGGTGAAATGCGTGTGTCTCACGATGAATGCATGAGACTTGAGAGCCCTGCTAATGGCACTGCCACATATCAGACCTGACTGGCTGGTATCCTTACTCCAAATTCACACCGAAAATGTCATGGGGGCGTTGCAGCAGCAGATCGTTTTACGCGTCTTTTCAAAAGCGTCAATTCACACCGAAAGCGTCAGAGCTGCGTTTTGACCGGCGCTGCATCTGTGGATCTGCTCTGTTTTACCAACTTCATTCCTATAATTGGTGGATATTCTTGCTTCGTCAGATGGTTAAGCAGAAATATTACAAACTGATTTATACCAAACTATTTTTGTTTGAATAAAATGTACTTTTATCTATAGTACGTGACCAATTACGCTTTACTTGATGAAATATTTATTATGAGTTTAAGATTTTTTTAAAGGTATGCCTAACATAAAATACTTAGTAAAATAAATACATATGTAGTATATTTTTTAATATTTACATTTTAAAGAAAAGCAGATTACTATTTGTTGATTTTTTTTTTTAATCTTGAATTTGAGTTGAAAAGAAAAAGAAAAATACAATTAGTATGTACAGTAAAGTATTAGTGGGCCCAGCAGTGGGACTCCTGCAGTCCTGCTCCCTCTGGTGGTCAGTGTAAGAAGTGCACTGCCTTTTATTAAACCACCACAGGACTGGTCCCAGTTTGGTCTTGGACTAGTGTTGGCCCCGCCTACTAAGGGGAAAGCCCCGCCCATAGAGGAAACGTACAGTGAGTCCTATTGGTATTTCTGCTCTGGGGGCGTTACTTTCTCCTCTGGGGGCGGAGCCAACAGGACATGGCCATTGGAGGAAGGGGGCAATGAAGATCAGAAGAAATTAAACTAACAGACTCTGCTGCTCTTTTTCCGGTAAGTCCTGTTATAGTCCTGCTTTACTCCTGCTTTAGTCCTGGTATAGTCCTGGTAAAGTCCTGGTTTAGTCCTGTTATAGTTCTGGTTTAGTCCTGGTTTAGTTCTGGTTTAGTTCTGGTTTAGTTCTGTTAATAACCTTGTTAATTCTTCTCCGTTTCATCTCTAAACCTTTGGTTTATGGGCGCAGACGTTTTAGTTCTAGATGAGACCTGACACAAAAATGGAAACATAAACACAAATTGTGATGAAGAGCTGTGAGGCACAGGGGAAAAGGACCCAGAGCTGCGTAGAAAAAACTTTAATAGAAGAAGAAAACTAAAAGTCCCAAAACTTCCAATTCAAAAACCAAAACAGAGGAATCTCAAACTTTGCTTAATCAAAAACTCAAAAAACAAACAATGAAAATTATAAACTTAAAGCACAAGAGACACTGGAGACACTGGAGACACTGGAGACACTGCCATGGGAACAGGTGAGTCATGACAATGAAACCACAAGAACAAAGTGTTTAAATACACACAGGGACGAGGCACAGGTGAAACACAGCAGGGCGGGACAGACCATCACAGAACACAACACAGACCTGCACACAAATACAGAAAAATGCACACAAATTCAGGAACACAGACACAAATATGGAAACGCGCTCACCAATTAGCAAACACACAAATTCGGAAACATGCACACAAATATGGAAACACACACACAAATACAGAAACATGCAAACAAATTCAGAATCACAGACACAAATATGGAAACACGGACACAAATTTGGAAACATGCACACAAATATGGAAACACATAAATACAGAAAAATGCACACAAATTCAGGAACACAGACACAAATATGGAAACATGCACACAAATTCGGAAATGCACACAAATTCAAAAACATGCAAACAAAGTTGCAAATCCGCACACAAATTTAGAAACCCGCAAACAAATTTAGAAACATGCACACAAAGTTGTAAACATGCACACAAATTTAGAAACACACAAATATACAAACACACTCACAAATTCTGAAACATGCACACAAATTAGCAAACATGCACACCAATTTGGAAACACACAAATATACAGACTCAAATTCTGAAACATGCATGCAAATTTGGAAACATGCATGCAAATTTGGAAACACAAATTTGTCCACATATATTTATTTATGTATTTTATGTATTCTACATGTCTACTTTTATTTATTCATGTATTTCTACATTTCCACTTTTATTTATTTATGTAGGTAAGTATGTGGTATTACTGATGGTGTAGGCAGCAAAAAGGCAATGTGTAAAGCTGTCTAAGATTTTTTTAATTTTAAGATTAAGTAAAAGGGCAGGAATAAAACAAGAATTATATTCTTCCCACCGCTTCTTTCCAATCATGGAAATGCGTCACTTATGAAATTGTTTCATGTATATCGAACAATTAAATGAATGAAATGAATGAACGTCTCAGGGGTTAAACCTAAGGATCCTGGCTGAAGTTCTGGAGAAGAGTTCCTGGGCGCTGCACTGTGGTCGCTCACTGCTCCTGACAGGTTTAACCCCAGCGCCACTGAAGGACGGCTCAAATGCAGAGGACACATTTCCTACAGGGACAGTAAAGTCTGCCTACACCTACCCAGGAGCAGTGGACCAGGTCTGAGCCAGGATCCTCCTCAGGAGGACCTATATTCTGATATTAAATTATAAATCATAGCTTCATGTGTGTTTATTCAACACATCTGATCAGTTAAAATCTCTCTTTCATCTTTGTAAGACAAACAGCATGAATAAATAAACAAGTCAATTTTAAGGTAAACAGCTATGAAATAAATTAATTAGATCAAAAAATAAAATGTGTCCTGTCTCTTCTCTCTTCTGCTCCTGTCTGTACGAGGCCATCATGTTCTATGTCTTTTACTAACTTTACTAATGTCAGGGTTTCTGCTGCGTCTAAAAGGGTCTCAGATTGTAAAGTCTGAGTTTATGGCTTTAAATTTGCTGAGGTGCAGACTGTTAGGTCTTAAATACATTTAAACAGGCCTCACATACGTCACGTACATTTGATGCTAAAACCTAAAATGTCCTCTTAAACGCTCAAAGCTCAGACCTTTTCTTACCACGACCAAAATGCTCTGCGGCACTCACCGTCACAAATGGTCTCAGCTTTTTGTACGCTGCGTGCTTATGAAATAGGTCTGATTTTTCTTAAAGAAAAAAAAAAAGTCTATAAAAGTCTTAAATTAAACTTATGGAAGCCTGCAGAAACCCTGTAATGTAGAATGTGTGTGGATGATTGTCCTTTTAATACTCGTCTGTGCTTTAATGTACATGTATGTCTTTTGTAAATAGTATTGTATGTATATAACCTTGTCTTATTTTTTAAGGTGATACCGTAAACATCAGTCCAGGGACTACAGATGAAAAATTCTGGTGCATTTACAGAAATGTGAATTTATGTACACTGTCCCTGTAAAACAAACTAATAAAATAATAAATAAACAAACAAATAAATAATAAAAAAACTAAATAATAAATACAAATTTGTAACATAAACCAAACCAAAATTGAATAAAAACTAAACAAATAGATAAATGAAAAAGGAAGGGCAGTCAAAGTAAATGTTATTCAAAAGCATGTATTGTAATAGTTGATGTGAAAATCTCTTTAACTGTGTGTTTGTTTTGTTTGTTGTCAGAAATCCCAGTGACGATGGAACATCCAGCAGTGTCTGTGGTGATAGAAGCAGCGACTCCACCGCAGCTGAAGATCTGCAACATCATCAGAGAAATGCAGAGCTACTGCACCAAGCTACGCCTCGTCCAGTACGTTCGCACGTGGAAGGCTGCCGGGTTGTTACTCGTCTTCCTGACAGTCGTGCCTTTTGTTGTTGGAGCCGTCTGGGGTCAGGATGTGGGGCAGTTAGCAGCAGCAGTGGCAGTCGTGGTCTTCGCTGTGGTTCTGTGCTGTTTCTGTATAAAAGTGCCCAGCTCCAGGAGAATGGTGCGTGAGCTGGACAGACTGGCGGCGGAGTTTAGAGACGCCATGGACGAGCTGAAGAGGCAACTGGAACCTGAACGAAGAGAGGCCTGGTTTCCATCAATGCACAGCAGATGGCAGAGTCTGGAGGAGCTGGAGAAGAGAAGTCAGGATGTGATGAAAGTTGTGGAGACGCTTCGCTCTGTGGTCAACCTCTATCTGATTTCTGAACTCACCAAGAAGCTGCAACAGTGTCAGCAGCACATCAAAAACATCTGACAGCAACAACAGGAGTCTGTAAAAGTCCTCCTGAGACTCAGCGACCAACAGACTCTGTCTATTCTACATAATACACATTATTTTTAACATGTACAAGTATTACTCTCAATGTATTCATTTTAATAACCAGATTAATGGGACATGAGTCACTTTGTGGTCCAAGAAGGTTCATCTGGCCTTCCACTAATCTTCACTGCACCCCGAAGACATTTTTTTGCTGTTTTGTAACAGGTTTTTTGTGGATAACTTTCACTGTGTTGATTCAAATGGCATCAATTATGCCTTAGGTGTGTATTTTCGGATACATTTTCAGATTTTAAAATACTCTCTAAAAAATAGTCACACCTTTACCCCTAAGACATTTTTTGTGCCTTTGACTCCCATTCAAACATTCTTATTAAACACTGTCACTGCAAAATAATTTCACATTTTTATCAAGTATTTCATGGATTCATGATAGTGAGGGATTGGAATTTTAGTTGTTATTGTTTTCCACTAGGTGGCGCCATTTCCCCATATATGGTAGACAGAGGTATAAATGGCTGCATTAGTGTTTGTATAAATGATCGTTAACTAAAGTATTTTGGTGAGTTTTAGGGTTGTCAAAAATTGGTGTGAAAATGTGTATGCACCACAAAAACTGGGATTTAAGGGGTTAAATTTTATAAACAGAGTTAAATTTTGCTGTGTATGATGAGGACTGAAGTTAAAAATTGAATTATGAACTATTAGCTCATTTTTCTATGGCAGTCTGTATTGGTGCATGTTTTGTACCTAAAAAGTTGTGCTGCAGGAGGTTTAAAGATGTTCTCAGACACAGACCAGTGTTGTTGTTTTGTACCCCAGCATGTTTCGATTCCTTCCTTCCTTTCTTCCTCAGAAGTGTCCCTGATGTTGCTGTGGCACCCTCTTCCTACCTGGGACGACAGCGAGAAACCAAACAAGCAAGAAAACATTGGGAGGGTCACACTGCTGTACATAGAAGGATCACAAAAAGAATACAACACTCCTCCTCAAATTAAAACTGTTAATGTTCCAGCCAAAAGACCAAATACAGCAGGAGCAAAAATGCACCGTCGTATATGAAATACTGTGTTTGTCATTCAACAAAACACACACAGCAGAAACAGGCAGATATTTGAATAGGAAACATAGAACAGAAAGAAACAGCAGAAACACACGAGCAACAAAACGACAAACTGAACAAGAACAACTTAAATCTGTTCTATCCCACTGCTGCAGAAGGAAAACCACATCATGGACTGGGACAGAGCCAGAGTCGTAGGCACTGAGACCAACAAACACTGAACCAGCCCACAGGACAGTAAACCAGGACAGGTCCCCGCTGTCCCACACCTGGGACACTGTTCTGGAGAAGTCGGACTGCAGAGGGCGCTGTTGTCCTACTGCTCCAGGTCAGAAGACAGGAACTAAAATCAGTGTTTACATCAGACAGGACATTTCACAGCAACATCACGTGACCGCTCTGAGGAAGACTGAAGGAAGTAATCAGAACATGTGGAGGTACGACACAGAAACACTGGTTTATCAAGAAGAAAACCTCAATGTCAAGTCTTTTTGTGGTTGATCTATTCATTAACTACATTATTTCAAATAAAGAACAGGCAGCGCCTTAAAAGTGCACTGTTTATTGTTCTTGTGTTTGAGTAAAACAGATAAATAAATCTGTAAACTGTGACAGAGATCATCTGTGGACAAACATTAAAAAGTGTCTATATTCTGCTTTTATTCATACTTTTAAACAGCAGCACGTTTTACAGCCTTTAAAACTAAAAGAACTAAAAATATCTGTGAGGAATCCATGCAAACAAAGCTCTACACAGGGTTTCTGCAGGGTCTTAAAAAGTATTAAAAAAAGTCTTAAAAAGTCTTAAATTTGCAGCGATATGGAGGATTTGGTCTAAAATAGGTTTAAACGTGTCTTAAGTGTGTCACATTGGATGCTACTACCTGCATTCACCAGGTTATTCTAAAATGCCCGCTTATATGCTCAAAGACATATTATCTCGCAGACATATCTCGCAGAAACCCTGTGTATGTTTTTTTTTTTTGAGGAATGAATACAGAGACTTTAATCCATCATCCATACTTTATTACCAAAGAAAGTCGAAGCCCAGGATTTGTTTTTGAGTCCTCGTCACGCAACGTCACTAAAATGCTGTGAACTATATCTGTGAAATAAGGTGGGTCTGAACCCCTTCCATCAGTCCTCTCTGACCAATCACAAGTCTGGGTCTCAAAAGGGGGCGGGGATTATGCTTCAGTTGTCCTACAGTATAGCAGTTGCAGAACTGTGTCACATATGCACAAATCATTTAATCACCTTCTACCCGCATCATAAATACTAAATATTTAATAGTTTTGCCAATGTAGTAGTAATGTAGTAGTATGTAATAGTGTCTATGTTTTACCAAAAATGTAGACACTATTACATACTAGCTAGATGCTATTACATACACTGGCAAAAAATAGTTACAATTCTGAAAAAAAAAAAAAAAAAATTATAATTTATTATTAAGTTGATTAAAAGATTTATTCAGAAGAAGTAAAAAATAAATATAAATGTATACTATTTCCATGAATTTTTGTGACAGGGACACTTGTTTCTGAACACTAACAATGTAACTTTGTAAAATTGGGGCACAAGGGTTAAAGACTCACATTTTATTTTTCTGTCAGAGGGAAAACCAGGAGATATCACGGCGTTATCAGTGCAAACAAAGCCACAAGACAACACAAAACTGTGTTTCCCTAAAGGGACAATAACATGAACCTGAACCTGAACGAGACGAAAGGTTTACACTATGTCTATGTAACAGACAATAAGTATTTTACACTAATGAAAGCAGTATTTTATTTAAGTGAAAATCATAAAACTATTTAAGTGCATTGTTATGCAGCTTGTATGGAATGTTTTTTTTTTATTTAATTGAAATTTTTTTATGTGGATTATGAACATTTCTTGTTAATTGTTTTGCCAGAAACTCAACAGCTTCTCTCTGTAAAAAAATGTAAACAGAAACTGATCACGAGGCAGAGTTTCACAAGAATTTGTCACACCCCAAGTTTTTTGCTTGTTTACGAGTTTGTGCTGTTTTATCACTAAATATACAGCAATATGTACTAAGCAATTATGAATCTCTCACTTTCTACATATGTGTGGTGTTTTTACAGAAACCATAAAGCAGTCTGCTCTGTCTGTTTGCTGTTTCACTATGGCACAAACTGCTGCCACTGAGTTTGACAGAAACAGGCCAAGGATGAGAGAGATTGTTCACAAACCTGGAGAAATCCGTGGAAGAGCAAGGCTAAACAATGTGAATGTGTGCATGTCTTATTCAAAATGAGGAAAGTTTAAGAGAAGCAAAAGGTTCAGCAGAAGAGTTTGAGAGGATCATCAAAGTTCTGAACAGAAAGCTCCAGGATTTGAGGAGAGCAATAATTGTCCAGAAGCGAGATACTGGATTTTTGGTTCAAGCAATGACTAGAATTAATGACCTGCTGTCTCTAATCAACAATTTTAATCCAAATTCTACAGTAGGCCACCTCCTGGAGGTCACTGTGCAGTGCGAGGGGACACTGGATGAGCTGGAGAACTTGAGATCACTTGCAGATTTAACAAATCTACTGCAATAGGGAGAATCCAGGTCCATCCAGGTCAGGTCCCGTCAGAGAGGTCTCCTGTACTCTTAGAAAAGTAGTCATGACAAAGATAAGCAGAGAATAGACTAGATGTAAAAGTTTAATCAAGTCCTCTATAATAACAACAACAATAATAATCAATATTTTTATATAAAATGTTTACAAAGTGGTTTATAGCAGCACCAGGCTGACACTAAACCCTGAACAACACCGAGTGTAATCTGGGTTCTTAATTGTTACAATTAAAATAAAATTAGATAAATGTTGCACTTCATCAGAGGTTGTATGTAAGATGTTGTTGTTTCTCGAATATGATTAAAACCTAATTAAACCTAATTATAAGATGTGGTTGAGAAATCTTGAACATGTAAAATCTAAATGTGTCAATAAAATGTATTTCTAATGAAGTAAAAGTTCAGTGCTGTGAGATCAGTCAAAATGTGAAGGATCACGTATCATTACATAAGCTGTGACCTGCTGGACACTGGCCATTGCGGTTGTACAAAAAGTAGAAATAAGTTCAACACTGACATTTTATTCAACCTCCAGTGACACACTTTTGGGTCCCAACCCACCAGTTGAGAATCCTTAGTTTAGTCTGTTTGTGGTCAGACGTCTACAGTTCCCAGGGACAGGCTGCACTCGCCCATAACACACAGGGTGTTTCTCATTTGCCAGGAAGCTTTGTGGCTAAACCACTCTGAGGTGATCCACGTCATCAGCTCCTCAGTGCTGTTCCAAATCATTAACCCCCTACTCCTCCAGTGCTCGTCTCCTCTGTTTGGATAAATCACAAAAGCTGCTCCTGTGGATCCTCTGTGGCCTCGCCTCGCTGCAAAATGCCCACAATGCACTGCAACCACTTTGATTTTTTGCAAACTTTATTTAACAATTCAGACTTCAAACTTAAATAGCCTACCATATAAAAGTCCCGACAAGAGAAAATAATACAATGTATTACTATTGTGGCCCACAGTGCAGCAAGTAACAGGCTAAAGAGACACACATTAAAAAGCACATTTTATATTAAATATTAAATAATAATGAATCATTAATATAAATATTAAAATAGTCTAATACTTTTTGCTGCATCTGATTATTTAATTGTAACTTATTTCGATGTACATTTCGTTATAGGAATAAATTCTGCCAATGATATGTAATGATTTTATTTAACATGACATATTTTCTAAGCATTTTTATAAGATTGTTTTTTCATACCAAAATGCTGATACATGAGGACACTCTACAAAAACATGTTCATGTTCTGCTGTCTGACTCCTTTCCACGCATAAAGAAGTTGTTTTTTATTATAGCTCTATGTTTTTAATACACAATAATATCCAAAAGTGCTCAGATGTTGCGTTAGCAGTACAGCATCAGCTTTGCTTGGGAGGGGCCGACTCCGGAGGAAGGATCCTGGCAAATTAGATCCACTCATGTACTATTCCTGCAAGAAAAAGAAAAAAAAACTTTTAAAAAACTCTAAAATACATTTTCCTGCTTGAATATTTTACATAAAATTAACAAATACTATAGTTCAGAAAATATTCCTTAATGCTATAACTGCTGTTTTAATCTGTGGACATTATGATTTTGCCTGTTCTTTTCATTTAATGTCTCTACTCGTCCCTCCCAGGGCCCACTCAGTATCACAACAACTGCTGCCAACACTGGAGCAGCAGGCATT
This sequence comes from Bostrychus sinensis, assembly GCA_020698575.1. NCBI lineage: Eukaryota > Metazoa > Chordata > Actinopteri > Gobiiformes > Eleotridae > Bostrychus > Bostrychus sinensis. Next base: position 50,590,820 of record CM036239.1, on the reverse strand, counting down.
CCTCAGGCTGGCCTGGTTACCATACAGTGGGGCAAAAAAGTATTTAGTCAGCCACCAATTGTGCAAGTTCTCCCACTTAAAAAGATGAGAGAGGCCTGTAATTTTCATCATAGGTAAACCTCAACTATGAGAGACAACATGAGAAAAAAAAAATCCAGAAAATCACATTGTCTGATTTTTAAAGAATTTATTTGCAAATTATGGTGGAAAATAAGTATTTGGTCACCTACAAACAAACAAGATTTCTGTCTCTCACAGAGCTGTAACTTCTTCTGTAAGAGGCTCCTCTGTCCTCCACTCGTTACCTGTATTAATGGCACCTGTTTGAACTGGTTATCTATATAAAAGACACCTGTCCACAACCTCAAACAGTCCCACTCCAAACTCCACTATGGCCAAGACCAAAGAGCTGTCAAAGGACACCAGAAACAAAATTGTAGACCTGCACCAGGCTGGGAAGACTGAATCTGCAATAGGTAAGCAGCTTGGTGTGAAGAAATCAACTGTGGGAGCAATTATTAGGAAATGGAAGACATACAAGACCACTGATAATCTCCCTCCATCTGGGGCTCCCCGCAAGATCTCACCCCGTGCGGTCAAAATGATCACAAGAACGGTGAGCAAAAATCCCAGAACCACACGGGGGACCTAGTGAATGACCTGCAGAGAGCTGGGACCAAAGTAACAAAGGCTACCATCAGTAACACACTACGCCGCCAGGGACTCAGATCCTGCAGTGCCAGACGTTTCCCCCTGCTAAAGCCAGTACATGTGCAGGCCCGTCTGAAGTTTGCTACAGAGCATTTGGATGATCCAGAAGAGGATTGGGAGAATGTCATATGGTCAGATGAAACCAAAATAGAACTTTTTGGTAAAAACTCTACTCGTCGTGTTTGGAGGAGAAAGAATGCTGAGTTGCATCCAAAGAACACCATACCTACTGTAAAGCATGGGGGTGGGAACATCATGCTTTGGGGCTGTTTTCAGCAAAGGGACCAGGACGACTGATCCGTGTAAAGGAAAGAATGAATGGAGCCATATATCGTCAGATTTTGAGTGAAAACCTCCTTCCATCAGCAAGGGCATTGAAGATGAAACGTGGCTGGGTCTTTCAGCAAGACAATGATCCCAAACACACTGCCCGGGTAACGATAGAGTGGCTTTGTAAGAAGCATTTCAAGGTCCTGGAGAGGCCTAGCCAGTCTCCAGATCGCAACCCCATAGAACATCTTTGGAGGGAGTTGAAAGTCCGTGTTGCCCAGCGACAGCCCCAAAACATCACTGCTCTAGAGGAGATCTGCATGGAGGAATGGGCCAAAATACCAGCAACAGTTTGTGAAAACCTTGTGAAGACTTAAAGAAAACATTTGACCTCTGTCATTGCCAACAAAAGGTATATAACAAAGTATTGAGATGAACTTTTTTTTTGACATGCTTACTTACTGACATACTTACTTACTTAACTTTTGTTTTGAAATACTTATTTTCCACCATAATTTGCAAATAAATTCTTTAAAAATCAGACAATGTGATTTTTCTGGATTTTTTTTCTCATTTTGTCTCTCATAGTTGAGGTATACCTATGATGAAAATTACAGGCCTCTCTCATCTTTTTAAGTGGGACAAAGACAAAGACTAGACCAAGACTAAGACAAGACTTAGACCCCAAGATAAGACTGAAAAAGGGTGTCTCTTTTGAGTCTGTGGTATGGCCCTCTGTACTGATAGTGGAGAGGATTCGAATTACCTTTGCTAGACATGAAGTAAATGTCATAAAAGAAGTGTGTCTTACTCCACTTCAATTTACGTACCTTTAAAAACATGTTACATTTATACTGGAACATTTGTAGCAACATAAACATACTGGTGAATAATGATACTGAATAAGCATATATCCAACCAATAATAAACATGATTTCAACAGTTTGCATAAAACATAGTTATGACATTTTCCTGTAAAGTAACATGTTAATGCATGAAATACGTCTCTTGAACAGATGAGTGATAAAGTCTTTAATGCATAACTTTGTTGGGACGGACAATAGGCATAGGTTAATTATCTGGTTCCATCTGTGGTGCCGTTTGTACCAGGTTTCTGCTTTCCATCACAAGAAGAGAGGAGGCATCTTCTGGCATATTTATTGGTCTGCAATTCGTATAGGACAGATATATGTCTTTGTTTGCGTCCTTGGTGGGATAAGAGCAGACTTCTGGCTGGAAGGAATGTTCTTTTTGAGTTAGAATTTCAGCAGTGGTCCAATACTCCTACATCTTCCTCTGTAGTGTCCTTCCATGAACTCCGTTCTTGGTTAATATTTTACCTTTTGTAGATTTGTGAACAAAGATGTCAGCTTGTGCCAGAGATTTATGTAAGTCTTTAGCTGACACTTCTTCACCTCACTGAATTGAGCGTTTGATACGTGGGTCCCGCGAATAGGCGAAGACGCGACTCAGCCGATGAAGTGAACAACGCAGATTCGTGTCCAACGCTCTGGTCGCGGAAGTTGAAAAATGTGAACTTCTGCAAACATTCGCGGCGCGTTAACCAATCAGGGACCTGCTGTAGCAATGAGGTGGTTACGTACGACGTAACAGGAGGAGATCCCTGCCTCGGAGAGCCAGCAAAACAATCATCGAGGCTTCAGAGTGAACCCGGAGATAAAAGCTGCAGCCTACAGCAGCTCTTCTACTTTTATGAAGACAGGAAACAAAAACAGCCCTGATAGAAAACACTATAAAAATAAAATAAATATGGCTGTTTAGCTCTGTGTGAGTGTGGTTATAGCTGTTATCTGTGATAAAAGCCTGTGACAGAGGCTCGCTCTGATCATCGTGACATCAAGAACACACAAATAAATACAAGTAAATATAAAGGGGGGTTAACTTTACCAAAATAGCCTATTGAGATGTGTTTGTTATATTAGCAGTTATTGCACTCTCCAGAACAACAGAAAATACAGAGCCTGTGACTAGACCAGACCCCAAAACCACTAGAGAGAGCTAATGTACAAGAAATAACCCCAGACTGTCTCAGCTCTGTCTCTGGGGTTAATGCTGCTGCACAGCAGCAGTGTCCTGGGACACAGGTGACCAAACCCAGACAGTCTCATTTTGGAGTAGCCCTAGCGGCCATGCCCCTCATTTGATGCGAATGAAGCGAACAATTTGCCTCGAATGACACAAATTTGACGCCAGATTCGCGTCCGGTGTGAACGTACCATGAGAGTTCTTTTGTGCGAGTCATGGTTCACATCAAGCAATGCTTCTTCAGAATGGCAAACTCAAAACTGGGTGGCGTTTTTTATTGGTCAGAGCCACTATAAGCCATAAGCCACCCCACTCCACTCAAATCTTCTCACGCTGATTGAACCCCAGGTTGGCTGACACCTAACTCCAATTAGCTCTTGCAGAGGTCACTATCCTAGGGGTTCCAATACTTTTTCTACCCTGTACTGTGATTGTTTACATAAATGCTCTATAAAAACATGAAAAAAATTCATTTTTTGCAGCATTAGTTTAAGCAGACTGTGTTTGTCTATTGTTGTGACTTAGATGAAGATCAGATCACATTATTGGACCAAATCATGCAGAAATCCTAGTATTTCCAAGGGGTGCCAATACTTTTTCTTTCAACTGTATATGTTACATTTATGACTGATTTATGATTAGTTTGAACATGTTGTATTTATCTTATTTGGACCAAACTGTCTGTGTAAGAGGAGGCTGGACAGTTGAGACAAGGGCGAAGGTAACACTGAGACACTGGGACACTGACACTGAGACACTAGGACACTGTTGTCTCTCAGCGTGCGTCTCTGAAGTGCAGAGGACACAGCTTTCTAGTTTCTTTTCAACTCAAATTCAAGATAAAAAACAAACCAATAAATAATAATCTGCCTTTCTTTAAAATGTAAATATTAAATACAAATATTAGAAAATAATCTTCTATTATGTATTTATTTTACTATATATTTTATGTTAGGCATACATTTAAATAAAATCTTAAACTCATAATAAATATTTCATTAAGTCCCCTTTAAAACTAATAATCTGCATCAGTTTTACTGTGTTCGTCAGACTCTGAGACACCTGAGCTCGTCTTTCATGAGTTTCAAAAGTTCTAAATGAAAACCCTGTAAATAATTTCTCATGATCTTGTTCTTCCTGCTGCAAAGGTAATGAGGAGGAAGAGTTTGTTTCTTTCCATGGATAAAGACAACACTGTAATATCTGGACCTTATAATAATGTTCTGAGGATTATTTTAGCGGTGGATCTTCTCCTAAACCTTATATTCTGGTGTCCTCCGTTTGTTCTCCTTCAGGTGCAGTTCTTGTGCTGCCCACCAGAGGGAGCCAGACTCCACCAAACAGGAATAACACTGAGAGAGTCCAGAACCACGTGGAGTTAGTTTTGTGTTTTAACTAATTTACTTCTTTACATTTGGGTGGCTAAAGTTTCTGTGTTATTTTAATTTTAATTGAAATATTAGAACTTTTAGTGTGATACATTTTTAAACAGCTCAAGAACTCTACTCTACATCACAGAAGGAAAAAAAGTGAAATCTTTAACACAGAACTGAAGACTCTTCCTCAAATACAGACTGACTATGAACATCGTCTTTAGAGGCAGTATCGGTAAAGTGGGGCACGTAAACATATGGAATAAACACACTCAAATATAAACAACATTTATACATTTAAACAGGCTGCAAATAACAACAACCAGTAAGGAACACAACATCTGATTTAATACTTGAATTAATATGAACAATATGCATTAACAGTGATATATGACAGCTCATGGTGAACTACAAATTTAAAACCTCACTGAAAAACCTGATGTTTAAGTAAATTATAATTTGAAAATCTAGTTAAATCGCTCATATTTGAGGGAACTAGTGGCCGTTAGAGAGACGTAGCCAGTCTCCTGCTCGTCCACGGTGCGCATGCTGGTACGTGCACAGCTGAGCGACAACCAATACATCCACCGCTCCACTCACAGACCTTCATGTTTACAGAAGAGGTAAGAAAAGTTACAGTTCTGTAAGTTTATTGTTTGACAAACGATATTTGAGATAAAACTAGAATATTTTTGACTCAGCAGTGAAGAGAACTCTTGAGACATGGGAGAGGAGAGAATGAATGAGTTAGTTCAGGGGTCTCCAACCTTTCTGGGTTTGAGGGTTACCCAAAAGATGAGAATTTGTACTGAGGGCTACTCGTGCAAAATAATCCTCTATATTAAAGTCTTGACATGCCTTTCAAATGACACTAGGATTGTATGATTGTTTGCTTTGCATTAGTGATAATGTTTATAAAAAATAATCTTGTAATTAAACATGAAAACAAGTAAAGAAAAGAAAAGAAATTATGACTAAAACACTGCAGTAGTCACTATTTATAAATATCCCTCGTTGGTGACCCCTGAGTTAGTTAGGTAATGTTGAACAAATGCATGTTTTATAAAGCATTGTTCAACAAAATACAGCAGTAAGAGCAAACTTTGCAAAATTTCTCGACTGCATGTAACAATTTTTCAAAAATGCTAAAGTTAGCTCACCTTCTTACTAATGTAGCTTTCACTGAGGCCTGCAGTATTTGCTCACTTAGCAGGATGACGGCTAAAGTGTGTGGTATCAGACAAGATACGGTACATTATGTGTTTCTGTTTCTGTCGTTACACAAATGTTGGAGCATTTCATTTTTATATAGTCAACCAATGTCTAGAATCTTCTAAACTTTGTAACACTCGAGTGCACCATAATAAAACTAAACCTGGCACTGGCTAATGTCTTATTTATGATAAAGAAAAAATATATGGTAAAGCAAAAATAAATATGAATAAGTGAGGACGTGGCTTGTTTTAGGTCACCTTACTGTGGTAAAATGTTCTTGCATTAGGCTGAGACAACATAAATCTAACCTCGCTGTATCTTTTCAGCTTACAATTGTTTATGACTCTACAGGAGCTCAGTGAGGAGGACAGACTGAGAGGGGCTGAGCTGACAGGACGCACAGCTGCAGGTTGGTCATATATCTACAAATTATCTCACACCTAAATCTACCTTTATAGTCTAAACAATGTTTGTTGCTCCATTTTGAGGCAGTTACTACAGCTGTCCCAGGAAGAGAGGGGTGAAGTGCTCCAGATGTTGGTAACTCGTCTGCCAGGGGTTTAGGAGTTTATGGAGTCCCGACAAGCCACACCAGGAGCAGCCGAACCAAACAGGTCCATCAGCTCGGTGCACATGACTCAACAGCTCAACCCTTTACACTTTATGAGAGCCAAGACCCTGAGGCAGATATCCCGAGTTTATTTTGCAGAAAATCTGTTCACTCTCAGGCAGCATGCATGTCTGGGCACTGGGAGTCACTGTCAGTGTTGTGCAAGTTCACACTTTTCATGAACTAGTTCAAAGTTCAGTTCATACATGTTCAAAGTGACCTATTCACGTTCATAGTTCACAATTTTAATTTTGAACTAGTTCAAAGTTCAGTTCATGTTATTTTTATGTGAGATATGTAAATGAAAGGCTCACCTTGTTTTTCAAACTATGACTTCTATCACTGTACATCTACCTTCTAGCCTCACTGTAGATCTTAAGGTGTACTCACACCAGGCCAATGAACCGTGCCCAAGTCCGGAACGCCCCTAAAGCACGGCACGGGTGCCTAATGTGAGTGCTCCGCAGCGCGCCCAGGCGCGGTACGCTTCAGGACTTTGGCACGGTTGGAGGAGGTGGGCCACGGCACGGCGCGGTTGCTCATGCATGCGCGCACGCACGACTATGAGGCGTGTCATCTATGCAACTGTTCTTCTCTCGGTAAAAAGTGAATAAACTCCATTATCAACACTCGTACCAATGCCAGCGACTTGCGCTCACCTCTCTGAAGAAGAGAACAGACAGCGGCAGTAGTTCTGAATCCTCTCTCATCATCTGCGGTGCCTTCGCTGCTCCTCATATGTGGTTTATTCCAAACCTGTGACAAAAGACCGCGTCTCACGAACGAGACTCAAAGCAGAATCACAATAGCACAGATACTTCATGCTGCTGGTCTCATGTTTTCCATTACACCGGTTTTAAAAGTGTTAGCGACTCGCTCAGCTTGTAAACAAACCGCGCATCACGATGACGTAGCAGCCTTCGCCCTCAGAGGTGATGACGTAACCGGGCCATGGCACAGATCGTTTGTGCAGGTGAGAGTGCGGGCCGGCGGGGGTCTCAGACCCCTCCCCAATCTTACCTGGGCACAGCACGGTTTGAATGGCCCTAGTGTGAGTGCGCCCTTAAAAATGGACGTTTTTGCATATATAAGCTTGCACAGAAAGGTAATTTTTTTTCCGTCAGAGTCTTTGCGTGACAATGTGTAAAATGTCTGTAAATGATCATAGTTAGAGGCAGCATTGTCTGTGTTCTCTGTGCCTTCACTTGCACTGCCAAAGATATTAGATTCAACTATCTTTGGCTTCACACTATGTTACCCAAGATGCATTGCGCACACAAGCGCTCTCTGGTGAAGCGGTGCAGTTTTGGAGTGGAGCCCAGTGAGGGACAGCGCTGTTTAAAAAGTGCGATCAGACCTCGTCACTCGACTCAGGTGAAAACAAATTCCGACGTTTAATTGACGTGACGTACGTCGTTCATCTCACATAACCTGAACAAATTCACGTTCAAGTTCTTGATTTACAAATGTGTTGCGTTCAGTTCAAAGTTCACAGAAAAATGAACGTGTTCAATGAACGCGTTCATGCACAACACTGGTTAAATCATACATTTTATCCATAATCTTATACTTACACTACAGACAGTAAGCATCTGTTAAGACCCCCGTTTGATATTTGTATGTAAAAAATGTAAAAATGCTATTGTAGAATTTTTATTAACTTGTAACTTGTATTTTTTTCCAGTGAGTGTATTACTGTGAGCATGCCTGTGTTCTATGGTCAAAAACTCAGATCAGGAAAGAAATATTACTTTTCCTAACCTATAGTTGGAGGCCTGGCTGACAGGAGCCCGGTGAAAGCGAGTAACGGGGTGGGGGTGGGCTTTGGTTGGGGTGTCCCTACCAAAGCTGACACCAAACCTACACCTTTGCTATCAGTGAATCAGGATAAACTGCATTTTAAGAAGCAGTCAGTTTATTCAGAAATAAAATAAACACTGGGATTACTGAAACATATTTTTAATCAGAATAAAACAGACTCTATTGGTGAGACATTATTATATATTTATATGATAATAAAATTAGCATGTGTGGACTAAGCTCACTAAAGGTGACGTGGTAAACCTCTGCACAGTGAGACATCATTTAGGATTTATTATATGTCCAAAATGTGATAAATATATCCACCTTAACATAGGTTCATGCAAAAATGTAAGTAAAAACTAAGCAGGCAACAATAAACTTTCATGCAAAACAACTTTTAGTTCAAAACTGAATGCACCACAAAAGAACATTCACAATAAAAATAATAAATGGATAAATAAAGTGTTTACAACTAGAGACTTGTGACTAATGTGAGTCTAAGCTCCTCTCCTTGTCTCTTTCCGTTTCCGTGACTCTTGAGTTTGTTTTCTTCTACTTTTTCTCAAGAGTTTTTTTTTTTTTTTTTTTTTTTCGCAGATGGCAAACAAAACAAAGCTTGTTCATTTTGATAAAAGAGTAACAAAAAAACCAAAAACTCTGACTCGGTTCTCGTTTACAGTGAAGAGCCGTTTTAAAAGATACAGATTGTTCATGAACGTCTCATCTCTAAACCAAAACCACATCCTCTCTGAGTTTGAGGAAGTCACTGCAGCAGCTCGTTCTGTCGCATGGTAAGGTTTCTCTGTGGCATATATTCTCTTATATGTTTTAAAATGCTCTTATAACAAAGAGATTTATTTATTTATATGTAAAAAGGTTTAAGAAAAAGTCTTGTTTTTAGATGTTTTTTTTGTTTTTAGTATTTTGTTCTCTTCCAACTTTATTAGTTTATCAAGTCTCTTGGATGAGTGAGGAAAACTCTTATAAAAATCAAACTTTCTCCAGATGCCTCTTGATAAACCTTTCACTGAACTGCACCTGGACGACTGAGAACCTGCACCGACAAGACAGAAATGTTAAGTCAGAATCAGTTAGGCTCTGATAGAGACAGACGTCATGTATGAGGCAGAGACAAAATGGAGGACATTACTAAACAAACACGTGTTACACTGAGCTTCTGTGTTCATGTCTTTATCCCTTTCAGAAAATGAACACTTTAAGTGAGTTGTGGTTTGTGTAAAACAGGGGTGTCCAAACTGTTATCCAGGAGGGCCAGATCTGAGGAGGTGCATATATTCAAGAGCCAACAGTCCCTCCTGATTTTTTCTAGAAACTGAACACACATGCAGCATAAATTAAATGCACACTGTTTTATAAGCATTTCATTTTCAAAAGCCAAATAGCTATAAATTACAAAACATAGTCTAAAACAGGTCTGTAACATCCGCTAATGTAATAATCCCCACAAACGTATATGTTATTAGGCTGTTTTTTTGGGCTACAACGCTGCCTCTGATTCTGTTCCTCTCAGATCTTCTCTGGTGATTCCTGTTGTGTGCTGTAGAACATCCAGTCATTAAAAACAGAGGAAGTTTGCTGTGCTAGGTTTTCAGGAAGGTTATTAGGCTGCAACAATGACCTCAAGCTTTATTGTTGTCTAAATACGCTGCCCATTCAACTTTTTAGGCAACTTTATCACCATGGCAACGCAGTCGGGCTTTTCAGAAAACTAGAAAGTACCGCGTTCGTCTCCTCCTTCAGTCCCATCCACACCGCTGCTGCTGCTGAGCACCTGCGACCTCTGTGCGCTTGACCTCCACGCAATAGCTGCATGCTGCTCCTCCATGCCGCTCTGTGAGTACGCCCTCCGCGCCACACCTCCGCAACGCACCTCCACACCGCTCTGTCTATGAGTGCGCAGCACCTCTGCATCACACCTCCACGCTGCTTTGTCTGTGGCTCAACCCGACCTCCGGCGCACATTACCAGAGCGCTGCTGCTGAGATAGAGAGAAGCTGCTCTTCCCAGAAAGGGGGACGTCCCACAGACAGCGGTAAGTGCAGCAAAATGCAGTTATAAAGGAAAATCTCGGCGATAATTGGCCAAACTTGCGGAAAAGTTGTGGAGTTTGGACAAAGTGGCAGGGTTGCGCTGAATTCGTGGGGTTTGCTTGATTTTACGTTAATAGTTGCGATCGCAACATCGCGAAATCCTGGAGGGACTGAACAATGTATGTAGTGTGTGAGAGAGCTGAACTGTCTGGAAGCATGTTGTTGTTAATTAGTGCAATGTGTTAGATATTTCTGCTTTAACAAACTTACAACAACTTACTAACAACAACTTTGTCTACATGAAAACTTTTCATGACAGTCTAAGAGCCTCTCACAGTCTGTACTGTCAGCTCCTGTCAGCTCCTCAGTGCAGCGCTGATGCGTTTCCTTTCAGCCTCTGCCACAATAAAGTTGTTTCAGCTGCTGGAAAAGGATGAAGCTTTATTTTGATATTTTGAAGGGTCACAAGGGGCAGTCGATTTCTGTTAACAGAAAATTTACAGCACTTCCCCATCCAGCCTACAGTCTCTCCTTTGCTCTTCTCCACCACTCCTCTTACTTTCATAATAAATAACAAAGGTATTGAAAATAATTATCTCTTTTGTTATAGTTTTTGAGTAAAAGAGACACTGGACCTAAAAAACACCGCGGCTGTTCGCAGACGGAGCGGTAATAAGCCACTCGTCTTGTAATGAAGCCTACATGCTTTTACAAACGATGCATATCTCTGTGATTCTTGAACCTATCAACGCGAAATAAAAACTGACACAAAGCTATCTTTCAGGAGGATTTAGCAGCAGGTCTCTATGTCAAGCTGTTTGTTTTACAACAGCTGCGCAAAGACGTAACGTCAATCACGCCAGCGTCATTATGGCCCTCCCTAGCCCGTCGCGCAGGACCGCTCAGGGTGGGCCAATGGGGTGTCCAAGCTCTGACCAACAGGGGCCGTGTCCACCCCAGGCCACCACGTGGCTACGCCCCTGCTGCAGACACACACACTTCTACTGATACTGCAGGCACACACTCCTACTGATAGTCGATTTATTTCCTGGTTCTAGGCCTCTGGATATCTGGAGTTTAATCTTAGTTTTATGAGTTTTTGAATGACTTTAAAAAATGTGATATTTTAAAGTCAAGTTTAATCCTGAGTTCATTTCTGACTTTTCTGATCTGAGTGAATTGATGTAGACCAACTTTAGTTTGGAGCTGCCTTTTTTATAGTTTATTCATTCTTATTTAATCCAGATGCGGACTTGCTGTTTTTAATGTAGGATTTATTATTCTGGTTTTTAATCGTGGTTAGGTCCTGCCTCATGATTTTCCTCCTGTGCTTTAAGTGTTGTCTGTTTAATTGCAGTGACTGGCCTGTGGCTCCAGAGGGCAGTGTAGGGCAGATAAGATGTGTGTCAGTACACGAGGATTCATTCAAAGAAGACTGCTGTGGTTACAGAGCAGCAGCATCTCTACTAAATCGCTAATACTACATTTTACAAACTGTCCTGTCTTCACTTTTACTGATAAAATAACAGTTTTAAACCTTGGATATTAACATCATTTCGTACCTAACTTTACACCTTTTTTTTTTTTTGGTAACTCAAAAAAACTTGCGCCTTTTCATGTTTTTTTCTCATTATTATTTTATTTATTCTTCATTACTTAGTAGTAGCAGTAGTCCTGGTTAAATTCTGGGTTTGGCACCAGAACAAATCCAGTTCTGGTTTACACTGTTTGGTTGCTTCTAATGTGGTCTAATCTGTTTTTGTTTCCTGTAGCGGCCCATGAGTCTGTAGACCCAAACCCTACTTGTCCTGTCCCAGCAGAGCCCTCCTGTTTCCACCTCCCACGGCGAGGATGAGGGGTCGGGCTTTTGGGCAGAAGAACAAGATCCTCCCTATAGTCTTCAGTATTAACAGGCCTTGAGCTGAATCCTTGTGTATCCTGCCAGTGTCAAACTACAGGTAGCACCTGATTTTCATCTTTTTACAGTCATTAGTCCATAACTCTGACATGCTGCTGCTGGTACTGAATTATTGTAGCATCATCAACCATCTGAGCTTTAGATAGGGTCATTCTGTAGGTCTCTGGACTGAGCATGGATCAGAGAGAGCACAGCGAGGACTGGGGCCCCTCCCTCTGAAACCACTGACAGCCCCAGAGCTCAGAGGTGAGATTAGGATCTCTAATGGTCCATCACTGTTCTGCAGGTCAGAGCTCAGCACTAAAACCACTGCACCATCTGTGTCCACAGACCTGCTCCTGGGACCAGCGGGGTCTCCTGCAGAAGTGATCACTCCATGGGAGGCAGAATAACTTTTAAAAGAAAACATGATACACTGTGAGTCAGAGTCACAACACTTTATATTGACAGCTATTGTATGTTTTAGTCTCATTAGTCTTTATTTAACTGTGTCCACTGTCCATTATTTACAGAGCCCATCAATAAGTGAACAACTAGAAAAACTGTAACAATAATGAGTAAAAACAATTAGTGACTTCTGTCCTTTTAAATCACTAAAATCTTGAAGAGCAAAAAATAAGGAAATAATGATTAAATAAAATTCCTTTCAATTTTAGTTCTCTGATCTGTGCTTTATATAGAATTTCTTTTTGAATCCAATAATGTCCATGATTTCATAGTCAAAAATGCTAAATTTGTTTCCTGTTCAAAATACATGGGCCTCACCTCAGACTGAGCAGTCACTAACTGGGCTGAGGCTTGCGTTTGGCTGTGCCTCTTTCTGTCTCTCTTCATGTCTCCAATATAATGTTATCAGACACTTTTAATGTGCACTCTAATTTTACATAGTCAGGCTAATGTGTTTACTATCTGTGACTTACATATTTAGTTTTGCTGATCGCATAAAACCACAGATAAAAAAAAGTGCGAGGTAAAGCAGACAGTACTCTGCCTCACTGAAGGGGGCGTAGCAGAGCTCACAGGTTTACTGTTGCTGCCGTTCTTCTATGCAGACGTAGCTAGCTGCTTTTCCAAAATCAGGTGCACAGCTCCAATCTGTTCGCTCTGCACCAAATGTAAGCCAAACATAAAAGATATTATATCTAACTTTAAAAATTTCTCAAAACTGGACTACCAATAAAATGGGAGAGAGACCAACGCCGGGTGTCCTGTCGAGATGTGCTACCTGTCGAAAACTACTATCCACTCCCTTCTATGGTTAAGGTTAGGTTGGGGGCAGGGGTTAGCGTTTCATAGAAATTGAATGGAGGTAGATTACTTCGACAAGGCAGCACATCTCAACAGAACACCGGAGCTTAAAGATCTGCTTCAGACATCAGGTCAGAAAATAATCCACTCTTTTCAACCTGAGTGGAGAGTGGTACACCTGTAAGGACTGGCTGTGTAAATCTGACTCTAATGTCAGTAGGGACAGGTATCTTAAGATTTTAATGGTACTACTATTCTTATTGATACTGCTTCTTGGCCAGATTACTCTGTGTTGTTGACATGCGAGCGACCCTTGTCCCCGCTGTGTCCGCGTGCGGTGTTGGTGTCTACTTTGGAGGAGTAGAGCCACTCTTTTCCTCTCTCCATCTGTGCGCAGTCGCAGCACACACCTGTGTGTGGGGGCCCCGCAAGCTCTGCACCGCTCACACAGACAAACAGCAGCTGAGGGAATCGCGATGTCTCGTCTTTTACAGTGGCAAGCAAAATTATGTACCCCCCATTTTTCCTTTATTGTTGCCTTACAACCTGGAATTTAAATGGATCATTGAGAGGTTAATGTCAGTCACTTCACATGATAACTATAAACATGTAAAAAAAAAATCTATCTATCTATCTATCTATCTATCTATCTATCTATCTATCTATCTGGTGAAGCAAATTAGAAATATGACAGAAAAAGAGAAAACTTGAACGTACAAAAGTATGTACCACCTCAAGTTAGTCCTCTGAAGACTTTCAGCTCCAACTTTTCTAGGAAGTGTTTATGAGCTTGGTTCATAAAATCACTGGGATTTGTGCTCATTCTTCATCTAAAAACAGCTCCAGCTCCTTCAGATTGGATGCATTGTACAGCACAGTTTGAGTCGGTCAGTTCTGAGCAGTGTCCCAGTCCCTACCAATGACAAATATCCCCACAGCAGGACACTGCCATCACCAGGCTTCACTTTAGAGAGGGGGGCCACAGTCAGGTGCTAGGTTTGTGCTACACACAGCATCTTTCATTGATGGCTCATTTTAATTGTATCTGGACAGAGGGCCCTCTTGTGTTTGGGGAGTCTTCCATGTGCCTTTTGGCAAAAACAAAACATTGCTTTTTTTATTATTTTCTCTAAGTAATGGCCTTTTTGTGTCCACTCCTCCACACAGCCCAGCTCTGTGGAGTGTATGGTTCAGAGTGGTCCTGGGACAGATACAACAGTCTCTGCTGTGGAGCTCTGCAGCTCTTTCAGGGTCACCTTTGGTCTTATTGTTGCCTCTCTGATGAATGCACTCCTTGCCCGGTTTGTGAGTTTTAGATGGTCCTCTTTAGGCAGGTTTGGTGTGGTTCCTTATCTTTAACATGTTGTAATGATGAATTAAATTTGACATTTGAATTGCAGTCAGGCCAACCTTATCTAACTATTTCTGTGACTTCTGAGGGTGAGTAACACTGGGTCTTATTTAGGGGCCAATTTAAAAAGGGGGTGAATACTTTTTTCTCAACTTTTCTGTTTTTCTGTCATATTTCTAATTTGCTTTTTTTTTTTTTGCATTTTCATAGTTGTTGTCATGTGATGTAAAGTGACTGACATGAACCTCTCAATGATCCATTTAAATTCCAGGTTCCAGGCAACAATAAAGGAAAAATGCTAAGGGGGTACATACTTTTGCTTGCCACTGTATAAGAGGAGCAAAAAGGTTTTATGCATGTATTTGACCTCATGGCATTTACTGCGACAACTCAGTACTGTTAAGGCTGAAGCTTATCAGTCCACATGGACCGTCATGACGAGGCACCTATGTCGCTATAATACCAGATCTCAGTACCCATCCCTAAATGTCAGTGCCTCACCAGCCATGAACCTCACTGCACGTCACTGCTCAGTAACATTATTGGTTGGATTAACCAGACAGTGATCTTTTAACTCAAAGAAAAAACTGTTAAAAACGGTCAGAAAAACACAAAATCCCATCACTGATCACAGTGTTGTATCTGACTGACTTGTGTTTCTATCATTTTTCTGAATGCTTTGTTTGTGTGATTTAAAGTTTTAAATAGATCTTTTCTTTTATTAAATAAACCAGGCCCCAGCTCTGAGTCCTTCAGGAGTGACCAGTCTATGAATGACCTAATAAACTTTCAAAGAGAGACAGAGAAACAGAGTTCAGTGAAGCGAAAGAGAAGATAGAGTTGACTTTCATTTATCAGGGCAATGCAAGAATATTTGGAAGCAGTTTATACTGAATAATCCAAACATCATTTTCTTTTCCACAGAAAGATGGAGCAAAGCCCTGACCATGATGTGGACTCAGTATTTAAGGTCTGCTCTCACAGTGTTGGGACTCCTGGGACCAGCATGGTCTCCTTTAGAAGTGTTGAGTCCATGGAACGAGGAATATACTTTGAAAGAGAACAGGGTCCACAGTGAGTCATCAGCAGACCATTTCAAAATAATAACTATTGATGAATAAAAAAGAAGAGAAAAATCACTGTTTAAAATTTTGACACTTTTCCAACACTATGTCAGAATTTAATGATTGTAAAGAATAACTGAGAATGCTTTAATAGTACAAACATGATGCCAATAGTCAGACAATAGATGAGTTATATTTTTAATGAGGAAAAAGTATATTTTTATATTTTAAAAGTAAATGGTTTCAGTGATTTTAGGTTTCAGCTTTATCTTTTTATTATCTTATATTATCCAGGATCCATCACAAACCAGAGTCCTCTGAACCAGGCCCCAGCAGTGAGTCCTACAGGAGTGACTGGTCAATGGAACAACCATATAATTTTGGAATTAAGCCGTAAGCTTCTATTGTTGTTCATAATGTTAATAGCAGCAATTACAGATAGAAGTCAACAGTTGTTTGTCAGTGAAACAAAGACCTAATTAAAGGCATTTCTTTGCTGTGTCTCGCACACAGAGTGGAGCAGGCTTCAGAGGTCCCCAGGGGTCAGCAACATCAGACACAGCTGGACTCCATATTTATGGTCTGTGATTCATTAAAGTTTGGAAATGTTCAGATGAATGAGAACTTGTTTTACACAGATCTGACCACTGACTGCATTTGTGTTGTTTATAATGTATCTGTTCAGCTTCTGGAGGAGGAAATCTTCACTTTTGTCAAGAAGGAGCTGAAGAAGCTCCACAAGACTCTGAGTACAGATTACCCAGAATGCTTAGAGCCTCAGAAGGATGAGGATGAAGAGCAGAGGAGCAGCAGTGAGGCTTTTCTGAAGATCACACTGAACTTCCTGAGAAGGATGAAGCAGAAGGAGCTGGCTGATCGTCTGTGGAGCAGTAGGACCATTTAACACATTTAACAAGGTGCTCACAGTCATTTTATATTCTCTGAGACTCATGGCTTTATCTGTTGTCTTCACTCAGGAAATTATTCTGGAGAATGTTGTAAACTGAAGTCTAACCTGCAGCAGAAGTTTCAGTGTGTGCTTGAGGGCATCGCTAAAGCAGGAAACCATACCCTTCTGAACCAGATCTACACAGAGCTCTACATCACAGAAGGAGGGCCTTCAGAGGTCAACCAGGAACATGAGGTCAGACAGATCGAAACAGCCTCCAGGAAACCAGACAGACCAGAGACAGCCATCACATGTGAAGACATCTTTAAAGGCCCAGCTGACACAGATGGACCAATCAGAACAGTGCTGACAAAGGGAGTGGCTGGCATCGGGAAAACAGTGCTCACTCAGAAGTTCAGTCTGGACTGGGCTGAAGGCAAAGCCAACCAGGACATACAGCTGCTGTTCCCGTTCACTTTCAGAGAGCTCAATGTGCTGAAAGAGAGAAGCCTCAGTTTGGTGCAACTTGTTCATCACTTCTTTAGTGAAACAGAAGCAGAATTCTGCAGCTTTGAAGACCTCCAGGTGGTCTTCATCTTTGACGGTCTGGACGAGTGCAGACTTCCTCTGGACTTCACCAAAACCAAAGCCCTGACTGACACCACAGAGTCCAGCTCAGTGGATGTGCTGCTGGTAAACCTCATCAGGGGGACCCTGCTTCCCTTCGCTCGCCTCTGGATAACCACACGACCCGCAGCGGCCAATCAGATCCCTGCTGAATGTGTTTCTGTGGTGACAGAGGTCAGAGGGTTCACCGACCCACAGAAGGAGCAGTACTTCAGGAAGCGATTCAGAGGTGAGGCCCACACAATCATCGCCCACATTAGGACGTCCCGAAGCCTCCACATCATGTGCCATATGCCAGTCTTCTGCTGGATCGCTGCCACAGTCCTGGAGCATTTGCTGAAAACCAGAGAGAGAGGAGAGCTGCCCAAGACCCTGACTCAGATGTACATCCACTTCCTGGTGGTTCAGGCCAAAGTCAGGAACATCAAGTACGAAGGAGGATCTGAGACAGACCCACACTGGAGTCCAGAGACCAGGGAGACGGTGGAGTCTCTGGGAAAACTGGCCTTTGAGCAGCTGCAGAAAGGAAACCTGATCTTCTACGAGTCAGACCTGAGCGAGTGTGGCCTGGACCTCACAGCGGCCTCAGTGAACTCTGGAGTGTTCACACAAGTCTTTAAAGAGGAGCCAGGCCTGTACCAGGACAAGGTCTACTGCTTCATCCATCTGAGTGTCCAGGAGTTTCTGGCTGCTCTTCACGTCCATCAGACCTTTGTCAGCACTGGGATCAACCTGCTCTCAACAAACACCCAGAAGAATAATGTAGTAGATTTTCATCAGACAGCTGTGGACCAGGCCTTACAGAGCCCAAATGGACACCTGGACTTGTTCCTCCGCTTCCTCCTCGGTCTTTCACTGCCAGCCAATCAGATCCTTCTACAAGGTCTGCTGACACAGACAGGAAGTAGCTCCCACACCAATCAGGAAACAGCTGAGTACATCAAGAAGAAGATGAGTGAGGATGTGTCTGCAGAGAAAAGCATCAGCCTCCTCCATTGTCTGAATGAACTGAATGACCGTTCTCTGGTGGAGCAGATCCAACAGTACCTGAGTTCAGGACGTCTGGCTGAACGTGGACTGTCTCCTGCTCAGGGGTCAGCTCTGGCCTTCATCTTACTGTCATCAGAAGAAGATCTGGATGTGTTTGAGCTGAACAAATACTCTGCTTCAGAGCAGGCTCTCCTGAGGCTGCTGCCAGTGGTCAAAGCCTCCAACAAAGCTCTGTGAGTATTGTTTTATTTACTGAATATATTTTAAATAAACTTCTACACATCAAATCAATATTTTCTCTCCAGAATGAGCAGCTGTAACCTGTCAGAGAGAAGCTGTGAAGCTCTGTCCTCGGTCCTCAGCTCCCAGTCCTCTAGTCTGAGAGTCCTGGACCTCAGTAACAACGACTTGAAAGACTCAGGGCTGGAGATGTTGTCTGTTGGACTGAGGAGTCCTCACTGTAAACTGGAACAGCTCAGGTCAGGAAACAAGAACATAATTTTTACTTTTATCTACACTCAGGTTGTTCCATTAGCAGCTTGTTTTACGAGCTGTCTGTTTAAAAGTATCAGTTTAAAGCAAGGGCATCAGAGCTAATGCCTAACCCCGAAGTTACACCAAGAGCTATCGCGGAACGTTGCGGCGGCGAAGTGGTTTACACGAAGCGTCAATTTACACCGAGAGTGACAGAGCTGCTGCTTCGCTGCTGGTGCCAGTCTCCCCCTGTTGTTTTACAGACTACTCACTGTCTAAACACAAAACTGTGACCAGGCATTCAAATTCTGCATGTTGTCCTTTTAAAATTACTGCTTCCTGTCACAAACTACGCTACATTTGTCCCCCTCAAGAAAAAAACTTCTCGATGTGCCGTGTTTACATTACCACTATTTCAGTGAGCCTTTATTTTGAAAGTGTGCTAGAAGTTTATTTTGACACTTGGAGCCTTTTTCCTGTGTTTCCTTGGTTGTAGCTCTGCACATCGCCACGGAGCGGCATGAAAAATAGAACCCAAACCTATCTGTAGCAAAGCGGAATGTCAAGTCGCTCCTGGGATGTCCATGTGCCACTGCCAGTGTGAATTGTCAGACTGAATAAACAGAAAGTGGATCAGACGCGGCTGCTGCAATGGTGCTGTTCCTCGCTGCTTCTGATTTTGGTGTAAATTGGGGGTTAGTCTTATACAGCGCTTTTCTAGACACTCAAATTTACAATTTGGTGCATTATTCATTCTCTCCTCAGTCACACTCGGTGGTGGTGAGATACTTCTGTAGCCACAGCTGCCAAGGGGCAAACTGACAGAAGCATGGCTGCCAATGTGCGCCTACAGCCCCTCTGACCACCAAACACAGTCACACTGACACATTCAAAAAAGCAGTGTCTTGCCCAAGGACACAACAGCAGTATGCATTGCCGGTTGTAGGGCTTGAACCGCCAACCTTCAAGCTAGTGGGCAAGTGTCTACCAACTTTATGATAAGAAATGAACCAGACTTGATTAAACTCTGTTAACTGCTGCAGTGTGACCTACTAATGCAGATAAGAGACATAATTTGACTGGTGATGCGTTTAATGCTAAATCTGTATGTCCTGTTGACCTGGATGACTGAGAGCCTCCTCTGACATCAGTGCAGTGAACTGTGTGGCTCCTGGACTGTCCCCTGTTAAAGCAGAGAGGAGACATGTTATTTGACTGATTGTGTATGATGATGTGTGTTCTCAGACTCTCAGGTTGTCTGATCTCAGAGGAAGGCTGTGCTTCTCTGGCCTCAGCTCTGAGGTCCAACCCCTCCCATCTGAGAGACCTGGACCTGAGCTACAACCATCCAGGAGACACAGGAGTAAAGTTCCTGTCTGCTCTACAGGAGGACCCCCACTGCAGACTGGACGCTCTCAGGTGAGGACAGCTCTTGGATCATCGTTTATCAAACATGTTTAGTTACAAGTGTAGATGTGAGCATTAAATGGCTAAAAACTGGAGAAGGTAAGGTTTTAACTGTGTGCACCTCTCCAATCCAGCTGTTTACACAGTCATCAGTCATTCCAGAGGCTGAGGATAAACATGACTTAAACAACACAACACCAAATATGTGTTTCAGCTTGGTTTATCTAAAGAAAACTGTGACACTTTATGCCTCAAAATAACAAGAATAATAATTCAGTAATACACACAAATGAATATAAAACAAAACAATAAAACTAGAGTGCAGTGAATGTGGTAAATTATCAACAGAGAGAGTGAAGCTGGGAGACCTGGAGAGGCCGGAAGTGAAGCCTATGAGCAGGACCTCAGGCTTTTTACTGCTGAGATTTAGGTTAGTTTGAAGAGAGCGAAGTTTGATTTGGTTCTCTTCAAACTACCTGTGTAGCTGAGTTAGCCCTGGGTTTCTCTGTGGAGCTCATTCACTGAGCAGTGAACAATAAAACATACAATTATAATATTTGTAAATGATATACTTTACACAAATAAACAATGGAACATAACTCCCTTTCAGTGAGGATTTAAACATTAATATTGCTACTACAGTAGACAGTGTATATGAATACATGTAGACAATGAATACAGCGAGCAGGCAGTTCAATAAACCTGCTGAACTATAAACATATTTCCGTGTTTACAACAGGGCAGCCACAGCGCAACACAAGAAAAGACAAAAAGACGTCAATATTAAACAAAAACCTGTGGTTTAGTTATCAAAGATACTTAGTTTAGTTGATCACTGAGGCCTTTTGGAGCTAATGTTTAAAGTGCCTGAATCCTAACCCTTTTTCCTCTGCTCCTATGCACCGTCCCAAGAAAATGATGTGTGAAGTTTTCATCCTCTAATAAAGTCAGATGTGCCGGCTGGTCTTTGACACAGGGGAAGCTGAAAACATTTGATCCTGGGCTAACTAGCAGCTAGTCTGCCTACAATGATATTGAATTGATGAACAAAACTAAAACAATATGCAAACTCAACAGTGCTATAAAAGTTGTTTATTTATTGTGTAGTCTATACAAACGGTGAAAATGAAATAAATCACTTGCTTTAAACTCTGCACGGCTCCCTCAGCTCACATCTGTCTCCTCTGTTGCTCCAATTCATCGCATGCTGTGAAGTCGGGGAACAGCAGGCCACTATTGGCACTCACTGCTGTCTGTCAAAATTTTCCACCAGTTCCGCCAATCAGCATGGATCAGCCAGCGTTACGGCACGCCCAATGTTCCATTGGCTCCCAGAGACACTCAGCGTCCACAGACGGGACGATTTTGGAGCATTTATCTAATCAGCGTCTTGTGTTTTTGCTATGAAAAAAACTGCTATGAGCAGTCTCATAGGAATTCATTGAAGCTCAGCATCAGTAGGGATTTACACAGTGTCCGCTGCTCTGAAGTGAGAGGAGGATCATGTCAGAGAACAGACTAAACAGCTGATTAATAAACAACATATTCATGAAATTTTTAGGGCGGCAGTAGCTCAGTCAGTAGAGATGCTTGTCCGCTAACTTGCAGGTCAGCAGTTCAAGCCCCACTCCCAGCATTGTATACTGTCGTTGTGTCCTTGGGCAAGACACTTCACCCACCTTGCCTGTATGAATGTGTCAGTGTGGTGGTCGGAGGGGCCGTAGGCACACAATGGCTGCAAATGAATAATGCATCTAATTGAAAAAGCAACTTTGAACGTCTAGAAAAGCGCAATATAAGACTAATGCATTATTAGGCCCGAGCCCCAAGGGTGGCGCAGGGCCTATTGTGTCTGCACAGCAGTGCGCGAAGCGCACTGCCCAAAAGTGCGCGAAGCGCACAAAAACAAAGCGCGAAGCGCTTTGCCATGTACACACTCATGGCAACAAGTACTACACAAACACATATACCTCAGGTATGGAAGCCACATACTTGTTTTCGCTCAGAATCAATGGAAGTCAGTGGGCGAAGCCCACTCATAAGTGCGCGAAGCGCACAAAAACAAAGCGCGAAGCGCTTTCCCATGTACACACTCATGGCATCCAGTCCTACACAATCATATATACATCAGGTATGGAAGCCACATACTTGTATTGGCTGAAAATGAATGGGAGTCAATGGGCGACGCCACATTCGTGGGTCAATGACGAGCGCGTAAGCGCTCGTCATTGACATTTGACCCCACGGTCACGTGGGGGACCTCGAAAGCTTTCCAAAAATATATAATTTGTGGGTATAATGTAAACGGATATATTGTTTTTGCTAAAATTATTATTATTTTTATTATTATTCTTTCTTTCTTTCTTTATTTTTCTTCTGCGCAAGGATCGCTAATTTGACCCCCTGAACATTTATGAAAACTCACCAAATTTTGCCCAAAATTCACACGTGCGTGAAAATTTTGTTTTTTTTAGGCGCCATACTTAACAATACAAAAGTGGCGCGATAGCGCCACCTACAACATTGAAAATACATTGCGCCAATGGGAGTCGGCCGAACGTAAAGTTTGTCGCAGACCCACCAAATTCGGTAATCACATTGCTGACATGGAGCCAAACAAAAAATATTATTATGGCCACGCCCCCAGACAAACCAGAAGTCGGTAATCTTGGATTGAAATATGCGAAGCGCTGAGTCAGCAATTTTGCACACATCGTACTTTTTCTAACTCCTCCTTGGGCATTTTACCGAATTAGCTCAGAATCGTTCTACATCATCTACAGAAGTGGGGCATTAAAAGTTATCCAAATTCTTCGCAAAAGTTTTACGGTTTTTGTGCGGCGCAGCCGCAAAATTTACGAATTTTTTTTCGATTTCTCTGTACCTTCAATTTGCTACAATTCGCACATAGTAACTGCGATTTGGCTCAAATTTTAAACACTCATAAACCCTCCAAGCCTAAACCCATTAAATAAGAAAGAATGAAATTTGCCGCACTAGCGCCTCCTACAGAATGACACAAATATTTATATGGTCAGTAAAAAATTTAGTTTTTCAAAAATTTACGAAACTTGGCAGAAAATTACTTTATGTCACGCCGATCACAAAAGTCAATGAGACCCATGTCATATTTTATACTGTGTTGTCATGGCGATGACTGAAACCTGCCATTTTATTCCAATGGGACTGAAACAAAAATTTCTATGGACAGAAAAAATAATACTTGAATGAAAATTTCTCAAATTAGGCACAAATATTCTTGATGTCATCCTGATCAAAAATTCCAATGGTACCCAAGTCGTATTTCATTCGGTGTTGCCATGGCGATGGTCGAATTCTGCCATTTTATTCCAATGGGAATTACATTCAATGCAGTTCTATGGAGTATTAGGACGCTTTTTGCCGTTTTTTTATCAAAAGGTAACAACAAAAAATTTGGCAAAATGGTTTCTCCTCTGCCCCAGCTCCGGTTGCGGCCGGCGAGGGCCTACCAATGCCGCTTGCGGCTTTAATTATTATTGAAATTAAACACATTCTAGCACACTTTTAATGCAACTTAATATCTAATTTTTCTGAAATTCAACAGTGCATATTGGACTATTTACTATTAATAAGCAATCGCCACTGAATAAAGTTTAAATCTTTGTCACAGAGTTTATCCAGAGGGTTTTAATAAAAACAAAAACTTTGTGTCAATCTGAGCACAATATAATGCACTGAGTAGCCTTTGTGTATAAACGAGTCTAAAAAGTTCTGACTTGATAACAGATGTTACTTTGCCTCCAGTCCAAGTTTGTTAATCCTCACTCTTAGGGATGAGACGAAACTGTAAATTTGTTCCGATCTGAAACTGTTCTGATACTGGGGGCAGTATCGTAACACTGATATCGATACTGATACCGATACTCATACTCATAATGTGTTCATTTGTTTGCTTTCATGTAGAGACAAGCAGTGTGTTATGTGTTACCGTATTTTCCGGACTATAAGTCACTCCAGAGTACAAGTCGCATTGGTCAAAAAATGCGTCATGAAGAGAAAAAGATAGATAAGTCAAACTGGACTATAAGTCGCATTTATTTAGAAATTTATTTCACAAAATTCAAGACCAAGAACAGGCATTTAATCTGGAAAGGCAAGTTATTCAGCTACACAAGCACACAGAACAACAGGCTGAATAGGTGTGTGGTATGTTAATGTAACACATTAACAGTTATTCAGCTACACAATAGCATAAAGAACAAACCTGGGAGGCTGAAGAGGCTAAATTAACATAACAAGTCAGCGAGTCCAACAAGAAAGTTATGGTAAACAAGTTCACCAAGCTCCTGATCTCATTCTCCATCACTGAATACTACTGACAGTAATTGTCACAAGCCTAGAGCGCCCTCTTGCGGCTGTAGATGGTAATGTTTACTCCTTGCTTCATATCAGTCAGTATGAATACATTTTTAAAACATGTTAAATTATATATATTTTGATATACAAGTCGCACCTGACTATAAGTCGCAGGACCAGCCAAACTATAAAAAAGAGCAACTTCCGGAAAATACGATACATCTGGATACATTTACTGATCACTAAATGAGTTTGTGACTGTTGCTTTCCACTGTCAGCTGCAGGTTAAAGAGATTTTAAACAAAGTTAGGCAAATAAAAAATGTATTTTATGAACAAAATCTGCACAAAAGAAGAAAACAAATTCTTCCTTCACAGGTTTTGTACAGAGGGAAGGGGAGCAGCAGAATTGGTCCCATCACACTAATTTGGTCTATCCATACCAACGTTGGTATGGATACTATTGATACTTGGATGGATCCGCCCATCACTACTCACTGTCCACTCTCATCTTGTGCACTTCTCTTTTCTCACTCTGCGCTGTAGTTTTCTCCTCCTCCTTCACTCGCTCACACAGCAGTTCATTTCTCGTCACTGATTGGTCAGCGTACATGTTTCCGTTCTACTGGAACTTATTCTGCTCTGGACCAGGTCAGCTGCACAGCAGATGTTTCCACAGAGATCTTCCTTGATAGGGACAATGCTGGTGCAGGATCTGATGTAAACTCAGAAACCTGATGACCTGAAGTGGTGGCAGCAGTAATTTGAACTCTGAAGGAGAGGAGTTCATGGTCAGATATGGGTCATTCAGACGCAGAGGAGTCCAGAGGTTCAACACCAGAACAGAGACCAGAGACCACTCTCAGCTCCCAGTCTGCAAACTCTGGACTTCTGTACTCAGGTCCAAACTCAAGTCCAGACTGGTGGGCCCAGACTGGTGGGCCCAGACTGGTGGGTCCAGGCTTGGGACAAGGTGAACTTAATGACATCACAAAAGTCCAGTAGCTCCTGTTTGCTCTTACTCTATCGGCCTGTGCCTCTTATTTTCATGTATTTAACAAAGAAAATATAAATATAATAATAATATAATATAATAATAATATAATAAGGTCAAATATCAACACACGACATATACAATATAATTTTAATGTAGGCTGTTAATAATAAAATCAAATGAGCTGCATTTGTCTTCAATAAAAACATAAATGACATTTGTGTTGAAGCTCCTAAAAGCTCCTCATTTCCAGAGAAACTGAGGTGGTGGCACTGAGAGGAAAGTTTAATCAGTTTAATGCATTTATTTGAAAAACACATCCCACAGACACAGAAGTGTGTTTGAGTCTGATGTTGATGTGAGCGTCCAACAGTCCCACTTCACACAGACGTCTTTCTCCAGGTCAGGGCTCGCTCACAGATTCTGACAGCAGCTGTCAGTATCAGATCTGTGACTTGTGTTTTTTGTGGACAGACCACAAACTGTGGACACTGTGTCCAGAAAGGACAGATTAAGATAAGACATGTGTCCAAGCAACCATTTAAAAGATGAGAGCAGTGATTCTGCCGAGCTGTAGATTAAACAGACAGTAAAATGTGCAGCAGCGCCCCCTGCAGTCACAGATCTTGGTATGTCCCAGGTCTGGGTGTAACACAGATGAAGCTCTCTGGCTGTGTCAGAAAACAGTGAGGTCCCGGTGTAAACAGCAGAGTGAGGTTAATCCATAAAACACTGACAGAGACAGAAATGCTGTAGGTCTTCATTGTATCAGTGTCCCAGAGATGAATTAATACATCTGCAAGTGTTACTCAGACAGTCACACCAGTGCACACAGGACAGGAACAACACAACATTATTCAGAGAAATGACTGATAAAAACAGATAAATGTCTTCTTTCAAACCGTTGCTGATATATGAACTGTTTTAGTCAGAGGTGTGTATGTAGTTTTATTAGATGTTCTCCTCTCAGCCACATGTTCTAGTGACAGAACAACCACACTCTGCTGCACACACTGCTCTGAGATTTTCTGGGACATTTACAGAAGAAGGATTAATAATAAAAACATATTTGAGTTGAATAAATGTGTGGACAGCTTGTTCTGAAAAGCAGCAAATTCATCACTGAGCCATGACTCAAAGAACATGATGTGATGTCTGTGTTTCCTTCAGACTGGAGCCTGCTGGAGCAGAGTGGTTAACACCAGGAGGACTCAGGAAGTGTAAGTGATGAAGTCTTAATATGTTTTGTGAAAGAAACAATGCATTGTGGGAAACAGAGTCCTCATAGAAAACACATGGAGCTCAGTGATGTGTCTTTGAGCCTTAAAGAAGAAACTGTGTCTCATGAAGCACAGAGAAGTGAATAAACTCCTGTGTAGTGACGTCAGAGGCTGGAGGTTCAGGACGTGCTTTATGTTCTACAGCAATAAACAGGAGAAGAAGAACTCAATTAAATGCTCACTGATACAATTAGGTCACTTCATAGATTTTAAAGATATGTTCCCAATAAAAAATGTGCCCATGATACAAAATAAAAGTCCATGTGTTCAGAGTGGACAGGTGACTAACTGCTGCTGTATTGTGTCTTCTCTCCATCAGATTTCTGTGAACTCACACTGGATCCAAACACAGCTCACATAAAACTTAAACTGTCTGACAACAACAAGAAGGTGACTAATGTGGGAGAGGAGCAGCCACATCCAGATCATCAGGACAGATTTGAGTGGTGGGATCAGCTTCTGTGTTCTACTGGTCTGACTGGTCGCTGTTACTGGGAGGTCCAGTGGAGTGGAGAGGTTTATATATCAGTGTCTTACAGAGGAATCAGAAGGGAAGGAGGCATGTATGACAGTTTGTTTGGACGTAATGATCAGTCCTGGAGTCTGAACTGCTCTGGAGGTGGTTTCTATGTTTTGCATAAAGACAAACAAACCCCCCTCCCTCAGTCCCCGTCCTCTTCTGGGACAGTGGCAGTGTATGTGGACTGTCCTGCTGGCTCTCTGTCCTTCTACACAGTCTCCTCTGAGCGACTGATCCACCTCCACACCTTCAACTCCACATTCACTCAGACTCTGATCCCTGGGTTTGGACTCTGGTCTAAAGACTCCTCACTGACTCTGTGTGGTTTAGACCTGGCTTAGACCTGGTTTCTTCTACAGAACACACACTTACACTGAGAGGACCAGGTCAGGACCAGGACCTTTCCTGTATTCATTTATTATTCACAAGTTATGTTAAGCTTTAGTTTATGCCAGTTTATGCATTTTAATATACTCTATCTTGGTTATGCCATTATATATTAAGTTCCTTGTTTTGACTGTTACTCTTGGGTTATTTCTAAGTTTGGGTTACAATGTACGTTGTATGTTGTTTTAGTAAATCAGTGTCTGTATTGAAACATGCTTTTTTCTTGTGCTGGCCTCGTTATGGACTTAGTGTATGATCATATTGTCCCGAGAGGTGGTTTTAGCATCAACATTGTCATCACTTTGCTGACATTAAATAAAACAAGGGTCATGAATACAAGACTAACTTCTGGCTATCAGAGTCATTCTTTTTGACTATGGGAAGCGCTGCAGGTGTTTTCTCCATGAGATCTGAAAGCTAATATTAAATTAAAAATCCTGCTTTTCAATAGTTACAAAAGCTTTACACTAGTGTATTTATGTATTTATTTTTCTTCAAATCTTTCAAAGGTTACACATTGAACAGACAGAGTTAAAACTTAACTTTGAATACAAAATTTATAAATCATGAACAACACTTATAAACATACAGTAACATTTCCTAACTACAAATATACACCCCCATGTTCTTCAAAGACAACAATGAAACAATGATCAAGTGTAAATTGTGTGCATTGCAGTGGAAATTCCCCAGATGTGGACCCCCACAACCCCCAACAGGTGTCCTATTCAGGTACAGCCTCTGCTGCCTTGCCCAACCCCAGGTGACACACCTCTGGCCAATCAGAGCGCACAGGGCCCCTGTACTTGATTCTCCAGGTCCCATTCAGGCCCATCATTTGCTGCCTTCCCTTAGGAGCTGCAGGACCTCTGTTTTTTTGCTTTTTGCACTTGTTTTGTTGCTTGTGTGCCGGTAAGTGTTGTTCTTTGTTGGAGTGAATGCTACTTTTAACTGTGCTCACTTTTGCTTGCACTTTGAATCTCAGTTTAACTCAGTTTGTTTGCACTTTTTGGAGAATGCATGCTCTTACTAAGGTTCACTGTTAGAAACACTGGGAGTTCTCAGCACTACCCAGAACTATTACACAAAGTACTCTGTAAGTACACTGTACTAGGCCCTGTTTTTAGTAAGCAAGTGCTGACCTACTCTTACTTAGCTGTTCACTTTCTCTCAGACAAAGGCAGACGGTCTGTACAGACTGTAAAGCCTGTTGCAGTGGGGATGTCCTCCCCCAGAGCGCCCTTCACCCTTCACAAATGCTCAGGTAGAGAGTAACTGTTGTCTCTTGTCCTTTACAGAAATGGCGATGACCAAATCAACCCACTTCTGCCCCCTGTGCCAGAGACTTTATGCGTCTCTGCGTAAGCACCTGCTGGTGAAGCACAAGGTCAAGAATGACACAGAAAGAAAGATCCTCCTGAAGCTGGCCACCAGGAGGGTCAACATCCGAGAGGAACACTGTCCTGTGACCGGGTGCATGTACAAGAGCTGCAGGCTGGACCTCCACCTGGTGAACTCCCACTGTGAGCTAACCCAGACAAGGATCGACAGATACATGGAGTCCGCCAGGTGGGACACGGCTGTCAAGCTGTTAAAGGAGCTGAGGAGGAGCAACCCCAGGGTGGAGATGGTCAGCAGGCTCGACCTGGATCCACGTGGAGAGCAGGCCTCCAGCCAGGAGCAGCCTGCCAGTGGGATGGAGCTCATGACACAGAGGGGATATTCTCAAAGGCTCCTGAAGATTGAGGAGGATCTGGACGCAGCCCTCCAGAGACTACAGAAGAATGAGGAGGCACTGCACCGGTGGTTTCAAGGTGAGACACTGACTCAGTGAAAAGGCCTAAAATGACCCTGACAGATTAGGATTATACTCAGTGCTCTTTGTTTCTTTTTACAGCCCTCACTTCCAGCGTCCGACAGTGAGGAGGAACAGGATTCACAGACACCATCTTCCTCAGCCTCCACTTCTCCTCCACCACCTCTGTGGCCGGGACCTTCAGCCTCCACTTCTCTTTCATTTTTCCAGACTCTGTGGACATGTTCCTGGCTCTTATTGACCATGATGGCTTTTAAAACTGTACTGTAAATAAATAGATTGTGTTTTTTTATATTAAATATTTAGAAAATAAAAGACTGTTTGCTGTGTACTCTGTTTTTTCTTTTCATTAGACTACAAAACAAATGAAACAAAAACACAATGAATACAGTCCAAATACAGCCATTAGGAAACCTTTAACAAGTGGTGGTCCAGGTTCCCATTTGTCACTCAGGTACAGACTCACTAAGCGGGTGACAACAGTGACCAATTGCCACTGTATTCACGGGGAGGGTCCAACGCATCTGCAGCAAATATTAGGTCTGATGTATGATGTTGTGTAGACATATACAAGTGTTATGTTTTTTTTTGGGTTTTTTGTAATCATATTTCCATATCATAAATCCAGATGACTTCTTTTTGACCTTGTTTTGATTTTTAATGAAACTGCCTAAAGTATGTACAATTAGTAATGAGGGAACAAATTAAAGCTACATTTACTACTGTACTGTACTGTGGCTTTTGAAGCATTCAGTAAAACTATTCATTATAATGTCATTTATATTTTGTTTCATATAAAGAGAGCAATAAAACAATACGCAACCCATGAGCTGCAACCATTTTTGGGCCCTGAGCAAGTTTGAGAACCCCTGCTGTAATTGTTTTTTAAATGGGAATCTACCCCTACATCAAAAACATACTATAAAAATATCACCATATACTGTCTCTGTTACAGTATGGAAATGTACTGATATACATTATATCGTACTGTGACAGTTATATCATGATGCACATTGTGTTGCCGGGTTCTTCCAATGCACAGCCCTTATGGAAAAATATTGTAAACTAATGGTTGAAATATGGCTGTACGTGATTGTTGTAATGATCTAATGAGAGTCGATTTGATCATTTGTCTTTTATTCTCTTTCTCTTAATGTCAAAATAAAATAAATAAAAATTTACCTTGAACTTGGTGGCTTTTACAAAGGCCCAGTATAGTTTTTTTATTATGAAATAAATAAATAAATAAATAAATAAATACATTTGTAAAAGCTGAAATGTGTTTTATTGAAGAATGCAGTACAATGTAAACCATGGAGAAAAAAAAAAAAGAACACTTGGATTGAATGTGTTCTTGCACTGACCTCTTGTGGCTGAAGAGTAAATGCTTTATCAAAGAAGAACACAAAGCTGAAGCAAAATCATCAGAAGCATTTGGCGTGCATGCATGTGTGCGTGTGTGGGTTTGTTAATGAAGGACAGCAGTGTGAACATGAATAGTGGTAAAGAAGCAGTGCTGTCTGCCGTTATTGTAAAGCATCTAAAAGATTACCAACAATATTTATTTTTAGGGATCATTTTCCTGTGCTATGCAGAATCTAAAAAAACAACTCCCATTAAAACCCATTGTAACTTTTGTTACTACAAAAAAATCTCAAATCCACCCAAATCAGTGTTGTTGCTGTAATAACCCCCCTGGAAAAATCCACTTTGCTTTGAGAATATTGAAAATATTTCAATATTTGTGTGTGTTTTTACAAAAAAAAAAAAAAAAAAAAGGGTTACAATTTTTGTCACTTAACAGGAGCAACTTAATACATTTAGTGAATTAATATTAGATTTGTGGTTAAAATATCAACATTAGTGATAAAATACACACCTGAGCCAAAAAAGGACCACCAGAAAAGGTAAGAACCACAGCAAAGTTACCAGAAACATAAAATTTGAAAAGGACACTTTTGCCCTCATTGAGGCACAAGGGTTAAATGAGCTTTTATGGGTATTTTGAGCTCTTCAGTGATATCTAAGAACAACCAAAAAACTTTCCCTCAATTTGTGATATGATCAAAATGTTTTTCAGATGAAAAATAAATCAACCATTTTCGGGCTCCGAGCCAATAAGGAGTTTTTAAATGGGAATCTACCCCTACATTAAAAACAACACAAAGCTGAATGACAGTATATCTGAAACCGTCTCCTTTACGCCATTGGTTTGATCATCATCCTGGTGGCCTTCAGAGAGTACGGAGCTCCAGTTTTCCAGGAGTGCCAGTGCAGCCCCGAAGCCCAGCCGATGTGGTCCCCCGCCAGGTGATAGTCCCCGTGAAGACTGGCCGAGCCGCAGCGGCTGAACCACCAGCCTCCTCCGTCTGTAGAAGCGCAGTCCATCTGGGCGATATCTCCAAAGATACAGGGGTTACAGCCGTCGTTGTCCCTGTCCGTGGTGCTGAAGCCAAAACCATTCTGGTCAATCCCTTTGTAGACTCCACGGATGGCATCAACTTACAACAAAGAGACAAAATGAGATATTTTTCACTGACACTAATATTGATTAATTCACCTTCTACAAATTTCTGTTAGGGTTTGTGGATACTGAACTTTGGGTCTTAGGCAGGGTACTCTCTGGACAGTCACCAGTTAAAATTAAATTCAAGACATTTTTAAAACTTTTAAAGCCATTTAGAACAAAATTTTATGCCAAGATTGCCGGTAAAAGAACAATAATCTGTATAAATTTTACTCTAATAAATATCAGCATTACACACTGAAACTCAGGGGTTTTATTTTAAAGAGCTAATTCAGGTGCATTAAAAATTTCCAAATGTCAGTGGAAACAGTATTTACTGTATTGTGGGGATGTTTTTTTGCAACAAATATGCTTATGACTTAGCTTTCAGAAACGTACTAAATAAAAAACATTACAAGTGGTTGACTTTAAGATATTTGTAAAACTACTATTGATAGAATTTGTTGCCAAATTCACATCCAACTTGTAAAAAGACAGTCTTCTCTGTTGTTACTTATTGATCTAACATATTTTTGATACTGGGAGAAAGTCGGAATACCAGGTGACAGAAACACAATATAAATGGAAATATTACTGACAAGTTGTAATGTCAGAGACAATATTACACAACTGACCTTTTTCAGAAAAACTGGAAGTAGTTACTCATCGCGTTATTGCATTGCCTGTTAGTGCTTGTCTAAGGCAAAATGGGTGTGTTCAACAAGCTTACTAAATTTCACATTTGGAGTTACAGAGGCAAAGACATCCACCAATAAACCAGACAAAGGCTACAAACTCTTTCATGAAGAATTTATCCACGGTTATTGAGGAAAGGAGATGAACAATCAGCCCTAGCTAAATACCAATGACAGCTGATAAACAATGCAGTATTCAAGTCTTTTAGACTGAAAATTTCTAAAATGAATTATAATATAGCACACACCTGTAGTTTATATATTTACAGGCGATTTTGACTCACAGTGAGATCGACTGTTAGGTTTTGTTAATGAAAATATGCTATCCTTACTCCCGACAGCCAATACACGACAGAACACTAGATCAAGCTCACAGGAGCAACTCCTTTGGTCAGAGGTCTTCTTTTCACATAAATAATAAAGTTTGGAACAATATTCCATATCACATCAAGACAATGAACTCTGAGTCACAATTTAGAAAAACAAACAGACTTTTTCTGCTTGACGGCTACACTTGTAACCACTGACTATGAACTGTATTATGTGAAAATGTTGTGAGGTGTTGTGCATATGTGAACTTGTTCTGAATGGTGCGTCTGTCCTTTTGCTGCAGAACAGGAACCTGCTGGAAAACAGTTTTTAACTCAGTCAGGCCTGATTAACTGTGCTAACACTTCCAATCTTTTCCTGTACATTAAATTAAATTAAATTAAATTAAAATATAGATAACCCATTTTAAGTAATATTATAAAATAAACTGCATCTTTTGTCTCTGCATCTGTAGAGTGTGAAATGTAGCTGAGGGGCCAGTAGTTGTCAGAGCAAAAACTTTTTACTTCTGGGCTTGGCTCTTTTACGCCAAT
This sequence comes from Bostrychus sinensis, assembly GCA_020698575.1. Classification (NCBI taxonomy): domain Eukaryota; kingdom Metazoa; phylum Chordata; class Actinopteri; order Gobiiformes; family Eleotridae; genus Bostrychus; species Bostrychus sinensis. Next base: position 50,557,375 of record CM036239.1, on the reverse strand, counting down.
TGCAACCACCACAGGAAGTATTGCAACATGACTTCCAGTTAAAAGGCGAAGATGTGAAAAAAGTGTATAACCACTTAAAATTTCCAAAAAAGTGCCACTACACTGCTACAAACTCATCTTCCTCACAAATGGTTGGAGCCTATCCCAGAAACTATGGGCCTTAGGTGGGATACAATGTCTTTAAAAGACAGATTATTCTTCATATGTTGATGCTCTTGCCTCCTAGTAAGGAGTTTGTGAGACTGAACCCTGGGCCGTCCGTCTGCATGTCCTCCCTGTGTTACCGTGGTTCTCGCTGCCTTCCTCACACCAACCGAAGACATGAATGTTTTACGTGAATTGGTGACTCTAAAATGCCCCCAGTGAATGAATGTGACAGTGAGTGGTTGTCTGTCTTGTTGTATGTCTCTGTGTCAGCCCTGCGTCAAGCTGGCCACCCCTGCCTAAGGCCCATAGTATCCAGTAGTTGCTGGGATAGGCTCCATCACCTATGACCACTAATAATAGACTATAAGTCGCAGGACCAGCCAAACTATAAAAAAGAGCAACTTCCGGAAAATACGATACATCTGGATACATTTACTGATCACTAAATGAGTTTGTGACTGTTGCTTTCCACTGTCAGCTGCAGGTTAAAGAGATTTTAAACAAAGTTAGGCAAATAAAAAATGTATTTTATGAACAAAATCTGCACAAAAGAAGAAAACAAATTCTTCCTTCACAGGTTTTGTACAGAGGGAAGGGGAGCAGTAGAATTGGTCCCATCACACTAATTTGGTCTATCCATACCAACGTTGGTATGGATACTATTGATACTTGGATGGATCCGCCCATCACTACTCACTGTCCACTCTCATCTTGTGCACTTCTCTTTTCTCACTCTGCGCTGTAGTTTTCTCCTCCTCCTTCACTCGCTCACACAGCAGTTCATTTCTCGTCACTGATTGGTCAGCGTACATGTTTCCGTTCTACTGGAACTTATTCTGCTCTGGACCAGGTCAGCTGCACAGCAGATGTTTCCACAGAGATCTTCCTTGATAGGGACAATGCTGGTGCAGGATCTGATGTAAACTCAGAAACCTGATGACCTGAAGTGGTGGCAGCAGTAATTTGAACTCTGAAGGAGAGGAGTTCATGGTCAGATATGGGTCATTCAGACGCAGAGGAGTCCAGAGGTTCAACACCAGAACAGAGACCAGAGACCACTCTCAGCTCCCAGTCTGCAAACTCTGGACTTCTGTACTCAGGTCCAAACTCAAGTCCAGACTGGTGGGCCCAGACAGGCTTGGGACAAGGTGAACTTAATGACATCACAAAAGTCCAGTAGCTCCTGTTTGCTCTTACTCTATCGGCCTGTGCCTCTTATTTTCATGTATTTAACAAAGAAAATATAAATATAATAATAATATAATATAATAATAATATAATAAGGTCAAATATCAACACACGACATATACAATATAATTTTAATGTAGGCTGTTAATAATAAAATCAAATGAGCTGCATTTGTCTTCAATAAAAACATAAATGACATTTGTGTTGAAGCTCCTAAAAGCTCCTCATTTCCAGAGAAACTGAGGTGGTGGCACTGAGAGGAAAGTTTAATCAGTTTAATGCATTTATTTGAAAAACACATCCCACAGACACAGAAGTGTGTTTGAGTCTGATGTTGATGTGAGCGTCCAACAGTCCCACTTCACACAGACGTCTTTCTCCAGGTCAGGGCTCGCTCACAGATTCTGACAGCAGCTGTCAGTATCAGATCTGTGACTTGTGTTTTTTGTGGACAGACCACAAACTGTGGACACTGTGTCCAGAAAGGACAGATTAAGATAAGACATGTGTCCAAGCAACCATTTAAAAGATGAGAGCAGTGATTCTGCCGAGCTGTAGATTAAACAGACAGTAAAATGTGCAGCAGCGCCCCCTGCAGTCACAGATCTTGGTATGTCCCAGGTCTGGGTGTAACACAGGTGAAGCTCTCTGGCTGTGTCAGAAAACAGTGAGGTCCCGGTGTAAACAGCAGAGTGAGGTTAATCCATAAAACACTGACAGAGACAGAAATGCTGTAGGTCTTCATTGTATCAGTGTCCCAGAGATGAATTAATACATCTGCAAGTGTTACTCAGACAGTCACACCAGTGCACACAGGACAGGAACAACACAACATTATTCAGAGAAATGACTGATAAAAACAGATAAATGTCTTCTTTCAAACCGTTGCTGATATATGAACTGTTTTAGTCAGAGGTGTGTATGTAGTTTTATTAGATGTTCTCCTCTCAGCCACATGTTCTAGTGACAGAACAACCACACTCTGCTGCACACACTGCTCTGAGATTTTCTGGGACATTTACAGAAGAAGGATTAATAATAAAAACATATTTGAGTTGAATAAATGTGTGGACAGCTTGTTCTGAAAAGCAGCAAATTCATCACTGAGCCATGACTCAAAGAACATGATGTGATGTCTGTGTTTCCTTCAGACTGGAGCCTGCTGGAGCAGAGTGGTTAACACCAGGAGGACTCAGGAAGTGTAAGTGATGAAGTCTTAATATGTTTTGTGAAAGAAACAATGCATTGTGGGAAACAGAGTCCTCATAGAAAACACATGGAGCTCAGTGATGTGTCTTTGAGCCTTAAAGAAGAAACTGTGTCTCATGAAGCACAGAGAAGTGAATAAACTCCTGTGTAGTGACGTCAGAGGCTGGAGGTTCAGGACGTGCTTTATGTTCTACAGCAATAAACAGGAGAAGAAGAACTCAATTAAATGCTCACTGATACAATTAGGTCACTTCATAGATTTTAAAAATATGTTCCAATAAAAAATGTGCCCATGATACAAAATAAAAGTCCATGTGTTCAGAGTGGACAGGTGACTAACTGCTGCTGTATTGTGTCTTCTCTCCATCAGATTTCTGTGAACTCACACTGGATCCAAACACAGCTCACATAAAACTTAAACTGTCTGACAACAACAAGAAGGTGACTAATGTGGGAGAGGAGCAGCCACATCCAGATCATCAGGACAGATTTGAGTGGTGGGATCAGCTTCTGTGTTCTACTGGTCTGACTGGTCGCTGTTACTGGGAGGTCCAGTGGAGTGGAGAGGTTTATATATCAGTGTCTTACAGGGGAATCAGAAGGGAAGGAGGCATGTATGACAGTTTGTTTGGACGTAATGATCAGTCCTGGAGTCTGAACTGCTCTGGAGGTGGTTTCTATGTTTTGCATAAAGACAAACAAACCCCCCTCCCTCAGTCCCCGTCCTCTTCTGGGACAGTGGCAGTGTATGTGGACTGTCCTGCTGGCTCTCTGTCCTTCTACACAGTCTCCTCTGAGCGACTGATCCACCTCCACACCTTCAACTCCACATTCACTCAGACTCTGATCCCTGGGTTTGGACTCTGGTCTAAAGACTCCTCACTGACTCTGTGTGGTTTAGACCTGGCTTAGACCTGGTTTCTTCTACAGAACACACACTTACACTGAGAGGACCAGTTATGTTAAGCTTTAGTTTATGCCAGTTTATGCATTTTAATATACTCTATCTTGGTTATGCCATTATATATTAAGTTCCTTGTTTTGACTGTTACTCTTGGGTTATTTCTAAGTTTGGGTTACAATGTACGTTGTATGTTGTTTTAGTAAATCAGTATCTGTATTGAAACATGCTTTTTTCTTGTGCTGGCCTCGTTATGGACTTAGTGTATGATCATATTGTCCCGAGAGGTGGTTTTAGCATCAACATTGTCATCACTTTGCTGACATTAAATAAAACAAGGGTCATGAATACAAGACTAACTTCTGGCTATCAGAGTCATTCTTTTTGACTATGGGAAGCGCTGCAGGTGTTTTCTCCATGAGATCTGACAGCTAATATTAAATTAAAAATCCTGCTTTTCAATAGTTACAAAAGCTTTACACTAGTGTATTTATGTATTTATTTTTCTTCAAATCTTTCAAAGGTTACACATTGAACAGACAGAGTTAAAACTTAACTTTGAATACAAAATTTATAAATCATGAACAACACTTATAAACATACAGTAACATTTCCTAACTACAAATATACACCCCCATGTTCTTCAAAGACAACAATGAAACAATGATCAAGTGTAAATTGTGTGCATTGCAGTGGAAATTCCCCAGATGTGGACCCCCACAACCCCCAACAGGTGTCCTATTCAGATACAGCCTCTGCTGCCTTGCCCAACCCCAGGTGACACACCTCTGGCCAATCAGAGCGCACAGGGCCCCTGTACTTGATTCTCTAGGTCTCACTCAAGTCCATCATTTGCTGCCTTCCCTTAGGAGCTGCAGGACCTCTGTCTTTTTGCTTTTTGCACTTGTTTTGTTGCTTGTGTGCCGGTAAGTGTTGTTCTTTGTTGGAGTGAATGCTACTTTTAACTGTGCTCACTTTTGCTTGCACTTTGAATCTCAGTTTAACTCAGTTTGTTTGCACTTTTTGGAGAATGCATGCTCTTACTAAGGTTCACTGTTAGAAACACTGGGAGTTCTCAGCACTACCCAGAACTATTACACAAAGTACTCTGTAAGTACACTGTACTAGGCCCTGTTTTTAGTAAGCAAGTGCTGACCTACTCTTACTTAGCTGTTCACTTTCTCTCAGACAAAGGCAGACGGTCTGTACAGACTGTAAAGCCTGTTGCAGTGGGGATGTCCTCCCCCAGAGCGCCCTTCACCCTTCACAAATGCTCAGGTAGAGAGTAACTGTTGTCTCTTGTCCTTTACAGAAATGGCGATGACCAAATCAACCCACTTCTGCCCCCTGTGCCAGAGACTTTATGCGTCTCTGCGTAAGCACCTGCTGGTGAAGCACAAGGTCAAGAATGACACAGAAAGAAAGATCCTCCTGAAGCTGGCCACCAGGAGGGTCAACATCCGAGAGGAACACTGTCCTGTGACCGGGTGCATGTACAAGAGCTGCAGGCTGGACCTCCACCTGGTGAACTCCCACTGCGAGCTAACCCAGACAAGGATCGACAGATACATGGAGTCCGCCAGGTGGGACACGGCTGTCAAGCTGTTAAAGGAGCTGAGGAGGAGCAACCCCAGGGTGGAGATGGTCAGCAGGCTCGACCTGGATCCACGTGGAGAGCAGGCCTCCAGCCAGGAGCAGCCTGCCAGTGGGATGGAGCTCATGACACAGAGGGGATATTCTCAAAGGCTCCTGAAGATTGAGGAGGATCTGGACGCAGCCCTCCAGAGACTACAGAAGAATGAGGAGGCACTGCACCGGTGGTTTCAAGGTGAGACACTGACTCAGTGAAAAGGCCTAAAATGACCCTGACAGATTAGGATTATACTCAGTGCTCTTTGTTTCTTTTTACAGCCCTCACTTCCAGCGTCCGACAGTGAGGAGGAACAGGATTCACAGACACCATCTTCCTCAGCCTCCACTTCTCCTCCACCACCTCTGTGGCCGGGACCTTCAGCCTCCACTTCTCTTTCATTTTTCCAGACTCTGTGGACATGTTCCTGGCTCTTATTGACCATGATGGCTTTTAAAACTGTACTGTAAATAAATAGATTGTGTTTTTTTATATTAAATATTTAGAAAATAAAAGACTGTGTACTCTGTTTTTTCTTTTCATTAGACTACAAAACAAATGAAACAAAAACACAATGAATACAGTCCAAATACAGCCTCTACATATTTAATTTTAAAGCTACTGTCTAAATATTTCCCAAAATGGGAAATATATGAACTCTGGACTCCCAATGTTAAGGGTTTCCAAATGGAAGTTTATATAAATAGGGAATGTTCCCTACTCTAAAGAGTTTCCATTAGGAAACCTTTAACAAGTGGTGGTCCAGGTTCCCATTTGTCACTCAGGTACAGACTCACTAAGCGGGTGACAACAGTGACCAATTGCCACTGTATTCACAGGGAGGGTCCAACGCATCTGCAGCAAATATTAGGTCTGATGTATGATGTTGTGTAGACATATACAAGTGTTATGTTTTTTTTTTTTTTTTTTTGTAATCATATTTAGCAGTTTTTTCTTCATTTTACACATTTTTATCCTCGGGGTACAAGGTGACTTCACTTGGCAATCTACAACACAGCTTAGTCAGATGAGGGTTTCCTAACATTTTGTGCATGTAGTCAAGTACTTGTATGCAGGTGAGGTTTTCCAAAATCATACTATCCAACCATATTGTGAAACTTAAATCCAGATGACTTCTTTTTGACCTTGTTTTGATTTTTAATGAAACTGCCTAAAGTATGTACAATTAGTAATGAGGGAACAAATTAAAGCTACATTTTTGGTTTCATGTACTGTGGCTTTTGAAGCATTCAGTAAAACTATTCATTATAAAGTCATTTATATTTTGTTTCATATAAAGAGAGCAATAAAACAATACGCAACCCATGAGCTGCAACCATTTTTGGGCCCTGAGCAAGTTTGAGATTCCCTGCTGTAATTGTTTTTTAAATGGGAATCTACCCCTACATCAAAAACATACTATAACAATATCCCCATATACTGTCTCTGTTACAGTATGGAAATGTACTGATATACATTATATCGTACTGTGACAGTTATATCATGATGCACATTGTGTTGCCGGGTTCTTCCAATGCACAGCCCTTATGGAAAAATATTGTAAACTAATGGTTGAAATATGGCTGTACGTGATTGATTTAATGATCTAATGAGAGTCGATTTGATCATTTGTCTTTTATTCTCTTTCTCTTAATGTCAAAATAAAATAAATAAAAATTTACCTTGAACTTGGTGGCTTTTACAAAGGCCCAGTATAGTTTATTTATTATGAAATAAATAAATAAATACATTTGTAAAAGCTGAAATGTGTTTTATTGAAGAATGCAGTACAATGTAAACCATGGAGAAAAAAAAAAAAAGAACACTTGGATTGAATGTGTTCTTGCACTGACCTCTTGTGGCTGAAGAGTAAATGCTTTATCAAAGAAGAACACAAAGCTGAAGCAAAATCATCAGAAGCATTTGGCGTGCATGCATGTGTGCGTGTGTGGGTTTGTTAATGAAGGACAGCAGTGTGAACATGAATAGTGGTAAAGAAGCAGTGCTGTCTGCCGTTATTGTAAAGCATCTAAAAGATTACCAACAATATTTATTTTTAGGGATCATTTTCCTGTGCTATGCAGAATCTAAAAAAACAACTCCCATTAAAACCCATTGTAACTTTTTGTTACTACAAAAAAATCTCAAATCCACCCAAATCAGTGTTGTTGCTGTAATAACCCCCCTGGAAAAATCCACTTTGCTTTGAGAATATTGAAAATATTTCAATATTTGTGTGTGTTTTTACAAAAAAAAAAAAAAAAAAAGGGTTACAATTTTTGTCACTTAACAGGAGCAACTTAATACATTTAGTGAATTAATATTAGATTTGTGGTTAAAATATCAACATTAGTGATAAAATACACACCTGAGCCAAAAAAGGACCACCAGAAAAGGTAAGAACCACAGCAAAGTTACCAGAAACATAAAATTTGAAAAGGACACTTTTGCCCTCATTGAGGCACAAGGGTTAAATGAGCTTTTATGGGTATTTTGAGCTCTTCAGTGATATCTAAGAACAACCAAAAAACTTTCCCTCAATTTGTGATATGATCAAAATGTTTTTCAGATGAAAAATAAATCAACCATTTTCGGGCTCCGAGCCAATAAGGAGTTTTTAAATGGGAATCTACCCCTACATTAAAAACAACACAAAGCTGAATGACAGTATATCTGAAACCGTCTCCTTTACGCCATTGGTTTGATCATCATCCTGGTGGCCTTCAGAGAGTACGGAGCTCCAGTTTTCCAGGAGTGCCAGTGCAGCCCCGAAGCCCAGCCGATGTGGTCCCCCGCCAGGTGATAGTCCCCGTGAAGACTGGCCGAGCCGCAGCGGCTGAACCACCAGCCTCCTCCGTCTGTAGAAGCGCAGTCCATCTGGGCGATATCTCCAAAGATACAGGGGTTACAGCCGTCGTTGTCCCTGTCCGTGGTGCTGAAGCCAAAACCATTCTGGTCAATCCCTTTGTAGACTCCACGGATGGCATCACCTTACAACAAAGAGACAAAATGAGATATTTTTCACTGACACTAATATTGATTAATTCACCTTCTACAAATTTCTGTTAGGGTTTGTGGATACTGAACTTTGGGTCTTAGGCAGGGTACTCTCTGGACAGTCACCAGTTAAAATTAAATTCAAGACATTTTTAAAACTTTTAAAGCCATTTAGAACAAAATTTTATGCCAAGATTGCCGGTAAAAGAACAATAATCTGTATAAATTTTACTCTAATAAATATCAGCATTACACACTGAAACTCAGGGGTTTTATTTTAAAGAGCTAATTCAGGTGCATTAAAAATTTCCAAATGTCAGTGGAAACAGTATTTACTGTATTGTGGGGATGTTTTTTTGCAACAAATATGCTTATGACTTAGCTTTCAGAAACGTACTAAATAAAAAACATTACAAGTGGTTGACTTTAAGATATTTGTAAAACTACTATTGATAGAATTTGTTGCCAAATTCACATCCAACTTGTAAAAAGACAGTCTTCTCTGTTGTTACTTATTGATCTAACATATTTTTGATACTGGGAGAAAGTCGGAATACCAGGTGACAGAAACACAATATAAATGGAAATATTACTGACAAGTTGTAATGTCAGAGACAATATTACACAACTGACCTTTTTCAGAAAAACTGGAAGTAGTTACTCATCGCGTTATTGCATTGCCTGTTAGTGCTTGTCTAAGGCAAAATGGGTGTGTTCAACAAGCTTACTAAATTTCACATTTGGAGTTACAGAGGCAAAGACATCCACCAATAAACCAGACAAAGGCTACAAACTCTTTCATGAAGAATTTATCCACGGTTATTGAGGAAAGGAGATGAACAATCAGCCCTAGCTAAATACCAATGACAGCTGATAAACAATGCAGTATTCAAGTCTTTTAGACTGAAAATTTCTAAAATGAATTATAATATAGCACACACCTGTAGTTTATATATTTACAGGCGATTTTGACTCACAGTGAGATCGACTGTTAGGTTTTGTTAATGAAAATATGCTATCCTTACTCCCGACAGCCAATACACGACAGAACACTAGATCAAGCTCACAGGAGCAACTCCTTTGGTCAGAGGTCTTCTTTTCACATAAATAATAAAGTTTGGAACAATATTCCATATCACATCAAGACAATGAACTCTGAGTCACAATTTAGAAAAACAAACAGACTTTTTCTGCTTGACGGCTACACTTGTAACCACTGACTATGAACTGTATTATGTGAAAATGTTGTGAGGTGTTGTGCATATGTGAACTTGTTCTGAATGGTGCGTCTGTCCTTTTGCTGCAGAACAGGAACCTGCTGGAAAACAGTTTTTAACTCAGTCAGGCCTGATTAACTGTGCTAACACTTCCAATCTTTTCCTGTACATTAAATTAAATTAAATTAAATTAAAATATAGATAACCCATTTTAAGTAATATTATAAAATAAACTGCATCTTTTGTCTCTGCATCTGTAGAGTGTGAAATGTAGCTGAGGGGCCAGTAGTTGTCAGAGCAAAACTTTTTACTTCTGGGCTTGGCTCTTTTACGCCAATTGCAACCACCACAGGAAGTATTGCAACATGACTTCCAGTTAAAAGGCGAAGATGTGAAAAAAGTGTATAACCACTTAAAATTTCCAAAAAAGTGCCACTACACTGCTACAAACTCATCTTCCTCACAAATGGTTGGAGCCTATCCCAGAAACTATGGGCCTTAGGTGGGATACAATGTCTTTAAAAGACAGATTATTCTTCATATGTTGATGCTCTTGCCTCCTAGTAAGGAGTTTGTGAGACTGAACCCTGGGCCGTCCGTCTGCATGTCCTCCCTGTGTTACCGTGGTTCTCGCTGCCTTCCTCACACCAACCGAAGACATGAATGTTTTACGTGAATTGGTGACTCTAAAATGCCCCCAGTGAATGAATGTGACAGTGAGTGGTTGTCTGTCTTGTTGTATGTCTCTGTGTCAGCCCTGCGTCAAGCTGGCCACCCCTGCCTAAGGCCCATAGTATCCAGTAGTTGCTGGGATAGGCTCCATCACCTATGACCACTAATAATAGACTATAAGTCGCAGGACCAGCCAAACTATAAAAAAGAGCAACTTCCGGAAAATACGATACATCTGGATACATTTACTGATCACTAAATGAGTTTGTGACTGTTGCTTTCCACTGTCAGCTGCAGGTTAAAGAGATTTTAAACAAAGTTAGGCAAATAAAAAATGTATTTTATGAACAAAATCTGCACAAAAGAAGAAAACAAATTCTTCCTTCACAGGTTTTGTACAGAGGGAAGGGGAGCAGTAGAATTGGTCCCATCACACTAATTTGGTCTATCCATACCAACGTTGGTATGGATACTATTGATACTTGGATGGATCCGCCCATCACTACTCACTGTCCACTCTCATCTTGTGCACTTCTCTTTTCTCACTCTGCGCTGTAGTTTTCTCCTCCTCCTTCACTCGCTCACACAGCAGTTCATTTCTCGTCACTGATTGGTCAGCGTACATGTTTCCGTTCTACTGGAACTTATTCTGCTCTGGACCAGGTCAGCTGCACAGCAGATGTTTCCACAGAGATCTTCCTTGATAGGGACAATGCTGGTGCAGGATCTGATGTAAACTCAGAAACCTGATGACCTGAAGTGGTGGCAGCAGTAATTTGAACTCTGAAGGAGAGGAGTTCATGGTCAGATATGGGTCATTCAGACGCAGAGGAGTCCAGAGGTTCAACACCAGAACAGAGACCAGAGACCACTCTCAGCTCCCAGTCTGCAAACTCTGGACTTCTGTACTCAGGTCCAAACTCAAGTCCAGACTGGTGGGCCCAGACAGGCTTGGGACAAGGTGAACTTAATGACATCACAAAAGTCCAGTAGCTCCTGTTTGCTCTTACTCTATCGGCCTGTGCCTCTTATTTTCATGTATTTAACAAAGAAAATATAAATATAATAATAATATAATATAATAATAATATAATAAGGTCAAATATCAACACACGACATATACAATATAATTTTAATGTAGGCTGTTAATAATAAAATCAAATGAGCTGCATTTGTCTTCAATAAAAACATAAATGACATTTGTGTTGAAGCTCCTAAAAGCTCCTCATTTCCAGAGAAACTGAGGTGGTGGCACTGAGAGGAAAGTTTAATCAGTTTAATGCATTTATTTGAAAAACACATCCCACAGACACAGAAGTGTGTTTGAGTCTGATGTTGATGTGAGCGTCCAACAGTCCCACTTCACACAGACGTCTTTCTCCAGGTCAGGGCTCGCTCACAGATTCTGACAGCAGCTGTCAGTATCAGATCTGTGACTTGTGTTTTTTGTGGACAGACCACAAACTGTGGACACTGTGTCCAGAAAGGACAGATTAAGATAAGACATGTGTCCAAGCAACCATTTAAAAGATGAGAGCAGTGATTCTGCCGAGCTGTAGATTAAACAGACAGTAAAATGTGCAGCAGCGCCCCCTGCAGTCACAGATCTTGGTATGTCCCAGGTCTGGGTGTAACACAGGTGAAGCTCTCTGGCTGTGTCAGAAAACAGTGAGGTCCCGGTGTAAACAGCAGAGTGAGGTTAATCCATAAAACACTGACAGAGACAGAAATGCTGTAGGTCTTCATTGTATCAGTGTCCCAGAGATGAATTAATACATCTGCAAGTGTTACTCAGACAGTCACACCAGTGCACACAGGACAGGAACAACACAACATTATTCAGAGAAATGACTGATAAAAACAGATAAATGTCTTCTTTCAAACCGTTGCTGATATATGAACTGTTTTAGTCAGAGGTGTGTATGTAGTTTTATTAGATGTTCTCCTCTCAGCCACATGTTCTAGTGACAGAACAACCACACTCTGCTGCACACACTGCTCTGAGATTTTCTGGGACATTTACAGAAGAAGGATTAATAATAAAAACATATTTGAGTTGAATAAATGTGTGGACAGCTTGTTCTGAAAAGCAGCAAATTCATCACTGAGCCATGACTCAAAGAACATGATGTGATGTCTGTGTTTCCTTCAGACTGGAGCCTGCTGGAGCAGAGTGGTTAACACCAGGAGGACTCAGGAAGTGTAAGTGATGAAGTCTTAATATGTTTTGTGAAAGAAACAATGCATTGTGGGAAACAGAGTCCTCATAGAAAACACATGGAGCTCAGTGATGTGTCTTTGAGCCTTAAAGAAGAAACTGTGTCTCATGAAGCACAGAGAAGTGAATAAACTCCTGTGTAGTGACGTCAGAGGCTGGAGGTTCAGGACGTGCTTTATGTTCTACAGCAATAAACAGGAGAAGAAGAACTCAATTAAATGCTCACTGATACAATTAGGTCACTTCATAGATTTTAAAGATATGTCCCAATAAAAAATGTGCCCATGATACAAAATAAAAGTCCATGTGTTCAGAGTGGACAGGTGACTAACTGCTGCTGTATTGTGTCTTCTCTCCATCAGATTTCTGTGAACTCACACTGGATCCAAACACAGCTCACATAAAACTTAAACTGTCTGACAACAACAAGAAGGTGACTAATGTGGGAGAGGAGCAGCCACATCCAGATCATCAGGACAGATTTGAGTGGTGGGATCAGCTTCTGTGTTCTACTGGTCTGACTGGTCGCTGTTACTGGGAGGTCCAGTGGAGTGGAGAGGTTTATATATCAGTGTCTTACAGAGGAATCAGAAGGGAAGGAGGCATGTATGACAGTTTGTTTGGACGTAATGATCAGTCCTGGAGTCTGAACTGCTCTGGAGGTGGTTTCTATGTTTTGCATAAAGACAAACAAACCCCCCTCCCTCAGTCCCCGTCCTCTTCTGGGACAGTGGCAGTGTATGTGGACTGTCCTGCTGGCTCTCTGTCCTTCTACACAGTTTCCTCTGAGCGACTGATCCACCTCCACACCTTCAACTCCACATTCACTCAGACTCTGATCCCTGGGTTTGGACTCTGGTCTAAAGACTCCTCACTGACTCTGTGTGGTTTAGACCTGGCTTAGACCTGGTTTCTTCTACAGAACACACACTTACACTGAGAGGACCAGGTCAGGACCAGGACCTTTCCTGTATTCATTTATTATTCACAAGTTATGTTAAGCTTTAGTTTATGCCAGTTTATGCATTTTAATATACTCTATCTTGGTTATGCCATTATATATTAAGTTCCTTGTTTTGACTGTTACTCTTGGGTTATTTCTAAGTTTGGGTTACAATGTACGTTGTATGTTGTTTTAGTAAATCAGTGTCTGTATTGAAACATGCTTTTTTCTTGTGCTGGCCTCGTTATGGACTTAGTGTATGATCATATTGTCCCGAGAGGTGGTTTTAGCATCAACATTGTCATCACTTTGCTGACATTAAATAAAACAAGGGTCATGAATACAAGACTAACTTCTGGCTATCAGAGTCATTCTTTTTGACTATGGGAAGCGCTGCAGGTGTTTTCTCCATGAGATCTGACAGCTAATATTAAATTAAAAATCCTGCTTTTCAATAGTTACAAAAGCTTTACACTAGTGTATTTATGTATTTATTTTTCTTCAAATCTTTCAAAGGTTACACATTGAACAGACAGAGTTAAAACTTAACTTTGAATACAAAATTTATAAATCATGAACAACACTTATAAACATACAGTAACATTTCATAACTACAAATATACACCCCCATGTTCTTCAAAGACAACAATGAAACAATGATCAAGTGTAAATTGTGTGCATTGCAGTGGAAATTCCCCAGATGTGGACCCCCACAACCCCCAACAGGTGTCCTATTCAGGTACAGCCTCTGCTGCCTTGCCCAACCCCAGGTGACACACCTCTGGCCAATCAGAGCGCACAGGGCCCCTGTACTTGATTCGTCAGGTCCCATTCAGGCCCATCATTTGCTGCCTTCCCTTAGGAGCTGCAGGACCTCTGTCTTTTTGCTTTTTGCACTTGTTTTGTTGCTTGTGTGCCGGTAAGTGTTGTTCTTTGTTGGAGTGAATGCTACTTTTAACTGTGCTCACTTTTGCTTGCACTTTGAATCTCAGTTTAACTCAGTTTGTTTGCACTTTTTTGGAGAATGCATGCTCTTACTAAGGTTCACTGTTAGAAACACTGGGAGTTCTCAGCACTACCCAGAACTATTACACAAAGTACTCTGTAAGTACACTGTACTAGGCCCTGTTTTTAGTAAGCAAGTGCTGACCTACTCTTACTTAGCTGTTCACTTTCTCTCAGACAAAGGCAGACGGTCTGTACAGACTGTAAAGCCTGTTGCAGTGGGGATGTCCTCCCCCAGAGCGCCCTTCACCCTTCACAAGATGCTCAGGTAGAGAGTAACTGTTGTCTCTTGTCCTTTACAGAAATGGCGATGACCAAATCAACCCACTTCTGCCCCCTGTGCCAGAGACTTTATGCGTCTCTGCGTAAGCACCTGCTGGTGAAGCACAAGGTCAAGAATGACACAGAAAGAAAGATCCTCCTGAAGCTGGCCACCAGGAGGGTCAACATCCGAGAGGAACACTGTCCTGTGACCGGGTGCATGTACAAGAGCTGCAGGCTGGACCTCCACCTGGTGAACTCCCACTGTGAGCTAACCCAGACAAGGATCGACAGATACATGGAGTCCGCCAGGTGGGACACGGCTGTCAAGCTGTTAAAGGAGCTGAGGAGGAGCAACCCCAGGGTGGAGATGGTCAGCAGGCTCGACCTGGATCCACGTGGAGAGCAGGCCTCCAGCCAGGAGCAGCCTGCCAGTGGGATGGAGCTCATGACACAGAGGGGATATTCTCAAAGGCTCCTGAAGATTGAGGAGGATCTGGACGCAGCCCTCCAGAGACTACAGAAGAATGAGGAGGCACTGCACCGGTGGTTTCAAGGTGAGACACTGACTCAGTGAAAAGGCCTAAAATGACCCTGACAGATTAGGATTATACTCAGTGCTCTTTGTTTCTTTTTACAGCCCTCACTTCCAGCGTCCGACAGTGAGGAGGAACAGGATTCACAGACACCATCTTCCTCAGCCTCCACTTCTCCTCCACCACCTCTGTGGCCGGGACCTTCAGCCTCCACTTCTCTTTCATTTTTCCAGACTCTGTGGACATGTTCCTGGCTCTTATTGACCATGATGGCTTTTAAAACTGTACTGTAAATAAATAGATTGTGTTTTTTTATATTAAATATTTAGAAAATAAAAGACTGTTTGCTGTGTACTCTGTTTTTTCTTTTCATTAGACTACAAAACAAATGAAACAAAAACACAATGAATACAGTCCAAATACAGCCATTAGGAAACCTTTAACAAGTGGTGGTCCAGGTTCCCATTTGTCACTCAGGTACAGACTCACTAAGCGGGTGACAACAGTGACCAATTGCCACTGTATTCACGGGGAGGGTCCAACGCATCTGCAGCAAATATTAGGTCTGATGTATGATGTTGTGTAGACATATACAAGTGTTATGTTTTTTTTTGGGTTTTTTGTAATCATATTTCCATATCATAAATCCAGATGACTTCTTTTTGACCTTGTTTTGATTTTTAATGAAACTGCCTAAAGTATGTACAATTAGTAATGAGGGAACAAATTAAAGCTACATTTACTACTGTACTGTACTGTGGCTTTTGAAGCATTCAGTAAAACTATTCATTATAATGTCATTTATATTTTGTTTCATATAAAGAGAGCAATAAAACAATACGCAACCCATGAGCTGCAACCATTTTTGGGCCCTGAGCAAGTTTGAGAACCCCTGCTGTAATTGTTTTTTAAATGAGAATCTACCCCTACATCAAAAACATACTATAACAATATCACCATATACTGTCTCTGTTACAGTATGGAAATGTACTGATATACATTATATCGTACTGTGACAGTTATATCATGATGCACATTGTGTTGCCGGGTTCTTCCAATGCACAGCCCTTATGGAAAAATATTGTAAACTAATGGTTGAAATATGGCTGTACGTGATTGTTGTAATGATCTAATGAGAGTCGATTTGATCATTTGTCTTTTATTCTCTTTCTCTTAATGTCAAAATAAAATAAATAAAAATTTATCTTGAACTTGGTGGCTTTTACAAAGGCCCAGTATAGTTTATTTATTATGAAATAAATAAATAAATAAATAAATAAATACATTTGTAAAAGCTGAAATGTGTTTTATTGAAGAATGCAGTACAATGTAAACCATGGAGAAAAAAAAAAAAGAACACTTGGATTGAACGTGTTCTTGCACTGACCTCTTGTGGCTGAAGAGTAAATGCTTTATCAAAGAAGAACACAAAGCTGAAGCAAAATCATCAGAAGCATTTGGCGTGCATGCATGTGTGCGTGTGTGGGTTTGTTAATGAAGGACAGCAGTGTGAACATGAATAGTGGTAAAGAAGCAGTGCTGTCTGCCGTTATTGTAAAGCATCTAAAAGATTACCAACAATATTTATTTTTAGGGATCATTTTCCTGTGCTATGCAGAATCTAAAAAACCAACTCCCATTAAAACCCATTGTAACTTTTTGTTACTACAAAAAAATCTCAAATCCACCCAAATCAGTGTTGTTGCTGTAATAACCCCCCTGGAAAAATCCACTTTGCTTTGAGAATATTGAAAATATTTCAATATTTGTGTGTGTTTTTACAAAAAAAAAAAAAAAAAAGAGGGTTACAATTTTTGTCACTTAACAGGAGCAACTTAATACATTTAGTGAATTAATATTAGATTTGTGGTTAAAATATCAACATTAGTGATAAAATACACACCTGAGCCAAAAAAGGACCACCAGAAAAGGTAAGAACCACAGCAAAGTTACCAGAAACATAAAATTTGAAAAGGACACTTTTGCCCTCATTGAGGCACAAGGGTTAAATGAGCTTTTATGGGTATTTTGAGCTCTTCAGTGATATCTAAGAACAACCAAAAAACTTTCCCTCAATTTGTGATATGATCAAAATGTTTTTCAGATGAAAAATAAATCAACTATTTTCGGGCTCCGAGCCAATAAGGAGTTTTTAAATGGGAATCTACCCCTACATTAAAAACAACACAAAGCTGAATGACAGTATATCTGAAACCGTCTCCTTTACGCCATTGGTTTGATCATCATCCTGGTGGCCTTCAGAGAGTACGGAGCTCCAGTTTTCCAGGAGTGCCAGTGCAGCCCCGAAGCCCAGCCGATGTGGTCCCCCGCCAGGTGATAGTCCCCGTGAAGACTGGCCGAGCCGCAGCGGCTGAACCACCAGCCTCCTCCGTCTGTAGAAGCGCAGTCCATCTGGGCGATATCTCCAAAGATACAGGGGTTACAGCCGTCGTTGTCCCTGTCCGTGGTGCTGAAGCCAAAACCATTCTGGTCAATCCCTTTGTAGACTCCACGGATGGCATCACCTTACAACAAAGAGACAAAATGAGATATTTTTCACTGACACTAATATTGATTAATTCACCTTCTACAAATTTCTGTTAGGGGTTGTGGATACTGAACTTTGGGTCTTAGGCAGGGTACTCTCTGGACAGTCACCAGTTAAAATTAAATTCAAGACATTTTTAAAACTTTTAAAGCCATTTAGAACAAAATTTTATGCCAAGATTGCCGGTAAAAGAACAATAATCTGTATAAATTTTACTCTAATAAATATCAGCATTACACACTGAAACTCAGGGGTTTTATTTTAAAGAGCTAATTCAGGTGCATTAAAAATTTCCAAATGTCAGTGGAAACAGTATTTACTGTATTGTGGGGATGTTTTTTTGCAACAAATATGCTTATGACTTAGCTTTCAGAAACGTACTAAATAAAAAACATTACAAGTGGTTGACTTTAAGATATTTGTAAAACTACTATTGATAGAATTTGTTGCCAAATTCACATCCAACTTGTAAAAAGACAGTCTTCTCTGTTGTTACTTATTGATCTAACATATTTTTGATACTGGGAGAAAGTCGGAATACCAGGTGACAGAAACACAATATAAATGGAAATATTACTGACAAGTTGTAATGTCAGAGACAATATTACACAACTGACCTTTTTCAGAAAAACTGGAAGTAGTTACTCATCGCGTTATTGCATTGCCTGTTAGTGCTTGTCTAAGGCAAAATGGGTGTTTTCAACAAGCTTACTAAATTTCACATTTGGAGTTACAGAGGCAAAGACATCCACCAATAAACCAGACAAAGGCTACAAACTCTTTCATGAAGAATTTATCCACGGTTATTGAGGAAAGGAGATGAACAATCAGCCCTAGCTAAATACCAATGACAGCTGATAAACAATGCAGTATTCAAGTCTTTTAGACTGAAAATTTCTAAAATGAATTATAATATAGCACACACCTGTAGTTTATATATTTACAGGCGATTTTGACTCACAGTGAGATCGACTGTTAGGTTTTGTTAATGAAAATATGCTATCCTTACTCCCGACAGCCAATACACGACAGAACACTAGATCAAGCTCACAGGAGCAACTCCTTTGGTCAGAGGTCTTCTTTTCACATAAATAATAAAGTTTGGAACAATATTCCATATCACATCAAGACAATGAACTCTGAGTCACAATTCAGAAAAACAAACAGACTTTTTCTGCTTGACGGCTACACTTGTAACCACTGACTATGAACTGTATTACGTGAAAATGTTGTGAGGTGTTGTGCATATGTGAACTTATTCTGAATGGTGCGTCTGTCCTTTTGCTGCAGAACAGGAACCTGCTGGAAAACAGTTTTTAACTCAGTCAGGCCTGATTAACTGTGCTAACACTTCCAATCTTTTCCTGTACATTAAATTAAATTAAATTAAATTAAATTAAAATATAGATAACCCATTTTAAGTAATATTATAAAATAAACTGCATCTTTTGTCTCTGCATCTGTAGAGTGTGAAATGTAGCTGAGGGGCCAGTAGTTGTCAGAGCAAAACTTTTTACTTCTGGGCTTGGCTCTTTTACGCCACTTGCAACCACCACAGGAAGTATTGCAACATGACTTCCAGTTAAAAGGCGAAGATGTGAAAAAAGTGTATAACCACTTAAAATTTCCAAAAAAGTGCCACTACACTGCTACAAACTCATCTTCCTCACAAATGGCTGGAGCCTATCCCAGAAACTATGGGCCTTAGGTGGGATACAATGTCTTTAAAAGACAGATTATTCTTCATATGTTGATGCTCTTGCCTCCTAGTAAGGAGTTTGTGAGACTGAACCCTGGGCCGTCCGTCTGCATGTCCTCCCTGTGTTACCGTGGTTCTCACTGCCTTCCTCACACCAACCGAAGACATGAATGTTTTACGTGAATTGGTGACTCTAAAATGCCCCCAGTGAATGAATGTGAGAGTGAGTGGTTGTGTGTCTTGTTGTATGTCTCTGTGTCAGCCCTGCGTCAAGCTGGCCACCCCTGCCTAAGGCCCATAGTATCCAGTAGTTGCTGGGATAGGCTCCATCACCTATGACCACTAATAATAGACTATAAGTCGCAGGACCAGCCAAACTATAAAAAAGAGCAACTTCCGGAAAATACGATACATCTGGATACATTTACTGATCACTAAATGAGTTTGTGACTGTTGCTTTCCACTGTCAGCTGCAGGTTAAAGAGATTTTAAACAAAGTTAGGCAAATAAAAAATGTATTTTATGAACAAAATCTGCACAAAAGAAGAAAACAAATTCTTCCTTCACAGGTTTTGTACAGAGGAAAGGGGAGCAGTAGAATTGGTCCCATCACACTAATTTGGTCTATCCATACCAACGTTGTATCCATACCAACGTTGTATCCATACCAACGTTGGTATGGATACAACGTTGGATACTATTGATACTTGGATGGATCCGCCCATCACTACTCACTGTCCACTCTCATCTTGTGCACTTCTCTTTTCTCACTCTGCGCTGTAGTTTTCTCCTCCTCCTTCACTCGCTCACACAGCAGTTCATTTCTCGTCACTGATTGGTCAGCGTACATGTTTCCGTTCTACTGGAACTTATTCTGCTCTGGACCAGGTCAGCTGCACAGCAGATGTTTCCACAGAGATCTTCCTTGATAGGGACAATGCTGGTGCAGGATCTGATGTAAACTCAGAAACCTGATGACCTGAAGTGGTGGCAGCAGTAATTTGAACTCTGAAGGAGAGGAGTTCATGGTCAGATATGGGTCATTCAGACGCAGAGGAGTCCAGAGGTTCAACACCAGAACAGAGACCAGAGACCACTCTCAGCTCCCAGTCTGCAAACTCTGGACTTCTGTACTCAGGTCCAAACTCAAGTCCAGACTGGTGGGCCCAGACTGGTGGGCCCAGACTGGTGGGTCCAGGCTTGGGACAAGGTGAACTTAATGACATCACAAAAGTCCAGTAGCTCCTGTTTGCTCTTACTCTATCGGCCTGTGCCTCTTATTTTCATGTATTTAACAAAGAAAATATAAATATAATAATAATATAATATAATAATAATATAATAAGGTCAAATATCAACACACGACATATACAATATAATTTTAATGTAGGCTGTTAATAATAAAATCAAATGAGCTGCATTTGTCTTCAATAAAAACATAAATGACATTTGTGTTGAAGCTCCTAAAAGCTCCTCATTTCCAGAGAAACTGAGGTGGTGGCACTGAGAGGAAAGTTTAATCAGTTTAATGCATTTATTTGAAAAACACATCCCACAGACACAGAAGTGTGTTTGAGTCTGATGTTGATGTGAGCGTCCAACAGTCCCACTTCACACAGACGTCTTTCTCCAGGTCAGGGCTCGCTCACAGATTCTGACAGCAGCTGTCAGTATCAGATCTGTGACTTGTGTTTTTTGTGGACAGACCACAAACTGTGGACACTGTGTCCAGAAAGGACAGATTAAGATAAGACATGTGTCCAAGCAACCATTTAAAAGATGAGAGCAGTGATTCTGCCGAGCTGTAGATTAAACAGACAGTAAAATGTGCAGCAGCGCCCCCTGCAGTCACAGATCTTGGTATGTCCCAGGTCTGGGTGTAACACAGATGAAGCTCTCTGGCTGTGTCAGAAAACAGTGAGGTCCCGGTGTAAACAGCAGAGTGAGGTTAATCCATAAAACACTGACAGAGACAGAAATGCTGTAGGTCTTCATTGTATCAGTGTCCCAGAGATGAATTAATACATCTGCAAGTGTTACTCAGACAGTCACACCAGTGCACACAGGACAGGAACAACACAACATTATTCAGAGAAATGACTGATAAAAACAGATAAATGTCTTCTTTCAAACCGTTGCTGATATATGAACTGTTTTAGTCAGAGGTGTGTATGTAGTTTTATTAGATGTTCTCCTCTCAGCCACATGTTCTAGTGACAGAACAACCACACTCTGCTGCACACACTGCTCTGAGATTTTCTGGGACATTTACAGAAGAAGGATTAATAATAAAAACATATTTGAGTTGAATAAATGTGTGGACAGCTTGTTCTGAAAAGCAGCAAATTCATCACTGAGCCATGACTCAAAGAACATGATGTGATGTCTGTGTTTCCTTCAGACTGGAGCCTGCTGGAGCAGAGTGGTTAACACCAGGAGGACTCAGGAAGTGTAAGTGATGAAGTCTTAATATGTTTTGTGAAAGAAACAATGCATTGTGGGAAACAGAGTCCTCATAGAAAACACATGGAGCTCAGTGATGTGTCTTTGAGCCTTAAAGAAGAAACTGTGTCTCATGAAGCACAGAGAAGTGAATAAACTCCTGTGTAGTGACGTCAGAGGCTGGAGGTTCAGGACGTGCTTTATGTTCTACAGCAATAAACAGGAGAAGAAGAACTCAATTAAATGCTCACTGATACAATTAGGTCACTTCATAGATTTTAAAGATATGTTCCAATAAAAAATGTGCCCATGATACAAAATAAAAGTCCATGTGTTCAGAGTGGACAGGTGACTAACTGCTGCTGTATTGTGTCTTCTCTCCATCAGATTTCTGTGAACTCACACTGGATCCAAACACAGCTCACATAAAACTTAAACTGTCTGACAACAACAAGAAGGTGACTAATGTGGGAGAGGAGCAGCCACATCCAGATCATCAGGACAGATTTGAGTGGTGGGATCAGCTTCTGTGTTCTACTGGTCTGACTGGTCGCTGTTACTGGGAGGTCCAGTGGAGTGGAGAGGTTTATATATCAGTGTCTTACAGAGGAATCAGAAGGGAAGGAGGCATGTATGACAGTTTGTTTGGACGTAATGATCAGTCCTGGAGTCTGAACTGCTCTGGAGGTGGTTTCTATGTTTTGCATAAAGACAAACAAACCCCCCTCCCTCAGTCCCCGTCCTCTTCTGGGACAGTGGCAGTGTATGTGGACTGTCCTGCTGGCTCTCTGTCCTTCTACACAGTCTCCTCTGAGCGACTGATCCACCTCCACACCTTCAACTCCACATTCACTCAGACTCTGATCCCTGGGTTTGGACTCTGGTCTAAAGACTCCTCACTGACTCTGTGTGGTTTAGACCTGGCTGAGACCTGGTTTCTTCTACAGAACACACACTTACCCTGAGAGGACCAGGTCAGGACCAGGACCTTTCCTGTATTCATTTATTATTCACAAGTTATGTTAAGCTTTAGTTTATGCCAGTTTATGCATTTTAATATACTCTATCTTGGTTATGCCATTATATATTAAGTTCCTTGTTTTGACTGTTACTCTTGGGTTATTTCTAAGTTTGGGTTACAATGTACGTTGTATGTTGTTTTAGTAAATCAGTATCTGTATTGAAACATGCTTTTTTCTTGTGCTGGCCTCGTTATGGACTTAGTGTATGATCATATTGTCCCGAGAGGTGGTTTTAGCATCAACATTGTCATCACTTTGCTGACATTAAATAAAACAAGGGTCATGAATACAAGACTAACTTCTGGCTATCAGAGTCATTCTTTTTGACTATGGGAAGCGCTGCAGGTGTTTTCTCCATGAGATCTGACAGCTAATATTAAATTAAAAATCCTGCTTTTCAATAGTTACAAAAGCTTTACACTAGTGTATTTATGTATTTATTTTTCTTCAAATCTTTCAAAGGTTACACATTGAACAGACAGAGTTAAAACTTAACTTTGAATACAAAATTTATAAATCATGAACAACACTTATAAACATACAGTAACATTTCCTAACTACAAATATACACCCCCATGTTCTTCAAAGACAACAATGAAACAATGATCAAGTGTAAATTGTGTGCATTGCAGTGGAAATTCCCCAGATGTGGACCCCCACAACCCCCAACAGGTGTCCTATTCAGGTACAGCCTCTGCTGCCTTGCCCAACCCCAGGTGACACACCTCTGGCCAATCAGAGCGCACAGGGCCCCTGTACTTGATTCTCTAGGTCTCACTCAAGTCCATCATTTGCTGCCTTCCCTTAGGAGCTGCAGGACCTCTGTCTTTTTGCTTTTTGCACTTGTTTTGTTGCTTGTGTGCCGGTAAGTGTTGTTCTTTGTTGGAGTGAATGCTACTTTTAACTGTGCTCACTTTTGCTTGCACTTTGAATCTCAGTTTAACTCAGTTTGTTTGCACTTTTTTGGAGAATGCATGCTCTTACTAAGGTTCACTGTTAGAAACACTGGGAGTTCTCAGCACTACCCAGAACTATTACACAAAGTACTCTGTAAGTACACTGTACTAGGCCCTGTTTTTAGTAAGCAAGTGCTGACCTACTCTTACTTAGCTGTTCACTTTCTCTCAGACAAAGGCAGACGGTCTGTACAGACTGTAAAGCCTGTTGCAGTGGGGATGTCCTCCCCCAGAGCGCCCTTCACCCTTCACAGATGCTCAGGTAGAGAGTAACTGTTGTCTCTTGTCCTTTACAGAAATGGCGATGACCAAATCAACCCACTTCTGCCCCCTGTGCCAGAGACTTTATGCGTCTCTGCGTAAGCACCTGCTGGTGAAGCACAAGGTCAAGAATGACACAGAAAGAAAGATCCTCCTGAAGCTGGCCACCAGGAGGGTCAACATCCGAGAGGAACACTGTCCTGTGACCGGGTGCATGTACAAGAGCTGCAGGCTGGACCTCCACCTGGTGAACTCCCACTGCGAGCTAACCCAGACAAGGATCGACAGATACATGGAGTCCGCCAGGTGGGACACGGCTGTCAAGCTGTTAAAGGAGCTGAGGAGGAGCAACCCCAGGGTGGAGATGGTCAGCAGGCTCGACCTGGATCCACGTGGAGAGCAGGCCTCCAGCCAGGAGCAGCCTGCCAGTGGGATGGAGCTCATGACACAGAGGGGATATTCTCAAAGGCTCCTGAAGATTGAGGAGGATCTGGACGCAGCCCTCCAGAGACTACAGAAGAATGAGGAGGCACTGCACCTGGTGGTTTCAAGGTGAGACACTGACTCAGTGAAAAGGCCTAAAATGACCCTGACAGATTAGGATTATACTCAGTGCTCTTTGTTTCTTTTTACAGCCCTCACTTCCAGCGTCCGACAGTGAGGAGGAACAGGATTCACAGACACCATCTTCCTCAGCCTCCACTTCTCCTCCACCACCTCTGTGGCCGGGACCTTCAGCCTCCACTTCTCTTTCATTTTTCCAGACTCTGTGGACATGTTCCTGGCTCTTATTGACCATGATGGCTTTTAAAACTGTACTGTAAATAAATAGATTGTGTTTTTTTATATTAAATATTTAGAAAATAAAAGACTGTGTACTCTGTTTTTTCTTTTCATTAGACTACAAAACAAATGAAACAAAAACACAATGAATACAGTCCAAATACAGCCATTAGGAAACCTTTAACAAGTGGTGGTCCAGGTTCCCATTTGTCACTCAGGTACAGACTCACTAAGCGGGTGACAACAGTGACCAATTGCCACTGTATTCACGGGGAGGGTCCAACGCATCTGCAGCAAATATTAGGTCTGATGTATGATGTTGTGTAGACATATACAAGTGTTATGTTTTTTTTTTGTTTTTTTTGTAATCATATTTAGCAGTTTTTTCTTCATTTTACACATTTTTATCCTCGGGGTACAAGGTGACTTCACTTGGCAATCTACAACACAGCTTAGTCAGATGAGGGTTTCCTAACATTTTGTGCATGTAGTCAAGTACTTGTATGCAGGTGAGGTTTTCCAAAATCATACTATCCAACCATATTGTGAAACTTAAATCCAGATGACTTCTTTTTGACCTTGTTTTGATTTTTAATGAAACTGCCTAAAGTATGTACAATTAGTAATGAGGGAACAAATTAAAGCTACATTTTTGGTTTCATGTACTGTGGCTTTTGAAGCATTCAGTAAAACTATTCATTATAAAGTCATTTATATTTTGTTTCATATAAAGAGAGCAATAAAACAATACGCAACCCATGAGCTGCAACCATTTTTGGGCCCTGAGCAAGTTTGAGATTCCCTGCTGTAATTGTTTTTTAAATGGGAATCTACCCCTACATCAAAAACATACTATAACAATATCCCCATATACTGTCTCTGTTACAGTATGGAAATGTACTGATATACATTATATCGTACTGTGACAGTTATATCATGATGCACATTGTGTTGCCGGGTTCTTCCAATGCACAGCCCTTATGGAAAAATATTGTAAACTAATGGTTGAAATATGGCTGTACGTGATTGATTTAATGATCTAATGAGAGTCGATTTGATCATTTGTCTTTTATTCTCTTTCTCTTAATGTCAAAATAAAATAAATAAAAATTTACCTTGAACTTGGTGGCTTTTACAAAGGCCCAGTATAGTTTATTTATTATGAAATAAATAAATAAATAAATAAATAAATACATTTGTAAAAGCTGAAATGTGTTTTATTGAAGAATGCAGTACAATGTAAACCATGGAGAAAAAAAAAAAAGAACACTTGGATTGAATGTGTTCTTGCACTGACCTCTTGTGGCTGAAGAGTAAATGCTTTCTCAAAGAAGAACACAAAGCTGAAGCAAAATCATCAGAAGCATTTGGCGTGCATGCATGTGTGCGTGTGTGGGTTTGTTAATGAAGGACAGCAGTGTGAACATGAATAGTGGTAAAGAAGCAGTGCTGTCTGCCGTTATTGTAAAGCATCTAAAAGATTACCAACAATATTTATTTTTAGGGATCATTTTCCTGTGCTATGCAGAATCTAAAAAAACAACTCCCATTAAAACCCATTGTAACTTTTTGTTACTACAAAAAAATCTCAAATCCACCCAAATCAGTGTTGTTGCTGTAATAACCCCCCTGGAAAAATCCACTTTGCTTTGAGAATATTGAAAATATTTCAATATTTGTGTGTGTTTTTACAAAAAAAAAAAAAAAAAAAGGGTTACAATTTTTGTCACTTAACAGGAGCAACTTAATACATTTAGTGAATTAATATTAGATTTGTGGTTAAAATATCAACATTAGTGATAAAATACACACCTGAGCCAAAAAAGGACCACCAGAAAAGGTAAGAACCACAGCAAAGTTACCAGAAACATAAAATTTGAAAAGGACACTTTTGCCCTCATTGAGGCACAAGGGTTAAATGAGCTTTTATGGGTATTTTGAGCTCTTCAGTGATATCTAAGAACAACCAAAAAACTTTCCCTCAATTTGTGATATGATCAAAATGTTTTTCAGATGAAAAATAAATCAACCATTTTCGGGCTCCGAGCCAATAAGGAGTTTTTAAATGGGAATCTACCCCTACATTAAAAACAACACAAAGCTGAATGACAGTATATCTGAAACCGTCTCCTTTACGCCATTGGTTTGATCATCATCCTGGTGGCCTTCAGAGAGTACGGAGCTCCAGTTTTCCAGGAGTGCCAGTGCAGCCCCGAAGCCCAGCCGATGTGGTCCCCCGCCAGGTGATAGTCCCCGTGAAGACTGGCCGAGCCGCAGCGGCTGAACCACCAGCCTCCTCCGTCTGTAGAAGCGCAGTCCATCTGGGCGATATCTCCAAAGATACAGGGGTTACAGCCGTCGTTGTCCCTGTCCGTGGTGCTGAAGCCAAAACCATTCTGGTCAATCCCTTTGTAGACTCCACGGATGGCATCACCTTACAACAAAGAGACAAAATGAGATATTTTTCACTGACACTAATATTGATTAATTCACCTTCTACAAATTTCTGTTAGGGTTTGTGGATACTGAACTTTGGGTCTTAGGCAGGGTACTCTCTGGACAGTCACCAGTTAAAATTAAATTCAAGACATTTTTAAAACTTTTAAAGCCATTTAGAACAAAATTTTATGCCAAGATTGCCGGTAAAAGAACAATAATCTGTATAAATTTTACTCTAATAAATATCAGCATTACACACTGAAACTCAGGGGTTTTATTTTAAAGAGCTAATTCAGGTGCATTAAAAATTTCCAAATGTCAGTGGAAACAGTATTTACTGTATTGTGGGGATGTTTTTTTGCAACAAATATGCTTATGACTTAGCTTTCAGAAACTGTACTAAATAAAAAACATTACAAGTGGTTGACTTTAAGATATTTGTAAAACTACTATTGATAGAATTTGTTGCCAAATTCACATCCAACTTGTAAAAAGACAGTCTTCTCTGTTGTTACTTATTGATCTAACATATTTTTGATACTGGGAGAAAGTCGGAATACCAGGTGACAGAAACACAATATAAATGGAAATATTACTGACAAGTTGTAATGTCAGAGACAATATTACACAACTGACCTTTTTCAGAAAAACTGGAAGTAGTTACTCATCGCGTTATTGCATTGCCTGTTAGTGCTTGTCTAAGGCAAAATGGGTGTTTTCAACAAGCTTACTAAATTTCACATTTGGAGTTACAGAGGCAAAGACATCCACCAATAAACCAGACAAAGGCTACAAACTCTTTCATGAAGAATTTATCCACGGTTATTGAGGAAAGGAGATGAACAATCAGCCCTAGCTAAATACCAATGACAGCTGATAAACAATGCAGTATTCAAGTCTTTTAGACTGAACATTTCTAAAATGAATTATAATATAGCACACACCTGTAGTTTATATATTTACAGGCGATTTTGACTCACAGTGAGATCGACTGTTAGGTTTTGTTAATGAAAATATGCTATCCTTACTCCCGACAGCCAATACACGACAGAACACTAGATCAAGCTCACAGGAGCAACTCCTTTGGTCAGAGGTCTTCTTTTCACATAAATAATAAAGTTTGGAACAATATTCCATATCACATCAAGACAATGAACTCTGAGTCACAATTTAGAAAAACAAACAGACTTTTTCTGCTTGACAGGCTACACTTGTAACCACTGACTATGAACTGTATTATGTGAAAATGTTGTGAGGTGTTGTGCATATGTGAACTTGTTCTGAATGGTGCGTCTGTCCTTTTGCTGCAGAACAGGAACCTGCTGGAAAACAGTTTTTAACTCAGTCAGGCCTGATTAACTGTGCTAACACTTCCAATCTTTTCCTGTACATTAAATTAAATTAAATTAAATTAAAATATAGATAACCCATTTTAAGTAATATTATAAAATAAACTGCATCTTTTGTCTCTGCATCTGTAGAGTGTGAAATGTAGCTGAGGGGCCAGTAGTTGTCAGAGCAAAAACCTTTTACTTCTGGGCTTGGCTCTTTTACGCCACTTGCAACCACCACAGGAAGTATTGCAACATGACTTCCAGTTAAAAGGCGAAGATGTGAAAAAAGTGTATAACCACTTAAAATTTCCAAAAAAGTGCCACTACACTGCTACAAACTCATCTTCCTCACAAATGGTTGGAGCCTATCCCAGAAACTATGGGTCTTAGGTGGGATACAATGTCTTTAAAAGACAGATTATTCTTCGTATGTTGATGCTCTTGCCTCCTAGTAAGGAGTTTGTGAGACTGAACCCTGGGCCGTCCGTCTGCATGTCCTCCCTGTGTTACCGTGGTTCTCGCCTGCTTCCTCACACCAACCGAAGACATGAATGTTTTACGTGAATTGGTGACTCTAAAATGCCCCCAGTGAATGAATGTGACAGTGAGTGGTTGTGTGTCTTGTTGTATGTCTCTGTGTCAGCCCTGCGTCAAGCTGGCCACCCCTGCCTAAGGCCCATAGTATCCAGTAGTTGCTGGGATAGGCTCCATCACCTATGACCACTAATAATAATAATAATAATAATAATAATAATAATAACAACTTTTTTTGTATAGCACTTTTTGAAATGTGTACAACATTTAAGAACACATACACAGCGTTAAAACAATAGAACGTTAGTCAACCACAAACACAAGTGAAAACAATTTATACAGACTTCAGATTGCTCAAAACAAAGCAGCTCAAATTGTTTTGGGCTGGCCATACAGAACCAATGTGAATAGTATGCATGATAGTTTGGCTTGGTTAACTGTAAAACTTAGACTGAAGTACTTCCTACTAACATTTATGAGAAACATCATTGTATCAAAAACTCCAGAAATACTTTATAGTAAATTGTCTTTTTTTTTTTTCAGATACACATAATTACAGTACTAGACAAATAGATGAGATGCGATGTGTGCTGCCTTCATGCAGAACTCACAAAATACAGTTGTCAGTGCTTTATCAAGCTATGGTAGCATGGAACTCATTACCAGGATTTTTGTTGCTGGAAAATAATAAAAATGCTTTCAAAAGAAGTTAAAACTTTTATTGTTCACGCGGTGATCACTGATAAGTATGTATGCTGATTATTAGGAAGACTGATGCTTAACCTAAAGATGTAGTGTTGTTGTAATGATAGAATATGGATTGTAGTGTATATTGATATAACAAATGAGCTGTTTTTGAGTTTTCTTTTCTTTGCATTGAGCTGCTATGAACTCTGGTATGTCCTAAGTATGTCTCTTGTATGTATTGTTATTGTGTGTGTAGTGTGTGAATGATGCAAACTGTAAAACATGTAATGAATATTGAGGAGACCCCAGGAAGAATAGCTTCTGTTGTTTCAGTGGCTAATGGGGATCTTAATAAACTAAACTAAACTAAACTAAACTAAACTAAACAATAAGAGACATTCTCTAAAGGTCAGTTTTTAATTTAGCTTTAAAAGTGCCCACAGAGTAAGCTGCCCTGAGCTCCTCAGGCGTTCCACAGTTCAGGAGCTCTGACTGAGAAGGCCTGGTCTCCTCTGGTGATGAGTCGGGAGGGGAACAAGGTCAGGAGAATCTGACCTTCAGGCTCAAACCTGCAATAGTCCGAGGGGGTGGAAGTCAAGTCAGCGTGGGAGATAAAATTTTTGATGTTGGTAATGTTCTAGATATGATAATGATGATATGAGGACGTAAGATGTGATGTTTCAACGAGGCTGACATAACTGCTTGTCTGCATCGAGCTAAAGCTAAACTCAACACTTGAAGTTTAAGGTAAGCTCAAAATTTCATGTTAATGCCCTAAATTAGTATTTTGAAGTGGCAAACTAGATGAGTTTGACATTTTTTTAATAAAAGAAAAAGCAGAAAGGAAGTTATACTATTGCTGCAGGTAAGTGGTGGGGTTGGAAACTGCATCCGGGACAGCAGCAGTGAAATTGCGTAGTTCAGCTCTAAGGAACAAAGAATCACCACTATAACCATTTTATTGTTCCATAGTTATTAGTGGAAGGAGTTTTCAGTGGTGGTAATTAACTAGATACATTTTTCATTTCTACTTTTTTTCGAAGTGGGATATAGCCAGGAGTTGCAATTTGCACTTTCACCACCAAATGTCGGCAAAAGGCAATGCACACCTTTAAAAGGTCACATATTATGCTTTTTTCAAGACCGTTTTGGACACCTTTGCATGTTTTATAACTTAAAATAATGTATATGTATGGAAAATTCTTCTTCTTCTTTTGGGGAGCTGTCACTTTCAATTTGCAGAAAACGCTTGGTAGTGATGGCAATTTCAGCACTGAAATATCCAATGACAGTGTATGGGCTTTAGAAACACTTCCTAGTTTAATGTATCCACGTTAGAGCCATGACACTGAGCTTTTAAGTCCTTGCAAAAGAGACCGCATCAGTATACGCAAACTAAATACTACTCCATGCATGTTTTTGAGGTGCAGACATTATAATATGGTTAAAAGCTCACAAAAGTCAATTTAGCAGAATATCGCCCTTTTAATACAGTATGAAATAGTAGTATGAAATAATTATTCACTATGCTAAAGTACCTGCAGTTCCCTTGAACTTCCTGACTTGCAGTTTAAATCCAGATCGCTCGTTGCCCAGTTTGAAGTTGCTGTACTCTGCAAAGGCTGTGGCCCCCTCATGGTCCCATAGGTCCACTCTCAGGGTCCACTTCTGGTTCTTGGCTTTGGTCAGAGCGAAAACCTTTCTGAGTCCAAGCCAGTGGTCGTCTGAAGAGGGGAGCAAAACACAGGTGCCTTATATTTGGTGTTTTGTTATGTTAAAAATATTACTTTTCCTTATCCTTGTTTAAACTGAAACATGTGCTGCTGTGCTGTGGTCACATTTTTTTGCTTATTTCACAAATATGTTCTATTGGCTCACCAAGACTTTGTAAATGCATGCAAGAATAGCCCAGGATTTCAACAGCAAACTTGAACTTCCAAAACCCCATTAATCTTTGCAATACTTCCAAAGAGCTCATTTGTTTATGGGTGTGGGTGTATTTGCTCTGAGTGAGTCATTTCAATGAATGACCATAAATGGAGAAAAGGAAAGCACTGACAGTAAGACAAATATTGCCAATGCACAAATTTTGTGTTAAACCATTTATTAATTATTCTTTTGCCACTTGTTTCAGGTTAGGGGTCTGTGGGCCTTAGGTGAGCCTGACTATCTCACTGCTCAACCTCCTGCACAAGCTCAAAACGCACTTAGTTTTTATAGTAAATTAATATAGAATTTTTTTTAATAATCTATGTGTGTCTTATATGAGATTCTAATCTTCTATTGTATTGGCTACATGCTCGCTATTGTTTTTTTGTTTTAAAATAAACCAATATTGCTACAAAGAATGGAAAAGGGGCTAGAACCAGAGCTGTGATTGACAGGAGAGAGTCCCGCCCCCGCTCATATCTACAGCATTAGGGGCTAAAATGTGTTAGCCCAGAGATCTGGATTTGGCCAATCACAGAACACGCAGACTTACGTCGTCTTTGATGGCGGCACTAACAGGCCCTTTTCACGATGACGTCAGACAACTTCCGTTTTGAGACGATGGGATGTATCTTCATTTCCAGTGCTGCTGCTCGCCAGTAAGGAATTTACTCGGAGTCTTAAAAATTTGCCAAATATAAGGCTACATGATGTACAGAGATTTGCTGATGAATTAAAGTAAAGATTATTTTGTAGTTTTGGCAGTAGATGTGAAAAGTCTGTTATTTTGTCACAGATTGATCACTACAGCAGAGTCAGTGTTCGAGCACAGAGCTTTACTAAATGAAAATATACTGTAGTACTATCCAGTGGTATTTCCTGATAAGCAGATTGTCAAATATTCAGATAAACTCAGATCATGACATGATCTAACACTGTTTTACAGCGCAGCTCTATCACTTAGCCATGTTGCTAACGCTATCTAGCTACATAACAAAGCACTCACTCATAATCCAAGTATCCTTCATTGAAGAATTAATATCCTTTTGCAAGTTTTGAACATTTTGTGTTTAAATATTCATTTGAAAATCGCTGTATATTGTGTAAACTTGTAAATGGCAATTTGAAAAAAGTCTGGGTGAATTTCTTATGGGAGAAGCGCGGCACCGGAAATGAAGATACATCCCATCGTCTCAAAACAGAAGTTGTCTGACGTCACGTGAAAAGGGTCTATAACAATCGTAACTATCGTGACTGAAGTTGTTTATTAATGATAATCTACAGCAGCGCAGAGATTGCTAGTTTTGTTTGTTTGTTTGTTTTTGACATTTAAATGAATTGAAATCACCATTACACCCGGGGCAGCGTGGTGTTTTTGAACACAGAAGAGAATTAAATCATTTCTATAAAGTTTATGGGACAAACTCGCCTGAACACATTGGCTGTGTTTTCAATCGGACATTATACAGAAACACCTTATTAACACGTTTGCCTCACTGAAAGGAAGAATAGAGATGTGAGCTTCATTTATAATAAGGTAACCCGCACATTTCTCCACCTCCTTAACAAAACATGACCTGTAACTTTAGGCTAACAGACCGCTCTCTGCTCCCTCTGTTATTGTTCGCCTCTTGCCATTGCCAGGTTGTTAGATGATATGTATTTGAATAAAACAGTGGGTAAGGTGCTGTTGTGCATTGGCTGATTTGGTTTAAATTTGTTGAGTAGTACCTTGAAGTTATGTGCAAGCTTTTGTGTGAGAACTTGGCATTAAAGAATATTTTCTTGGTGTGGAAGTTGAGCAGTTGCTGTCTATGGCCCAGTGTTAAAACTGAGCAATGTGTGCATTTCTCAATGCATTAGCCCCTCCACCCAGAGTCTCCACCAGCCGTCACTGTGTATGTGTGTGGAGAAAGAACTCTTTTCATTTGGGGAGCTGTTACTTTGATTTTGCAGAAAACACTTGGATTAAGTGTCTGTTGCCCCCTGCTGGCAACAGTGGGCAATTTGACAGAGCATAAAATGGCTACACATCTGCACAACAAGTCTCCTCAAATGATGATGATGCTTGTGGGGCCCCATACATGTACATAATAGTCTGCATATAGCTAGAAACGTCCCTGCATATATTGTTGAACTGTACTTTCTAACATCCCTGCAGTTTGTTCCTAAAGCCCAGAATAAAAACACATTATTGCAATATATGACACATGTTTATGAATCAACATAGTCGTACCTTGTGGAATGACTGATGGTAAAAACACACACAAATATGAGAAAAGTTTAAAAGCTAAGTGTTTGTTCAGATAGGTCAAAGCTAATCGTTATCTTGTTTCACTGTGTCATTTTGGGGCTGCATCACATCTGAGCTCATACACAGACAACAATGAACACAATGATAACACAAGAAACACCTTTGATACATTGAAAATTAAAACACCAAACTAATGCCAATTTAAATGTCCATTGTGGACAGCTGTGAAAGTCTGTATCTGTATGTTGTATCAGACTGCAACAAAACAGCTCTGATGTTTTCCAGGATGTGAAAACCCTGATTAATGTTTACAATAACTGACTATTATTAATACCTGACTATTATAGTCTAATTCTAACCCTGCCTCAAGATACAGTAACACCACAAAGCAGAGCCACTTTTAGAGCTATTTTCCTCTATGAGCCTTATGGCAACTAACTTAATGTTAATAGCTTTTGACACACCCATTAGACTGCAGCTAATTAATGGTTAGATGTTTCAGTGGGATCTGTAAACATATGTCCTCTACTCCTACTCCGGTGGTTCCTAACCTACTCCCCTGGGCTTTTTGTCACACCATGAGATTGCTTTTACTTTCACTCTTCTGTCCAGTTCATCCCAAATCAGCTCGATGGGGTTTAATTCTGGAGAATGTGCTGGTCACTCCATGTTTTGAAGCTCTCTTTCTCCATTATCTTGCTGTGTGAACCCCTAAATAACTAGGTGCAGGATGCAGTGGTAGCCGTTTTGGTTCAGGGTGTCTCAGGGTCACTTATAAAGTTTGCCTATATCGCCTATGCTGGCTCTGCTCCTATGTTGTAATGTTCCCTCATTAAAAACACTTCTGGAGTTGTGTTTTGCTTCATTCACCCATGTTTAAACAATCCTCTATTCTCTGGCACGGCCCGTTCTGAGCCCTCAAAATGCTCGGTCGCAAGAACCTCTGCCTCTCCCACGAACTACCGCCCTCTCGAGGAAGCACTGGCCAATCAACAACAAGCCCTTTACATCCAGTCTGCTCTCATTCATTGATCCTAAAATGGTGTACAGCTCTGTTTTCACTGATTCCTCAGACATGTTTTCATTTTTGTAGTAAAATGGCATTATTCAAAAAATTTAAGAAAATAAAAAGCTTTTTTTTCCCTCTGTTTGTGTTCTGTTTCACTCTCCTTCACTCTGTTGGTCTGTTCATTGCTATTCTAGAGGTGACCAAGACTAGTTTAAACAATATGAATAAAAGCATAATATAGCTCTGCCCTTTGGAACAGGCTATTAAACCTTGTAACAAATGTATTCAAACAATATTCTTTAGCATTTTCATCTGTCAATGAGACACTTGAGCTAGCTTTCCTTTCATAGGTTTCAGTAGTTCAAGATGAAAAGATTCCAAATATTTTCTCATCCTCTTGGAAATAAATTCTATAATAATTCCAAGTACCCCCTACAAAGTGCTCATGTGCCCCTAGAAGTCACCATACTCATGTGTGGTAAGCACTACACCGCTCTACTCAGCGCACAATCATTTTGGCTTTTTTGTTCACAGTAGCTTAACCACAACCAGTCATTACTGATGCAGAGAGGTTAGCGTCATCCTCTGTGGCACTTACGGGTGAGGTTTCCAAATCCGTTTCTATATGCCGCCCATTTTCTGTCAAACTTCACCTGAGCCCCACTGCGTCTTTGGAAAACAGTCCAGCCTCCGTCAGCTCGCATCTCGCAGTAAACCTGCAAACAATGGATATCATATGTAAAAGTTTGGACATCCCTCTGAGGTTGCATAATAATTTACACTGTCTTTACGAAACAAGATCACAGAGGTATGTCATTTATTTTCTAATGGCATCTGAGTTCTAGTTTTTAGTTTTTAGTGTAGCAGGATTTAGGAGTATGAAATTAAATTAAATATGAAAAGATGTCTTTGCAAATATTTGGGCAGCTTTATAAATTTGCTGATTTGAATGCATATAACTTCTCAAAATGGATTACTGGCAACACAAAACTTAGATTAGTTAGTTAAGCCTTGAGCTTCATAGACAGATGCATTCAATAATGAGAAAAGGTATTTAAGGTGGTAATCAGGAAATGGAAGGACAGGGGCAAACTTGATGTTAAGGCCAGATGTGGAAGGTCAAGAAAAATACCAGAGAGACATAGGCAAGGAATGGTGAGAATGGTTAAAGACAACCCACAGATCACCTCCAAACACCTACAACACCATCCTGCTGCAGATGTTTCTGTACATGGGTCAAACATTCAGAACAGTTTGCACAAAGAACAGCTTGAAGAGTGGCTTGAGGTAGGAAAAAGCTCATTTAGACAAGGCAGATTTATTTTGGAATGACGTGGTATGGAGTGACATACCACAACTATCCAGAACTAAAGCTGGACATAAGCCAGGGTTCTGCAAACTTTGGGATCCAAAGAGCCAATTGCTGCCAAAAATACTACATTTGTATCTGTGAAAAGCCACAAAAAATGTAATGTACAAATGTTGCTTAGCTTATAATTGAAATAAAATAGTCCTATGATCTATGGATGGTTAATAATTATCGCAAACTAATGGAGAACTGTATTAAAAACTCATGTTATTAACTGGCTTTAAACTAAATTAACTTTATATTTATTAGAGAACTAGAGCACTTTAAAATTACTGTATGCACTTTATAAATAGGCACTTTAGATCCTGTGGAATGTGAAATTTTTATGACTTGTTGAATTTTGTTTATAAGTTGTTTGTCTTGTCCTGTCTTAAATGTCAAGGGACTACGAATGAAAATTAGCTGTACGCTAACTTCGGCGCATTTACACATGTATTTTTTTTTACTGGTGTTCATTAATGTGCATTGTCCCTTTTAAATAAATAAATAAAATAAATAAATAAATCTTTTAATAGGCAACTAAACAACAGTGTAATTTACAGGAGCCAAGCATATTCAGAGAACTGGAGTTACATCCAAGAACTATTTGTTGGTGCTGTTTATTTAACTGATGGGTTTTGCTCTTCTAATCAGCCTGTGTGTGCAACCACATGGCCAAATTAGGTTAAAAATTGTGTTTTATTATATGTATAAGTCCATAGCCAACTCTGGAACACAGGGAGACAGTTTTTGACAGCATGATGCAGATGCAGGTTGTTTCAAAGAGGTGCATTCGGCTACTTTTTTATCTAATGACTTTACATACCCCGATGTCAGATGGAAGGGAGTCACAAAAGAGGGGCTAAAGAGGTACATGTTTGCCGATTTGTTTTTAAGTAATGTTCCTATATTTACCTCACCATGCTGTATTCAAAACAATACAATAAAAAGTTAATTACAATGTAAATATCTAGTGTTTATACTGTTACCTTAAAATGTCCCTTGAATCCTTTCGGCTGGATCACATACACTCCACTCTGCGCTTGAGGATTTTTACTCTTCACATCGCTGCAGTCTGTTCCTAAAGACCATCATAAAGAGAGGTATACTCATGTTTTTTGACAAAGCCCTTGGATTATACTAAGAAAACAGGAATTAACAGAGCTGTACCTTGAGGAGTGACTGCCTGCTGCTGGTGCTGAAAACACACAAAAGTGAGATTAGTGCTTGTTCAAATAGGTCAAAGCTACTCATTATCATGCTCCACTGTGTCATTTTGGGGCTGCGTTTGACGTTTTACAGTATTATGTCACATCTTAGCTCATACATAGATAACAATGGAGAAGCACATTGGTAACACATTAAAACATGAAGTACCTCAAGGTCAATTCATTATTTTAAGGCTGCATATTATGGGAAGAACATGCAATATTTGATAACTATGTAGAATATTGAGATAACAATACTTTAAAATATGGCCTACTATACTGACACAGTAAGTTGAATTCACTAAAAACAAAAAAATGTAAGTTCTTGTATTCAGGAGTCAAAACAGCATCAAATCAAAACTTAACACAGACTAAACTAGGAATAAAACAAGGCTAAATTGTGACTAAATTAAGAAAATTACCGCTAAAATTGACTTTTTAAACAATTTAATTTAGTCACAACACATTTTCATTTAAGGCCCAGATGGAAAATGATTCTTCAGTGTAAATCTCTGTCAGACGGAAGACCGTAGCGTTATTTTGCATTTGCTGATATTGCGTTAACAATAATTTCATGATATATTGTGCAGCTCTACTTTATTTGTCATTTTACGTACAAGGAGGACGACAAAATTGTGTTGATGATCAGATGGAGAGTTAGTCCTGTGCCGCTCCAACCTTTACTTTAGGGCTGCAACTAATTATTTAGTTTTACAATAAATTTTTACGATAGTGAAATGCAATGTTTTATGACCTGGTGCTGTTGTAGAGAAATTGTGGTTTTATTGTTTTTTTATTGGTTAAAAAATTGGTAATACTACAAATAATAACTACTTTTTTTTTTTTTTTTTTTACAAAATTTGAACCAAAACAAGTATTAGATTAAGTATGCTAATTAAGACTTTAAGATAAAGCATCTATACTCACTATGATGTTTTTTTTTTTATTCAGAAAAGCAGAATTTACATTGTGTTTAACCTTTATGTAGGTTTTCTGGTGTTTTAGTTAAACAAAAAAAAAAAACACTTCTGTCAGGACGTAACATGTTTCTGACTACCCCAGATAGCAATTAATCAATTACTAAATTTGTTAGATGATTATTTCAATAATTATCATCAATTAATCCAATTAGCGTCTGCCCTAATATAGCAGTATTTTGCCTCGATAGCACTTTGCCTAAGATACATGGTAATTATACGTGATAAACAACTTTTTTACTAGTAAATGTATTTGACATGAAATCTACACTACACCAAGAGAAATGTAATAAGGATTGCTTTACCTGCTCACTGTAGCTGAAGAAAATGACCAGTACAAGTCCAAAATATCCCACTGGGCTCTTCATTTTAACCTAAAGCCAGAATAAAAACTTTAGCAGATGTAACAATTCAAACACGACTCGTACAGCGTGGACCTACTGTACCCACCTCGCTATTGGTTCAACCTTTGAGATCCCTGTGACTGAAGCTGTGTCTTTAAACTGTAACAAGCCAGCCACACCTCCCTACCCAGTGTGCGTATGTTTGCTCACTTGTTCTTAGTCACACATTCTGAGGAAGTCAACAACCAATCAGAAATAACCTTTGGCCTGCAGGAATTTCAACATATCAGGGCCAAAACCCTTCCAGCAGTGTTCCATGTGGTGTCTCCTTGTACTCCTTGGGAACAGACACAACACAGTGGACCAACACTGATAATGTGTACGGGAAGTGAGAGAGATACTGTTCTGGAAAGGTGAAAGAAGAAGGGGGTGGGGGGGTTACTTGCTGAGGCAGACAAGAGAGGTGCAGCTAACCGGGCTAGTACTGAGTCTAACGGGCTAACTCACTTAAAGTTCCAGTACCTAATATATTTTTCATCTAGTTGAGAAAAATGGTTTAGACCCCATATAGTATATTGTAATAGCAATCGTTTTTGAAAAAATCTTGCTTTATAATCCCATCTGTTGGTTATTATAAGCAATTTTGAGAAATGAACACTCAATAGAGATAGGAGGAACTCCAACGCAGGGACGGTGGAGGCCTTGGCCAATCACAAGCCTCCTGACGCCCATGAACTTCAGAGAGAACCCCATTGGCTGTTGCTGTTCAGTGTCTTTGCCATGGTCTGCACGTGCACAATTCGTAAACAGAGACAGCATGGCGGCTGAAGTACCAGAGGGCAAAGTGGCGATTCCTGCATTAGCAGTTACAGCATATGCTGCTAAAGCTCCTAAACAAAGGAAAACAGAAGGAGTAAAGACACCAGAAAAGTGCAAATGGGACGATAAAAGAAATAAAACACGAATAAATATTGGAACTGCATTCCAAAGATGGAGAGAACTAACGTTACGCGACTGCATTGCAAAATAAGTTTCTATTCACTATATTTTTATTAGCATTGTGGTCAGTTTCTCTTGTTTCGTTACATTTTAAACAAATTGCAAACAGATATAAGCCTTACGTTGCCAGGGCTTAGCCTTATGTTGCTAATGCTAATATAGTTAGCGCTGTAGTCTCCGGGCCTTATCGCTCTTGAGACCCATCACTTCAGAGCTCCACACGCTCAGCTTTCTCATAGCTACGTGTCTTCACCTACTAACACCAATTTCCCAGTACTGTCATGATTTGTGTTGGGACAGGATTAGCAGTCTGTATACAGTGAGCATGAAATGCACATGTTGCCATTTTTATGCCTAAATCTCTGTTGCACTCGCCGCTTCAGTCTCGAGTTGTGCACGCATATGAGGCGCGCGCATGAATTCACGCTCTAGACGAGAGAAAAGCCTGGGAGGGGTTTGTGAGAGTGAGTAAGGAGCTAAGGGCGGGGCTTCCGTTTGAAACTCAACTGTCTCTCTCTCTCCTGGTTCTGAAAAAGACAATCAGGTACTGGAATTTAAGATTATGTTTTTATTCATATTTTTAAACCTCTAGAACTCGCCTTCAGAACAGCATTGCACGTTTTACAGCTTTTAAAAACATCATGTGACTAAAAGACAATGGCCGTTTCTCAATACCAAAGAACGCAAGTACGTACTTGTGTTCTTTATAAGTACGTACTTGCCGAGTACGCTGGAAGTACGGACTTGGGGAGCACGGGAGCACACAGAACGGTTTCTTGTGAATTGGAACAGCAGCGCTTGATGACGTCACCGCACAGCTCATCTTTTTCTCTCGTAATAATAAAATTATACACTGCCTTAAAATAATTATACAGTATAAAGCTTTAAACTAGTTTGTATCTTAAATATTTTAATAATGCATATTACTATTATATTACATGCTATTTTAAATTTTATAAAAAAAAATTTATGTCGTATTTTTTAACTGATTATGAATTCGAACTATGGCAGCAATTGTAGCAATAAAAACAACATTAATGGGAGACGGGACTGTGGGACGTCCCAGCTGGAGTTACTTTAGAATTTGTTGTTGTCCGCGGAGCTGTTGCTGTCGCCGCCGCTCACCTTTACCCCAGGGCCGAGGCGAAGACAAAGCTCTGATGCGGCGGAGGAGGACCGGCAAATGCTCAGAGCTTTATCGATGGCAATTTTTTCATAGCTTCTTTGCAGATTAGTTTTTCAGCACTTAATATGATAATTATAATAATTACATATATAACAGAGCAGCTGTAATGTTCTGTCACTATACATCAAGGTATTTTACTTTACAAATAAACAGAATGGACATTTAATGTAAAATATACATCAGCAACAGCAGGGTTCCACAGCACTGGGAAGTAAATTCTGAGGACTATACTAATAAATTATTTATGTATCAGGTAAATTATATCCACACCTACATTACACAACACCTGACAGGTTTATTATCTTAAACCCAACATTCATTGTTGATATTAGCTAAGCTCTCATACAACTACAAAATCTCCACAGAATCATATTTTAATAAAAGAAAAAGTAACCACTCAGATATGTAGACAAGGAAATTTATTCAGTCACATGAAAAGAAATGTGAAAGGCATTCGAAAACAAGAGACATGGGTCTTTAGCTTTGTGCTGCTGAACTACAGTGGGCCAATCTGGGCATTTTTCTCGTCTGGAGGTGACCTGCAGTGGTGGAGTGCAACAAAGTACTTTGTTACTTTACTTAAGCACAATTTTCATGTATCTATACTTACGTAACTTACTTACGTACAAAAATTTACCGGGGATACTTTTACTGTACTGCATTTTTGACAAAGTATCTGTACTTTTTACTTACTACATTTATGAGTTAGTTTGAAGTAAAATAATTTGAGGATTGGTTTAAAATCATGCGTTTTTGTTGTACCCTCACTGCAGACTCACTGTACTTAAATAAAAAAAGATGCAGTAAAGTAGTACTCCTTTAGAAACAACAGAATAATAAAGACAGAAGACCTTCAGCAAAATCCCTCACATTTAAAACATTCATGAATTCTATCTTGAATCTGTGCAAAATAATTTTACTTAAAGTAAAGTAAGTAGTTAAGTAATGAAGTAGAGTACGTCTTCCACCTCTGGTGACATGAAACGTGCCTTCAGGCCGTCCTGACCCAGCTTTCGCTGCTGCTTCAGTTGCTCCTCCATGGGAAGCCCCATGGATAAACGCATACAGATGAAGCGCTGGTCACCATTTCCTGGCCTGTGTAGTCTCCTACGTCCTGCCACAGCAGCAGCTGCAGTCTGCAGGATCATCGATGACCCCTCTTCCTTATTTACCCAAAGAGGATGAAGTGGAGCAGGTGAAGACAGTGTTTGCTGGGCACAAGGCACCCCCATGCTGTCGGTGCCATGCAAGGCCTCCCTACTGCAGAACCACAGAAGAGAGATGTTACATGAAGACATTTCCTCTCCATAATCCTACAGAGTGTGTGTAATGCAGAGGGACATTCACTGCCGCGGGATCTGTGTAGGACACACCTGTCCTTCGCTGTTCACCAGGCCTCCTGCTCAGAGAGAGGGGGGTACCTGTGCCTCCAGTACGTCATCATTGTAATGACCCCATACCATCAGCCTGAAACCAGTAAGTTACACCTACAATGACACACAAAATTCATACTTGGATTACTGTATAATATAATCATAATTTTTAAACAGTGAACATTTTTTGTGTTTGGTACAGGACAAGTCGAGGCGCGCTACAACACCACACAAAGGCCAGCAGTGTTAGAGTGCGTACCTTTGGTGCTCTGAAGACACAATGGCAGATCCATCTCAGGTTCTCTCCTAAACTCATGGAACCAGCTGCATGCCCACAACAGCTGCGTAGAGTTTAGGTGAAGAGCAGGAGGATGAAGCAGCAGCAGGACCAGGAGAGGACAGGAAGGTGCTGCAGCTGAAGACTGGGAGCTCTCCAGAACTGTCTCTGAGCCAGACTGACTATCTTCAGAGTTGCCTGGATGTCTGAGAAAACATCACTACAGTTAGCAACTTTTCAGTAATTAAAATAAAATATGTTCATTAAACTGTTAAAGTCTGTTTCTCTTGCTTCAGATAACATTGCTTTTGTTTACAAAAATCAAACCTCCCTTGGTATTTCACATGAAAACATTTAAATTAAAGATTTTGAAGTAATTTTGTAATTCTGCTCCTCTCTGATCTGAGCTGTGTGAACTAGCACAGCCTCAGTGTTCCTGCTTCTCTTCCCTCATGTCCCATCGTCTCACTGTCAGGCTCTACCCCTGTCTTTGTGGGTCGATGGCAGAATGGAAATTCATTTTAATCATAGTCATACTTCATTTCTCACATGCTATTTGATTGAAATTTAAACATTAGTCTTTTTATAACAAATAATATTACTCATAACAAGTCAAAACAAAAGAGAATAGATGAACAAAATATTGTACATAACACATTTTGCCTTAATTTACCTTGAACCTATAATTTTGAGAGAAATATTTAGTTAATATAAAATATTTACTTAATATAACGTTAATAGCATTAATATTTTTGATATACAACAAATATAGCCCACAACAAATACAAAAAACGATTATTTATTTATTTTTTTTAACCACTAAAAAGACCGCCAGAGGCAGCGGCACATTTGGAAACGACTGGCCGGACTCGGCTGTTTTGAGCTGGGTACAGTTAGCTCTGAGTGCCGCTAGCTAGTGAGGGGCGCTGGGTCCAGCCGGCGGTCAACGTCGGAACTAAATTCTCAGTTAGGGGCTATCGTTAAGAATAGAGTACAGATTTAAGATTAAAATGATAAACTTCTCGCCTCAAATCGTCTTAAAAGTTAATTTCGTGCCAAGACAGCAGTAATATTTCAACTTTAAACTTACCGCTGTGGACTTTCTCCTCCACCACGGCTGCCACCGCAAAGCATTCTGGGATAGCAGGCAGCCTCAAGTACGCACAAGTCTGCTCTGATGCAGACTCGGTAAAGTGGGCGGGGCGAGAACAACATCCGGGGATTTGATCCGTTCTCGGTCTGTGCGAACTTTGAATTGGAACAGTACTCGGTCCGCCACGGATGACATGTCACGAGTCCACGAGAACACGAGAACAGACAAGTACACATATTGAGAAACGGCCAATGTTTTTAATAGGTACTCTACCTGTGCCATAAAGTGTGCTGCCATCTTTTAAACAGAGAGGGAAAACAAGCTTTTACTTCCTTAAACTTTTTGTATGATGTCATTTTTACCACAAAAGGGCTGTACACAGTTTTTTGGATAAATAAATGAGAGCAGACTGTATGTAGAGGGCTTGTTGATTGGTCAGTGCTTCCTGAAGTGGGCGGGGG
The DNA here is from genome assembly GCA_020698575.1 of Bostrychus sinensis. NCBI lineage: Eukaryota > Metazoa > Chordata > Actinopteri > Gobiiformes > Eleotridae > Bostrychus > Bostrychus sinensis. The sequence goes on along the minus strand of CM036239.1, from coordinate 50,513,288 downwards.
TTCGTGGGAAAGGCGGAGCTTTGTGGAACTGAGCGTTCTAGGGTCTCAGAAACTCAGCGTCAGAGAATACAGGATTATTCAAACTGGCGTGAACGAAGCAAAGCACAACTCCAGGTATGTTTTTAATGAGGGAACAATATTATGACATGAGAGAAAGGTCAGAAAAGTTGATTTTGCATTATATAGCCCCTTTAAACATCTCTTCCAGATGCCTCTTGCACACCTCTCTGGGGACATGTCCCAGGTAGGAGACCCTGAGGAAGACCTAGGGCACACTGGAGGGACTTTCTCTCTCGCCTGGCTTGGGAATGTCTTGGGATTCCCCTTGAAGAGTCTGGAGGAAGTGTCTGGAGAGAGGAAAGTCTGGGGATCTCTGCTGAGACTGCTGTGTCCAAGACCCAGTCCTGGATAAATGGAAGAATATGGATGGATGGACTAGTTTAGAGTTCATAAAAACTAAATTCTGTGTCTTATATGAAGGTGGGTTCTCAGTGCTTCATGGGTGAAGGGGTGACCACCTCCATAAGTAGGAAGAGTGGGTAAGTTGTGAGATTTGGTGGGATGGACAAGAGAAATAAAAGCTCTGATATTAAACAGTAGTACAAAATCTAACTGACCAATTTACTGAGTCTAAACCTTATTTAGATAAAGATACAAGTGGTTACAGTTTAGGACCTACAAACATTTAATCTGATGTTTTTTATAGAAAAACACACAGTTTGTTCAGTAACATAGAATTTATTCATTCAAATAAAAAAAATATTCTAAATTAAAACCCAGCAAGCAAGCATGCACAAATAATTCTTCTACATTGTACACAGGAAATACTGATCTTACCTTGTTGCTCTAAATCTCACTTTTTATAAAATCCACTGAGCACCAAAGAAAATGTGGGACATTGTCTTAATAAGCGGGCAGGGGACAAATGCCTGTCTTGACTGGGCACAACCAAAAGTGAGACCGGTGCTCACATATAATGTTAAAAAAATAGTCCTTTTGGAGACTTGCAAATAACATTGGCTTAGAACTCCAGAACAGCAAAATGTTTAACAGCATCAAAATGGCACAATAACAGTGTTTAATAAGTATGTGCAGGAGTAAGATGGAATAAGAAAAAGTCTTTCACAACAACCTTTAATCCAAGGAGAAGAGATACAGTCAGGTTCAACTCTCTTGGGCTGACTGCATCAGCACTAAAGCCCAACAGAGGCTGTACTTTTTCAAAGAAATTGGTGTCTTTGAATGTACATAACAAATCACATGTAATGTTTTATTCTGCTTTTATTGATAATATGTTAACCTTTTGCAGCATCTGCTGGTATGGAAATGCCACTGAGGCACAGAAAAAGCATCTGAGGAAAACTGTGACCAAGGCCAGTAGACTGTTGAGCATCTCTCTGCCATCTCTCTGAGCAGATCTATGTCGATAGAACTGTTAAAAAGGCAAAAAAAACATCTTGTCTGACTTCAAGCATCCACTCAGCTCCTAATTTAAGCTGATGCCCTCTGGAGGAAGGTACTGTCCCCCACTGATGTCAAAAAACAGAACAAAGTTTTCATTTATTCCCCAGGCAATAAAACTGCTTAATAGTGATCCTACTACTGATGCATGTGTTCTGTTCTGTGTGAGATAGGGTTGTCTGTCAAGTTTGTTCTTAAATGTAATGTCCACTGATAATGCTGCAACCAAATTTCTCTAAGGGGACAAATTAAGTTATCTATCTATCTATAAATGAATGGCAGTGGCACATTGAGATTCTCTAGTTTTAACTTGAGTGGCCTAAAACATGTTGTATGCATGCATTATCAGGCTTCACATATTTCTCTTTCAAGTTCTTTTTCCAAGCAAAAATTTGTCAAAATACAGGAGCTGAGTTCCCTCTAAATTTCTGTGTATATACGTATAGCACCTGCTTGTGAGAAAAACAGGTAAATTTCACAGGTACCCATTTTCACCTGGTTACATATACAATTTGAATACTACATTATAGTATTACATAATCACTGTAACCATCACAATGAAGATCTGAGAACAATTTAGTTTATTAATGTAATAATGCAAATTCCTGTGCTCAAAAACATTTTTTTTTTTACCCAAAGACGTGGCTTTGGCTGCCATTCTGTACTCACGGCATCTCTGTCCACCACAAATCACACAATCACACACTAATACATTCATACACCAGTGCCACAGACACTGAAGGCAAGGAAGGTGAAGTGTCTTGCCCAAGGACACAACAGCAGTCTGCAATGCTGGTAGCGGGGGCCGATCTGCCAACCTTCCAGTTATTTGGCCAGTGGCTCTACCTACTGAGCTACTGCTGATGGAGCACTGCCACATGTGTGGTATTTTTTTCAATAATATGCACAACATTTTACATAATGCACCTTTAACTATCAACACTCTTTGACAGAGACACAATGGTGACAGAGCAGTCGTCCTCCTCCATGCCAAACCCAGGGTACAGCGGCTCTGTAAAAGTACTATTAAATGTATACAAATGCTGAAGCGCCCCTGCACATACACTATAGTAGGACAGAGTACCCGCGGACCAGTCCAAATACACCCGTATCCTAGGAGAGGCCCCCTTTGGTGCTGCTATCTCCACTTTCTGTTCATCATGTTGGGCACTATAGTGATCCCCAGAGCAGTACGGACTCCAGGACTGATCCGTGGAACCAAACCCACACAGATAGGGACTGGCCTGTCTGCGGATCCCCCTCTGGGCCACAGCGATGTCCACCCAGCGCCCGGTCCACTCCACCTCCCAGTAGTGACCTCCCGGCTGTGTCCCGCGAACCCACATGACCCGTCTGCCCCCCTCGTAGACCAACAGGGATTTTGAGGCGGTGTCTGTGTTCAAGGTCAAGTCACTGGCATCTGAAAAATGACAATGGAAAATAAAATCCTAGGTTTAAGTTTTCAGGGAAACATAATCTTCAAATATGTATATTTCTGTGAAAAGAACTCAAAACATGGCTGGCGTGGCTAAACGGGAGAACCAGGAGATTTCCCTGGTGGGCCAGCTCAGTTTGAGGGCCCCTAGAGCCGCTGTACGTCAGTGCTCAAGGATCAGTGGCTGTGCACTGTACAGTCCTGGCTCAGCTGTGAGTTTGTGCTACTTCGTGATCTGAGGGCCGTCCTCCCGTTCCCTTTCAAACACTGAGCAGTGACTGCTGTTCAGGCTCTGTCAGGGACACTCAGCTGTTTCTGACTGGATGCTCTCCACAGATGCTTCCTTACTCGCCCTGTCATTTATATTTTTGTCAAAAGAAAAGCCAACAGAGTCTGATGGTCCATTACCAGAGTGTGGTGAGTTTACACAGTGGGTCCTACTGATGGACAGACAGCAGCTCCACTCCTGAATCCTGGAGGTGGGTGTGGCTCAGGTCAAGGAATTTTAGTTCAGAGAAACCAGAGCCCAACACTGAGGCCACAGAAGGACAGCCTGTGGAGACAGACCTTTAGTACTGATAAACATTGTACAAGGTCAGAGCTGCATCTGTACAAACTGTTCCTAAGAAACATAAACAAGTCACCAAAACCATCAACAAAGAAGTACTTTTATGTGTTCTTAGTATTTGGATTAAGATGTATAGCTTAAAGAGTAACTGAAGCCTACAGTATACTCTGCTTACTTCCAGATCTGGAAAATGCAGAAAAAGTAGGCAGAAACCAGACAGACTGGAAGAACCAAGGCTGGAGCAGGGCCTGGACCTGTGGCTGACAGATGTCAGAGCCCTATAATGGATCTGTTAAATTATTATTTTTTAAGTCCCTTTTGACTTCCATCATTCTGTAGCCTTTTCTGTCAAACTGTCTTATGGCAGCTGCATGGATGTATTTTAGAACTGGATAGTGAATGACGTCACTGTCTGACTGTTGTTGTTTTCAACAGCTGTGCTGATTAACTTGTGATGCCAAAAAAGTTTTTTTACTTGCAGATTAAGATTACTTTATGAGTATCTATTAAGTATTTTACAACTTTAGCCTTTTATCAGATTTATGGACTTTACTTCGGTTACATGTTTTGGGTATAACTTATTTTGTTCTTATTTCATATTAAGCACAAATATAGATTTCAAGACACAGTTTGGAGCGTTTTATTTATTTTTTATTAAAAAAGAGCTAACATTACAGTAGCACATTAGTCTCTCTGTATTGATAGGTCTTTGATGCACCTCCCTGCACTTTGTGACAGTAAAATACTCCTAATGCACTGAGCAGTAAACACTATTTCTGCTTTAGTCTTGCTGCTCCTCTGGTGATCGTTTACCTTGTGAGTTACAGGAATGTTTGTGGAGGTGGGCGTTTCCTTTTCATAGTTTTTCAGTAAGGCTCAATTGAATCCTCTGCTTTAATGCGCTGCTTACACACAGTGTTAGCGTGACTCATTCAGTCTGACTGGAGTTAGCTTCTTACCTCGATAGTGTTAAAATTACTATAGCATTAACATTTCAGTGTAAAAATGAACACAGCACCATGACACTGGTGAACAATGCCACACATGACCTGATGTGTTATAGCATAAAAAAAGCTGCATTTTATTGCTCTCCCTCCCATTGTTAAATGGGTATTAGTTGAAACATTTTCTTCTTTAATGTCACTTTAGTGAACAGGAATAATGGCGAAAGCTGATTGATCTGTTGTTAAAAAGAATTAAATAAAAGCTTTTCTTTTAATGTTTTTTTTAATAAAGTGATTTTTTTTTTTAAAGCTGTACTTACACTTCAATTATAACATGGTCCTGTCCACAAGGTACAACCATGACTCAGAGGAACAGTGACACACGACTCCAGCATCTGGAACTGTGAGAACTGTTGTCCTTTACTTTTTAAAGATTTGTCTGGTGCTTGTCAGAGTCATCTTTGCTGACCAGCTCACTGGGGCCTGTGGTAAGAAGGGTTCACATGGGCCCATTATAATAAAAAAATAAGAATAGGGACCATGTCTGGGCCCCTCTGACCTTGAGGGCCAGAATAACAGAGCCCTTTGCCCCACCCTCGGTCGATGGGCCTGCATCTTTGCACCATGACTGATGTGGACAGGACCATGTCATATGTTAGCTGTTTAGTCTGTTTTGCTTCAATTGTAAAGTGGTCAAGTCCACTCAGAGACTCACATGACTCAGAGGAGCAGTGGCACACATTACCACTTGCATTAAGTGTAGCTCTGTGTTTTTTTTCATTTAAAAAAAAAATTGTCTGACCCTTGTTCACACCATGACTGATGTGGAGAGGACCATGTTATATATTGTAGGTTAAGTACAGGTGAAACTTTTTTTCTTTAAATGTACCTCTAAGAGACACAATTTAAAATACTTATAAATAAGTGTTTTTCATAGCAACAGTGTAATGATGGGAGTCAGTGTCTTAAAATACAGTCCCTCTTATCTTAAAGACATGACATCATGTGCGGCATTGTTCACCAGTGTCACAGTGCTGTGTTAAGAAATTTCAAAACTAAAGTAAAGAGCAAAATATACTCTGTACTTTAGTGTTGAAATTTTTGTGTAACATTTATTTATATAGTCTTACATTTAATGTAACACTCTATAGATGAGAAACATATGTACACTGACAGTGATAATTTAACACTTGACAATTTTCTGTGCAGAGTGGTCTTTGTGTAAAGGCTTAAGCCTAGACGCCTATGTTTACATGAACTCTAGCTAGAAGCCGAGCCATAAGCCTGGCTTTTCTGAGCAACTTTTGAGGAACAGCCCTCAGGCCTATTTTAGTATACACCATTATTCACCCCATAGGCCTGTGAAAAGACACTAACTCCAGAGCATGTGGTTATATTAGCATACATAAACAAAGACACATAAGTTACCGCTGCTGCTGCACGTAGCACTATGCTGTTTGTTTTGGCTAAACTGCTGCCTCAGCCAAACAAGGACATTACTAACGTAAAGTGACTCCTTTCTTTGAGATTATTAGTGTTTTTAGAGTCTGCAGAGTCTCCACAGTCAGTCACTATTTAAGCTGCTCTGGAGCTAGCTGCAGCTTTAGCCACAACACAGGAAACAGTGGCACTTGGAGGACGTTCATTTCTGCTAAATCCAAATTTACAATTTGACTATTTTTGACATCGTGCAAAATTAAAAATGCAAATGAATTCAATTAATTCAATTCATCGCCCAGCCCTGCTTTCATGTTACTTTTGCGTTGTGCGGCCTATAGAGCAAGTGCACTGTGGCCCTCGAGCAAGCGTGCTATTGTTTCAAGTACCAGCTGATTTCTTCTGACCAATGGGCATGATGGCAGGCTAGAGCAATGTGCTCGCGTACCCCTATGGGTCCCTGTAACCCCGGTTGGGAAACACTCGTGTATATGACAGTGTAGTATATGACTCCCACCTCAGTATCTCCAGGTTACATTCTTTAGAAAGGCCGACACAGAGGAGCTGCATCTGTAGGTCAAGCAGGTCACTTCCACTCAGATCTAACTCTTTTAATTCAGAAGAGCCACAGCTGAGGACAGAGGCCAGGTCTTCACAACATTTATGGAGATTACACTCATATAACCTGTGGATCGAAGTATATTTACATAGGTTAGATAGTACTGACAGTGGATACTTTTCTGTGATAATGTAAGTTATGTGGTATGGTCGGACCTTAGTGTTTGCAGTTTACAGAAGGGAGTTTTCAGCCCCAGACACAGAGGCTGGATGTTTCCTAGGTTATTTCCACTGAGGTCCAGCGCTGAGCCAATCACAGTGCAGCATTTCTGAGTCAGGTCACAGCAGCTCAGCCTTAGAGTAAATAAAAGAATAAAAAGGTTGTGAATCATGCAGCAAATGGGATACTTAGAAATCTGGAAATACTTTTAGTCTAATGTAAAAGTGAGGGGAAAATGTTAAGTTAATGAGCTTTAGTGTACCTTTCATTAGTCATTAATGGGAACTAACTATGCAGTCTTTAAGCTTTTTATAATAAATTTAGACACCTTTGCATAAGTAGTTGACATTTTATAACATAAAATATATTTACTATAACAATTATACAATCATTGAAAACTATGTCATGAAATTTATCCTTTTTTGAGGAGCTGTTACTTTGACTTAGCAAAAAACGCTTGGTTTAGGTGCCTATCGCTCCTGGCTGACTCTAGGCCTTTGGTGGCCCTAAACAAGATTTTGTTTGTGGCCCACCAAATGATACATGCACATATATAGACAGTATATAATATAATACAGATAAAAAATGAATTAATCACAAATCTCTTACTTTATTTGAACAAGGTTTATTGTAGCAACTAAACCAATTAATAAATATTTCTGAAGAATAAATAGGAATAAAGGAGTGAAAAATAATAAATAAATCACAAACAAAAATGAAATGAAAATCTCCAATTTTCTTTTTTTCCATCCTTCAGCACCACTTCTAAATTTTCTTTTAGGGCCCATTTGAGTGTTTAATATTTCTTGGGTTTAATATTTTAAGTTGCAAATCAACATGAACTTCAAAAAGGCCACTAGTAATTGAAAATGAAAACAGTGTGCATCTAAATTGTGGTCAGAACCTTTCTGATCATGTGCCCCCCCCTACTGGTGGTGGCCCTAAACAACCACATAGAGTGTTTATGCCATGAGCCAGACCTGCTGTCGCTTTAAGGCCCTGTTGGCCCCGCCCATCTACAGACACTAGTCTTTTGATCACCTCCTCTGAGTGGACACGTGAATAAAGTTGGGAGGATTTGAGTTCAGACATGAGAGTGCTTGTCTTGAATGGTGAGGAAAAGACAGAGCATGATATAATTGCTAATTAGCACAGCCAAGGGTGCATCCAGCCACCCTGTGAAGGAAAATTAATTTCGGCCGCTTGTATCTGGGATCTTGTCCTTTTGGTCCTGACCCAAAGCTCATGACCATAGGTGAGAGTAGGAACGTAGATCGACCGGTAAATCGAGAGCTTTGCCTTTCAGCTCAGCTCCTTCTTCACGACAGAATGATATATCGACCGCACTTACTGCAGACGCTGCACCGATCCTTCTGTCAATCTCACGCTCCATCCTTCCCTCACTCGTGAACAAGACCCCGAGATACTTAAACTCCTCCACTTGAGGCAGGAACTTTTCTCTGACCTGAAGAGGGCAAACCACCCTTTTCTGGTCAAGAACCATGGCCTCAGACTTGGGTTGTGGGTTCGAGCCTCAGGTCGACCAACACACCATCACACGAACTCTCTGGGTGGAGTCTGCATGTCCTCTCCGTGTTACCGTGGGTTCTCTCCGGGTTCTCCGGCTTCCTCCCACCGTCCAAAGACATGCATGTGTTAGGTGAATTGGTGACTCTAAATTGACCCTAGTGAATGAATGTGAGAGTGAATGGTTGTCTGTCTGTGTTCATCTCTGTGTCAGTCCTGTGACAAGCTGGCCCCTGTCCAGGGTGTGCCCCGCCTAAGGCCCAAAGTTACTGGGATAGGCTCCAGTCACCTGTGACCCCTAACGGGAATAAGCGGTAGAAAATGAATGAGTTGGGACTTGTTAGACCTGAGCTGAGATGAGATACACAGTTCAAGCTCTTTCAGATAAGATGAATTTAAAACCAAATTCGCACAGCATTTGTCATTTAACGTGCACTGTTTCAACCTGTAAAAGAGAATAATTCCAACATTAGTATGTGTTATTATGGTCAAGTGTTAAGAATTTAAAAGGTATAGTACCTGAGTGCTTTCAGTTTGCAGTTATGTTGTGTCAGTCCCACACACAGCGCCTTTAAACCAGATTCATGGAGGTCATTAAGCCTTAGGTCCAAGTGTCTGAGCCTGGTCCAGTTTGTACTGAGGACTTCAGACAGTGTTTCACCACACTGCATTCAGTTTACACTTCTGCAACCTGAAAGAGATTTAAATCACAAGCTTCATTTGAAGAGGTTAATGAGTTAAAAAAAGCTATAAATGTTGTTACTTTAGGTCACTGTAAGACTGGTAACACCAGGGTTGGTTTTCTTATGGTTTTATTCTAAGTATTAAAGGTACACTCAAGCTTTGAATAATCTGTATGTAATCCACGTTTTGCTGGTTATACGTATAACCAAGCTTCATATAATCTTTATATATTCATTATAGTAAAAAACTTCAGTGCTGTAAGTGTTTGCAGTGTCATAATAATGTCATGTGTTCATCTTCATGCATTTTTGGAGAAATGTGCGATTTTGTAACTGTGAGGGAAACACACTGGGCCTCATCTGTAGATAAGATAAAACACACACAGAGGGATAGAGTTTAATTCAGGGTTCCTGATTGTAGTTTAGTGTAACTGCCACTAGGGGGTGCAGTTTAGTGGGTGTGGTTAAATGATGACATCAGAATAAAGGGCAACACAACATGATGGGCGTGTCACAGGCTACTCACATTACATCATGAGTTGTAAATTTCCACTAATTAATGATTTTTTATATCTCTACAATAATGACCTTGAAGAACTTTTGTGGATGTGACAAACTGAGCGTCTGCAGCAGGAGCAGGGGTTGGCACCAGCTCAGTTGGGATGGTCCCATATGTATGTTTACAAATTAAATTAGAGTAGCAACTGTCTAGACGAATAATAACTTGTTATTTTCAAGGAGATATGGAAATTAGTGTTATTAGAAAAGTATAAAAGATCATGTTTGGATGAGCTCAGGGGCTTTTGTGGGGACCGGACATGAGCTCTGTTTGTTGTGTCATGCCATAAACTTTTCTGCGCTGGACTCTTTCTCGTCTGCTCCTTGTTTTTGGACATATTATGTATTTTTTATTCTACACATTACGGGTCTTATTTAGAGCTAAGCTGTAAGCATTATAGGTCAACGGATATAGGTTTTTCTGTGGCTGATGCTGATACCAATTATTTAAATTCAGAGCAGTTGCTGGCCAATTTGAGGGCCATTTATCTTAATTTTATGAAAGAAATTAATATAATATAACCATTTGTTTTAGTAATACTAAAACGTAAACAAATGTGTTGGAATGTGACAATGACAACAGTTAAAGAAGAGTTTTTTTTTTGAGAAAACCAATAAGCTTCAAGGTTCTATACCAGAGAAACAAGCAAAATGTTTCTGTTGCTATTTTGAGATTTTCAGGCTAAAATTCAATTCAACTTTATTGTCCCAAAGGGAAATTTGTCTTGGGCTCACAGTGCTGCCCGCAGCTGCAGATTACATACAATCACAATCATCACAACAACCGGACAACAGTCAGTCAGCTCAAATGCACTTTTTAATACACAGAAATATGGCTATGCACTCCCTTAGTACAGAACCAATCGGTACAGTACTCCAAATAAATACAGGTGACAAAAAAAGTAATGTACAGTAGCTACACAAGTAAAAAGATTTAAGGATAAAATCACAAAAAAATAAATAAGACCTTATTCCAGTTGTAAGTAATACACAATAAAAATAGAATAAAAACCACCATTAAGAAAATAAAGTGGCTCCTACCTGATGTTAGGAAGGTTTGTTTAGTAGGGCAACAGACGTCGGAATAAAAGATAATTTATATCGATTGCTTTTGTATTTGATTGCTCGATAGCGCCGCCCTGAAGGTAAAATTTCATATTCCCCATGCAGTAAGTGAGAAGGTTCATTTATGATTCTTTTAGCCTGTCTCATGACAGAAGTCTCAAAAATTACTTGTAAGGAAGGGTACTCTTTCCTTCCCATGACATTCATTGCATTTTTGACGAGTCTTTCAATTTTAGTTTTGTACTGAACAGTAAGTGACCCAAACCAGGCAACCATGCCGTATCTGATCAGGCTCTCAAGCACTGCATTATAAAAACGAGTCATGATCTTCATGCTCACACCAAACAGTCTGAGTCATCTTAAAAAGTGAAGCCTCTGAGACAGCTTACAACATAAGAAATCAACATGCACATTCCATTTCAAAAGCTTGTCTACATAGACACCCAGATATTTGAAAGATTCCACCTGTTCCATCTCCCTGCCTCCAATGATTACAGAGCCATGGGGCAGCAGTCATCTGGGGTCAAAGACCATTTCTTTGGTTTTTACCGCATTAAGAGTCAGATGGTGCTCTGAGCACCAGGACTGAAAGGAGTCAATTTCATTAAAATATGTGGCTGGAGAATCACCAACTCTCAGTAAACTCAGAATGATGGTGTCATCTGAAAATTTTAGAATTTTGTTTTTTGGCAGACTGCTTCTGTATTCATTGGTGTATAAGGTAAACAGGATAGGAGAGCTTATGGCTCCTTGTGGCACCCCTGTGCTACAAGTTTTTACTCTAGACAGAGTACTGTCTACCTTTACTTGTTGTGACCTATTTTTTTAAAAGGAATAGAACCACTTTAAAAGACAAGAGCTTACATTTAAGTCCATGCGTTTTTGTACAAGTAGATGAGGATGAACTGTATCAACTGTATCAGAGCTAAAGTCAGCAAATACAACACGCACATAACTCTGCATTCTATACATCTTTACAGATCATATGAGACATGCTGATAATAGCATCTGTAGTGCTAAACCCTTGTCTATAAGCGAAATTGCAAGGGATCAAGAAAAGCTGAGACTTCAGATTTGAGTCTATTCACCATTATTTTCACAAAACATTTCATGATAATGCTTGTCAAGGCCACGGGCCTATAGTCTTTATTTGAGGCTGGGCAAGAAGTCTTTGGAATAGGTATTATCATTGACCTTTTCCAGGACTGTGGAACAGAACAGCTCTTAATAGACAGCTGAAATATTGAGCATCAGGCCTCAGATAGCTCCTAAGCACACTTTTTCAATAAGAAGGCTGACAGGCCATCTGGACAAGCAGCTTTCTTTTTTGAGACTCTGCCAAAGATGTCTTGAACACACTGGTTATCAATTTTAAAGCTGTAAGTGTCATTTTGAGAGTTGGTGTTAGCAAAAGTGGCAAAATCACAATCATTCTGTGTGTCAAATCTTAAAAAGAAATCGTTTAGATTATTAGCACATTCCTCGTCATTCATGGTGATCAAATTTTGTTTGTTCATATTCATGTATGTGATCTTTTTCACTGAGTTCCAAAGGTTTTTTTTTTGTCCATGCAACTAAAACTCCTTTCTAAGGACTCCCTTTCCTTTTCCCTTACTTCCCTTGGTACAGTATTAAGTTCCTTCTGTGCTATGGCTGCACCAGCTCTGTCCTTATTTTTAAAAGCCAGACGCTTTTTGTTAATACTATCTTTAACATCCTTAGTTATGTGTGGCTTATTGTTTGGAAAGTGAAAATTTGCAATGTCCATGCAAAAGTGAATGTACTCTGTTATGGTCTCTGTAGCTTCATTTAATTCCAGGTAATGGAAAGTGCTCCAGTCTGTGTGGGAAAAGCAGCCCCTCAATGTTTCCACACTGTCCTTTGTCCACTGCAGCACTGTCTTGAGTTGTGGCTTTGATGATTTAAGCACAGTTCTATGTGGGTATGAGATGGACAGTGGCATGGTCTGAATTTGCAAGTGGAGGGAGTGCCTTTGCTCTGTACGTATTCTTTATGTTACCAAAGCACTAATCCAATACCTTATCCTTCCGGGTGCCGCATTTGATGTATTGATAAAATCCAGGAAGCTCCAGGCGACATTGGTTAAAATCCCCAAGTATGAAGACTGCGGCCCCTGGAGTATGCTGGAGTTCATTATGGACACACTCGGCCAAGTGATTTGCTGCCTTCCTAGCATTCCCGTTTGGAGGAATATATGCGGCACAGATTATGACATTGCCAAATTCCCGTGGTAAGTAGAAAGGCCGCATAGACATACACAATACTTCCATATTCAGGTTGCATGACCGATTTCTGATTGTCACTTGTTTGCACCATGCATTTTTAACGTACACACAAATCCTGCCACCCCTGGACTTCCCAGAGGATGCGGTCCTGTCTGCCCTCACACAAGAGAATCCCTCGATTTGGAGTAAACTGTTTGGTATATCTGGCCGGAGCCACGTCTCAGTCAAAACCACATGACTCTCTGTATTCGTGACAGTGACAACTGTTTAAATGCAGTTTGACCAATTTTCAGGACAGTGGCCGCACATTGCTCAAGATGATCGAGGGAAGCGGTGGTTTATTACCCCTTCTCCGGAGCTGCTGCCTTACGCCTCCGCGTCTGCCTCGCTCGCGCCGCTTTGTCCCGGTCACATGCTTCCTCCTCACCTCCACAGGTAGTCTGTTTGGAAGCGGGCTGCCTTTGTGTTGGAGGGCCAGCAGAAACTCCCTCGAGTAGGCAGAAGTGCAGGCCATTGCTTGCTGATGTTGAGGAAAACGAGGGCAAAGACTTGCAAAAAACTTCGCTAACTGCCCAGAGCAGCAGCAACAGGATGGTAAGTAACCTCATAGCTCGGCGTGGTGGCTAGCTATGCTATTTGGCCATAGCCCACAGTAAAAAGGAGGGAGCAGTTGTGCAGTACAATAACAATAACAATAACAATAAGGAAAAGTAAAAAATCGGCAGCCACAGCACAAGAGCCCAGGTCGCCACGGTGCCCCGCCACCGGAAGTGTGAAAGAAAATAAAGCGATCTGGGATGTTTCCCATTAACAGTAGAGTAAGAGCCCAAACTGCTACAAGATGGTTGGGGAAGCTGGGTTCCTTCAGTCACATGGTTGTCCAAACGTGCAAAAATTGGCCAATTGCCAATTGACCCTAAAATGCAAAAATGGGCCCGATTTATGATCGACCTCTAAAATGCAATCCTATAATCATGCCAATAGCTTGATAAGGCAGTCCAAGTGCTTTGTATGACTTTTAGTGTCCCTTGTGCTCCACACAGGCTAATGGTGCATTTATACTGTACGTTATCTGGGTATTGACCACCACAAAATGTTTGTAATGAGAAATGCTAATAATCCCAGCTCATTAACTTTGCAAACATTCTTTTCATTATTAATATCAAGGCTAACATTAAAATGCATTAAATTTTTTGGTAACACACAAACATATCAGAAGCTGTAGCAAGCAAGGCTAGGAGTAAGACGTTTAGATGGATTTTAAGTCTCTGGGTATAATCAGACTGGTAGTATTTCGTATTGCATCTCGTCTATCGCTAAATGTAGCTGTTAAGAGAGTTCAAGAGAGATTAAAAAACATATTTCATAATATTGTGTCTGCTTTGTGGAATTAGCTTCTGAAATGCATGTTAATGCATTATCAGGTTATTAGTCATCCTATCTAATTCTTTATGACCCTAGGTACATACTGTATAAACACCTTTTTGTAACGTATGTTAATATCTACTGGATGTACCATAGCACTGAAAGTCTTGGATAAGAAACCCTTTTCCTACCATCACTGCCACATTCTCGATAATTACAATCTACTGAGACAAATTTTAAACAATTTAAATCTGCCTGTCTGGTTTATAAAGTCCTACATGGTTTGGGCCTCCAACATTGAATCACTTTATCAAACAGATTTACTATACCGTACTGAAGTACAATGTACTCTTCACGAGTAACTGGAGCCACTGTTAGAGGTGATTGTGAGCTCACATTTAGGCGAACATCATTTTCTCAAAATGTCCTGTCATTTCAGGGCTCAACCTTCTGGAACAGCACATCTCTCTCAGTGAAGGAAGACACGAGTTTTGTTACCTTCAAAAGAGAATTGAAACTGTGGCTGAGAGCCACTCAAACATGTGATCATGTGTGACCTGGAATTTATACAAACAATGTTTTATAATGAAATAATTTTTACAAGATGGGCCTTGTACAATATCCGTAGTTATTCTCACTATGACTCAAGCACCTTTTTCAAGGGATTCTGTGCAATAATTAAGTGCAATATACAGGAGTATATAAAATAGAGATGAAATTAGTGTAATAAAAAAGGTAATACAACTGATAATGAATTCTTGTAACTTTTCCTTCTTCATCTAATGGTGTGTAACTGACTGTAATGACACTGACCATGTTTTACTCTGTGGTGTCTGTATTTGTCATTGCTGTGGTGTGTGTTGTCCTTCTGTGTCAACTGTCTGTATATTTCTCTCTTCTATGGAAATAAGCCCAAGGCTATAATCTGGCAAATTTACATTAGTTCTAATGTTTATGAATATGCAGTGTCCCCTTTCTTAAATAAGTAAATAAAACTGTACACACCTTAAAAGCTCCAATTTACAGTGCTCACACAGCAGCCTCAGTCCTGATTCTCTGATGTTGTTCTCACTGAGGTCCAGCTCTTTGAGATGAGACGCCAAGGAGTTCAAAGTCGAGGCTAAAACGTCACAACACGATTCAGTAAGATTACTGTGATCCAGTCTGGAAAACGGCACGAAGAATACTGTTAAGATTTTAAACATGTACTCATACAGAAAGTGTAAGTAATGGGGAGTTTGAGGAAAATAGTTTAAGCATCTAACAGTAAATATATATTATTAAGGATTTTAATACACTGGTACAGGACACACTCATTGGCCATTTAATTAATGGCTTCTGGACAAATGATGTATTGTAGCACTGGATGTCTTGTTGTGCAACACAAAAAAGAAAAACATAAATAGAAAAAAGAAAAGAGAATTGAAATGTGGGTAAATATTCCTAATGCAAGACAAAATGTTTAAAGAGGCCGAGATAATTGCTGGTTCACATCGGTCTATAGCTAGAAGTTTATGGTAACGGTCCCGTTTTATGCGTTTTCTAAGGGTTTTTGAAATAGACAACCTTGCATTAGTATTTGACGTTTTATAATTTAAAATAATGTATATAGGGGTGTAATGATACATTTACTATGTTGATGATTTATTTTTTATTCAGATGATACAACTATATTTTTATGCATCACCTTGTGTCAAATCGTATACTTTTCTAGGTAGTGTATATCGATAGCCATGAAAAAAAATGCATAATATAGGAAACATTGATATTAAAAATCCTCATGTTAAAATAAAACCAGATACTTTTTTAATGTAATTTTTGTATTTTTAATGAAATAAAATATTACATTCAACTTTCCTTTGCTCTCTGTCTGATGCATATAATGAGCCCCGGTCACAATGCTGGATTTGACAGTATACTATTATCATTTTTGCCAAAAAGTTGCTTTATTGATTGTAAGCTGTTAAAATTTTATTGTAGATTTTACAGTAACTTACTGGAAGCTGGTTGCCAGTGAGTTACTGTAAAATCTATTACAGTAGTGTTACTGTAGACTGATTTTACAGTATTACTGTAATCACAATCACAGTAGTTCTACTGTAAAAATTATTTTACAGTATTACTGTAATAATACAATATTATTACAGTTTTATGTTTTACAGTAATTACTCCAACCATTGTCTCCAACCAAGTCTGTCTTGATTTTTGTCAGTTTATTAAAAATAGCACATTTTTAGTCTTACACAGTTGATTGGATAAAAATACATAAAGAAGTCTGCCATAAACAGAATCATTAAAGATGTAGAACATCAAAATTAATATAACATTACTTGTAATAAATAAATTTGTATGGCCTCATTAAACACAGTGAATGTTGTGCATGGCAGATGTAACAACTAAACTAACTTCAGCCATGGAAAAGGTGGCACTTTGGCTATAATTCCTGCCTCACATTGAACATTGAAAAGACTGCAGTTATGTATTTCACAAACTAAAGGACAGAGCAAGGACATTACACTGTAACAGTTAATGGGGAACCAATCAAAATAGTAACTGAGCATAAATACCTCAGACTTACGCTTGATCCCTCTCTTGACTTTAAAAAACATATAAAAAGAATAACAAAAACTCTTAAGTTTAATTTTAAGTTTAATTAGGAACTCACTTTCAACTGAAGCCGCCAAAAGCTTCCTCAATGCCATGATACTATCACACCTCTCTTACTGCATAACTAGTTGGTCCCAAATAAATAAAACTAATCTCAAACAACTAGAGTCTATTTATAAACAAGGCTTGAAAATACTGGACAAAAAACCTTTCAATATCATCATTGTAACATACTTGATAAATATAATATGTTAAACTTTGATAATTTTGTCTCCTTCTCCTATGTCCAATTGATCTTCAAGATTGTCCATAACTTGGCCCCTCCAACACTCAAAGCATTCATTCAGCTGTCGGCAGATACGGCTTCAAGAGTAACCCGAGGTACCACAAGAGGATTGTGTAACATCCCTAGTTCTAGAACTGCTTTTGCTCAATCCGCGTTCTCATTTAAGGCTGTTAAACAATGGAGCGCACTCCCATCTGAGTTGTTGAGCTTAAACAGTTGTTCAGCCTTCAATACAGAGGTGAAAGCATGTTTTTTAGAAAACCAAACATGTAAGCACAATTAAGAATGAATTGTAAGACCGGAATGTGAATGTTGACTTTGCAATGAATGTGTTTTTAAATACACATTTTGCTAGCTGGTGAAAACAGTTTGTGTGAATGGGTGTATGAACGTGTTGTATGTGTTGGTGAGTTTGGATAGATGCTGCATGTGGAAGCAACAGGGGTTGTGGCTTTTATATCTTGTTGTATATATGTAAATATTCCTTGTTGACCTCTCCCCCTGAGGACTGCAGATGGAAATTAGCTGTAAAGCTAGAGTCTGGTACAAGCATCTCTGCCATTGTGCCTAATGCAATAGTACATTGTCCTAAAAAATGAATAAATGAAATGAAATGACAGAGAGGGGAAATTGTGCGGAAAAGCTAAAGGTGGTGGCCTTGCCCTGCTGGTGAATAATAAATGGTGCAATTCCGTTCACATAACCATGAAAGATAAGAGCTGTTGTTGTTGAACTGTTAGTGGTTGGTTTAAGACCTTACTATCTGCCACGAGAGTTCTCCCACGTCGCCGCCATTATTGTTTACATTGCACCACGGGCAGAACCTACTGTTGCGTGTGACGTCATTCAGGAGACGGTCGGGAGAATTCAGTCGCTTCATCCTGATGCATTAATTGTTATATCAGGGGATTTTAATCGAGTGGATGTAAGCTCTCATTTAGGGGGATTTACACAGTATGTCAATTGCCCCACACGGCATAACAATACATTGGATCTTTGTTATGTAAACGTCAAAGATGCCTATAATGTAATGGCTATGCCCCCTCTAGGTAAGTCTGATCATAACTTATTTTATCTCAGACCATCTTATAGACCTTGTGTGATGAGACTGCCTACAACCAGTCGTTCAATTAGAAGGTGGACTCCAGAGGCCAGTGAAGCTCTGAGAGCCTGCTTTCACTCTACTGACTGGAATACGCTTCTGGACACACAGGGATCTGAAAATGGCATTGATGGGGCAGTGGACTGTGTCACCGATTACATAAATTTCTGCACAGATGTCCCTGTTAGAACAGTTTGTTGTTTCCCAAATAACAAGCCGTGGATTTCAAGCAGCATTAAAGGCCTCTTGAATCAAAAAAAGGAGGCTTTTAAGGCTGGGGATCGGGACAAGGTCAGGAGTGTGCAACATGATCTGAAAATCAGCATAAGGCAGGCCAGGCGGGACTACAAGGAAAGGCTAGAGAGAAAACTGCAGCACAACAGCACAAAGGAAGTGTGGAAGGGCATGAGAGCCATTACTGGCTACAAGGAGAAGGGAAAAATGACACATGGTGATACTGATATGACCAATGAGTTTAACTGCTTCTACAGCAGGTTTAACTCTGCATGTGCCCTTGTCAGAAGTGGTGTGCATGCATTTGGTTTATGGCCTACATGGAGCTTAATTGATTTGCAGAGTTCCTTTTTTGTGTGCTGTGTATTTTATTGTGCATGGACCTTGTTTGTAGACTTTGAGCTCAAAGAATGGGCGTTATGTAGACACGCCCACAGACAATCTCTCTGGCTGACCCCGTAGTATTACTATTGGCGGCCTTATTGGGGCCCAAAGTATAAAAGTGGACCTGAATGCGCCCTGGGGGAGGAGGGATCTCGCGAGAGTCGAGAACACGGAAGCGAAAGTGGTGACCCAGGACCTGAGGTGACAGCAGAGGACGAGAGAAAGGAGGCTGTGAGCCTGGAACAGCTAAATACCTGAAAGATCCGGTACCTGGCAGTGGGGATTCAACGTGCTTTTCAGATAAGTTAAAGGGACACATCTTGACTAGACGCACCTGTATGTGCATGCTGATATTGTGCGTGATTGTTAATCGAACACAGCTTTCCCTGGTTCACAGCGCAGGTCACACCGAAGAGGCTGGATTGGACCAGGTGGGACAGAGATGAGTGCAGAGGACTTGCATTCTGGAGTGTGGATACAACGCGTCTTTCAGATAAGTTAAAGGGACGCGACCTAATTAGACTCACCTATTGTATGCAAGCCATTGTGCGTGGTTACTGATCGCACACACTTTCTTGTTCCATAGCGCCGTCGCGCAGAAGATTCGGGGCCAGACGGGACAGGCGGCGAGGATGGGGAACCTGCACCCAGCGTGTCTTGGGATAAGCTGAAGGAAGCTGTGCCGGGTTCTGGACTTTGAGCTGGAACTGTACTGGAGGAGATTGTTCTGGGCCAGGATTTACAACCTTCCCCCTGCATGTGAAACCCTAGATTTAAGAACTATTGTTCTTAAATCTATTTATTGTGACGCCCTCTTTTAAAATAATTTTTTTAAGTTTTTACTTTGGGTGGTCTTTTAGCAAACAGTGGAAAACTGATTAAGACTAATAAATTGCTTGGGAAATGTACCTGACCCCTGTGATTACTTAATTGTGGAAGTGTATTGGTGATCCTGAACCTGAGTGGTTGACACCCTCACACCATGTCTACCCAGCGGCTGTTCCACCTCTGCTGCTGTGACCTCCTGCTCTGCTCCATCCAGTGGCTGTTCCACCTCTGTTGCTGTGACCTCCTGCTCTGCTCCACCCAGCGTCTGTTCCACCTCTACTGAGGGAGAACCTTCTGTGTACCATCTCTCTGTTGATGAGGTGCGTGCTGAGTTGAGAAGGGTGCATCCTGGAAAGTCCACTGGTCCTGATGGGATAGCACCACAGCTTCTTGAGAAGTGTGCTTCGGACCTGGCTATGCCTCTGCAAAACATTTTCAATCGGAGCCTCCGAATTGGGCAGGTCCCTGTATGGTGGAAAACTTCCTGCCTTGTGCCGGTTCCCAAAGTAGGGAGGCCAGCTGGGGTTAAGGACTATTGACCAGTGGCCCTGACCTCTGTGATTATGAAGACCTTTGAGAGGCTCTTGCTTCAGGCTCCTCACTCCACAGATGCAGCAGGCACCGGATCCACTACAGTTCGCCTACCAGGACCACATGGGGGTGGAGGACGTGGTCTTGTACATGCTTCACCGTACTCTCTCGTTTTTAGATGGGACAGGAGGGTCTGTGAGGCTCATGTTCTTCGACTTCTCAAGTGCATTTAATACCATCCAGCCTCTGATCCTGAGACCAAAGCTTGAAAAAGTGGGTGTAGATCCGATTTTCATTGCATGGATCTATAATTATTTGACAGAGTGGCCACAGTATGTCAGGCTGGGGAGTACGGTTTCTTAAACGGTGGTGAACAACATCGGGGCCCCTCAGGGAACAGTATTATCCCCATTCCTATTCACCCTGTACACCACTGACTTTGCATATGGGTCTTCATCATGTCACATCCAGAAATATTCTGACGACACCGCAGTCGTGGCATGTGTGAAGGGGGGAGATGAGGGGGGAATACCGGGAGGTCATCACCAATTTCACGCAGTGGAGTAAGGCAAATGGTCTAATTTTAAACACGTCAAAGACAAAGGAGATGATAGTGGACTTTGGCAGGCAGAAGAACCTTTCTCGTCTGCCTGTCAATAAATGGTGAGAACATTGAGGTGGTTCCATCATATAAATATCTGGGAGTACACCTCGACCACAAATTGGACTGGTCAGTACAGGCTAACGCAGCATATAAGAAAGGTCAGAGCAGACTCTTCTTTCTCAGAAGGCTGAAAGCATTTGATATCTGTAATGAGATGTTGTACCTTTTTTACCAGTCGGTTGTGGCTAGTGCTGTGTTCTTTAGTGTTGTCTGTTGGGGGAACAGCATGACTGTGAGGGACAGTAACCGACTGGACAAGCTGGTGAGAAAGTGTGTGTCTGTGCTGGGGGGAAAGGTGGACTCTGTAGGAGCCTTGGTGGAAAGAAGGATGAGGAGTATGACACAGACTATTCTTAACAATGGCAGTCATCCTCTGCATGAGACCTTGGCCGCTCAGTGAAGTAGCCGGAGTGAGAGGCTGCTCTCCCTGCGCTGCAGGTCAGAGAGGTTCAGGAGATCGTTCATCCCTGCTGCTATTAGAATGTATAACAGCTCTACATAATCATGTGCACTATATTTGGATTATTACTATTGCTAGTAACTTTTATCATGGTACTTATGTATTTATGTTTTTTATTATTCTGTTTTTATGGGTATGCTTGGCTATGTTGTTCTGTTCTGTTGTTCTGTTCCTGCCGTCAGCAGCCAATTGCACGCTCCCTCAAAACTTGCGACATCTGTGGCATTGTGCTGTGTGATTAAACTGCACATTTCAGAGTGGCCTTTTATTGTGGCCAGTCTGAGGCACACCTGTGCAATAATCATGCTGTCTCATCAACATCTGGATATGGCACACCTGTGAGGAGGGATGGATTATCTCGGCAAAGGAGAAGTGCTCACTATCACAGATTTGACAGATTTGTGAACAATATTTGAGAGATATGGTTATTTTGTGTATGTAGAAAAAGTTTCAGATCTTTGAGTTCATCTCATGAAAAATGGGAGCAAAAGCAAAAGTGTTGCATTTATATTTTTGTTCAGTGTAATTAATACAGCAACTTTTTGCCAAAAATCATAAAAGTATACTCTAAATCTAGCAGAGCGGCTGGGGTTGATTATGTCCAGCAGACAGAGAGCAAAGCACAGTTGCATACAACATTTTATTTCTTTAAAAAACACAAAAATTACATCCAAAAAGATTTATCTGGTTTTATTTAAACATGCAGATTTGTAATTTCAATATTTCCGATATTATCTACCTATTATATACCTAGGAAAACAATATGATTCAATATAAGGTGATTTGTATTGATATAGTTGTATTGTTTGAATAAAAAAATCAATACGTCGATATAGTAACTGTATCGTTACACCCCTAATAATATCCTTACAAAATAACTGAAAATCTCAAATATGGTTAACCAGAAAAGTCACACATTTCCACTTGAATTCAATGGAGGTGAATGGTGGGTTTTTAAATGTTCATGATAAGTAGGAGCACCAACTCTTAATTGTCATGTATGGTGTTATGACAAAAAAGCAAGTCCACCATACACCCCTCACTGCTGGTCCAGAGTGGGCTGGTTGGACTCCTTCAGCTCCTCGATGGAAGCGCACTGCTGTACCACTGTGTAACAAACAGCTTGTCTGTTACTTGTGAAGTAGCCACAAAGCACCTTTAACACTTCACTCAGACACTTTAAATTACTAACCTAGCACTTTGAGAGCACACAACACTTTAAGCAGGCTTGAATTGCACATTTAGTTTTAAAGTTATTTATTGATATTTATTGTCTTTCCTTTTTCCTTTGGATCCAGAGGGCACATGGCACTTTTATTGATAGCTGCTGTGCCTGGAGAAGGAAGACAAAGATCTAGACTCCAAAGTAGTGGTACGATATATTGTACAATATTTAAAGTTAGTTTGTTAAGGTGTTTGTGTGTTAGGTGTGATTTGAGGTGTTTGAGTGAATAGTGTTTTAGTGTGTTTTACTTACCTTTCCTTTGTCTTTGTGTCCAGGTAAAAGAGTCCTCATAGAAACGAGAGGTCTTAAAAAGGTTCCGGGCTGGACCAAGTCAAGGGAATGTGTGGGGGGAACATTTTAGGTGTTTGATGGTTTAGTGGTTTATTTATGGTTTGGTGGGAGGATTTAAGGTATTAGGCATTTAGTTTGATTTGTTGGGGTTTATGGTTCTGGGTTTTAATTTGTGGAGGGGTTTAGCTTGGGTTTTAACAAGCTAATGATAAGGTACATCTCTGTTGGAGTTTATTGGTTGTAACCAGTTAGTGGGAGCAGATAAAAGGCACCTGGTTCAATCATTCACTGTTCTGCTGCTGGAGAAGATCGTGCTCCTGGGTCCTCCTTGCACTTTGCACTTTTTTTGGGAAAAAAGGAAAGTATTGGTGAAGTTTTAAAGGGCTCAAACTGACATACTAACACATGTGATTCACAAATATTATATGGAACAATATTAAGTGATCCACCACAGTGCAGGTGCCGGCTCGGACTGGACTCGGGCTGGACATGATTTTTATTTAGAACAATAAGAAATAATGTGGTCTGTTGGTCTTTTGCTTTCAGCACCACAGACAGCGAGGGAGAGGTACAGCGGGTGGAGGGTCACGAATATCAGCAAATGTTCTAAAAGGTTGAGAATCACTGGTCTAACAAAGTGAGTCAAGCAAAGCTTTTAACTTTGGTCACTGTTGTGAGAGTTAAGTGTAAGCTATACAGGCCACACACGATCAACTTCTGGGTCACGTAAAACAATTTTTTTTTAAATTAAATATTGATTATGTCCCCAAGCCG
Organism: Bostrychus sinensis; assembly: GCA_020698575.1. Taxonomy (NCBI): domain Eukaryota; kingdom Metazoa; phylum Chordata; class Actinopteri; order Gobiiformes; family Eleotridae; genus Bostrychus; species Bostrychus sinensis. The sequence continues at coordinate 50,489,835 of CM036239.1, read as the reverse complement.
GTCCTCATATTTTCATTTTTTGTACTAAACATCAAATCAAAAAAATGAAAAATCAGTTTGTTTCCTCCTTCCTTTTACAATCAAAAACCAAAAATTTTTTTGAAAAATTATAATTTTTTTTACTTTCGTTTCTCAAACAAAAATCTATTGAACAAAAGGTACACGGACTTTATATAAATGCAGGAAATAGACTATTCAATTTTATGTTAAATCAATGTGGCATAACAGCTTTTAACTGAATTGTAAATATCAAAATAAATTATAGCATTATCATTTTAGGCATTTGCATTGTTTACATTACAGTATTTATACAATAGTTCAATACATATTTAAATTATTTAGTTTTCACTGTTTATTTGATATGTGTAAAGTATCCATATGTATAGCCTATTTATTTTCAGTTTTTAATTATTTAAGGAAGTTTTTAACAATTTATTTTAACTGTAATAAATGTGCTATGAATTTAATAACCCTGTTGTCTCTATTCACAGAAGGCATAGTTATTAATTGAATTATGATGATTTGCATTATAATGTTTTAATCAAGATGAGTAATATTTATTGTTAAAGCCCAAATACTTGGCCTTATTAAATTACAGAAAGCCTCTTGAAATAGTCCTATGTCACCAAAATACCTAGCAACTGAGGCACCAACAATGTGCCAAAACAATATAACAGACTGCAGCAGCATCTACAGCTGAAGTAGCTCTGTCACACACTATGCAAAAACTAAATTAGGCCAGAAATGTGTGCTGCTTTACCAAATACAGTTACCATGCTTGGAAGTGACGCTTTAAGACAACAAACCAACACCGTCTCTGTATTCTTCATGAACTGAATGTGAGGCTAACAAAGGCCTGCACTCACCTCTCTGACAGAAACCAATCAATGCCGTCTCTGTCTCTCCTGTCTCTGCTGTCTCTGCTGTCTCTCCTGTCTCTGCTGTCTCTGCTGTCTCTGCTGTCTCTCCTGTCTCTTCTGTCTCTGCTGTCTCTCCTGTCTCTCCTGTCTCTTCTGTCTCTGCTGTCTCTCCTGTCTCTGCTGTCTCTCCTGTCTCTCCTGTCTCTCCTGTCTCTTCTGTCTCTGCTGTCTCTCCTGTCTCTGCTGTCTCTCCTGTCTCTGCTGTCTCTCCTGTCTCTTCTGTCTCTGCTGTCTCTTCTGTCTCTGCTGTCTCTCCTGTCTCTCCTGTCTCTTCTGTCTCTGCTGTCTCTCCTGTCTCTCCTGTCTCTCCTGTCTCTTCTGTCTCTGCTGTCTCTCCTGTCTCTGCTGTCTCTCCTGTCTCTGCTGTCTCTCCTGTCTCTTCTGTCTCTGCTGTCTCTCCTGTCTCTTCTGTCTCTGCTGTCTCTCCTGTCTCTGCTGTCTCTCCTGTCTCTTCTGTCTCTCCTGTCTCTTCTGCTGTCTCTCCTGTCTCTGCTGTCTCTCCTGTCTCTCCTGTCTCTCCTGTCTCTCCTGTCTCTGTCTCTCCTGTCTCTCTGTCTCTGCTGTCTCTCCTGTCTCTGCTGTCTCTCCTGTCTCTCCTGTCTCTGCTGTCTCTCCTGTCTCTCCTGTCTCTGCTGTCTCTGCTGTCTCTCCTGTCTCTTCTGTCTCTCCTGTCTCTCCTGTCTCTCCTGTCTCTGCTGTCTCTCCTGTCTCTCCTGTCTCTGCTGTCTCTGCTGTCTCTCCTGTCTCTGCTGTCTCTCCTGTCTCTCCTGTCTCTGCTGTCTCTGCTGTCTCTCCTGTCTCTCCTGTCTCTCCTGTCTCTCCTGTCTCTGCTGTCTCTCCTGTCTCTGCTGTCTCTTCTGTCTCTGCTGTCTCTGCTGTCTCTCCTGTCTCTCCTGTCTCTCCCGTCTCTGCTGTCTCTCCTGTCTCTCCTGTCTCTGCTGTCTCTGCTGTCTCTCCTGTCTCTGCTGTCTCTCCTGTCTCTCCTGTCTCTCCTGTCTCTGCTGTCTCTGCTGTCTCTCCTGTCTCTGCTGTCTCTCCTGTCTCTTCTGTCTCTCCTGTCTCTCCTGTCTCTCCTGTCTCTGCTGTCTCTGCTGTCTCTCCTGTCTCTCCTGTCTCTCCTGTCTCTCCTGTCTCTGCTGTCTCTCCTGTCTCTCCTGTCTCTCCTGTCTCTCCTGTCTCTCCTGTCTCTTCTGTCTCTCCTGTCTCTCCTGTCTCTCCTGTCTCTCCTGTCTCTGCTGTCTCTCCTGTCTCTCCTGTCTCTGCTGTCTCTGCTGTCTCTCCTGTCTCTGCTGTCTCTCCTGTCTCTTCTGTCTCTCCTGTCTCTCCTGTCTCTCCTGTCTCTGCTGTCTCTGCTGTCTCTCCTGTCAGGTTGACAGAGTTGATGTCTCCAGTGACAATCACCTGGCTCGTCTCTTGATGTTGAGCGCTCTTTTGACAGACTGTATGTTTTTTTAATAGCCACAGAAAACAGAAAAATCCAACGAGTTAGCAACACTGATGAACACTAAGCACTTATCTTTCAAATTTTTATGTCAGCACAGGGATCATGTGTCACTATTAACCAATGAAATGTCAGGACACACACAGCCCTGCCCACATGTCCACTTATGGGAGGGTTTACTACAGACCCAGGGTCAGTTTTTCTCTCAGGCCTGAGAAAGGAAGTGTTCTGTGAATACTGAGGTTCAGTCTGACTCCAGATCAGACCAACAGCGAACCACTGCAGAGAGGATAGAAATCATTAAACAGGACATTAACCAGCACTGAAATGATCCTACATTTGTGGGTTTTTGAGATTACTGATGGTACAGAAGTCCAAATACAATAATTATCATACGTCTGGCAACACTGCTGGAGAATCAAGTACAGGGGCCCTGTGCGCTCTGATAGGGCAGAGGTGTGTCACCTGGGGGTTGGGCAAGGCGGCAGAGGCTGTACCTGAATGGGACACCTGTTGGGGGTTGTGGGGGTCCAGGTCTGGGACATTTACACTGTAATACACGCAATTTACACTTGATCATTGTTTCATTGCTGTCTATGAAGAACATGGGAGTGTATATTTGTACAGTTATCAAATGTTAGTACAAGTGTATGTTTATAAGTATACACTTGTTTGTTTCATGTTTTATGGATTAGTTGAAGTGTTAACCCTGTCTGTTCAATGTGTAACCTTTGAAAGATTTAGAAAAAAACAACAACAAAAAAACAAATACAATAGTGCAAACCTTTTGTAACTATTTAATAATATTATAAAATTCTGAGTTTAACCATTAAAGTTTGAAAAAACAACAAATACACAATTTACTCTAGTGTAAACCTTTTCTAAGTGTAAGGTAAAATAACTGTTGTGAACTTTATTAAGATGAAACATATTTAAATGATTTTTTAAATAATTCTTGCCCTTCTTCTTTGGCTCCTTCTGAGAAGTGCTGCCTTTTGCACAGCAGTGCGAGTGATTCTTTTGGATGCCCTCCTTTTTGCCTCAAATGGGCTGAGGCGCATGATGACGTCCCTAAAGAGATCCCCTTTGGTTTTGCTGCGTGTCTGAAACAGAGAAAAGATAAAAACTAAATTAGTCAATATTCTTGATGCTGAGTAAAATGAAAAAGGCACAAGGGTAAATGGTAATAGTTACCATCTGGAGTCACTGGAGTCACTAGTGTTTCCTGCTGCCCCTCTTTTTTGGGTTGTCTCGTGTTTGTCCTTCTTCCTCCTCCTTGTCCTATTCCTCAAAATGAAACGGAAGATACTGCCATGTTATGGGTTTCCAAATTTCTAAATGGAAATTATTTAAAAGAGACTCCATTCCCTTTTTCAAAAAATGGAAACCCTTAACATTTGGAGTTCAGGGTCACTGTTGTCACCCGCTTAGTGAGTCTATACCTGAGTGACAAATGGGAACCTGGACCACCACTTGTTAAAGGTTTCCTAATGGAAACTCTTTAGAGTAGGGAACATTCCCTATTTATATAAACTTCCATTTGAAAACCCTTAACATTGGGAGTCCAGGGTTCATATATTTCCCATTTTGGGAAATATTTAAACAGTAGCTTTAAAATTAAATATGTAGGGGCTGTATTTGGACTGTATTCATTGTGTTTTTGTTTCATTTGTTTTGTAGTCTAATGAAAAGACAAAACAGAGTGCACAGCAAACAGTCTTTAATTTTCTAAATATTTAATATAAAAAAACACTATTTATTTACAGTACAGTTTTAAAAGCCATCATGGTCAATAAGAGCCAGGAACATGTCCACAGAGTCTGGAAAAATGAAAGAGAAGTGGAGGCTGAAGGTCCCGGCCACAGAGGTGGTGGAGGAGAAGTGGAGGCTGAGGAAGATGGTGTCTGTGAATCCTGTTCCTCCTCACTGTCGGACGCTGGAAGTGAGGGCTGTAAAAAGAAACAAAGAGCACTGAGTATAATCCTAATCTGTCAGGGTCATTTTAGGCCTTTTCACTGAGTCAGTGTCTCACCTTGAAACCACAGGTGCAGTGCCTCCTCATTCTTCTGTAGTCTCTGGAGGGCTGCGTCCAGATCCTCCTCAATCTTCAGGAGCCTTTGAGAATATCCCCTCTGTGTCATGAGCTCCATCCCACTGGCAGGCTGCTCCTGGCTGGAGGCCTGCTCTCCACGTGGATCCAGGTCGAGCCTGCTGACCATCTCCACCCTGGGGTTGCTCCTCCTCAGCTCCTTTAACAGCTTGACAGCCGTGTCCCACCTGGCGGACTCCATGTATCTGTCGATCCTTGTCTGGGTTAGCTCGCAGTGGGAGTTCACCAGGTGGAGGTCCAGCCTGCAGCTCTTGTACATGCACCCGGTCACAGGACAGTGTTCCTCTCGGATGTTGACCCTCCTGGTGGCCAGCTTCAGGAGGATCTTTCTCTCTGTGTCATTCTTGACCTTGTGCTTCACCAGCAGGTGCTCACGCAGACACGCATACGGTCTCTGGCACAGGGGGCAGAAGTGGGTTGATTTGGTCATCACCATTTCTGTAAAGTACAGGAGACAACAGTTACTCTCTACCTGAGCATTTGTGAAGGGTGAGGGGCGCTCTGGGGGAGGACATCCCCACTGCAACAGGCTTTACAGTCTGTACAGACCGTCTGCTTTTGTCTGAGAGAAAGTGAACAGCTAAGTAAGAGTAGGTCAGCACTTGCTTACTAAAAACAGGGCCTAGTACAGTGTACTTACAGAGTACTTTGTGTAATAGTTCTGGGTAGTGCTGAGAACTCCCAGTGTTTCTAACAGTGGACCTTAGTAAGAGCATGCATTCTTCCAAAAGTTAAACTGAGATTCAAAGTGCAAGCAAAAGTGAGCACAGTTAAAAGTAGCATTCACTCCAACAAAGAACAACACTTACCGGCACACAAGCAACAAAACAAGTGCAAAAAGCAAAAAGACAGAGGTCCTGCAGCTTTTAAGGGAAGGCAGCAAATGATGGGCCTGAATGGGACCTGGAGACTGTACAGGGGCCCTGTGCGCTCTGATTGGCCAGAGGTGTGTCACCTGGGGTTGGGCAAGGCAGCAGAGGCTGTACCTGAATAGGACACCTGTTGGGAGTTGTGGGGATCCACATCTGGGGAATTTCCACTGCAATGCACACAATTTACACTTGATCATTGTTTCATTGTTGTCTTTGAAGAACATGGGAGTGTATATTTGTAGTTATGAAATGTGTATGTTTATAAGTGTACACTTGTTTATGTTTCATGTTTTATAGACTTTATATTCAAAGTTAAGTGTCATTTCTGTCTGTTCAATGTGTAACCTTTGAAAGATCACACTTACACTTTTGTAACTATTGAAAAGCAGGATTTTTAATTTATCATTAGCTGTCAGACCACATGGAGAAAACACCTGCAGCGCGTCCCATAGTCAAAAAGAATGACTCTGATAGCCAGAAGTCAGTCTTGTATTCACAGCCCTTGTTTTATTTAATGTCAGCAAAGTCAAAAATCATGGTAGCAATCCAAAAACAGAATTACAGATCAACATCCACAGGGAGCGGGGCTAACCTTGTTGTAATCCCCACGGTCTCCCTCCAGACTCAGAGTCAGCAGATGCCCCTCCTGAACCAGGGTTACCATTACATTTTATCCCAGGAGTGACATCATAGTGACATTATTCCATCTTGTGCATATCTCCTTGTTTTTCTGTGCATTGGTGCCTTCCTGTCACCTGAAGGCTTGTTTACACTTGTCTGTTGATGCTAAAACCACCTCTAGGGACAGTTTGATCATACAGTAAGTCCATAACAAGGCCAGCGCAAGATAGAAGCATGTCCCAAGGACAGATACTGGTTTACTAAAACAACATAAATGTACATTGTAACCCAAACTTAAAAATAACCCAAGATTAACACATTCAAAACAAGGAACTTAATATATAATGGCATAACCAAAATAGAGTTTATTAAAACACATAAACTGGCATAAACTAAAGCTTAACATAACACGAGAATAATAAATCAATACAGGAAACTTAAGATCATTATGGCATAAGCTAAGCAGACTTTATTAATGTGGTTATAAAAATGTCCAAAGTTAAAGCACAATATATGAACTGACTAAGTGGAGTTGACCTTTAACCTTAGCATTAGCAAAAATAAATACAACAGTTTAGTCCTGGTCTACATCCTATATCTCCTATACACTCCTGTTTTTTTTTTCCTAGTCTAGTCTGATTTAGACCTAGTTTAGTTCAGATCATTTTAGTCCTGGTTTAGCCCTGGTCCAGTGCTGGTTTAGCCTTGTGTGAGTTCACAGAAATCTGATGGAGAGAAGACACAATACAGCAGCAGTTAGTCACCTGTCCACTCTGAACACATGGACTTTTATTTTGTATCATGGGCACATTTTTTATTGGGACATATCTTTAAAATCCATGAAGTGACCTAATTGTATCAGTGAGCATTTAATTGAGTTCTTCTTCTCCTGTTAATTGCTGTAGAACATAAAGCACGTCCTAAACCTCCAGCCTCTGACGTCACTACACAGGAGTTTATTCACTTCTCTGTGCTTCATGAGACACAATTTCTTCTTTAAGGCTCAAAGACACATCACTGAGCTCCATGTGTTTTCTATGAGGACTCTGTTTCCCACAATGCATTGTTTCTTTAACAAAACATCTTAAGACTTCACCACTTCATCACTGCTCTTCTTCTGTAAATGTCCCAGAAAATCTCAGAGCAGTGTGTGCAGCAGAGTGTGGTTGTTCTGTCACTAGAACATGTGGCTGAGAGGAGAACATCTAATAAAACTACATACACACCTCTGACTAAAACAGTTCATATATCAGCAACGGTTTGAAAGAAGACATTTATCTGTTTTTATCAGTCATTTCTCTGAATAATGTTGTATAGTTCCTGTCCTGTGTGCACTGGTGTGAATAAGTTCGAGTAGAAGACAGGGAACATGTACGCTGACCAATCAGTGATGAGAAATGAACTGCTGTGTGAGCGAGTGAAGGAGGAGGAGAAAACTACAGCGCAGAGTGAGAAAAGAGAAGTGCACGAGATGAGAGTGGACAGTGAGCAGTGATGGGCGGATCCATCCAAGTATCAATAGTATCCATACCAACGTTGGTATGGATAGACCAAATTAGTGTGATGGGACCAATTCTGCTGCTCCCCTTTCCTCTGTACAAAACCTGTGAAAGAAGAATTAGTTTTTTTCTTTTGTGCAGATTTTGTTCATAAAATTCATTTTTTATTTGCCTAACTTTGTTTAAAATCTCTTTAACCTGCAGCTGACAGTGGAAAGCAACAGTCACAAACTCATTTAGTGATCAGTAAATGTATCCAGATGTATCGTATTTTCTGGAAGTTGCTCTTTTTTATAGTTTGGCTGGTCCTGCGACTTATAGTCAGGTGCGACTTGTATATCAAAATATATATAATTTAACATGTTTTAAAAATGTATTCATACTGACTGATATGAAGCAAGGAGTAAACATTACCATCTACAGCGGCAAGAGGGCGCTCTAGGCCTGTGACAACTACTGTCAGTAGTATTCAGTGATGGAGAATGAGATCAGGAGCTTGGTGAACTTGTTTACCATAACTTTCTTGTTGGACTCGCTGACTTGTTATGTTAATTTAGCCTCTTCAGCCTCCCAGGTTTGTTCTTTATGATATTGTGTAGCTGAATAACTGTTAATGTGTTACATTAACATACCACACACCTATTCAGCCTGTTGTTCTGTGTGCTTGTGTAGTTGAATAACTGTTAATGTGTTAAGTTACAGTTTTTCTCAATTGCTTTAGCTCATTTACTGAAACCTGGTCTGTCTTTTTCTTTAAACCTAATACAACTGTTTGCAAATCATTTGGAACATTTCTCATCATTTCACACAGTTTTTAAATGTGTTTCTTTAAATATAGAAACTTAAACGTAGCTGCAAAAATCTAACATTTGTGAGCACTTAGCATCTGATTACAAGGAAATGACTTCTGTTTAGAGTTTTTCTCAATTGCTTTGACACGTCTCCGTTCAGAATTGTCATTTGCAAAACAGGTTGTGCAAAAAATCCAAACAGGATTTCAGGTTCTCAAAGAGATTTGAGATTTTGAGTTGGCCCCAAAACTTAAAACTTCTGAGGGATCCTATTGCCTTGAGAAACATGTTATTTATTTTATTTTATTTTTTTATTTTATGTTTTTTGCAGTGTGTTACTATTTGTCCTGAATAATATTTGTATCCAGGTGGTGTTACTAAAGGTGTGCATGTAGATTATGCTGATGTTGTTTTCAATTTGTTCTCAGTGCATTTGGTCTTTAGTATTTTCAGGGTTTATACACTTTTTTGCCAAGAATTTTCCATGACATTTCCAAAACCTTTGTCTAAATTTCAAAGACCTGAAAAATGACACACAAGATTAAATTGTATTCAAAAATGTCCAATGTGGTGCATTAGAAACATACTTTTGCTGCAGTTTAATTTGTTAAATTAGTCTGTTGAAAAAAACAAAACAAACAAACAAAAAACAGTTGAGGCTTCTTCCTTCAGAAATACACTGCTCCAAAAAATAAAGGGAACACTAAAATAACACATCCTAGATCTGAATGAATGAAATATTTTTATTAAATACTTTGTTTACTTTACATAGTTGAATGTGCTGACAACAAAATCACACAAAAATCATCAATGGAAATCAAATTTATTAACCCATGGAGGTCTGGATTTGGAGCCACACTCAAAATTAAAGTGGAAAAACACACTACAGGCTGATCCAACTTTGATGTAATGTCCTTAAAACAAGTCAAAATGAGGCTCAGTAGTGTGTGTGGCCTCCTCGTGCCTGTATGACCGTTTGAGCAGACACATGCACATTTGTGTCCTGCTGGAGGTCATTTTGCAGGGCTCTGGCAGTGCTCCTCCTGTTCCTCCTTGCACAAAGAAGGAGGTAGCGGTCCTGCTGCTGGGTTGTTGCCCTCCTACGGCCTTCTCCACGTCTCCTGATGTACTGGCCTGTCTCCTGGTAGCACCTCCATGCTCTGGACACTACGCTGACAGACACAGACACAGCAAACCTTTTTGCCACAGCTCACATTGATGTGCCATCCTGGATGAGCTGCTACCTGAGCCACTTGTGTGGGTTGTAGACTCTGTCTCATGCTACCACTAGAGTGAAAGCACCGCCAGCATTCAAAAGTGACCAAAACATCAGCCAGAAAGCAAAGGAACTGAGAAGTGGTCTGTGGTCACCTCCTGCAGAACCACTCCAGTGAAACTGATGTCAATCAGTGTTGGTTCCTAAGTGAACAGTTTGATTTCACAGAAGTCTGATAGACTTGGAGTTACATTGTGTTGTTTAAGTGTTCCCTTTATTTATTTATTTTTTTAGCAGTGTATTTGACGCTGAATGGCGTGAGCGAATCTTTCTAAAATTTCTTTCTGAATACAGTCGGTCATCCAGTTGTCTCGGCACAACAGCCATTTACGGCCAGTAGGTAAGTTGTACATTCGCTCTAGCATCAGCTGCCACAACACCCCATTTCGGTGCTCCAGGCCACGCAACGATAGCCCCTGCCAGGCTAAGAACTTAATAGACCTAAAGGCCAGCTCCAAAACACTCTGTGCAGCTTGTTGTTCTTTGACAACAACGTGTGAGAGCAGTGCATTGATTGGTGTTAGTTTTAATGCTGCCAGTTTGTTGACCACCTCTAAGTGCTGATGGGACTTCTCGTGTTCCCTAAATTTTTCCTCTGCTTTTCACCAGTTATTAAATCCTCCTTTCACAAAAGTCCTATCCCTGACTCTGTCTGCACCTATGAGCTTCTTCTCTATAGCAGAGCAACACAAGAAGCAAACCGCTGTGTCACTTTCACATTGATAGTGAAGCCATGTCCACTGTTTAAACCAGCCTGCGCTGAAGGATCAGGTGAATGTTTCTTTTCCAAACCACCTGGAAGAGAACGAAAACTCATCGGGCTGAAAAGGCTCTTCACCGACGTGAACATAGTCCCCATTAGCTTCTTCCAAGGAAACACCGCTTGAACTTGTGGTCGTGGATGCATTAAAGTTAGCTCACAACTTCCCCAACAGTTGGGGGTGCTGGAGTCAAATTTGGGGGCGCTGTAGCCCCCCCAGCACTCCCCTTCCCGCGTCCATGAACCTGAGACAGATCCATGTCCACACCACGCTACAGAGGAGAGACTGTGAAGGTGACAGGGACGGATCTGTGTGTTCTCCCCAACTCTTTGTGGTGTCATTGTCAGTTCCAAGTCCAGGTCTACGTCTGTGTTTTCTGAGTAGCCTGTGTCATTGTCTTGTCCTGCTTTTTGTGTTTGGAGTTAGTTCTTTCCTTGTTTTTTTCCTGAGTCTTTTGTTATGTTGGATCTTTTGGCTTTTGGACATTTTCTCTTAGTTTTCTCATTAAAGATTCACTTGCAGTCTTGCTTTTTGGGTCATTTTTTTCCTTTGTGCCTCACAACACCCTGACGTACCACATAACCACCACATTCAAACAAACCCACTTTTCCCACATGTCTTTGTACAACTGGCTGGTCCCTGTTCACAAATAAGGACAGCGGTGCTCACAAAACACAGGATTCTGGGGTTTTATGGAAAAACCAGCAACAATCCGCCATGTTTGTTTGGGTCAGAGGTGCTCTGATTACATTAAGCTGAATTAGCTTCAGTAAACAAAAAACAAAAAATCCCTAGTGGAAACCCTCTGTGCATGCGCTAACCACAGTGACAGTAAGTCCGAGTAGCTGTGTGTGTTCTATGGGTATGCTTGGCTATGTTGTTCTATGTATGCTACCAGGCACTTGAATTTCCCTTGACAGGATGAATAAAGTATTTCTATCTATCTACTTCAGGTTTACCTCCTCCTTAAATTCACTTCCCCGCTCCACTTTAAAACATTTTAACCACTGAACATATAACCACATGAATTTAAATTGTGTTTAATTCATCCATCCATCCATCCATCCATCTTCTTCCGCTTTATCCGGGGCCGGGTCGCGGAGGCAGCAGTCTAAGCAGAGATGCCCAGACTTCCCTCTCCACAGACACTTCCTCCAGCTCTACCGGGGGCATCCCAAGGCGTTCCCAGGCCAGCCGAGAGACGTAGTCCCTCCAGCGTGTCCTAGGTCTTCCCCGGGGCCTCCTCCCAGTGGGACATGCCCGGAACACCTCCCCAGGAAGGCGTCCAGGAGGCATCCGAAACAGATGCCCGAGCCACCTCAGCTGACTCCTCTCGATGTGGAGGAGCAGCGGCTCTACTCTGAGCTCCTCCCGTGTGACTGAGCTCCTCACCTTATCTCTAAGGAAGCGCCCAGCCACCCTGTGGAGGAAACTCATTTCGGCCGCTTGTATCCGGGATCTTGTCCTTTCGGTCATGACCCAAAGCTCATGACCATAGGTGAGAGTAGGAACGTAGATCGACCGGTAAATCGAGAGCTTCGCCTTTCGGCTCTGCTCCTTCTTCACCACAACAGACCGATACAACGACCGCATTTCTGCAGACGCTGCACCGATCCGTCTGTCAATCTCGCGCTCCATCCTTCCCTCACTCGTGAACAAGACCCCAAGATACTTGAACTCCTCCACTTGAGGCAGGAGCTCCCCCACAACCTGGAGAGGGCAAACCACCCTTTTCCGGTCGAGAACCATGGCCTCGGACTTGGAGGTGCTGATTCTCATCCCAGCCGCTTCACACTCGGCTGCAAACCGCCCCAGCACATGCTGAAGGTCTTGGCTTGATGAAGCCAACAGGACAACATCATCAGCAAAAAGCAGAGATGAAATCCTGTGGTTCCCAAACCAGACTCCCTCCGGCCCCTGGCTGCGCCTAGAAATTCTGTCCATAAAAGTTATGAACAGAACCGGTGACAAAGGGCAGCCCTGCCAGAGTCCAACATGCACTGGGAACAGGTCTGACTTACAACCGGCAATGCGAACCAAACTCCTGCTCTGTTCGTACAGGGACCGGACAGCCCTTAGCAGAGGGCCTCGGACCCCATACTCCCAGAGCACCCCCCACAGGATACCACAAGGGACACGGTCGAACGCCTTCTCCAAATCCACAAAACACATGTGGACAGGTTGGGCGAACTCCCACGAACCCTCAAGCACCCTATGGAGGGTATAGAGCTGGTCCACTGTTCCACGACCAGGGCGAAAACCGCATTGTTCCTCCTGAATCCGAGGTTCGACTATCGGCCGAATTCTCCTCTCCAGTACCCTGGAATAGACTTTCCCGGGGAGGCTGAGAAGTGTGATCCCCCTATAGTTGGAACACACCCTCCGGTCCCCCTTCTTAAAAAGAGGAACCACCACCTCGGTCTGCCAGTCCAGAGGTACTGTCCCCGACCGCCACGCGATGTTGCAGAGACGTGTCAGCCACGACAGCCCCACAACATCCAGAGACTTAAGGTACTCAGGGCGGATCTCATCCACCCCCGGTGCCTTGCCCCCGAGGAGCTTTTTAACCACCTCGGTGACTTCAGCTTGGGTGATGAACGAGTCCACCTCTGAGTCCCCAGCCTCTGCCTCCTCAACGGAAGACGTGTCGGTGGGATTGAGGAGATCCTCGAAGTATTCCTTCCACCGCCCGACAACATCCCCAGTCGAGGTCAGCAGCCCCCCACCTCCACTGTAAACAGTGTTAGCGAAGCACTGCTTCCCCCTCCTGAGGCGCCGGACAGTTTGCCAGAATTTCTTCGAGGCTGACCGATAGTCCTCCTCCATGGCCTCCCCGAACTCCTCCCAGACCCGAGTTTTTGCCTCCACAACTGCCCGGGCAGCAGCACGCTTGGCCTGCCGGTACCCGTGGGCTGCCTCAGGAGTCCCACGAGCCAGCCAAGCTCGGTAGGACTCCTTCTTCAGCCTGACGGCATCCATTACTTCCTGTGTCCACCACCGGGTTCGGGGGTTGCCGCCACGACAGGCACCAGAGACCTTATGGCCACAGCTCCGAACACCCGCACCGACAATAGAGGTAGAGAACATGGCCCACTCGGACTCAATGTCTCCAGCCTCCCCCGGAATCTGGTTGAAGCTCTCCCGGAGGTGGGAGTTGAAGACCCCTCTGACAGGAGGTTCAGCCAGACGTTCCCAACAGACCCTCACAATACGTTTGGGCCTGCCGAGTCTGTCCGGCCTCCTCCTCCGCCAGCGGATCCAACTCACCACCAGGTGGTGATCAGTTGACAGCTCAGCCCCTCTCTTCACCCGAGTGTCCAAGACACACGGCCGAAGGTCCGATGACACGACTACAAAGTCGATCATCGACCTCCGGCCTAGGGTGTCCTGGTGCCACGTGCACTGATGGACACCCTTGTGCTTGAACATGGTGTTCGTTATGGACAAACTGTGACTAGCACAGAAGTCCAATAACAAAACACCACTCGGGTTCAGATCGGGGAGGCCGTTCCTCCCAATCACGCCCCTCCAGGTATCACTGTCATTGTCCACGTGGGCATTGAAGTCCCGCAGTAGAACAATGGAGTCCTCAGTCGGAGCACCTTCCAGCACCCCTCCCAGGGACCCCAAGAAGGCCGGGTACTCTGCACTGCTGTTCGGGCCATAGGCCGAAACCACAGTGAGAGACCTGTCCCCCACCCGGAGGCGCAGGGACACGACCCTCTCGTTCACCGGGGTAAACTCCAACACATGGCGGCTGCGCTGGGGGGCTATGAGCAAGCCCACACCGGCCCGCCGCCTCTCACCGCGGGCAACTCCAGAGTGGTGGAGAGTCCAGCCCCTCTCAAGGAGCTGGGTTTCGGAGCCCAAGCCGTGCGTGGAGGTGAGCCCGACTATATCTAGCCGGTATCTCTCAACCTCCCGCACAAGCTCAGGCTCCTTCCCCCCCAGCGAGGTGACATTCCATGTCCCCAGAGCTAGTTTCTGTGTCCATGGATTGGGTCGTCGAGGCACCCGCCTCTGACTGCCGCCCAAATCACATAGCACCGGCCCCTTATGGTCCTTCCTGCGGGTGGTGGGCCTACGGGAAGGCGGTCCCACGTAGCCTTTTCGGGCTTGGCCCGGCCGAGTCCCGTGGGAGGAGACCCGGCCACCAGGCGCTCGCCTGCGAGCCCCAACCCCAGGCCTGGCTCCAGGGTGGGGCCCCGGTGACGCCAATCCGGGCGACGTAACGGACCTTGCATTTTGACTCATCATAATGGGCTTCTGTTTAATTCAATCTGAACTAAAAATGAAACGTTTAGATTCTCGAAGCGAGAGCCATACTTCACTAAACCGGAAACAGTTGTTGCTAATATACGCTAGCTTTATTTTTCGAAAAAGTCTCTTCAACATTAGCTCGTCCTCTCTGAATACAGCTGTTTATCACAAGGACAAGTATGAGTTTTTAAAAAAAATATATTTTCCCTTTTATATCTGTTTTGCCAAGCTTGTTGTTTTTGCCTCACTCAGAACTCTCTCATCCAATCAGCTTGCAGCAGTGCCCATCTCTAACCGTTCAAGACACTTAACTGAACCCCATCGGGAAAGAGTGCCAAACGTAGAATTGTTTGGACCGCTTTTGGGAAGTCTTTGGAATGCTTTGGGAAGTGAAAACACCCCCAAAGCCGACCGTCCCGCCCTGTTCCGAGATAGTGGAAAGGCGCCTTAAATATATGCAAAGAGACCAGACTCACTTCTTTGTAGCTGATAGAACAGGAAAAGAATTTTCTGTCAGGACAGGCTACTTCCTGATCAGGATCCTGGCTCAGGACTGGTCCTGAGAGGGTTAATCCCAGAGACACTGAAGGATGGGTCAAATGCAGAGAACACTTTTCCTGCAGGAACAGTAAAAGTCGACCTGAAGTCTGGAGCTGACCTTAAGCTTCCACCTCTGAGTTTATCCTCAGCCTAAAGTGAAGCAGTGATCATAAACAGTTTCTCCAACTTTAATATTTAACTCTGGTACCTTTCGCTGCATTTTACTCTCTTTTCATGTTCCATCTTTTGATAATTTTGCCTGTGTTCATGCGAATGCCATGATTTTTTGTGACACAGTGTCTTTTTACGTGATCTTGTTATTTCCACCTCAGCTTCTACAGAAAGTAAACAAAACACTGTAAACAAAAACACTCAACATTAAGCAAGTAAAATGTCCAGCTCATTTTGTTGCTATAAAAATATTATAGCATCTTTTTATATTCTCTTTTGATTGATATATTCTTGAGCAGATCAACAATTAGCTTAACTTTGATTTTTATGCATTTTTAGTTTTTGTGTAGTGTCAGATTCTCACATTGTTACCTCTTTTGTAGCTATAATATGATAAATTATGAAAAAATATGATAAATTATTATTATTACATTCTGCTTTGATTGATCTCATTATTACCAGCCACTTCTCTGTAGCTATTGATACCAAATATATTTGTAAAGATTTAAAGGCCCTTAAACCTCAGGTGACAGAAACATCATCTCATATTATGTCATATTTCATCATATTTATGTTATCTGCAGACCTGGCGGCATTGTCTCAAAAACCTGGCTTTAAAAAGGTTAAAATAATTAAAAAAATATGAATATTTGGTATCAATAGTTAGGCCAGAGGTAGATGAGGAAAAAATGGTCAATGAAAGTAGAAGATAAAAAGAATTGCTAACATTTTTTATAGCAAGAAAATGTTTTTTTTTTTTTTTATGTGCTTAACGGTCTGAGCATGATTATTTTAGAAGGGTGCCAGAGGGTTAATCTCAGGTGGTCCAGCTCTAAACCAGGACCAGACTGAACACTTGTACTCCGCAGAGGGAGACACTAGAGCAGGACAGAGCCATAAAAACTGCAGTAAAAGTACATGGAGCGTGTGTTTTTATACTTCCCACAGATCAGAAATGTCTGCAGTCTCTGAGCGACGCAGGAGATTAATAACGGACCGAGACATAAAAGCCAGAAAACGCTCCACCAGTCGGCTGGTCCTGGGCCCAAAGGCACTGCAGTCTGGGAGAAGACTGGGTCTGGGACAGGTCTGAGGATAATAAATAATCAGCCCTGTCCCACCAGGACTTAGAGCTGGGGCAGAGGTTAAACCACAAGGCCAAAATGAAGAATATGTGGAGGGTCCCACAGAGTAAACAGAGCTGATCAGATGAGTTTCTGACGTTTCCACAGAGTTAGCTGGGCATGACTTTATCTGTGAATGTGGGACTCAGTGGCGTAACTTAGTATCGAGGGGCCCCAGAGCATGTTTTAAGAATGGGCCCTAAAGATCTGGAGCCCATTGAGCTCATGCGCCAGACGTCATCAGAGCTATCAGCTGTTTTTACTGCAGTTATTGCAGAAACAGTGCAGGACAGTTTTATTCAGATAAAATTCAGATTTATCAGCGGACAATTTTACAACATTTATGTTTTTAATATTCTTAATTTTTTTAATGACACCTGTAAACATAAGTTATAGATTCTGGTCTTACATTTTATTATAAGTATACTTATATTTATGGTAAAATTAATCTGTAATCCATCTGCTCCTAACTTCTACAAATCTCTTTATCTGTTCTTTATTTGTTATGACTACTGCCACTTTGCCCCAGTAACCATATTGTCAGGGGCGTAGCATCAGGCAGTGCAGCCTGTGCAACTGCACTGGGGCCCGGGAGGTTTAGGGGCCCATGAGAGTGGAAACTTGTCTATGTGTGGTCCAGTCCAGATTTTCAGAATAAACAAGAGCAGAATAGGACTCCGGTACAGCAGGGGTTTAATTCAATAATACCTTAATACTTTAATACTGGTGAATTTGTTTGAATATGTCAGGGGGAAAAATCTCAAAATTATTAAAAGCTCTAAATGCAAAAAAAAAAAAAAAAAAAAAAAGTTCACAATTTTTTTCTTAAACTAGAATTAAAATGTTTTTTGACTGAAACTATGCAGACAGTAAAACAGCTAAAAGCTACATTTCATAAATTAGAAGCCAAATACATGAACCTGTATCTGCACTGGGGCCTCTCTTTACCAAGTTATGCCATTGCATATTAGTGCTGTTATTTTTCAACCCTGCTCAAAATTGTGCGAAAATTCAAAAACTAAAGGCAACAGGATCCCTCAAGATTTTGGGGCCAACTCAAAATCTAAAGTTTTCAACAAATAATACTGTGTGTTCATTTAATTTGCTGTTCATATGTCTAAAAACTTTCAATTTTACACTTTACTCTCTATCATTATTTTTTTTACTCATCTTACAGCCAACTTACTATCTATGGTTAAAAAAAAACTATTATTATTTTGTTAAATTTAGTTTTTTTTTTTTTTAGCAATAATAATGCTTTTTCTGAACAGTGGATAGTAAAGTGGCTGTTCATTTTTCATAAGTCATCACAGAGTGGTCATCTGTGTTTATTAGTAAAAAGACATTTTATACTGAGCCTACTTTATTGTAAAAGCAAATTTTCTTTTTTTTTTCTTGCATACAACAATGCATACAAAAATATCAAAATACAAAATAATAATAATGATAAAAAATAACAATAAAAATATAACTATAATTATTATATATTATTAACTTTGATTCCATTTACTTATTTTACAATATTTTTCAACAAAAAGTAAAACTGGTAATAAATTGACAAGAAGTTAGTTTCATCTAATTTATTTGAACTTGTCTTCCACAAGTTTCAATAGTTTAATGTGAAAAAAATGCAGATACCCTGGTTGGGAAACATTGTTCTAGACTTTTTGAGTTTTTGCAAATTTATTTATTTATTTTTTTAACAGTGTATAATATATTTTGTATATAATATATTTTAAAAGATATAGATTATAATAGATTTTTGTATAATGCTGCCTTTACTGCTGCTGGGCCATTGAGCCACTGAATTGTATTTTATTGTTTGTTTGTTTTTTGTTTTTTTTTGTTTTTTTTTTTTGTTTTACCAGACAATGAGAATAAACCTCTATTCTATAACAGAGTCATGTGCTGCTCATGTTTATTATGAATATTTCAAACCCTGAGGTGACAAAGATCTTATGGGCCCCTAAACCTCAGGTTGCCCTGCCTGATGTTACAGCCCTGGGGTTACTTTCTGTTTGTGCCATCACTCGCTGCTAAGGTTTAAACATGTTTACCTCATACCTGGGACACATGGGGCTCATTTTTACAAAATATAAAAAAATATATACTGCTCATAGCAGCTTCAAACAAACACAGCATTTCATCACAGTGAAATGCATTGTGGGTAATATTCTTCAGCGCAGTCCTCTCTGACCCAACTGACTGAGGAGCACAGAGAAGAGCTGAGAATAAACCAGGACTAAACCAGGACTAAACCAGGACTAAACCAGGGCTAAACCAGGTCTAAACCAGGTCTAAACCAGGTCTAAACCAGGACTAAACCAGGTCTAAACAAGAACTAAACTAGGTCTAAACCAGGTCTAAACCAGGACTAAACCAGGGCTAAACCAGGACTAAACCAGGTCTAAACCAGGTCTAAACCAGGACTAAACCAGGGCTAAACCAGGACTAAACCAGGTCTAAACCAGGTCTAAACCAGGTCTAAACCAGAGCTAAACCAGGTCTAAACCAGGACTAAACCAGGGCTAAACCAGGTCTAAACCAGGTCTAAACCAGGTCTAAACCAGGACTAAACCAGGACTAAACCAGGACTAAACCAGGTCTAAACCAGGACTAAACCAGGACTAAACCAGGTCTAAACAAGAACTAAACCAGGTCTAAACCAGGACTAAACCAGGACTAAACCAGGGCTAAACCAGGACTAAACCAGGTCTAAACCAGGTCTAAACCAGAGCTAAACCAGGTCTAAACCAGGACTAAACCAGGGCTAAACCAGGTCTAAACCAGGTCTAAACCAGGTCTAAACCAGGGCTAAACCAGGACTAAACCAGGACTAAACCAGGACTAAACCAGGTCTAAACCAGGACTAAACCAGGACTAAACCAGGTCTAAACAAGAACTAAACCAGGTCTAAACCAGGACTAAACCAGGACTAAACCAGGGCTAAACCAGGACTAAACCAGGTCTAAACCAGGTCTAAACCAGGTCTAAACCAGGACTAACCCAGGTCTAAACCAGGTCTAAACCAGGTCTAACCCAGGTCTAAACCAGGTCTAAACAAGGACTAAACCAGGACTAAACCAGGACTAACCCAGGTCTAAACCAGGACTAAACCAGGTCTAAACCAGGGCTAAACCAGGACTAAACCAGGTCTAAACAAGGACTAAACCAGGACTAAACCAGGACTAACCCAGGTCTAAACAAGGACTAAACCAGGACTAAACCAGGACTAACCCAGGTCTAAACCAGGTCTAAACCAGGTCTAACCCAGGTCTAAACCAGGACTAAACCAGGACTAACCCAGGTCTAAACAAGGACTAAACCAGGACTAAACCAGGACTAACCCAGGTCTAAACCAGGTCTAAACCAGGTCTAACCCAGGTCTAAACCAGGTCTAAACAAGGACTAAACCAGGACTAAACCAGGACTAACCCAGGTCTAAACCAGGTCTAAACCAGGACTAAACCAGGACTAAACCAGGACTAAACCAGGACTAACCCAGGTCTAAACCAGGTCTAAACCAGGTCTAACCCAGGTCTAAACCAGGACTAAACCAGGTCTAAACCAGGTCTAAACCAGGACTAAACCAGGTCTAAACTGAAGGTTGATTGATATGGGTTTTTCTATGGCGGATAAGTACTGCTGATTTTTTAAAAAACAATATTTAAGGCAAATTTTATTAATTTCATGAAAGAAATTAAATTAATAAAGCCATTTGTTTTAGTAATGTGTATTAAAACCAAAGCAAAGTGTTAGAATGTGACAGAGAGAAGAGTTAAAGATGAGTTAAGTCTATCTCAGTCAGACTCTGTGCAGGTAGAGCTTGGGGAGAGTTTGTTCTACAAGGTTCTGTTCCAGAGAAATGACAACAATCTTTTTATTGGTGTGTTGAACTTTTCAGGCTGAGATTAAGAGATTTTGGATGTTTCTTATTAGGGCTGGGTATTGCCAACAACCTCACGATATGATATGTATCCTGATACATTTGAACAAAGCACAGGGTCAAACAAGTTTACTAAACTGATGTTTTATATTCTGTATATTGGCTGTGAGTGATAAAATCTAACCAACATGGCAAAAACAGACATTGGTACATACAATAATACACATTTTAAGAAGATTTAACATAACCTTAACTGCCTTAACTGGCAGCTATTGCTTATCTATGTCAGGTTTTTGTGAAGAAACAAATTTATTGAGCTGAGCTGTAATGTCCCCAGCAGTGGAGAACCCTCTCTGCTGCTGCACTCGTCCCAGGATGCAGTGATTATTTTAGGCCAAGTTAGACACGAGATCAGTAACTTTGTTCTCCCTCAGTGACACAAGTTGCCTCTGTGTTGTGCTAATGTTACCTGTTGCTAGCAGCAGATCAGTGTAGTGTCTTGTTCTGTGAAGGCAGAGGTCTGTAGAGTTGCTGCAGTAACGTTACTTCACTGCAGAGCCTACAAACTGCATGAGCCAGGTCTAACTCTGATTCCTTTGTTTTAAAAGTCCAAAAAATTGATAATTCCCCTCAAGTTTGGCTGACTGAAAAAAAAACCACTGT
This sequence comes from Bostrychus sinensis, assembly GCA_020698575.1. Lineage (NCBI taxonomy): Eukaryota > Metazoa > Chordata > Actinopteri > Gobiiformes > Eleotridae > Bostrychus > Bostrychus sinensis. Next base: position 50,468,900 of record CM036239.1, on the reverse strand, counting down.
GTTCCTCCATGTTTGTTTGTTTGTTTGTTTGTTTACTACGAAGAGACTCATGCTACTGTTGTGTGCTGCGGTGCTGCCACCTACGGCAGAAATATGTACTGCACCTTAGAGAACAGCTTCCAAACAGCTGTTAATGGATTGTCATTTAAACAGCTGTATCAATACAGTAGTATGTGTATCGATATGTATATCATCTAGAAGTACTTCATGATATACACGTATTGATTATATAAGTACAGCCCTATTTCTTATCAATTGCAGAGTAAGAGCCCAAATTGAGCCCAGATGGGGTCCTTCAATCAAATGGGGCCCCAACATAAGCCTGACCAAAAATTGGTATAAGAAAGCAAGAATCAGCCGAAATATCAGTTGACCTCTAGTCTAAACCATATATGCATAATGCAGTAGTGCACTCTGGGAGCTGTAGTCTCTCTCTGTGTGTGTTCTGTGTGTGTTTGACCCTGAACCTCGTCTGTCAGGCACTAATTACATTCCTCTGTTCTCAGATTAACGTCGCTCGCCCGCCGACACATTTAAGCCGCGTTTAATCAGCTCCAGGCAGAGTAATGACACACCATGCCTCAGCCAAAGAAAAAAAAAACTACAGAAAACGGCCTCTGACCTGTGACCCCCCTGAACTCCTCTCACTTCATAATTCAGTCTGTGGCAGGGAATTAAAATGTGGTGTGTTCAGAGGAGAAATCATCAGAGAGGAAGAGGAGGAGGATGAGGAGGAGGAGGCTGTGAGGTTGGTGAAGAATTAACCTAAAGACTGCACCGCGACTGAGGAGCCGGAGACACAGATTTAAGAGTGTTCCAATGGAAAAAGGACAGAAAGAGAAAGAGTGTGCAAAAGAAGAGAAAGAGAAGACTGCAAGAGCGTCTTCCTGGAGTGAGATCTGTTCCATCTGCTCACACAGAGAGACAGCACAGAGACACAAGAGACAAACTGAGACAGAGAAAAGAGAAGCACAGAGACAAAGAGAAGCACTGAGACAGAGAAATGAGAAGCACAGAGACAGAGAAAAGAGAAGCACAGAGACAGAGAAAAGAGAAGCACAGAGACAGAGAAAAGAGAAGCAGAGAGACAGAGAAAAGAGAAGCACAGAGACAGAAAAGAGAAGCACAGAGACAGAGAAAAGAGAAGCACAGAGACAGAGAAAAGAGAAGCACAGAGACAGTGAAAGAGCAGAGAGACCTGTAGGTCACATCCCGAGAATTCTGAGCTCACAGAGACAAGTCTAGGGTCAGCTCTAAACTGGGTGAAGACGGAGAGGGTTTTAAGTGTTTTATTAGAATTATTTTGAAAAGGATTGACCCGGGTTTGCTTTATTCAAATATAAACAGGAAGTATATCTGTGCTGCAATTTAAATAGGGTTAAAAAAAAAAAGGCAGAGGAAGGAGCAGAAAATATTTTCATAAAATTTCCAAGATGTTTAATGAGAGATAACTGCAAAACACTCAGAGCTAGAAGTTTCATTTTCCCTGAGCTACGAGCTCACGAGTACTGCTACTACTACTGTCCCCAACCCCAGGACCCTCTGACTGCAGGGGACTTCACCGCTGAGGTAAAACAATACTTAAACTCAGTTAGTGATTTAGCAGGCTGAGTGTGTGGGCCTGAGGCGGGGTACACCTGGGACAGTGGCCAGTTATGCCTGGTTCACACGGCAAGCTCTTAAAATTGTTGAGAGACACCACACATGGCAACAAAAAATCAAAGCTATCACAGGTTTGGTCCTACAGTGTGTGGTGTGCGGCCACACAGCAAAGACAACACAACACACATGAACAGATTTCACTCACGATCATTCCCAGGTCTGATGGGAAATCTCGCAAAACCTCATGAGATTAAACGTGACTTCGGCGTACACTGGACTTTCTGGTGCGCCATGACAGCTGTTTTGCTTGTGTATTCCCCTCTGTGCTTCTGTCACCTCGCTTTCTGATTGGCTACACATCACATTCAACAGGGTGCATGCTCGTTTGTCCTCGGGACACACCACACAGGCTGTGATATCGGGCCAAGACAATCCAACATGTTGAATATCCCCGATTTGAGATCAGAGCAGTCCCGACGTCCTTCCAAACAGACCAGAGCACTCTGAACACACCACACACAGCAGGAATATCTGATCAGATTATCTTTAGTGTCATTACGATAATCGGGGCGACCTTAAGATTGTCGGAAGGGGAGAATCGGGTCAGAAATCTGCACAATTATCTTGCTGTGTGAACCAGGCATTAGTGTTAGGGCTGGCACTCAAAAGACCGTTTTATTCAACAACACTGACCAAGAACACAGTCTGAAACAGTCTGAAGAATAGTCGCATGCATATTTTTAAAAAATGTGCGAGTAAAATTTTTGAGCAGTGGCATTTGTGCGAGTGAGCAGTGATGTACGAAGTGTGAAGGACTCGGTGCCTGCTGTGTTTAGGGCTGCTCCCTTACACCAGCAGCTGGCTACAGAAGAAGACTGCAGCCCCTCTGTGTTCGCAGATGTCCAATGCGCTTGGTTCGGTTTGCCACTTGGCTTTTGTTGCCATGAACCAGCCCCAAAGCCACGGAGCCTCATGAATCGCTGTGGGAGCGCCACAGAGGGCTCAGCTCGAGGTCAGAGGGGAACACTGAACACGGTGGCTTAGGCCTAGAGAACAAACCCAGAGAAGTGTTTTTCTAATTGTTTTATTTATTAATCTGTTGTTGTCGACCCCTGAAAGTGATTATTTTTCTCAATAGCACAGATACATAAGGCACTTTATGAACAGATATGTATTTGGTAAATTCCTGAGATGTCTACACTGATCAGTCATGCATAAACATGATCTTTCAGTCAATCTCTATAAGTCTCATTGGCCTCGTCCACACTAAAGGAAAAAGTGACATTTAGCTGATTTGGGGCTTGAAGTTTTAGAGTTTTACAGTTGTGTAAATGCAAAACACAACATATTTTGATATAACACTTTCACTACTAACTTTTAGAAAGAATTTGTAAAATGTTAATTTTATTGTAAATATTAAGTGTTATTAGGATACTACTATTTAAATTTGTATTTATTTACACTGAAAAGAGTTCATTTAATCCAATATTTGCATAATTGCCTGTATATTGTATGTGCGACCTGTCGACACTTTTGTGCGTGCCTGACCCACAACCTCATCCTCACTGAGAGACAGCAGGAGACAGGAGGCTAACCACTCTGCCACAGTGCCCTCTGTAAACAGGCTGGACGCATCTCTCCTCACAGAGTTTTTCAGAGTTTAGTGCCTCTGTATTTTGCCGCTGTCCTCTGGAGGAAACATGTCCTCGTTAGAGCTACACAGATCTATGAGGTTCCGATCCATAAAGTCTCTGGCTCTGGTCCAGGTCTGGGTTTTTATGTAGGAGTCCAGTTGGTCCCAGAGAGACCGGAGCAGGACTAACTCAGACTTCAATACCAGACGCAGAACTCTGTGTGGATCTATAGAGCCGAGGAGAGAGAGGTCTGCAGCAAAGGCTAGGACTAAAACAAGAGTCCAAATGTCATAGGGCCATATTTACTAAGACGGGTGCTAAACTGCGAGTGCAGTGAGAAAATATGCGGCCACTATTAATGTTCGTGTTGCGCATGAATTACTAAGACAAACTGCGTGGCCGGTGACAGGTGCAAACAGATGGGGCAGAACTATTTAAACAGAAACACTGCATGTATTGTTTTGCATCATGGAAGGTGCGGAAGTGGAACACAAACAGAAGCAAAAATTTAACTAAGAATAGCTGAAAGTGCTGGTGAATAATGTTTTCATCCATCATGGCAAATAGATCTGCACGCGTAGCAAACACTCTAACCCTACGTATTTCTTAATTTCTTCTCCTTCATCTCACACGAATCACAGCAGCCATATCTGTGCAAAAGATTAGCACGTCCTTCTCCAACGCACTAAATTTATACGCTATTTTCGCACGCAAAGTCATGGTGAGCCTTGATAAATAATATTGCGGGCAGTAAATGAATGAATTTGCATTTTCTCCGCCTTCCATTTTGCGCACTCTGGGAAGAACGCCTCAGTTTACAGATTCATTAGGTCATAGGAGCAAAATCTGCATTGTGTTCGCTCTGCTCCTGTAAGACACGCAAATCTCAACTGCGTCTGGGTTTGCTCCAATTTTAGCGCATCTTATTCAGTTACGCTAACTGACACAAACCTTTGATAAATCTGGCCCGTAGTGTCCAAGGGTCCAAGTGTTAAAGTGTCCAAGAGTCCAGGACTAAACCCACATCACAGTCTCCAGAGGAGGAGACTTGAGTCACATGACTTGACTTAAGTCAGACTTAAATCGCAATTTTTAGGACTTGAGACTTGACTTTGACTTGACACTCATGACTTTAGACTTGACTCGGACTTGAGCTAAATGACTTGAAATAACTTGTTTTTACAGAAAATCTATAATGAATGTAGATGTAACATAAATGTAGGGAAATGTGTGCTAATCCGACGCGTTTGTGTTTAGAGCCATGTGGGAGACTTTTGCTTTGATGAATGTTGCACTCTTCAACACAATACAGCAGGAGACCAAGAAAACATACAATTCTTATTGAGAAGTTAAAAACTATTACAGTATGGGTGATTGGTGCAATAAAGGTAAATGTGATATTTAGCAGTTTACTCAGATCACGTTTGCTTTTCTGAGGTCATGACAAAGAGGTGTCTGTGTATTGTAATTGAATCACTTTATATGGAGAGATTATGAAACTTTCTGTTCGTAATTCTGCTTACAGTTTGCATGTGTTCAGTCTTAAGGCCTGTGTTAGAACCTTGTTTTTGGTGTGAAACAATCAAACAAAGATGACAGGACTCATTGTGTTATTTTAAAAACTCTCAGCTCAAAGCAATGACTGGACTTGACTCTCTTAAATATTAACTTGGACTTGCTTATAACTTGAAGATTAAGACGATGCTTACTTGTGACTTGCACATGAGTGACGTACTCCCACCTCTGACAGACTCTCATATGGTTAGACTGAAAAAGGCCTTCTGCTCTCTTTAACGTGTCCAAGTGTCGAACAACAGACAAAAACCACATATAGTATGTCTGCTCTATTGCACATACTCGGCCAATGAAGCTGTTTCTACAAATGAACATCTGCTGATAAAACTGACGTGGGGTGAGATCGTGTGAGAAGCTCAGAGTAGAGCTGCTGCTCCTCCACATGGAGAGGCTCAGGTTTCTGTCTCAGAGTCTCCTGGATCCTAACTCTGGGAAGGTGCTCATGTCCCACTGGGAGAAGACCTCTCAAGAGAGGGACAGTCTCCCTGCTGGCCTGGGAACGCCTCTGGATTCCCCCACCGGAGCTGGAGGAAGTGTCCAGTAGGGGATTAACAATATGGTAACTATATCAATGTTTTCTCGAAGATACAGCTATATCAATACACATTACCTTGTACTGAATCATGTTGTTTTCTAATAAGTGTGTATTGATATACATGCGAAAAAATCTCTAATTTCGGAAATATCAAAATTAGAAAAATAAATAGTTAAAATAAAACCAGATACAGCCTTTTGGATGTAATATTTGTGTTTTTAATGAAATGTTATCTTCAACTTTTCTTCTCTCTCTGTCTGCTGGACATAATCAACCCCAGCTACAATGCTACATTTGAGAGTAAACTCTTATTATTTATGGCAAAAAGTTGTTATATCGATTATGGATATGAAGATGTTGGCTCGTATCCAATCGTATTGTTCCAAATTAGCCAATATCATTCTTGAATCGTATTGAAACAATTCTAATTGCTATATATTGTATTATTGCATAAACATATTGTTACACCCCTAGTGTCCAGGGAGGGGGAAGTCAGCCGTCACCAGAGGCAGGGTCCTGTCTCCTCAGGTCTCCCCTTGTCTTCACTAAAAGTGTCTCCAGAGACACCAAAGAGACTCAGACCTAAGACCAAGCTGTGTTGGACGTTTTACAACAGTAGGTGGCGCTAGTCACTAAACTCTGCAGATAATAGGCTTCTGTAAATAAAACTCCAAAACACACATGTTTAACTCCAATATTTATCAGTGAATAATAATCACTAGTTGCATTAAACTCGTCTGATCACAGTCATGAATAAAAAGGCTTGGATTATTGCAGCTGTTTGCTTCAGAGGAGAATGAAATTTACATCTGCACAAGACTAAAGCTAAGGTAAACTAACTCCAGCACATTAGCACGAGGCTAAAGCTAAGATCTCCCTCTACGTCCAACTGTCTCCCACTACGTCTAAAGGCCGGGACACACCGGGGCGATCATCGGCTGTTGGGTGCGGTCGGATGGTTTGATGCGGTTGGCAACATGAGTCTGTTTGGTGTGTTCCACACCATCGGGCGTAGTAGGAGACAGTTGGACGTAGTTCTGTCTGATTGAACATGTCGAATTGGCATCAGGCCGTCGTGCTCAATGAGCGCTCTGATTGGCTGTCTCCCGTTCACAATTTGTCAATCAGGAACTTTCTGTTCTACAACTACTTCTTTATGTTTCCCACATTTGTGACGCTAATGTGCTGCAGTTAGCTTACCTTAGCTTGTAGCCTCATGCAGATAAAAATATAATCCTCCCTCAATAATCCAGTTTCTTTTATTCATTACTGTGATTAGACGAGTTTAATCTAGTGCATATAATTATTATTGACTGATAAATACTTGAGTTAAACACACGTGTGTTGTGGAGTTTTATTTACTAGAGTTTAAATAACTGTGGAGTTTAGTGACCAGCGCCGCCTGCTGTTGTAAATAGTTATTACGTTTTGCACATGCACACTGCTTGGTCGTGGGTCTGAATCGCTCCGGTGTCTGCTGCTACTTTCAGTGGCGACAAGGGGAGACGTGAGGAGACGAGCACTCGCCCCACCTCTGCTGACAGTGGTCGGGCGTTGGGTTGATGTGTCCCAGGCTTAACTGTCTCCCACTACATTCAACTGTCTCCCACTATGTCCAACAATTTTATTAAACAATTTTAATCGATTATTGAAATAATGGTCAAGTAATTTAGTAATTGTTTAATCATTTTCTGAAGTATTTCCAGACTCTGAAACAGGCCCTGAGCTGAGAGAGGAGGTTTATTACCAACACAGAGCAGTAAATCAACAAAAACAGTTAAAAAACAATGTAGATTTTGTGTTTTTGATTAAAAATAACTTTGTATGTGACATAGTTTTAACTTCGTCTGGTTCAAAATTTGTAAAAATGAAGTGATTTTTGGTAGACTTTGCACAATTTTTAACAGGATCTGTAAAACACTGCAAGTTTTTAACCACACATGCTTCACTATCCAATTAACTGAAACAACAGTCGACAGATTAATTGATTATCAAAAATAATTGTTAGTTGGAGCCATACAACCTCTCCTCTCTGTTTCTCTGTGGCTCTGTGTTAAACCTATGTTAAGTTTCTTCATCACTGTCACATCCTTGTTTCTGTTTCTGAGTTAATCTCCACATGAGCTCAACTAATCCTCATTGATCCAACTACAACTCCAACAATGCACTGCTCTTTACTCCTTTAAACCTATGAACATGTACCTCTGTGGAGTTCTGGCAGCAGTACTAACCACACACAGCTAATAACTTCAATGCCTTCAGTTTCGACGCTTTGATCAAAAATATAAAAGTATTACAAATGTGATGTACAGACGCCGTGCTGTGATTGGGCGAGAGCCCACTGATCCATAAAACATGACTTCCTGTTTAATAATGAACGCTGCTCGCTGGAAGATGCTCATTAAAAACCACAGAAGAAGAAGAAGAAGAAGAAGAAGAAGAAGAAGAAGAAGAAGAACAGATCAAAGTCTAGACCAGGACTGACGCAGAACCAGAGACCAGAGACCAGATCAGGACTAAAGTTAGGACTTGCTTATGCACTTTGATCAAACGTAGAGGAAGATGGACGAGCAGTTTGAAACATGTCCAAAACAAATCCAGAAGGGTTGAAACAAGGTCTGGACCATATTTAAACCAGGTCAGGACCAGGTGTAAAGGTGGAGGAAGAAAACAGGTCATTCAGTTTATTTAGAGAAGTGTTTGTGCAGAAACTAAAACTCTGAGTGAAAACATATGACTCAATGTGACTTGTCTTTTCATCCACGCGAAGGAAGTCCCTTAAAGTGTTGTACGTTTTATTGATTTAAAGTCTCTATGTTCCCCAAATGTCCCTCTCCTCTGTCTTGCTGCCCTCTACATCCAGTCTGCTCTCATTCATTTATCAAAAAAAAAAAGTGTATAGCTCTGTTTCCACCGACTCCTCACAGACACAAAGTTTAAGGAAGTAAACAGCTTTTTTTTTCTCTCATTATGTTCATAATACTGCTCTCTGTTGCCCTCTGCTGCTCTCTTTTCCTGTTTTTTACGGCACCAGTAGAGTACTTATTAAAAACTTTCTCTTTTAGTGACATAATGTTTTTTAAGGCTGTAAAAAATGTATTTTGTTTGTGAAATACAATGTAAAGATAAATGGAATGGTTATGGATAAATAAAAAATAACTAAACTGAACTGACTCCTACCTAAACATTTAGTACTGCTATTCAAACACATAAAGTCTGAGTTTGATCGACTTAGCACCTGACACCATGTCCAGGGGAGATGCCTCCAAGGAGCCTCCGGAGAAAGGATCCTGGCGATCGGGAAACACTCAACGACTGCATGCACTGGGTCAGAGTGGGAATCTAACCACCAACCCTCCAGTTTGTGAGAAATCAACATCTCAGGTCTTTTTTGGAATTTAAGAATAAGGTTAAGAGAGACGTCTGCCCCAGTTCTTCCTCTGTGACTGTGAACTGTAGATTCATGAGAGGACCAGGTCTAAATCAGGTCTCCCCCTTAGACCTGGTTTAGTCATTTTTTAGCCCGGGTTTAGCCCTGGTTCAGACCTGGTTCAGACCTGGTTCAGACCTGGTTCAGACTTGGTTCAGAGAGTGTAGGTGCCCAGCCATGAGCTCATGTCAGATATAAAGTAGCTTTAAATGTTAAACCAGGTCTCTCTCTTAGATCTGGTTTAGTCCTGGTTTAGTCCTGGTTTAGACCTGGTTTAGTTGTGGTTTAGTCCTGGTTTAGACCTGGTTTAGACCTAGTCTCAGATCAGTATTCTGTGTGTGTTCTATTGATCAGACGTTTAGCTGAATGTTGTTATTGAACCACAGCAGCTCCAGACGTGACCTGAATCTGAATCAGAGACAGAGCGGAGACAGAGAGGAGGAAGAGCACAGAGGAGGTGAGGAGAAGGAGACAGAGAGGAGGAAGAGCACAGAGGAGGTGAGGAGAAGGAGACAGAGAGGGAGAGAGAAAGAGTAGAGGAGGTGGAGAGAGGAAGAGCAGTGTAAATGAGTCCTGATCCTGTTAGATCCTCTCAGTGATATTTCCCATTCACCTTTTGGCTCTCTCTGAGTTGGACTCCAGGTTGAACTCCTTTAGAAATAACAAAACCCTTTCTTCCAAAAACACAGAGGGACCAGCCTGAGGTCTAAAGTCTGTTCACATTCTCTCTTTTTAGTGTTAAAAATACTCTTTACCCCAGACATATCCAAAGTGGGGCTTGGGGGCCATTTGTTTTACCCTGGCCTGCCAGACAAACTCTTTTCCTCTAAGAATTTAGTCTGGTACTCCTTTGATAACATTTCATTTCTGTGGTGGAACAATGACAGGCAGAGTAACCAATCAGAGAAACGAAGGACGGGACATAAGCAGAGCACCGCTGAACCAAACAAACATGGATTCTTGTTGTTTTATTCATAAAACTCCAGAATCTTGTGTATTTTGAGCAGCTCTGCACTTATTTGTGAACGGGGCCAGCAGCAGAAGCCAGTTGTACAAAGACTTGTGGAAAAAGTGGGTTTGTTTGAATGTAGTTGTTACGTGGGACGTCAGGTTAGGACAAAGACAAAAGTCCCACAGAGGACTGAACAACGAGGACTTCAGCAGAACCAGCAGGTGATGAAGGAAAGCACTAAACGGCGTTAATCAGCTCAGAGAAGTTATTACATTAGCTCCTTGGTTAGCTCTTCCACTTTTGTAAGATGTGCTGCAGATAAACGACTGTGATAGGACAGCTCCAAATCGAACCGGAGCAAAATGCCTCACTCTGTGAGAGGAACCAGTCTGGCTCGCCAGGCTACATTTGTGGCACAGGTTCAGATTTCATGTGGCCCTCAGCTTCTGTGACAAAATGGCCCACCAGCATTTTCATTCAGTGTTTCTGTATCTTTGTCTGTACTTTTGTGCATCGTATCTGCTTCTCTATGCTGTGTATTTTCAAATTACAGTATTTTTTTTTTTTAAATAATTGCAATTGCAGATTTTATGTTCAAAGATGTCATTTTGTGACTTCTTTTAAATTGTGTTGTCAAAGAAAATCTTCTTCTTGTCAGTAGTTGCTTTGTGATGCTGTAGTCTTTACAACTTTGTGCCAAATCGCTCTGTCCTCCAGACTGCTGCTGTTACACCAGAGTCACACTGCAAGTGTGTTTCGTGTGCGGCACATCTCTGACCAGAGCCAGCTGGGAGACCATGAGTTCACGAGAGAGATGCAAGTTTATGCTGGAAGTCAGGAGTTCACACAACAATAATCATGTACAGTATATAAAGAACTGCATGTAAAAAGCCACATTTGCCTCTGACCATGATCTCTGTTCATTTGGAGATTAAACCAAGGTTGAAGCACGGAAGTCACAGAAATACTGTATATACTTCAATCTTGGGTAGTGTTGATTGCCCATTTTTAGCTGCTTACATTTATTAGCAGTTTGCATTGTTTGTCATTTTTTGTATAGATTACATTTGTTGATTGCTGTTTTTTTAGTGGTTTATGTTTGTTGACGTAATGTTTACAGCGATGTTGTCAAGAGGCTGCACAAGCATGTTTATTTTGAAATTTGCCGGCTCTTCTTCACTGGTCCTGGGTCTGACTTCCTGTCTGGCTCCATCTGTTCTGTTCAACTTTATACATGACGGCTCCATCATCCGCCAAAAATAGATTTGATACATATTTCTGTTGGAGCACTGGACACAGAGACATACTGCAACACACAGCTGGTGTGAACTTGCATTCGTCGTACGGGACACGCAACGGACACGCAACGAATTCAGTGTGATACTGGGCGTAAGCCTCAGTCCTGTCCACTCCTTTATGTCCTTTAGCCACAATGTTAGGGGTTGCCCTCGTCCGCTTTATCCATTTACCTTCCCAACAGTGACTGAAAAATCTTAATTTCCTCAATTTCATATTCTTTCTGAGCATCAGTCTGCTCCTAATTTTGCTCAGTTAGTCCTCCTGTCAGTCCAAGGAAATCTAAGGATTCTTCTGTAACACCACGTTTCAAATGCGTTGACCTGCTTCCCATCGTCCATTGCCGTTGCCCATGACTCACTTGCGTATTCATTTCAGATCTATACTGATGCCTCTGCTCTTCCAGATGTTAACCATCTTTTATACCACACTCTTAGCCATCCCCAGTCTTCTTCTAATCTCTGGTGTGGTGAGGTATGGAGATAAAATGCCTTAATGCTGAACCAGTCCATGTCCTCACTGTTGACTGCTGTTGAGCATTCATACCTAATTTGACATTCTAAATGTGTGTGTCTAAAAACTTTAAATTTTAAGCTTTACTCTCTATCTTTCTCTTTTTCTTTTTTTTAAACTCATCTTACAGCCAAATTACTTGTTCAGAAAGTTGTTTTGTTTTGTTTTTTTGTAAAATGTAGCTATTTGTTTATTTATTTTTCTGAATAATGGATCGATAGTAAGTTGGTTGTAAGATGAAGAAAAAAATAATGATATTGACATGTGGGCGTCAAATTAAGTGAACCAAAAATATCAGTTGTTGAAAACTTTTGAGTTTTGAGTTGGCCCCAAAGCCCAAAAATCTTGAGGGAGTATCCTCCTTTCTGTTGAGTTTTTTGCAGCTTTTTTTTTTTTTTTTTTTACATGCTTCAGGAATCCCATCTCTATCATCCAGCTCCACAGCTGCACATGGTGCTGCAGTCAGATGCTTTAGAGCAGTCTATAAAGCACATGTACAGGGGAATATTCCAATAAACCCTTGTGCCCTAGGACAAAAGTGCCCTAGGACTAAATCTCTTATGTTGCTTCTACTCAGAGACAAAAGTGTCACCATGAAAAATGTAAACATGGAAACATGTTTGTTTTTTTTTCTACTTTTTTGGCATAAATCTTTAATTAACTTCTGAACTTTAATTAACTTCGCCCTGAACATAGATAACAAATATTTAATTCTGTTTAGAATGCTTTCTATGCCAGTAAATGTAAGAGCAGCTCAGTGTTTTTGTAAAAAAAAAAAAAAAAAATGCACATAAAAAATGAAATATTTTTAATATTCTCAATGCAAAGTGGATTTTTCTAGGTTGGATTATTACAGCCTTGGGTCTGTGAAAGATTACCAACAACATTTATTTAGATGGATTTGGGATTTTTTTGTAGTAACAAAGGTTAAGTTTTAATGGGAGTTGGTTTTTAGGTTGTGCATAGCGCAGGAAAAAATTTGCCCAAAAAATCTATGTTGTTGGTGATCTCTGAGAGACATAAGGCTGTAAAAAACATTTTTTAAAGTGACTTTTTATTGAGAATATTTTTAAAAATCCTTTGTTTTTCTGTTTTTTAACAAAAAATGTAGATGTACTGACACGTCCTGTACTGTTCTGACCAGTGGAAAAGCACCTTTTTTCCAAGGACCAAAGATGTCTATGCCCACAGAGGAGAATGGTGGATCCACTTTAAGCCTCTCTTCAGGTAAGTCAGACATGAGCTGGTGTTCAGACTGAATGCTCTGTGAATGCTCTGCTTATGAGCCGCTGCCCTGCAACTAACCCCAGGCCACTGGCGCGCATGGCTCCCTCCGTTAGATGCCTTCCTTGATGTTTCACCTTCTGGAGAAGGATGGCTCTGTGATGTTGGGTGAGAAATATGAGAGGGTCTGCCTTGTTCTTGTGCAGCTGAGAATGCTGCAAGCGTCCTCCTGCTCTCAGAAGCCCTGCACTGTCATGGAACGGACTGGATTTGAGAATAGGACTGGTCCTGCCCTTCATTTCTTTGATTGGTTACTCCACTTGTCACTGTTCTACCACAGAAATGAAATGTTATAAGGGATACCAGACAAACTTCATTGTATAAAAGAGGAAAAAGAGTTTGTCTCCCAGGACAGGGTAAGAGTCCACAGAGCAGACTTCAGTTCGAGTGCAGAGCTGTAATCTCAGAGACACCATCAGCTGCTAATAAACTGATAAAGAACTGGATCAATACAGAGTCAACACAGACAACTCTGTCAGAGACAAATAATGAAGAGAGAAGAGGAGACGGGAGAGAGTAGAGGGATGAGAGGGGAGAGGAGAGGAAAAAGATGAGAGGGGAGAGGAGAGAGGAAAGGGAGAGGAGAGGAGAGAGGATAGAGGAGAAGAGAGAGATGATAGAGGAGAGGGGAGAGGAGAGCGGGGAGAGGAAAGAGATGAGAGGAGGTGAGGAGAGAGGAGAGAGAGAGAGAGGAGAGGAGATAGGGGAGGGCTGAGGAGAGAGGAGGAGAGAGAGGATAGGGAAGAGGAGAAAGGAGAGGAGGGGGGAGAGGAGAGGAGGTGTTCCTGGTTTTCCTTTGTGTATTTGCTGTAAACCTGGTAAAACAGCTGCTTCTTTAATCCAGGACTGAGGAGCTGTACACAAACCTAAATCAGATTAATCTGCGGTAATAGCGCCCCCTGCTGGGCTCAGTGGTGGTGTTAGTGCAGCAGCAGCAGGAGGTCGCTCAGAACAGAAACAGCAGTGTAAGTGTGTGTGGTTTGTTTAGTGTCTGACTGTGTGATAATGAGCCTGAGGGGTCTGTGTGGGTTTGTGTGTGTGTGGGTTTGTGTCTGTGTGGGTTTGTGTGTGTGTGGGTTTGTGTCTGTGTGTGTTCATTGTTACACACTTGTTCCTCTGAATCCTGCTGAAGAAAACTCCAGAACACAGCCTCACAGTTTGTTTGGCTGAACTGAGAACCTGACCCAGAACCAGGGACCAGGTCTTTATTAACCCCTCTGACACCGTCTGCGACCAGTTACTTTTATTTAGTTTTAATGTTACCTCAGTGGTTCTCAACTGATCTGGCTTCACAATCCACCATCACTCTATAATGACAAGCCACAACCCAAATAAAAAAGATATTGAGGAAAATTAAGAAATGCTTTTGGACAAGTAAAAGATATTGAGAAGAGATATTTCAAGAAAATTAGAAGACATTGATGAAAAATTAAGAAATATTTCAGGAAAATTAAGATATGTTTCAGAAAAATGTAATGAATTGATAAAAATGAAGCAGTTCTCAGGTCAACCTTAGGTATAACAGATTTTTTTTTGCTGTGGTTGAGTTTCTTTTATATTACTCTAATAATAATGCCTTAGACTTATACAGCATCTTTCTAGATACCCAAAGTGCTGTCACTCCTCAGTCACACTTGGTGGTAGTAAGCTACTTCTGTAGTCACAGTTGCCCTGGGGCAGACTGATGGAAGTGAAGCTGCCAATCTGCACCTACAGCCGCTCTGACCACCGCCAAATACAGCCACTCTGAAACATTCATACATAGGCAAGGTGGGTGAAGAGTCTTGCCCAGGGACACAATGACAGTATGCACTTTGAATGAGATTTAAACCACCTACCCTCCGGTTGCTGGGCGAATGCTTAACCCACTGCGCCACCATCACCCCAAATCTATATGTCCCACACTGCCACTTTTACTGCTACTGTTAAGGAGAGTCAAACTAAAAGTCAAACTTTCTTTCTTTTTACCCTGACCCACTGAAAACAGTTCTGTGACCCACTTTTGGGTCCCGACCCACCAGTTGAGAACCACTGGTTTGGATACAGACATGAAATGGAGCATGAAAAAAAGACATTTTGGATCACATTTAAGATCTTTCGAAAACAATCTGCCGACAAAAACAGGTGGTCTTGTTCCGCTTCCAAACAGACTCTGCTACGGTTCGCTTACGGTGTGAATATGAACCGTCCCCAATCCAGCCCAACTACAAACGTCACCAGCCTTTTTGGAGCTAACGAGCCACCATAGCCGGGCATTAAGGGAAATAAACAGCTGCAGAAGTCGGGCAAAAAGCCACAAGCCGTGGACAAACTTGGAACAGTGAGGATACAGTGCCTCTTTGATATTTGCACTTATAGCCTACCTGTTCTGTCATTTTCTGCTCGGCACCGCTGCTGTGTGAAGTCTTCTCACTTGCAGCCAGCTTGCACCACGCCTTCGCCGTTGCAAAAAAACAAGTAGGCTAGGGCGCGGTGAAACTGACTTCGAATTAGCTGCTCTTGACATTTAAAATGTTTTTCACAGATTTGTAGCTGTAAAATCAGAATAAATATCCTGGTAACAAGTGCAGTACGCAAGTCCTCATGATTGTTTTCCTCAGGTTATGTGTCTTTGCATTGCCAGGCCCGTGTCCTTTCTGGCCAATGGGTGCAGCGATCATGACACACATGCTTCTGTTGACAAACTTTAGTCCACTTGCAAAAAGTGCAATGAGAATATGATCTGAACCAAATGAAAAAATTAAAGTCCGGACTTGATCTGGACCAAAGAACCGCACCAACAGACTTTCCTGGTGTGAATACCCCCTCTGTGTCCGGCAGCATACAAAACACACAACTGAAGCACACTCAATGAAACAAAAGTAAAAACACAATTAATAAAGAAGTTAAAAGTTACTAGCAATAGTAATAGTGGAGAGCACTAACAGCACATTTTTAACTTTAACCTGTTAAGCTCTGAGGCCTTTTTCCCAAAAATTCTATATCTACATTTATTAAGGTTTTACTTAGCATTTACTAGGTGTACATAGCTAACCTTGGTAGCAAATTAATTGGTGGACTTTGGGGATTACTGTGGAAGAGAAATAATATTAATAAATTATATTGTTTGACCATAAATTGAGGTTAAAATGGATTATTCTAATTTCCGCCTGAAAAAAAAACACATATTTGCCTCCAAAAAAAGCCTTTTTCCTTCCTGTAGTGAAGCAAATAACAACATAAATTGAAAATGTCACATATCTTGGTCTACTGCAGCAAAATTTGTGCCAAATAAACAAAGTAATGGAAAGATATACATGTTTTATTTATTTTTTTTAAATCCAGGCCGGATCCAACTGTTGAATAGAAATTGAAGTAGATAGTTTTGTTGTCACGAATTGTCCAAACACGATAATGTCAAACATGTGTGTGTCAGCCGTTGTATCTCCCCACTATGATCCCAACAAGCGGACGCAAGGGGGCGCGGAGCCCCGTCGGGCTCTGTTCGGGTTTAAGGGGTTAATATGAACTTTATTTCGAAATGTTTCTCTGAACTGGAGAGAGCAGAATCTAAGGCTCACCTCCGCTCAGACCTGAGCACTGCTGCCTAGTACCAGACCAGGACTAAGCCAGGACTGGATCAGGTCTAAACAATGGACAAAACCAGGATTAAACCAGGTCTAGATACACAGAACATTTACTGAGAACTGCAAAGGAGTGTTAGCTGTTTAGTCCTGGGTTTAAACCTGGTCCAGCCATGATCTAGTCCTAGTAAAGTCCCGGTTTGGTTCTGGTTTATTCCTGGTTTAGATCTGGTTCAGGTCCTGATTTAGCCCTTGTGTAGTCCCCCTTAAACCCTGGCTCTATACCCGATTTTGGCTCTCATCAGGACCTTTTGACCCAGGTTCTGGCCCTGATTTAGTCCTGGAATACTCGCTGGTTTAAATCCAGTTTAGACCCAGTTTGGCCTCTCTTGTCAGTACTTTGTTCAGACCCGGTCCTGATTCTGCTTTAACCCGGTTTAGTCCTGGTATTTGCCTGTCTCGTCAGGCTCTTGTTCAGACCTGGTCCTGGCCCTGCTTTAGTCCTGGTTTAGTCCCAGTCTCTCGTCAGGCCCTCGTTAGCTGTGGGAGGTGGCAGCTCGTCTCGTTATCTGCTGTGAAAAGGTCAGGGCTGCTCTGACTCTGAATCAGTTTCACTCTCATTAGGACTCTCACTAACAAACCAAGACCACTGAGACCCAGCTCAGGTCCTGCTCAGATCCAGCTCAGGTCCACTCAGGTCTACTGAGGTGCACTTGGGTCCACTCAGGTCCACTCAGACCAGGCTCAGGTCCAGCTCAGGTCCTGCTCAGATCCAGCTCAGGTCTACTCAGGTCTACTGAGGTGCACTTGGGTCCACTCAGGTCCACTCAGACCAGGCTCAGGTCCAGCTCAGGTCCAGCTCAGATCCACTCAGGTCCAGCTCAGGTCCACTCAGGTCCAGCTGAGGTCCAACTCAGGTCCAGCTCAGATCCACTCAGGTCCAGCTCAGGTCCAACACAGGTCCACTCAGGTCCAGCTCAGACCAGGCTCAGGTTCAGCTCAGGTCCACTCAGGTCCAGCTGAGGTCCAACTCAGGGCCAGCTCAGATCCACTCAGGTCCAGCTCAGGTCCAACACAGGTCCACTCGGGTCCACTCAGGTCCAGCTCAGACCGGGCTCAGGTTCAGCTCAGGTCCACTCAAATCCAGCTCAGGTCCACTCAAAGCCAGCTCAGGTCCACTCAGATCCAGCTCTGGTCTACTCAGATCCAGCTCAGGTCCACTCAGATCCAGCTCAGGTCCAGCTCAGATCCACTCAGGTTCACTCAGATCCAGCTCAGATCCACTCAGGTTCACTCAGATCCAGCTCAGGTCCACCCAAATCCAGCTCAGATCCACTCAGGCCCATTCAGATCCAGCTCAGGTCCACTTAAGTCCTGGTTCTGGCCCTTATCTAGTTCTGGTTTAGTTCTGCTTTCGACTCAGTTTAGTCCTGGTCTAGTCCTGGATAGGTGCTCAGTTCTGGGGTTGAATATATGAGGAACAGAATAAACATCAGTCAAATGTCAAAATCCTGGTTTAGTCCTCCTCTCTGCTCCTGTCTCCTCCTCCTCATCTCTACTCCTGTCTACTCCTCCTCTCAGCTACTGTCTGCTCCTCCTCTCTGCTCCTGTCTGCTCCTCCTCTCTGCTCCTGTCTGCTCCTCCTCTCTGCTCCCGTCTACTCCTCCTCTTTGCTCCTGCCTGTTCCTCCTCTCTGCTCCTCTACAGTAGATCTTCCTTCATCTGCAGCTCTCCGGATGACCCAGAGGGGGCAGCGGTGCGCAGCCGACCCTCTCCCCGGGCTGCGCGTCTCCTCCGGCGGCTCGCACCTCGGCGCTGCTCCCGCTCCCCGCCCTGGAGCTCCGGATCCGCGTTTTTCCTCTCTCCCTTCCCCCGTTTAGATCAATACCTCCTCAGGCTGTGTCAGTGTCTCTCTACTCCCCCCTCCCTCTCTCTCTCTCTCTCTCTCTCCTTCCATCCCAGCACACATACACTCACTCTCACGCGCACACACGCACGCACTCACCCAGAGAACCGGGCTCGCACACCGACCCTCCGCCGCTCCTCCCCCCCGCCAGACAGCGCTCATCCTCGGACAGGCGGACTGGACCTCCCCGCTGTCCGCTCTGAAGCTCCGCGCTGACAGAGACATGGGAGCATCCTGAGAAAACATCACTGGGACTTCGCTGGGGACGCGGACCTGAGTGGATTTGTACCGGTTTTCGGTTGCTGTCTTTTTGGAATAGACGTGCGCGGGGTTCTTTTTGGGGAGAGTCACCCTTCTCTTCACCCTGACTCATCATCATCATCATCACTGGAGCGGATTTTCTGGTGGATTTCCAGCTTTTTCTGGATCCTCGTGTCGGATTTTGTGGATTGGTTAAGCCCTCGGAACCACCTCCAGAACCCTGCTCCAGAGAGTGTTTTTTTTTGCGGATCGGTGGCCGGGCTTCGGTGCACCTAACCCGGCCTTTTTTTTTTTTTTTTTTACCGGAGCGAGTCCCCGGTGCGGAGCGCATGGAGCGTGCTTTGGGCGGGTGTTTGATGGGTGCAGCCGGGGTCTGGGGGGTGAGGTGGAGGACCAGGTGGGGGCCGCTGCTGCTGCCGGTGCTGCTCCATGGACTCCTCGGGACTGCTCACGCGGCGGAGGGTGAGTGAACCGCGGCGTTTTTTAATTCGTCCCCGCAGTGCCTCTGTGCGCTGCTGCTCTGTGAGGCACATGTGTTGCATTTGTCCACTCTCACTGCAATTATCTCTGAGGAACGTGTCCAGAAATTAAGAAAAAGCGTGAAGGTGCAGGATTTATTTGGTTTAAAAGCAGAAAAGACGGCGCATATTAACATTCCGGATACGTGCGGAGACTATTGATTACCGCTCTCGGGGCGTTTAGGAGGAAAAAGCTGATGTGAAACTAAATCAAAGGCCGCTTGTGGAGATGTTTAGGCGGAATAACGCGGGGTTTGTGGTCTGGAATTACGCAGGGAGCCTGGTTAGACCTGACAAGCTTCATTAAACCGAGCCTAAAGCCGGGATAGGCATGTTTGGGACCTTTCATTACCTTGTTATCAACACCAAATATCTCCACCTGTTCATGTTTGTGTGAGAATATCTCGCTCTGCAGCAACTGCTCAGGATTTTAGAAAATACTGAGGTCCATCAGTTTAGTCCTTGTTTTAGACCTAGTTTAGACCTGGATTGGTCTTGATTTAGTCCTGGTTTAGCCTTGTTGGGCAACTCCTGTCTTTTTCCTAAATAGGTCTGGTTTTAGATTTTTTTTTTTCTGGTTTAGTCCTGGTTTAGTCCTGGTTTAGCCCTGGTTTGGTCTTGGTTTAGTCCTGGTTTAGACCTAGTTTAGTCCTGGTTTAGAATTTGTTTAGCCCTGGTTTAGTCTTGGAAAGACCTGGTTAGACCTGGTTTAGTCCTTGTTTAGCCCTGGTCTAGACCTGTTTTACTCCTGTCTTTTTCCTAAATAAATCCTGGTTTGATCCTGGTTTAGTCCTGGATTAGTCCTAGTTTAGACCTGGTTTAGTCCGGGTTAAAACCTGGTTTAGTGCGGACCTCTGTGGCCTCTGTGCTCGCTCTTGTCCTATTGCACCGAGAGAATTTGTTGTTTTGTGTGTGAGAGAAACATCTGGAAGGCTTTTATTGATCTGGTAAAAACAGTCTGTGGTCTCTGGGACGGTTATGGTCGGAGCAGACTCGTCCCGGTCTCGGCTGGACGCGCACTGGGACTTTGGTCAAAAGCTGACACAAGCAGTTAGTCCTGAAACCCAGAAAGTCTAGAGTCGACTGGTCTGACTTCAGGACCCACCATCGCTTTATGACAGACCACAACTCAAATAAAAAAGATACTGAGGAAATGTAAGCGATATTTCAGGAAAACTGAAGATATTGAGGAAAATGAAGCAGGTCAACCTTGGTACAACGGTAACTTAATAGAAGTGGATTTTTTGCTTTGGTTGAGTTTCTTTTACATTATTCTGTTCTATATGTTCCACACTGCCACCTACTGTTAAGGAGGGTAATCTGATGATTTATTTTTTTTAAATAAGGTTTTTGCCCTGGTAAAAAACCTGACCCTGACACATCTGAAAAGGAAAAAAAAAAAAAAAAGTCTGGCCTCGGCGAAGGCTGAGCTGTGGTGAGAAGACTAAAAGTTACCCTTCACTTGAATTTAGTTTCACCGAGCTTCCGACGGCACCGGATCCGTTAAGTGCGGTATTTGTGGGGGAAAGCTAGTGCCCTGTGGCCCCTAGTAAACTCCAGTCACTGCAAAAAAAAGGAGCAGGGAGAGTGGTTCCTAGCTGTTTTGGTTTTGTGTACCCCCTGTCACTCAGACATGTTGGTGATTTTTCAAAAAGTGCTCTTAAAATACAACTGTGTTTATTAGCACAAAATCATTTTATACTGACTTTATTGTAAATTCTCATCCAGCTGTGTTTTTCTTTCAAAATCAAAATACATAAACAAAAAAATAATCTGAATAATCTGCCCTTTAAATAAAATAAAATAAAGATATATACATACTAATACATTTACTTATTTTACTAAATATTTTATGCATAAAATAAAGTTTAACAAATGACTTTGTAGAATTCACAACATTTTAGTCCTGGTTTAGACCTGCTTTAGATCTTCTTTAGACCTGCTTGAGTCTTAGTTTAAACCTGGTTTAGTCCTGGTTGAAACCTGTTGAGTCTATGGCAGCTCTTCAGATCTAGAGGACTGTTCAGACTCAGGGTCAGACTCAAAAACATTTTTCATTTTCATAAAAAGAGCATCGAGCTACACAGAGAGGATTTTCACAGCAGAACTGAGATTTTCACAGATTTTTATCAAGGCCACAGAAATATCCCTTTAATAATAGGAAGACCGACCACAGAACCACAACCAGACCAGGACCAGGCCAAAACCAGACATTAAGGATGGCTTAAAGACTTTAAACTGTGAAACAGAACTGGATTATATGACAAATCTATTTTGATCCTTCATAAAGTCAGCTCTTATGAAGTAACAGTGGTTTAGACCTGGTTCAGACGTGGTTGAGACCTCATTTAGACCTGGTTTAGACCTGCTTCAGTCCTGCTTAGACCTTCTTTAGACCAGCTTTAGTCCCTCTTTAGACCTTCTTTAGACCAGCTTTAGACCTTCTTTAGACCAGCTTTAGACCTTCTTTAGACCAGCTTTAGTCCCTCTTTAGACCTTCTTTAGACCAGCTTTAGACCTTCTTTAGACCAGCTTTAGACCTTCTTTAGACCTTCTTTAGACCAGCTTTAGACCTTCTTTAGACCTTCTTTAGACCAGCTTTAGACCTTCTTTAGACCTTCTTTAGACCAGCTTTAGACCTTCTTTAGACCAGCTTTAGACCTTCTTTAGACCAGCTTTAGACCTTCTTTAGACCAGCTTTAGTCCTTCTTTAGACCTTCTTTAGACCTTCTTTAGACCAGCTTTAGTCCTTCTTTAGAACTTCTTTAGAACAGCTTTAGACCTTCTTTAGACCAACTTTAGTCCTTCTTTAGACCTTCTTTAGACCAGCTTTAGACCTTCTTTAGACCAGCTTTAGTCCTTCTTTAGACCTTCTTTAGACCAGCTTTAGTCCTTCTTTAGACCTTCTTTAGAACAGCTTTAGACCTTCTTTAGACCAGCTTTAGTCCTTCTTTAGACCTTCTTTAGACCAGCTTTAGTCCTTCTTTAGACCTTCTTTAGACCAGCTTTAGTCCTTCTGTAGACCTTCTTTAGACCAGCTTTAGTCCTTCTTTAGACCTTCTTTAGACCAGCTTTAGTCCTTCTTTAGACCTTCTTTAGACCAGCTTTAGACCTACTTTATAGCTTCTTTAGACCTGCTTTAGACATTTTTTAGACCTTCTTTAGACCTTCTTTAGGCCAGCTTTAGACCTTCTTTAGACCTGCTTTAGACCTGCTTTGAGACTAGCCTTAAAGCTGGTTTAGATCTGGCTTAGACCTTCTTTAATCCTGGTTTCGACCTGGTTTAGTCTTGGTTTAGTCCTGATTTAGTCCTGGTTCAGACCTGCTTTAGACCTGGTTTAGTCCCTTTTTAGACCCAGTTTTCTCCTGTTACAGAGCTGTGTCCTCTGAGCGTCGTTAGAGCTGGTTTAATTAAAAAGCCTCTCAGTAATTTATTGACGACATCAGCGTTCAATAAACACAACCATAAATTACAGACGACAGTGAACACACCTCAGGGACCGGCTCCAGATGGACTCGGTCTAGGACTATCTCTGTACTACTGCTAACAGGGTCTTAACCAGGTCTAAAGCAGTTGTTTTTGGGGCTCCAGAGACAGGGGTGTTGGTTGGTTACTCCTATCCCCAAATCGCACCTCTTTCCTGGACAGAAAGTGTGGGATGGACCCCTTCTTTATCTGGAGCTTCTCTTTTGAAAGAAATGTCAAAAATTTAACCAACTAATTTTTAAGCATCACAAACAAACCAGGACTGAATAAAATACTAAACCAGTATTTTTTAACCTCCAGAGACAGAGGGATTGTTTAGCCACTCACCCCCAAAAACAAAGCTCTTTCCTGGGCAACGACAGCAGGATGACCCCCTCTTTTCTCTGGAGCTTCTTTCTTTTTGTAAACCACATTTCTGTACAAAAACTTGAATTAAAGCAACACATTCTAGATACTGATACATGCACAATACAAAAAAAGTATTTAAATTTTTTTATTCTTCAGAGACAGCAGGGTCCTCTGGCTGCTTCCAAGCCCAAAATGGCATCTTTTTCCTGGGCACAGACAATGGGAGGGACCGCTTTTTTTTTTTTTTTTTTTTGGATCTTCACTTTTGAAAGAAATTGAAGCAACAGATTTTAGGCTTTATAAATAGACCAGAACTAAACCAGTATTTTTAAAGCTCCAGAGATAGAGGGGTCGTTTGTTCACTGTCACCCCCAAAACCACTCCTCTTTCCAGTGCACAAAAAGCAGGATGACCCCCTCTTTTCTCTGGAGCTTCCCTCTTTTTGAAAACCACATTTGTTGTACAAAACCACAGACAAAGCATCTAGTTTTAGATATTAATACAGTACATACACCATACTAAAGTATATTTTCTTAAATCTGCAGACACAGCAGGGTCCTCTGGCTGCTCCTAAGCCCACAATGGGACCGCTTTACTGGGCACAGAGAGCAGGATGTCCCCCTCTTTTCTCTGGAGCTTATGTTTTCTGTGAACCACAATTTTACACAAAACCAAAAAGAAATGTCTCAGATCAATGCAGCCATAAATCTGCTGGGCTAAACCAGGTCTAAACCAGGTCCTAGCCCAAATCCTTGCGGTCCTTGTTAGGAGCTTGTAAAAAGTCTGATAATTAAATCGAGCAGAACACCTTTTAATTTTTGCTGCGTACAAACAAACAAACAGAGGTGGATTTAATTAGGAGAGTATTATAGACACACTTTTATGAATCCTCAGCAGAATATTAATAAAGACACAGGCTTAGCACCACAGCAGAAACACTTCCACTCACTACAGCTACAGCCAGAGACTTTAAAGTTAAATACATTAAAGGGGATCTGTTAGAAATACTGGTTTAGTGCTTGGTCTAGTCCTGGTTCAGTCCTGGTTTAGACCTGGTTTAATCTTGGTTTCAGCCTGGTTTAGTCTGAGTTTAGTCCTGATTTAGGCCCAGTTGTAGTCCTGGTTTAGTCCTAGTCCTTATATAGTCCTTGTTTTGTTCTGATTTAGTTATACATTTATTTTAGTTTAGCATAGGCTCACTAGATGTCCTTCCATTGGTCACAACCCTCTCCGTTTATCTGAGCTTGGGACTAGCACAAACCTTTGCTCAGTCTCAGTGTGATCAGAGTCTCTGAGGCGGAGAAGAGAACTGTTTCTGCGAAATCCCTGTTGTACAAATGAGAGAATTACTGCAGAGTACCGTAATCCAGTGTTCTGCTCCAAGGATTAACTTCAGCTCCACAAAGAAATGACAGACAGAGGACAGGACTTATGTTTGTGAGCGCCACAGTTAGTGTCACATCTGACACATTTACGAGCAGAAAACAGACAGCACAAATACTTTACCGTCATATCCTCAGAGAACTGCAGAGTAAACAAAACAAAGTGTCAAACACCTCTCTTTAACCCTGTTCTAATGTGGACTTTTCCTCAAAAACAGACCTGCGGTAGTATTCTGTTTGAGTAACCCTGTATGCTGAGGTACTGCCCTTCTCCAGAGCTGAAAACGCTTGATCTCACAGCTCTACGTGGACATGTGAAACCAGGAACGCTTCTGCGCGTTTCTAAAGTCCATAAACCGTCACTGGACTCGTTCTGATCATTTCAACCTTAAATCTTTGTCACTACTAAGCTCAGCTCATTTATAAATTGATGTTGGTTGATTGCCCTTTTTTAGTGATTTGCATTTGTAGATTGCACTTTTACAACCGCTTGCATTCGTTGATGTCATTTCTTTAGTGGTTTAGATTTGTTATTTGTCATTTTTTAGCGGTTTACATTCCGTGATTGACGTTTTTTGGCTGTGCATTTATCTATCTGTTAGCCTCATGTTGCTAACAGCCATGTTAAAAGGCTATTTTATGCTCTGTACAGTCCCCAGCGTTGCCAGGAGGGAGCGACAGACACTTGTTTCAGAAAGGAAATCTTTGAAGCTCTGGTTAAAAGTATTTTTATCCAAACTGTGTTTTTCTGCAGAGGCCAGGGCTGTTCTCATTCTCCTCTCGGAACTAACTCTGGTTTCCCTGAGAAGCAGTTTTTATCAGTTTGATGTGCAGTTAGAGCTACGGTGTGCGGTAAGGGTCAAATCCTCTCAGACCTGTGTAAAACCGGGTCTAAACCGTCCCCTGGCCTCGCTCGGTGTTTACAGATCTTTAGATTTTACAGTTTTATGAGCGTTCAGGAGCAGGAGGTCTCACTCTGAGTTAAAAATGAATCAGAGCAGGACACAGAGAGAGCGATAAAGAAAAACTTTAAATACAGTAGAAAGAAACCAGGACTAAAGCAGGTCTAAACCAGGACTAAAGCAGGTCTAAACCAGGTCTAAAGCAGGTCTAAACCAGGTCTAAACCAGGACTAAAGCAGGTCTAAACCAGGACTAAGGCAGGTCTAAACCAGGACTAAAGCAGGTCTAAACCAGGTCTAAAGCAGGTCTAAACCAGGTCTAAAGCAGGTCTAAACCAGGACTAAAGCAGGTCTAAACGAGGTCTAAAGCAGGTCTAAACCAGGACTAAAGCAGGTCTAAACCAGGACTAAAGCAGGTCTAAACCAGGACTAAGGCAGGTCTAAACCAGGACTAAAGCAGGTCTAAACCAGGTCTAAAGCAGGTCTAAACCAGGTCTAAAGCAGGTCTAAACCAGGACTAAAGCAGGTCTAAACGAGGTCTAAAGCAGGTCTAAACCAGGACTAAAGCAGGTCTAAACCAGGACTAAAGCAGGTCTAAACCAGGGCTAAAGCAGGTCTAAACCAGGGCTAAAGCAGGTCTAAACCAGGACTAAAGCAGGTCTAAACCAGGTCTAAAGCAGGTCTAAACCAGGTCTAAAGCAGGTCTAAACGAGGTCTAAAGCAGGTCTAAACCAGGACTAAAGCAGGTCTAAACCAGGACTAAAGCAGGTCTAAACCAGGGCTAAAGCAGGTCTAAACCAGGACTAAAGCAGGTCTAAACCAGGACTAAAGCAGGTCTAAACCAGGTCTAAAGCAGGTCTAAACCAGGTCTAAAGCAGGTCTAAACCAGGACTAAAGCAGGTCTAAACCAGGTCTAAAGCAGGTCTAAACCAGGACTAAAGCAGGTCTAAACCAGGACTAAACCAGGACTAATCCCCAGACACTGAATGTACCATACTAAGTGAAAGTGAGGCTCATAGTCCACCAGTCCACCAATGCAGTTTACATTTATTGATTGAAGTTTTTTTTAGCAGGTTACATTTGTTGATTGCTGGTTTTTAGAGGTTTATGTTTGTTAATTGCCTTTTTTTCTCAGTTTATGTTCGTTGATTGATGCTTTTTTAGCAGTTTACATTCATTGATTGCTGGTTTTTAGCAGGTTACGTTTGTTGATTGCCGTTTTTTTCACGGGTTATGTTTGTTGATTCCCATTTTATTGCAGTTTATGTTGGTTGATTGCCCTTTTTTACTGTTAAGTGTTCTTTTAGAGGTTTATAGTAAAACGGCTATAGCACACATTTAATCACTGCTGAGGATATTATTTCTGTTAAACGTTACCTACAAGGAGGGGTGCTCTGTGAAGACAGTGGGGAAAAGCTGTGGATGCACAGGACACGGGGAAACAAAATGAGTAAAATAAAAATGTAGGCAAAAATTTGGAACACCTGCCCTGCATATTGGCTGTGCTTATGGGACAATGGCATAGTAAAACCTTGCTTGGCCGGCCAGACAAATGCTTTTGCTGTTCTCTACACAGAAGTGAGTCTGGTCCCTTCTTTTGAGTCTCTGTGGGCGGAACAATCACAGGTGAAATAACCAATCAGAGAAAAGAAAGGCGGGGCCTAAGCAGCAAGCCACTGACCCATGCAAACATGAAGCTGATAAAGAACTGTTGCCGTTTTTTCCATAAAAGCCCAGAATCCTGTGTATTGTGAGCAGCTGGGTCCTTATTTGTGAACGGGGACAGCAGTACAAAGCAGTCGTACATAGACTTGTGGAAAAAGTGGGTTTGTTTGAATGTGATCGTTACTTGGGACATCAGCGGGACTTTACTGTTGTTAAAATGATATATGAAACCCATAAATGAATGACTAAATATTACAGAACCTAGAGGTGTGACAGACTGAAGTTCTTCCTTCACCTTCAGGACAGTCGTGAGCAGCAGATGGAGCTCATCACAGAGCAGAGTTTTCCTTTATCCTCTGTAAATGAGAGAACTGTGAGAGTGAAATTAATGAGTTTCATTCAGAGTTTTTACAAGGTCAAGGTCAAAAGTCAAAATTTATTTATATAGTACATTTAAAAACAGCCTCTGCTACCTCAATGTGCCGTACAAGTTCAATGAAACAGTGTAGGAATAAAAGCACAATAAATAGACAGAATAAACAATACTAAAAACACAATTTATGACTAAAACACTAAACCCAGACATCAAATAAAAATAACTGGAAAAAATTATATAAAACAGTAATAAAATGTCCAGCTCAGCTTGTGTTAAAAGCCAGTGCAAAGAAGTCTGTTTTTGGTAGTGATTTAAAATTTTCAATAGATGTAGCAGCTCTAATGTCCAAAAGGAGAGCGTTTGGGACCAGAGTTTGGGACCTGTTGCTACAAAAGCTCTGCCTCCTCTGGTTTTGAGTCTAGAACTCGGGTCTAGAAGCAGCTGGACAGATGACCTCAGTGTTCTGACAGGAGCGTGCAAAGTCAGCATTTCTGTTAAAGAAGGCGGTGCCAGCCCATTAAGGGATTTAAAAACAAAAAAACATAAAAACAATTCTAAACGTAACAGGTAGCCAGTAGGGATTCCGTAGCACAGGAGTAATGTGATCCTGGCGCCTCTTCCCTGTGAGTAGGCGAGCAGCCGGATTTTGGACTAGTTGTAAGCAGCGGACTGAGGACTGGTCAAGGCTGTAGTATACAGAATTACAATAGTCTAGGCGGGATGTCCAATTCCAGTTGGTTAGGGGGCAAGTAAGGTTTAACCTTCCCAAGATGCCTGAGCTGAAAGAAACTATTTCTAATCACAGAGCTCATCTGTTTGTCCAGTTTAAATGAACAGTCGATAAAAACACCCAGACATTTGTTTAAAAACACTAGAGCCAGAGAGATCAGACTCGCCAAAAATAACAATTTCTGTTTTTTTATCATTCAAATTTAGAAAATTCAAGGACATCCAGTTTACTTCTTTACGGCATTTTTGTAGTGCTTCAACTGAAGCAGTTTTCACATTAAATGACAGATACATTTAGACGTCATCAGCAAAGCAATAAAATTAGATATTATGTTTTACAAAAATGTATCCCAAAGGCAACATAAATATAAGACTGGGCCTAAAACTAACACTTGGGGCATGCCACTGTCAAGAAAGACTTTTTCTGAGTTAAAAGGTCCGAGATTGACCTAGAAAACCTGTCTGTCAAATCTGACTGAAATACTTGAGCACTGTGTCATTAACGCCTACACATGACTGAAGCCGGGACAGAAGAATCTTGTGGATGACAGTGTCAGATGCCACAGTCAAATCCAATAGCACCAGCACAGCTGAGCTTCCAGTGTCAGCAATGAAATGAAGATCATTAAAAATGTTTAAAAGAGCAATTTCGGTGCTGTGACAGGATTTAAAACCAGATTGGAATTTTTCAAAGATGTTATGGGAGACGAAAGGACTGCAGCCATGGGACTGAGGGGAGTCTAACCCATAACCTTCTTTTCACTGAGAGCTAACAAGAGGCAGTGCAGTGTTTTCTGGAGGTTTCACTAAGTCTTATTAATTCCTCTCAGGTAAATAATGAACAAACAAACAGAGGCAGATTTAATTAGGAGCAGATTAGAAACACACTTTAGGACTCAGCAGAGGAATATTAACGAGACACATCAGAGACACTGGATTATGTCTCCTGCTGTCTCCTAACAAACAGAGACACACACAGACAGGTGGAGAATCTGAGGGTGCAGGACAGTCTGGGACAGGTCCTGTCAGTGTCTCCTCTCTGCCTCAGTTTAATGAGGTGTGGACAGCAGTGGCCATGTTGTCTCTGTCCCCGTCTGAACGGCTCAGGTCCCACTGCAGCAGCTCATTAACATTCAGCTCAGGTCCTCAGAGCCACGGGCCGAGAACCGGAGTCTGGACCAGAGTCTGGACCAGAGTCTGAACCAGAGTCTGAACCAGAGTCTGGACCGACTGAGACCCACAGAGACCCACAGAGACATACTGAGACCCACAGAGACACACAGAAAGACACAGAGACCCATAGAAACACACAGAGAACCACAGAGACCTGCAGAGACCCGCAGAGGCCCACAGAGACCCACAGAGACCACAGAGGCTCACAGAGACTCACAGAGACCCACAGAGACCCACAGAGACACACAGAGACCCACAGAGAACCACTGAGACTCACAGAGACTCACA
Organism: Bostrychus sinensis; assembly: GCA_020698575.1. Taxonomy (NCBI): domain Eukaryota; kingdom Metazoa; phylum Chordata; class Actinopteri; order Gobiiformes; family Eleotridae; genus Bostrychus; species Bostrychus sinensis. Next base: position 50,439,482 of record CM036239.1, on the reverse strand, counting down.
GAGACCCACAGAGACCCACAGAGACTCACAGAGACCCACAGAGAGCCACTGAGACTCATAGAGACCCAGAGAAACCCACAGAGACCCACAGAGACACACAGAGACCCACAGAGAGCCACTGAGACTCATAGAGACCCAGAGAAACCCACAGAGACTCACAGAGACTCACAGAGACCCACAGAGACCCACAGAGACCCACAGAGACTCACAGAGACCCACAGAGACCCACAGAGACTCACAGAGACTCACAGAGACCCACAGAGACCCACAGAAACACACAGAGACTCACAGAGACCCACAGAGACCCACAGAGACCCACAGAGACTCACAGAGACACACAGAGACCCACAGAGACCCACAGAGACTCACAGAGACCCACAGAGACTCACAGAGACCCACAGAGACTCACAGAGACTCACAGAGACCCACAGAGACCCACAGAAACACACAGAGACCCACAGAGACCCACAGAAACACACAGAGACTCACAGAGACCCACAGAGACCCACAGAGACCCACAGAGACTCACAGAGACTCACAGAGACCCACAGAGACCCACAGAAACACACAGAGACCCACAGAGACCCACAGAGACCCACAGAGACCCACAGAGAGCCACTGAGACCCACAGAGACCCACAGAAACACACAGAGACCCACAGAGACCCACAGAGACCCACAGAGACACACAGAGACCCAGAGAAACCCACAGAGACTCACAGAGACCCACAGAGACCCACAGAGACTCACAGAGACTCACAGAGACCCACAGAGACCCACAGAGACTCACAGAGACTCACAGAGACTCACAGAGACACACAGAGACCCACAGAGACCCACAGAGACTCACAGAGACCCACAGAGACTCACAGAGACCCACAGAGACACACAGAGACCCACAGAGACCCACAGAGACTCACAGAGACTCACAGAGAACCACTGAGACCCACAGAGACCCACAGAAACACACAGAGACCCACAGAGACCCACAGAAACACACAGAGACTCACAGAGACCCACAGAGACCCACAGAGACCCACAGAGACTCACAGAGACTCACAGAGACCCACAGAAACACACAGAGACCCACAGAGACCCACAGAGACACACAGAGACCCAGAGAAACCCACAGAGACTCACAGAGACCCACAGAGACTCACAGAGACCCAGAGAAACCCACAGAGACCCAGGCAGACCTCCACCAGACCCACACTGCTCCAGGACTCTCAGAGCAACAGCCTGCCCAGGACAGAGCTGCCCTGCTGGTGTCAGAAGGCTCAGAGCACCCTCCTTGTCTCTGGAGCTCCAAACAATACTGTCTTGACTGAAACTTAGAGAGCTGTTGCTGCCAAATGATGGTCCAGGACCCAGTAGTGGTTCCGGTCCTGTCTGATGCAGGTTCTGTCCTGGTTTTGCTGCACATTTTACTGCTCAGTCTTTATCTTGGGGCCCACTCAGAGTCTGGATTTACAGCCACTTACTCAGATTAAGACCGGCCCCGAGCTCTCAGCATTTAATATGGAGCTCATATCTTCACTTACAGAATTAGTCCTGGTTTAGACCTGGTTTAGATCTGGTTTAGACCTGGTTTAGACCTGGTTTAGACATGGGGTAGGCCTGGGATAGACCTGGTTTAGAGCTGGTTAACTCCTGAATTAGTCTTGATTTAGATCTTGTCTTGAAGTTGATTTAGTTCTGGTTTAATCCTGGTTTTAGTCCTGCTTTAGTCCTGGGTTAGTCCTTGTTTTGACCTGGTTTAGTTCTGTTTTAGTCCTTGTTTTGACCTGGTTTAGTTCTGGTTTAGTCCTTGTTTCGACCTTGGTTTGGTCCTGGGTTAGTCCTGGTTTAGTCCTGTGGTCTTTTTGTCATTAAATGTATAAAACTCTCTGTTAATTGTTATCTGTTGGGCTGTAATAAATGTTTCTATGACAACAGTAAAAACTCATTTTCTGCAGCAGAATAATTCGTTTGTTACAGATTTAATCAGATCATTAAAATGTGTGCGCGGCTCTAATCAGACAGGTCTTAATTACAGGGATTTTAGGCTTTGTCTTGAGTTCAGTCCTGGTCTAGACTTGGATTAGGAGCATATTTCCAGTTGTTTTGTGTAAAATTGTGGTTCAAAGAAAAAGACAAGCTCCAGAGAAAAGAGGGGGTCACTGTGATCTCTGAGCCCAGTAAAGAAGTGCTTTTTTGGGTTTGGAGCAGCCAGAAGACTCCCTGTCTCTGGGAATCCCAAAAATATATATAGGTGTTAGATTTTTGTCCTAGTTTTACTCTATATTTTATGTTCAAGTTGGTTATTTCTGGTTGTAAAATTGTGGTTCTGAATCTCCAGAGAAAGAAAGGAGGGGGTTATCCCACTCTCTGAGCCCAGAAAAGAAGTGCTTTTTTGGGGGATGAAAGAGGAAAGAGGTCCTCATTTGGGATAGGGGTAGCCTGAGGACCCCCCTTTACTCTGGAGCCGATTTTTTTAACAGTTTTGTCAAGGTTTGCTCTAAAGTTAATTATTTCTAGTTGTTGTTGTTTTTTTCGTTTTTTTTTTGTCAAACAGAATGAAAAAAACTCCAGAGAAAACAAAGAGTTGTAATGATCTGTGCCCAAGAAAGAGATCTGTGCCTACCTTCCATCAGACCTCGGAAGCTAAGCAGGGTAGGGCCTGGGGTGTCATCTATAAAACTGTGCATGGAATTCTTGCTAAAAGTCTCCGTACGCCAGAAACTCAAAAGCTGCGTACGTTAGTAAATATTCACACTTATAAAACCGGACGCATGCACAGCTACATGTGATTTCCGTTTTATAGATCCCACCTGGAGTAGAAAGGTGCGCACGTAAACCCACCTCACGTCACGCCCTCTCCACGCCTCGAATCCACCAAAGAAGGACAATGCAAAGTGACTTCTGAATGAAGTTTATCTAAATATGAGCTGCTAATGGGAAGGTTTCACTGAGAAACACGGAAGTGGGTGGGAGGCACGTGACGCTCCCCGCAGCACTACGCACACACGTGCATCTGTATTGGAAAGAGCATGTGGCTTTTCTGATTAATAAAACTAAATTGACACAATGTACGCCCCATTCCTCTTAATATAGACAACTTTAAACATTAAAAAGAAGCTTAAAATGTAACAAATGAATTATTGCAGGTATCACTTTTTGTGATTTCCGTGTGCTGTACCCTAATTGAAACCTATAATAAATGAAAGAGCATGAAATGTGTGGGAAGCATCACGATCTTCTGTTCTCACATGGATATCATTTTTCTGTGGACGCTGTCCGTGCACGTGGAGGTCTGAGTAGAGGTTGTGTGTAGAGAGAGGGGACAGAGCCGTGGTCCAGGTGCATGTCCTGCATAAAAACTAATATCAGATGTCATTCAGTCTCATTTTGACTGTGCTTTATTAAACCCACACAGCGCTGATATGAACCTGTGTCTGTAGGAGTTGTTTATGCGCATGTCTGATCATTATTTCATAAATCCAGTCACAGATTCATCAGGGATCACCTCTGCTGTTAGTTCACACCACGGACATTGATGGAGCCACCACACAGTGCCCTGTGAACGTGTGCGGGCGTGCAGCCACGAACCGCTTAATTGTCAAGAATACTGAATACTTTTACTCACTACTTGTTTAAATAACAATGCCTGAATCAAATCCTTAATTTTTTCTGAGAGATATAAAGTGAAGGTGAACTGTATCAAACGCGCAGCAAACATGGATTTTTCAGACTTGCTTCACTTCAGCAGCTCACAGTGAGGGTCGCCTTTGTGCCGTGTCTCCAAAATGTGCACACGCAAAATACGCAAGGTTTCACATCTAGTTGTTTTTATAAGTTCCACCTTTGGCGCAGAGAACTGCTTACGCCAATTTCAGCCTCGGGGGTATGCAAGCTTTATAAATGAGACCCCTGGTCAGTACCTGGATGGAAGACCGCTGGGGAAATACCAGGAAGCCGGTGTGAGTGAGTGGTTGGTGGTGGTCGGAGGGTCAGTCTACCCCAGGGGAAACTGTGGCTACAAAACATAGCTTACCACCACCGACTATGGAGTGAATGAATTACCCCTTCCCTTCTGTGTAAAGCACTTTGGGTGACTTGTGTTATAGGTAAAAGCGCTATATAAATACGATTCCCTTACCCCTTTTGGGATAGGAGCAGTGAGAGGTCCCCGTCTCTGGGGATCCCAAAAACTATACATAGACATTTGAGTAGAATTTTTTGTAGGTTTGTGTAAGTTCAGTTATTTCTGGCTGGTTTTGTTGTAAAAATTTGAGTCATGTAAAATAAAAGCTCCAGAGAAAAGAAGGGCTTATCCTACTCTCTGAGCCCAGGAAAGAGGTGCTTTTTTGGAATAAGGGCAGCCAGAGAACCCCCCATGTCTGGAAATCCCAAGAATTATCCACAGACATTTTTTTTTATTAAATTTTATTACTAGTTTTAGTCTATATTTTGTGTTAAAGTCAGTTATTATTGGTTGTAAAATTGTGGTTCTCAAAAAAGAGAAGCTCCAGAGAAAAGATCCCACTTTCTGTGCCCAGGAAAGAGGTGCTTTTTTGGGATAGGAGCAGTCAAAGGACGCTACGTCTCTGGATCTCCATGTACAGATGCTTTTAAAAGATTTGTTTCTTAGCTTAAAGTTATAGTAAATTCTGGTTTGTTGATAAAATGTTGTTGACAAAAAGAGAGGAGCTCCACAAAAATAGGGGTCATCTCATTCTTTGTGCCCAGGAGAGAGGTGTTATGTTCAGGGTAAGAAAACCCACAGGACCCTCTTTCATTGGAGATGTGAACCTCCAGCTGCTGCATATTTCTGGTTCGTTTAGATGGTATTAATTTCATTCTTTGTCCTCCATCCCAGCAACTATAGGCTGAAAAGTGGCCTCTGTGTAGTTCCACTCATGGCCACCAGGATAAATGCTTTGATTTGGTTCACCTCAGTCATTAAAAATAACTCATTAGTTGACTGCTTAAACAGAATAATTGGGTTCTGGTGATTATTCCGTTTTTCCATTAACCTTTGTCTCTGTGTTTATCTGTAATATGCACTCTGTTTCAGAGAGGAGACAGAAAACACCAGTAATAAACTACCTCTGACAGTAACTTGAATAGACATGCAGCCAATCAGGATTCAGGGCAGCACTAACTGCTTTTTTCATTACAGAGCTTAGTCCCAATCTGTCTCATAAACAGGACAAATGTCTCATTAAAAATACATATGTTTGTGTTGGTACAGCCGGTTACACAGAGATTAATAATTCAGCAGTGGGTTCATTTCCACATCTGCACAGTTCACACTGAGAGAGACGATGGGAAATACAGAAACAGAGATAAAAGAAGCTGAAGTAATGACCGAGAGAGAGCCTTCTGTGAGTTTTCTCCTCCTTTCTCCTAATGTCCTAGGACAGTCATGCACAGGTGAACTGGAGACCCAAAATCATCATCGAAATATCACACTACTACATAATGGAGCTCCAGAGAAAAGAGGGGGTCATCCAACTCTCTGTGCCCAGGAAAGAGCTGCTTTTTTGGGGAATAAGAGCAGCCAGAGGACCCCCTGTCTCTGGAAATCCCCAAAATATAGATTTTTGTCCTAGTTTTAGTCTGTATTTTGTGTTAAAGTCAGTTATTTCTGGTTGTAAAATTGTGGTTCTCAAAAGAGATAAGCTTGAGAGAAAAGAAGGGGTCATCCCACTCTCTGTGTCCAGGAAAGAGATGCTTTTTTGGGGGATAAGAGCAACCAGTGGACTCCCTGTCTCTGAAAATCTTATAAAGTATACACAGACATTTTTTTTGAAGATTTTATTCCTGGGTTTGTGTTAAAGTTACTCATTTTTTTCCAGTTGCTTTTCAGTGCATTCTGAGCTGTGGACCTAAATGAGCTCCAGGGGTTAGAGAGGGGCTGGCACATGTCCTCTGCCCAGGACAGAGCACCGCCGCTGGGCTTCATGAGCCCAAACCACTGCCTTTCCCCCTGGTGCTGCTGCTGTGGAGCCAGCGGCAGGTCAGAGTTGTGTAAAGTCATGTGAGTTTGTATAAAAAAACTAGTAGTTAGCTTGAAGAGAAGAGCTCTAGGGGTAAGAGGGGGTCATGTCAGCGTCTGTGCCCTGGGATGAGGCTTTCTGCTGGGGTTAGAGAGGAGACAGGGTCTGTAGCTTTTTTGTTTTGAGCAGGTTGTTCATAAATCCGGGGCGGGCAGTTCACAGAATGAAGTTGCTTATTGTTGTGTTCGAGATTGTGGCTGCTGAGTGCACTAAAGTGGCCACACCGCCATAAACGAGGGCAGTATGAGCACAGAGTGATGGTGGTGACCGGGTCCCTGTCACTTTTTCCTGGAGAACATTTGTGGAGCTGCCCCTGACTGCAGTGCTGTTCACTTCCATAATAGACTAATGAAGCTGTGCAAAAATCACAACAGTAAACAAACTAAGCAAAAGTAGTAACATTTTAAAGATATTTTTTTAAAGGTTGTGTTGACATTCTAGAATTTGATGTCAAAAACTCAGATGGAGGGCTGGGGTCAATATTAATGTATAGCTTAGACACAAATTTTAAATAAACATCCAAATAATCTTGACCCAGATCATTTTTTGTAAGGGGGTGGGTCCACAAATTCACTTCCTTAATCATGTGGCTTAATGCCCTGTCTACTGACAACAATCACGCCTGTGCGATTGAAAATTGTCTCCACTTTTTTGACGCTGTAGTGAAGAAATTATTTAACCTTAGGTGATTTGTGCTGACGGAGAAGACTTTGAGCTTTGTTCCAGTTTTAGTTTCATGTGGATAGACCCAATAATTGTGGAGACATTAATGATAAACAAGGTCAACATGTCTGGATATTGAAAATTTAGCAACAAAATCTACCATAGAATTGTAGCCTGTCCTCCATCTCAGTCTTATAACGTTAGCTCTTACGAATTTAGTGACATCAAGTGAATGCAACCTATTGTTTCACTTTGCAAATGGGACGGATGTTTCATATGATTTTTTTTTTTTTTTTTTTTTTTTTGACAGCATGTTTTAGACTCGAATTTCAGGATAAAAAAAAATATATGCATCCAATTTTTAAGACACATTTTTTTTATTCTGAAATTTTGATGACTGAAAAAATACAGTGAAAAATAAATACTGAAATTGAGAGACAAAAATCTGACTCTTTTTTCAGTGTTAAAAAATTCAGTGGTAGAAATTGAAAGATATTTAAAATTCAGAATCTGATGAGAATAGTTTTTTTTTTCTATAGAACATATTTTTTTAAAAACAGCATCATATAAGGCCCTATCTCAGATAGGGGCAGGGCCTATCTTTCGATTGGTCTTAATGGCAGGGGTTCAGACCCACTTCACCCTTGGGGGAAAGTGAATGGGTCCAGTGCAGTGTGAATGGACAGCAGACTGCGTTAGTGACTCTATCCTCCGCTGATAATTGTGTTGTGGCGGTAATGAGTGGGCAGAGGGTCCCCTTTTGTCCTCACGTTGGCTTTGTCTTAGGCCCATCTGCTGCACCCCGACCCCAGCGGAGAGCCCTCAGACCGGGGGCCCTCAGAGCAGAGTGAAGGGCCCCTGGAGCTGGGGCCAGATGGGGCCATTGTGATGGAGATGAGAGGTCACAAACTGGGGTCAAACACTGTGACGCTGCAATTATACGTTCTGTTTAAGTGAGGAGCGAGAGGAACGTGGGACGGCTTTAATGAGCAAGATCATCCTGAAATATACAAGTCTCTGATGAGAGGGTTCCAACTGGAGGGTCAGGGCCCAACAGTGTGTCGTGGGGAGGCTGAATTTGCATCTTATTTGACAAGAAACCTACTTTTACTGTAGGCCTAAACCTAATTAAAAATGTGGTTTGTTCATATTAAGTCATTTGCAGATGTTTGACTGTAAAAAAAGTGAAACAGAAGCTCCAGGAAACACAGGGGCTCATCCTGAGGTGCCCTTTTGGGGTAAGAGTGAAAAGAAGACCTCCCCATCTCTGGAGCTCTATAAGAAAAGTGTGTTAATTTATTAATGGCCTTGTTTAATTAGGCATTACAATCAGTCTTTAATGATTTTGTCTTAAGTGGTGAAAAAAGAGAGAAGCTCGAGGGAAAAGAGGGGGCTCTTCTTGCTTTCTGTGCCCAGGAAAGTGGTGCCTTTTTGGTGTAAGAGTGGACAGAAGACCCCTCCTATCTCTGGAGCTCCAAAGAAAAGTGTGTTAATTTATTAAAGCTTTAGCCCTGGTTTAATTAGGCATCACAATCAGTCTGTTTTGGTTTGGTCTTAAGTGGTGAAAAAAAGAGAGAAGCTCCGTGGAAAAGATGGGGTCGTTCCACTCTCTGTGCCCAGGAATGAAGTGCCCTCTTGGTGTAAGAGTGGACAGAAGACTCCCCCACCTTTGGAGCTCCATAAAAAAGTGTGTTAATTTATTTATGCTTTATCCCTGGTCTAATCCTAGTTTAGTCATCACAATCAGTCTTTAATGATTTTGTCTAAGTGGTGAAAATAAGAGAGTAGCTCCAAGGAAAAGAGGGGTTCACCTTGCTCTCTGTGCCCAGAGAAGAGGTGTTTTTTTGGTTTAAGAGTGGACAGAAGACTGCCCCTGTCTCTGAAGCTCCAAAGAAAAGTGTGATAATTTATTACTGCTTTAGCCCTGGTTTAATCCTAGCTTAAGTGTCACAATCAACTCTTTGTTTTGTCTTTAAATGGTGGTTCTCAAAAAAAAAAAAAAAAAAAAAAGAGCTCCAGTAAAAAGAGGGCGTCATCCCACTATATGTACCCAGGAATGAGGTGCCCTTTTGGGGGTAAGAGTAGTCAGAGGACCCCTGTCTTTGGAGCTCTCTGTTAGTTTAATTATGCTTGGTTTAATCCCAGTTTAGACATCACAAACACTCTTTATTGGTTTGGTCTTTAAGTGGTGAAAAAAGAGAGAAGCTCCAGGGAAAAGAGGGGGCTCATCCTGCTTTTTGTGCCCAGCAGTGTGGTGTCTTTGTGGGTTTACAGAAGTCAGAGGACCCCTAGATGTCACTGGAGCTTTTAAGAAAATCTTAATGTGGACGTTATAAAGTCCGATTTTCATGGTTTGGACAGAGGAGGGACAGTGAATGTATGGGTAGTCGTAGCTGTAGCTGTTGTAGTTGCTTTAGGCATCATTATAATGTATGGTATGTGTAAGTTTCTTTGCATTTCATATTCATGTGAACCTTTGGCATGCATTTAAAATCAGAAAAGATGAGTTTTAAAAGGTCATGATCTGGATTTACCCACTGTGTTCTGTTCAAAACAAACGCATTACCCTGAAAACCTCTGTTCAAATGCTCAGTTCCAGCTGTAATCCTGCGTCTCCGGGGACACGCTTCATATATTTTACACAAAAACAAGAGATTATCTGGGGCCTGATGTTTTGTCAAAGTAAGTCTCGGCTGTGAAACTTCGGAACAGTCCCTGAGCAGCGCACAGAGCCAAAGCTGCAGACATAAAGGAGCTCCAGGGGGTTAGAGTGACAGAGGGGGAGCTGGCACGCGTCCTCTGCCGAGGACAGAGCACTGCCGCTGGCTTGAAGAGGCCGAACCACCCCCCTCCCCTCCTGGTGCTGCTGCTGTGGAGCCGGTGGCAGGTCAGAGTTACAGTTGTGTGAAGTCATGTGAGTTTGTGTAAAAATAGTGGTTTGCATCAAGAGAAGAGCTCCAGGACAAAGAGGGGGTCATGTCAGCATCTGTGCCCAGGGAAGAGGTGCTCTGCTGGGGTTGGAGAGGAGAGAGAACCCCCTTAGTGTCACTGGAGCTTTTTGCTGAGATTGTTTACTTCTCCTTGAGTAATAATATTTTGAAATAAAAGTAAGACCTGTCCTTATACTTTTGTTCTTGCATGATGTCTGTATCAGTTCTCCTCTGAGGGAGGCCTGGCACGTGGCTTTTACCCAGGACAGAGCTCTCCCGCTGGGCTTCCCCTCCCTCTGGACCCTCCTCTTTTGTTGATGGTGGTCCTCTGGAGGTCTGTAAAAGTCCAGACCAGTGGTGGAATGTAAACAAAGTAACAAAGTACTTAGTTACTTTTAGTGTTGTCATGATACTAAAATTTCAACTCAATTTCGATATTAAAAAAAACCCTCGATACTCGATACTGATTTCGATACCACAGTGACAAAAATGACCACTTTTCATTGAATGTTTGAGGTAATACATGGGCTCTAACCGCCTCCTTTACCATCACCATATTATTCAAACTATATTTTGTATAGAATAATATTATTAGGCTATTACTATATATGTAGCATACTTGGCAATTTTTTCAAACTTATATTTTTTATGCAAACAGTGGTTTATCCTCCAACACTCTGATACCTCTGCAGTCCACAGCTATGTAGCTACACGATGATCTTTTATTCAACACAATGCTTAATAATACAGTAACTAGTTTGTATATGTGATCCAAAATGACTTCAGATTATGATAAATGATTCCTCAAAGCTAAAGTTTAATTACAGTTTACCTGTTTCCATTTTCTATAAATGGTAGTAGGTTATTAGGCTGCAGTAGCCATGGTTCATATTTATATTGTGGCTGCAGTCATTGACAGTGATGGGTCCCACAGAAACTCCCACGGAAAGCTCGTGGGAGCGGCACTAGAGGTCTTTGAGCAGCGGTGATAGCGGCGAGCGAGTGAACACCTTTTAGTAAATTGTATTTAAAGAGCAGTTTTGATGGAGGAAAGTTTTGTGCTGCGCTGACTGAGCCTGTCCTCCTCCTGTACTCATCACTGGAGGGGAGGGGCCGTGTGTTTCTGCCACGCAGGTAAAGACGTCACATTATCGATACTTTCCCAAATGAATATCTCATTTAGATACTCGTTTTAGTATCGATTAATATCTTGGTGTCGATTTTTTTGACAACCCTACTTTACTTAAGTACAGTTTTCATGTATCTGTATTTGAGTAAATTTTTCAAGGGATACTTTTACTTTTACTTCACTACATTTTAGAGCAAGTATCTGTACTTTTTACTCCACTACATTTATGAATTGATTTGAAGTAAAAATATTTTGAGTTTTGGTTTAAAATCAAGTGTTTTTGTCATGGCCTCATTGTAGACACACAGTACTTAAAGATAATAGCTGGAGTAAAGTAGTACTCTTCAGAAAAACGTCACTACAGATTTATTTTTTTCTGTTGCACCTTTAACCTTTAGTTTTTAGCAAAATCCCTGAATCTGTGCGAAATACTTTTACTTTTTAAGTACATTTGAAAGTAAGTACTTTTATACTTTTACTTAAGTAGCTTTTTTGTGTGATACTTTTACTTGAGTAAATTTTTGCTCCTTTATCTGTACTTTTACCTAAGTAAAAAGAAAAAAACAAAAAACAATGGAGTACTTCTTCCACCTCTGGTCAGGAGGCACTTCTTACTCTCTCAGCCCTGGATCGACCTCTCCCTCTGGGCTTCCTCTGCTCTTGGACCCCCCTGTCTTCTGGTGGTGTTACTCTGGAGGTCTGTGAAGGTCCGGGGGCACTTCTCTTTCTGTGTAAGCCCAAGACAGAGCTCTCCCTCTGGGCTATCTCTCTGTCTGATGGTGGTTCCCAGGAGGTCTGTGAAGGTCCAGGGGCACTTCTTACTCTCTCTCAGCCTAGGCCCAATCTCTCCCTCTGGGGTTCCTCTGGCTCCAGCCTTTGGTGGTCTGTGGAGGTCCAGTTGCACTTCTCTGTCTCTCTAATCCAAACTCTCCATTTTCCCCTCTCATGGTGGTAGTCCTCTCAAGGTCTTTGGAGGTCTAGGGGCACTTCTTTCTCTCTGTGCAAGCCCAAGTCGAAGGTCTTTCTCTGGGCAAAGGAAGCCCCCACCCACCCGCTCCCCCTTAAGCCTGGACCCCCCTGTCATGGTGTTGATCTTCTGGGGGTCCAGGGGCACTTCTTACTCTCTCTCAGCCCAGGACCAACCTCTCCCTCTGGGCTTCCTCTGCTCTGGGTCGCCCGCTCTCTTCTGGTGATGGTCCTCTGGAGCTCCTTGGAGAGAGAAGAGCCCCTCACTCTCTCTCTAAGCCCAGGGTCTGACTCCAGAGCCTGGCCGTGGGTCGAGGTCAAACCCTGGTCACATAAACAGCATCCCGTGGAGCGTCAAAGTCGTATTTGTCCCGCTCCAGCTCCCAGTGTAACACCACACTCTGTCATTAAAGAGTCCAGCCATCCAGAAGTCCTTCAGCCTCTGCACCATGCCACATTACACTCAGCTCCTGTGGAACAAGATCCAACAAAGAACAAGCAACAAACACCACGCTTCAGGAGCAGATAAAACAGATTTAACCAGGATGCACCAGGAACACCATGACGATGTCGTGACTTTAGTTAAAAATAGTACTTTCCTTCTGCAGCAAGTATTCAGAAACTAGAGAAGCATACTCTGAGTTTAGAGAAGCCACAGAGACTAAACCAGCTGTAGAGGGGTATATAAAAATGTATCTGATGCTGCTACTACTACTACTGCTGCTACTACTGCTACTACTACTACTACTACTACTGTTACTCATACTTGCTTTATTTTACAGCCAACTTTTGTTTTTAAGGTTTTAAGGTTTAATTTTGAGTATATAAATGTACATATATGAAATTACTGTATGCACTTTAACCACATATGCACTTTATAAATAGGCACTTTAGATCTCGTGGAATGTGAAATTTGTATGACTTGTTGAATTTTGTTTAAGTGTTGTTTGTCTTGTCCTGTCTTAAATGTCAAGGGACTACGAATGAAAATTAGCTGTACGCTAACTTCGGCGCATTTACACGTGTTTTTTTACTGGTGTTCATTAATGTGCATTGTCTCTTTTAAATAAATAAATAAATAAATAAATAAAGTATATGAAAATGCTTATTTAGTACATATATAAAAGTATTTATATAAAAGTACATATATATAATGTACTTAAATAATAAAGGTACATAAGTACAAATATAAAATACATATATGAAAGCACATTAATTAAAAGTATGTATATAAACATACATGAAAGTACCCCCACCCTCCCCTGTTTAAGGAGAGGCCTCTGTCAGTGCAGTTCGTGTACTCAGAGTACTGTGAGTACATTTCCAGACTAACCCAGGATGGATTTGTTTGTCTCTGCTCCTGATGCAGCTCAGGAAACACAGCCACATTGTGTTCCTCTAAAACCTGGTCCATTTTAGCGGTGCTGGCTAATTAGTGCTGAGGGTTCTGCAGAGACTGGCTCTTGGCACCAGACTGGTTTTTAAAGAGAGTCAGGCTTCACTAAACCTGTCTCCTCTGAGTCCAACTCTGTCATTATTATTTCACTGCAGCAGTAACAGAGTGGGCTGAAAGAGAAAAAAAGAAAAAAGAACAGTCTGTGTTTCTGCTGCTGCTGCTGCCGACGGAAAACAGGAGAGAGACTGGGGATAAAACCAGGACTAAACCAGGGCTAAAACAGGACTACATCAGGACTAAAACAGGGCTAAAAACAGGACTAAACCAGGACTAAATCAGAACTAAAACAGGGCTAAAACAGGACAAAAAATAGGGCTAAACCAGGACTAAACTGGGGCTAAACCAGGACTAAACCAGGGCTAAATCAAGGATTAAAACCAGGGATAAACCAGGACTAAACCAGAGCTAAACCAGGACTAAAAACAGGACTAAAAGCAGGGCTAAACTAGGATTAAACCAGGACTAAAAACATGACTAAACCAGGGCTAAACTTTCCTGGGTAATCTGAGTTGGACATGCCCCTCTTTGTCCTGGAGCTTTTTTCTCTTTATGAATCATAATTTTTTATTTAAAACTACACAAATGACTGCATGCCACAGAAATTAAGCCAAGCCAGGTCTAAACTACAACTAAACAAACATTTTATCTTGGAGCTCCAGAGTCACCAGGGGGGTCCTCTGACCTCTCTAACTCCAGGAGGGCGGCACTTCCTTGGGCACACTGAGCCGTATTCCCCCTTCTTTTCTCTGGAGCATTTTTCTGTTTATCCACTCAAATTTTACACCAAACTGAGCAGAAAGGACTCGGTAATGCACCCGGCAGTAAACACTGCTTTTAATTCCTCTTTTAATAAGTCGTGTGTGCGTGTCTGCTGGGCCTGCTTCGTCCTTGGATCTCCTTGGACCACTCGGAGATCCAAATGGACTCGTTTACTCGTCTAATGTGTCTGCCAGAGGACGTCCTGAGCTCACAGACCCATTTAAGCGCTGCTCGGTGTGTGCGTGTGTCTCAAGGTTTAGCAGTGCTTCGCAGATGGTACTAGACCTCCAGAGGGTTTCCAGGGGAAGGGGGGACGGTGGTAGAGCGAGTCCTGCCCAGGGACCGGCTCTCCCTGCTGCATGGTCTTTGTAAGTCTGGAGCCCCCCTGCTGTCCCCCCGGAGCTCCTCAAACACTCACCACCTGACTCCGCTCGGGAAACAAAAGGAGTGAGAGGCATCCAACTAAACAGCACTGTCCAGCTTTTTTATTAAAACTCTGCTCAGGATAAAAAAATATTACCCAGCTTTAGCCAAACTGAATGTTGAATTAGTGCCATTTCAAAAGCCTCACACAAAAGCTGTTTTTTCTGGCGTGTTTTTCCTTAAATATCTTTAAAAATTCTGCATCTGAGGACCAGTACTACAGCTTCATTAATATGTTATGGTTCAAGAGTTTTGAGTGGATCGCTGTGAACAATTTGACGGCTTATGGCTGATCAAATGTAGAGTTTAACCCCAGTTGGTGTCGCAGATGGTCCAGACCTTCAGAGGCTTAAGGGGGGTAGTGGCTCATGTGTACCCAGGGACCAGCTCTCTCGGTTGGGCTTTGTGCATCTGGAGCCTCCCTGCTGTCCTCTGGAGCTTATAGGATGACTCATTAGAATTTTAATAGCGGATGACTTCATTCAATAAATGTAACCAGGACCTAACTAGAACTAAACCAGGTCTAAACTAGTGCAAAACAGGGCTAAACCGGGACTAAACCAGGTCTAAACTAGGAAAAAACCAGGTTTAAACCAGGTCTAAACTAGTACCAAAATAGATCTAAAGTTGGGTGATACTTATAGGAGTCATAATGGCTGCTGGTCGCAGATGGTCCAGACCTGCAGAGGCTTAAGGGAGTTGTGGCTCATGTGTGCCCATGGATGAGCTCTCCCCACTGGGCTTAGTGCATCTAGACTTGCTTGCTCTTCCCTGGAGCTCTAAGGAGGACTCATTAGAATTTTGAAAGCGTTTGTCTTAATTTAACATACTGGATGTAACCAGGTCTTAACTGGAACTAAACCAGGTCTAAACCAGGATTAAACTAGGACTAAAGTAGGACCAAGACTAGATCCAAACCAGCTGTGAAGTTGGATGCAGATAGTCTGGACCTCTGGAGGTTTAAGGGGGTTGTGGCTCATGGTGTGCCCAGCTCTCTCGATTGGGCTTTGTGCGTCCGGGGACCATTGCTGTCCCCTGGAGCTAATGGAATGACTTATTAGAATATTAAAAGCGGATGACTTCATTTAATGTATGAAACCAAGACCTAACTAAAACTAAACCAGGACAAAACCAGGTCTAAACCAAGTCTAAATAAGGTTTAAACTAGGTCTAAACTTGGCCAAAACCATGTCTAAACCTAGGTCAAAAATCAGGACCAAACCAGGACTAAATCAGGTTTAAACTAGTGCAAACTAGGTCTAAAACAGGTATAAACTAGTGCAAAACCAGGCCTAAACCAGGTATAAACCATGTCTAAACCAGGTCTAAACTAAGTCAAAATCAGAACTAAATGAGGACTAAATCAGGTTTAAACTAGTGGAAAACCAAGTCTAAATCAGGTTTAAACTAGTTGAAAACCATTTCTAAACCAGTTCTAAACTTGGCCAAAACCAGATCTAAAATAGGTCTAAACCTGGGCGAAACCACGACTAAACCAGGTCTAAATCAGGTCTAAACCAGGTCTAAACTTGGCCAAAACCAGGTCTAAACCAGGTCTAAACTATATCTAAAGGTGGGTGATATCGGAGTTTTGATGGCTGCTGGTCGCAGATGGCCCAGATCTCCTCCTGAGGCCTCAGGGTGTTTTTGGCTCATGTGTGCCCTGGGATAAGCTCTCCTGGGTCGGCTTTGTGCGACCAGAGCCCCTCCTGCAGCCCCCTGGAGCTCTGAGCATGACAGCGTGACTCATTCGAATTCTGAAAAGGCTGAGTAAAGTCAACACATGTGCGTGCAGCCTTCAGGAATAATGAGTCTGAGATGAATAAAAGCGTTTAAGTGGCATGGAGCTTGTACCAAACGGCCTTGGGATTAAAAGCTTATGTGAGTGCCGTTATATAGAGCGAAAAGAGCTGATAAATGCTGTTAGACGTGCATGATACTGTACTTATAGAAAATAAATGGATCCTAATGTGAACAGATACAAGAAACAGAGCAGTGGTTCTCAACTGGTGGGTCGGGACCCAAAAGTGGGTCACAGAACTGTTTTCAGAGGGTCTGGGCAAAAAAAGGAAACTTTAATAAAAAATTTAAAAAAAGATCAGTTTTTCACTTCATTACAGTAGGTGGCAGTGTAGGACATATAGGACAGAGTAATATAAAAGAAGCTTAACCAGAGCAAAAAATTATCTTTTATAATGTTACTGTTATACCTAAGGTTGACTTGAGTACTGCTTTATTTTCCTCAATATCTTCTAATTTTCCTAAAATATCTCTTAATTTTTCTCAATATATTTTCATTTTTCTGAAATAGCTCTTAATTTCCTGAAATATCTCTTATTTTCCTGGAATATCTCTTAATTTTCCTCAATATCTTTTAATTTTTCTGTAAAATCTCTAAATTTTCCTGAAATATCTCTTAAATTTCCTCAATATCTTTGAATTTTCCTGAAATATCTCTTAATTTTCCTCAGTATCTTTTAACTTTTCTGAAATATCTCTTAATTTTCCTGAAATATCTCTTAATAGCTTGGAATTTTCCTGAAATCTCTTTTAATTTACCTTGATATCTTTTTTATTTGGGTTGTGGCTTGTCATTATAGAGTGATGGTGGGCCCTGAAGCTCTAGAGCTTCATACTCTTCATATGTTTGGCCAATAGTTTATTTTGTTGAGACTGTAGTGTGTTAAAGTTGGTGTGAAGATGATGCAGGACCTCTAGAGGCTTCAGGGGGCTTGTGGTGCGTGTTCTGCCCAGGGACTAGCTCTCTCTGGGCTTAATGAGTCAACAGTCCCCTGGGCTTTGGAGCTCTCGCGGTGACTCATTTGAATTCTGAAAATTAGGAAATGGCAAAACTGGGACTAAAGCAAAAAAAAAAAAAAAAAAAAAAAAAAACAGGACAAATGTAAACCACTTTTTTGGTTCAGACTTCGACCAACTTTAAGGGGGTTGTGGCGCATGCTGTGCCCAGGGACAAGCTCTCTCTGCTGGGCTTAAAGAGCTCACAGCCCCCTGCTGTCCCTGGAGCCCACAAGAGAATTTTAAAGTTACTGAAACTAAATAAGTTTGACTAAACTAGGCAAACCTAAACTGGGACTAATTTTTTTTTTTTTTTTTTTTAAGTGACAATGTGTTACAATATTTAAATTTTTTTGGCTGCAAAAGAAGAGAGTACACACACAAGTTAAATGTATAGACAATATAAAAACTAGGCCCAATATGCAAATCACATTAATTCATGCTTTACAGATTATGTTGTCTTTATGTATTTTATGAGTGGGTTTACTCTAAGAAGAGAAATTTAAAAAAATAGTCAAGACAGATTGTGACAGCTGATAATGTAATAATGGCCAATAACGTTATAAACAACAATATACAGAGAACACTGACAAAACACAAAACGTCTCTTGGATAAGAGACAAAATATCTAAAACTATAAAAACCAAGTCCAGCTGATTTATTTTTAAACTTTTTCACAATTATTCACAGACATACCTAACTAAATTAATAATATTCTAAATTGGACATTTTGTACAAGAAAAAATTCTCAAACTGGCTCTTATAATCATTATTAACTATGCCACTCACTAAAACTATTTCTGATAAACAAACTGCACAAAATTGAAACAAAAAAGTTAAAATTGTAAAAAAAAAAAAATTTATTTAGCATATTGTTATTTTTTATGTTTTATTATTATTATCATCAATATTTATACTTTTTCTGAACAATGGATCGTGAGTTGGCTGTTAAAAATAATGACAATGAGTAATTGAAATTTTGAAAGTTTTTGGACATATGAACAATAAATTGGGTGAACAAAAAATATTTGCTGTTGAAAACTTGAGATTTTGAGTTGCCCCCAAAACTCAAAAATATTGAGGGATCCTGCTGCCTCAAGTTTTTGTGTTTAATTTTAAAAAGTTACTGAAACTAAATTAGGGACTACTAAATTGGATTAAACGAGGTAAACCTAAACCGAGACTAACCAAAGTCAAAAGACTGAACTGGGTGTAAAGCAGTATCTTTGGTTGGTCGCAGATGGTCCGGTCCTCCAGAGGCTTAAAGGAGGGACTGCGGTTGACACTGTGCCCAGGGACGAGCTCCTCCTGCTGGGCTTTGTGGCGTCCGTAGCCCCCCTGCTGTCTACTGGAGCTCCTCAAACAGAGACCAGCTGACTCCGTAATTCTGCTGAGTGTGAAAAATTAATCCGCCACGCGCCGCCAAAGACCACCACCGCACACACACGGAGCGTTCTCGGAGGTGCTAATTAAATTATAATAAAGGCAGATTAAAGTCTTGGGGCCCACGCAGAGAGAGAAAGGTTTTTTTTTTTTTCTTTTAAGGAAAAGCACCACGCCCCCCTTTTTTCCAGACACAAGGATTTATGGAAACCACCGAAGGCTAATCCGCTCAAACGCACAACAAACAGGCGCCGAGTAGAGTCAGCAGTAATCCCCCGTCCTTCTACGAACACACACACACAACAGACACACAAAAACACACAGAGCAGAACCCCCCTCTCTGCCATTAAAACACTTGAGCAGATGTCCATTGTCCAGATGCTGCTCTGTCAAACGAAGGCTTTATCTCAGGGTTTTGTCGGAAAAGAAAGGAGTGTTTTATGGTCTGTTTTAGAGGACAGAAGAGTCAGAGGGAGATATCTGAAAAGTCAGAGGGAGAGGAAAGGAAAGTCAGAGGGAGAGAGGACAGAAGGGTCAGAGGACAGAAGAGTCAGAGAGAGAGGACAGGAGAATCAGAGGGAGAAGATAGAAGAGTCAGAGAGCAGAAGAGTCGAAGATAGAGGACAGGAAACTCAGAGGGCAAAGACAGAAGAGTCAGAGGAAGAGAGGACAGAAGAGTCAGAGGGAGAGAGGACAGAAGAGTCAGAGGGAGAGAGGACAGAAGAGTCAGAGGGAGAGAGAAAAGAGTCAAAAGGAGAGAGGACAGAAGATTCAGAGGAAGAGGGGACAGTAGAGTCAGAGGGAGATGACAGAAGAGTCAGAGGAAGAGGGGACAGAAGAGTCAGAGGGAGATGACAGAAGAGTCAGAGGGAGATGACAGAAGAGTCAGAGGGAGATGACAGAAGAGTCAGAGGAAGAGAGTACAGAAGAGTCAGAGGGAGATGACAGAAGAGTCAGAGGAAGAGGGGACAGAAGAGTCAGAGGGAGATGACAGAAGAGTCAGAGGGAGATGACAGAAGAGTCAGAGGGAGATGACAGAAGAGTCAGAGGAAGAGGGGACAGAAGAGTCAGAGGGAGATGACAGAAGAGTCAGAGGGAGATGACAGAAGAGTCAGAGGGAGATGACAGAAGAGTCAGAGGAAGAGAGGACAGAAGAGTCAGAGGAAGAGAGGACAGAAGAGTCAGAGGGAGACTGGTTGTATCTCCAGTTAAAGATCTAGAAAAATAGCTGTGAAAGACTGTTAAGAATAAAAACCTGAGAGAACCCAAACCAGGATGAAGTCAGGATGAAATGAGCACTAAACTAGGTCTAAACCAGGTCTAACCCAGGACAACACCAGGTTGCAGCAAGGTTAATTTTGTAAAAAATGTGAGTAATCGAAAGGAGATCCAGTAAAATCAGGGGATCAGCTGGGCATCTGTGCCCGGGAAAGTGATGCCCTGCTGGGATCAGAGTCACCACAGGACCCCCTCCCCCTGGTGTCTCTTGAGATCTGGATTAAATTACAGCTCATGTTAGATGTTTTGGAGATTTTCCAGATTAAGATGGTTTGGACATATACAGTGGAGGGACAGTGAATTTATGAGTAGCAAAGACCAGATGTTGAGATTAAAACAGTCTGGTTGGTTGTTGGCTCAATTTGCAGGTAATGTTTGTGTAAAACACTCACGTCTTGTTTGGTGTTTGCATCGGGAAATGTTTGACATAAAGAATAGATCTGAGTGTGTTTGAAGCCTCGAGCGCTGCGTGTGTGTGTGTGTGCGTGTGAGCCTCTGTCCCGTCGCTCTTCTATGAAAAACCAACAAACTCCGACAGAACCCAGTGCTCGACACAACCAGGAGACACACGGCAGAGGCAGTGGCAGAGGCAGTGGCAGCGGCAGCGATGGCCTGAGGCAGCGCAGTGTTTTCTCTGTGGAGAAGCAGCCCTCTCCCTCTGATACATACACGCTTTTTATTATTGAACACAGAGAAAGGAAAATATAGAGTCAAAAATGCAGCGCCGGCTGTGATCCGCTTCAAACACTCGGCAGGAGAAACCCCACAAAACACACACCGCTTTTAGGAAAACCAACTCGACGCTGAGAGGGGACGCACCAAGGGGAAAGTGTACCGAACAAATGTATTTAATCATTTATCTGAAAGAGAAAATTGTTATTACAGATGGTTGCGTCACAGTGCATGGTTTCTGTTTTGTTTGTGTAAAAATGTGGGTCATAAAAAAAAGAAATAGAAGAGCTCCAGAGAAAAGAGGGGGTGTCCTGATTGGTGTGCCCGGGGATGAGGTGCCCTGCTGGGATTAGAGTTGCCACTGGACCCCCTGGTGTCTCTGGGGCCCCAGGGATAAAATCTTCAGGTTTAATTCCGGTTAAGTCCGAGGTTTAATCCTGACTTTGTCCTGCAGAATTACTTTTTATCAAAGACAAAAAAAAAAAAAAAGTGGTTCCAGAGACAGGAGGGGGGCATCTCAACATCTGTGCCCAGGGAAGAGGCGCTCTGCTGGTGACAGAGCTGCACCAAGTCTTGCGGTCTTGCAATCTCTGGAGGTCTGTGTTTAAAAGTTCTGGTTTAGTCTTGGTTTAATCCTGGTTTAGTCCTGTTTTTTTCTGCCTGTTTTGAAGCATATTTTGGTCTTGTGCTTTGATGATTTTCCATCAAAGACCAAAACAACCTAATGGAAGGACCTCCAGAGACAGGAGGGGACCATTTCGCTGTCTGTGCCCAGGAAAGTGGTGTCCTGCTGGGCCTGGAGAGGCTGGAATACTCCCTGTGGTTCTCTGGAACTCCACCAAAACAAACCCACTCAACCCTGGCCAGGATCAGAAGAGACTCAAGAGACAGTTTAGAGAGGCTGGTTTTAAAAGTCCTGGTTTAGTCCTGGTTTAGACCCCAGGTCAGTCCTGCTTTAGTTCTGAGTTAGTCCTGGTCCAGTTCTGCATTGGTTCTCGTTTAATTCCAATATAGTTCTGGTATATTCCTGGTTTAACCTGGATTCAGACCTGGTTTAGTTCTTAGTTAGTCTTGGTTTAGGCCTGGTTTAGACCTGGTTTAGTCCTGGTTTAGTTCTGGTTTAGTCCTGGTTTAGATCTTGCTTCAGTCCTGGTTCAAACCTGATTCAGTCCTGCTTTAGTTTTGAGTTAGTCCTGGTCCAGTCCTGCATTGGTCCTGGTTTATTCTCAGTTGAGTTTTGGTTTATTCTTGGTTAGTCTTGTTTTAGGCCTAGTACAGATCTGGTTCAGACCTGGTCCAGTCCTGCTTTAGTCCTGGTGATTTGCGGTCATTGATTTTCCCCTAATGCCGTTTGTCTGGCTCTAAACACTGCCATGTGATTGGCCTGAACGCTGCGCACTGATTGGCTGTCAGTCCGGTGTTTTATCGGTGGCTCCAGGGGAAACGCGGCTTCATCTCGGTCTCCGTCAGATTGATCTGTCTCCGCTCGTCTGATTTACACAGGGCTGAGTCTGTGAGCGAAAGAAACGCTCCAGAGACAGCGGGGTAGGATGGTTTAATTCTAATCCTACTAACCTGTTTTACATACACAGATTAGTACACAGATAGTTTAGAATAATTTAAAAGAAACTTTAGAAGACTTTATTTTTGACAAATTTTCATAGTTGAAAGTGGGCGGGGCCCTATTCACTTACAGAATGCAGAACAAAACTCCTGCTTTAAGTGCAATTTTATAACAGTAATGAAGCTGAATCCGTATAAAATGTATTTATCAGCTGCAGTCCATGAGCCCTTGGGCCTCAGAGGTTGAGGGTTAGATTCTGCCTCAGAGGTGGAGGGTTTGATTCTGCCTCAGAGGTGAAGGTTAGATTCTGCCTCAGAAGTTGAGGGTTAGATTCTGCTGTTCTTGTCCTGGAGCTGAAACTCTGGACTCTCTCTGATCTGAAATGCTGCAGACAGTTTGTCTTAACAGGCTGCATGTGTGTTGTTATTTGTGTCTCCTGTAGGGGGTGCACTAATAGTATGGTTCTTGAGGCCAGGACTGTCCGGTCTGTGTAGGACCAGAGCAGGACCTGGGGGACTTCACACCTGGTCCTGGCTCAGTTCAGACTCTGTCAGGACTTTGTTTTTAGTGATTGTTATAATTATTTTTGCTTTTAAAGAACATTTAAAGAAATTAAAGAACAGTTTTCTGCCTCAGTCAGAGCCCAGAGAGGGGCCCGAATGTGACCACAGGATCCTCTCTGCTGTGTGTGGACAGTGGGCTCCTGAGGGCCTCAGTAAACCTGGACAA
The DNA here is from genome assembly GCA_020698575.1 of Bostrychus sinensis. Classification (NCBI taxonomy): domain Eukaryota; kingdom Metazoa; phylum Chordata; class Actinopteri; order Gobiiformes; family Eleotridae; genus Bostrychus; species Bostrychus sinensis. The sequence goes on along the minus strand of CM036239.1, from coordinate 50,416,694 downwards.
ACTTAAAAATTACAGACAGTGAGCCCCTAACCTCCCTCTAGAGCAGGACCCCGCAATCCATGGACCTCCAGAGGTTTTGATCCGGACCTCAAAGCAATTCTCATAATGCTCACATATTTTAAATGGCAAAATATTACTGCATTTTGTTTTTGAACAGGCGCAACTAAGACGCGAGGGGTCCTTGTAGATTGGCTGTGTCTGAACGTCATCCCTAGTCCCTAAGCCCTCAATCACTATATAGTCCAGCACTATATAGCGGACTATACAGTGCACTAATTTTGTGAATGATTCGGACAGTCAATTTTGAGGGCACTATTTTTTATCCTTTCGGACACCACTACAAAATGGCGTGACCACTATATAGTGCACTATATAGGGATTAGGGAGGACGTCCGGACACAGAGTACAGTGATCTGACTGAGAGAGCGACAGATTTAAATGAGCTAGAGCTGAAAACTGCTAAAATAAAAGCGAACTCCAGTGCAGATTTACACTGCGAGAGTACAGAGAGGCAGCCTGCTTTTATCTGAACAGCTCTGTCTGTGTGGAGCTCATGAGACCAATGTCCCGACTTCAGAGACTCTTCACACTGAGCTGAAGTTATCAAGAAGCCAGGACTATGGACTATAACAGTTATCAAATATGGACTGTCCCTTTTATGTCAGGATTAAAAGAATCTGCGTGAAGACATCTGTGGTGATTTTGGAAAAGTTTGTCCTGGCGCTACTTTTCTAGCTTTGGCTTTTAGCATCTGTCAGCTTCATCAGGCCACAGCCCACAAACACTGTTCTCTGAATTAATATGGACTTTACACAGCAGAAGTCTGTAATGTCACGATTTCTGGCCTCACTTTACTCAGGTGAACAAAGCGCCAATGAGGCGTGAATTGACTGCGTTTCCGTGCATATTAATTAGCCGCTAATATGCGCATTTATCCAGTATTATTGCTTCACTCCCCTGCATTGTTCGCTTTCATAATTAATATACTTAACATAATGTTATCAAAATACTGCAGCCTGGAGGACAGTGTCCAATATGATCTGAGTCTGACACAGTTCAAACATCAGCTGCTGTTAAAATGGAAATAATAAATGCTTCTCTGACAGAAATAATTATTGTACATGTTTTAGTAGCTCAGATGAAATTTCATCCATCCATCCATCTTCTTCCGCTTTATCCGGGGCCGGGTCGCGGGGGCAGCAGTCTAAGCAGAGATGCCCAGACTTCCCTCTCCACAGACACTTCCTCCAGCTCTACCGGGGGCACCCCAAGGCGTTCCCAGGCCAGCCGAGAGACGTAGTCCCTCCAGCGTGTCCTAGGTCTTCCCCGGGGCCTCCTCCCAGTGGGACATGCCCGGAACATTTCCCCAGGAAGGCGTCCAGGAGGCATCCCTAACAGATGCCCGAGCCACCTCAGCTGGCTCCTCTCGATGTGGAGGAGCAGCGGCTCTACTCCGAGCTCCTCCCGGGTAACCGAGCTCCTCACCCTTCCTCTAAGGGAGCGCCCAGCCACCCTGCGGAGGAAACTCATTTCGGCCGCTTGTATCCGGGACCTTGTCCTTTCGGTCATGACCCAAAGCTCATGATCATAGGTGAGAGCAGGAACGTAGATCGACCAGTAAATCTAGAGCTTCGCCTTTCGGCTCAGCTCCTTCTTTACCACAACAGATCGATACAACGACCGCATTATTGCAGACGCTGCACCGATCCATCTGTCAATCTCACGTTCCATCCTTCCCTCACTCGTGAACAAGACCCCGAGATACTTAAACTCCTCCACTTGAGACAGGAACTCTCCCCCCAGATGAAATTCAAAAATAAAATTTTAATATAGACTATTTATTATTATTTTTATATATGTTATGTTCAGACCCCAGCAGAGTAGAATGTTAATTCTGTGGACACCGAGCAATTTTAATTGTTGACCCCTGCTCTAGAGTATAGTACATCAAATATTAATGTTTTGTAAAAGAAAAACTAATGGAAGTGAAAAAAACTTTAAAAATATGTAGGCAAAAATAGGTACTTTTGACTGGGGTCATTAGTGACCTTGATACATTTCTGTTTATAAATTCTCAAATGACATCAGAAACCAAAAACAACTGTATAAAGTCGTACACCACAAGTTGCCTGACAAAGTCATGAAAAAGACTGATTTATCTAACACTACTTATTAACAGTGTTGGGAGTAACTCATTAGAGTACTCAGGTTACTTTTTTGAGTAACGAGTAACGTTATCAGTAACGCGTGCACCAGCAACATGTTTTTACTTCTCAGCGGCTGCAGCCTGCAGACAGAGCGGGGCTGCTGTGTCTGTTCTGACAGCTGATTGGTTAATAAATGACTTGCGGATTTTCTCATGATCAAAACATTCAAGTTAATGGCGCCATGCGGCTAATACAGATATGATGTACGGCAGGAGTGGAGTAAACCAGTTCATTTATGTTTCTCCTAAATGGAAATTCAAGCGGACAACAGTAGCAGAGGTGAAACAATCACAGATGTTATTGTGGCTTTATAAAAAGAGACACGCTGTCAAAAGCTGCTGAACAACAACAGAGACTCCTGGAGATGTTTGACAGATGACAGGGCAGGGAATTGTCCACTAACTTGGTGAGTACAGTAATTTTGTCTTTGTTTAGGTGTCAAGCCCTGGCTGTGGTTGAGTAAGTTTAGGCTGCTCTGTGTTCCCGGTCTTGCTGGATCAGCTTAGGTACTGTGACCTGCCAGCAATTGGTGGTAATTTTATTGATTGCATCATTAAAGTTTTCCTGCATCATGTGTCTGTACATAAGTGGTTCTAGTTGTTTTGGGGTCAGGACGATGCTCTGAGTGTAGCGCCTCATTCAGCTCTGCAGTGGTCAGGGTCACAGCCTGAACCTCTGCTTGGACACAGGACGTGCTGGTCTGGGCCTGAGCTCATAGCACCGCTGTGATGACTTTAAACAGCTTCGCTCTCCCTGTTTTTGTATTGAAAGTTACAGCTGACAACGCTTCACTTCACACAGATCTGAAGTGACTGATGGTAGAAGTCGGCTGTATCCCGGGCCTCGCGTCACTGATGACATTACAGCCTAATTAATGCTGGTGTTGTGGGCTTCATGTGCACGGGTTAACATTGAAAATAACAAACAAACAAATAAAATGACAGTGCGTGTGAGCGTTTTTGTGTACTGTTGTAAAGTGGGCAGGAGTAACGTACGAGTACTCTGACGCGTTACTTTTCTCAAACTGTAAAGCAGTAACATAATGAGTTACTTTTAAAAGTACAGTGCTTATAAATAATATTTAAAAACAAGCAGAACTAAATGAGTCCTACACCTGGACTACACTGAATTTAAACCCGGTCTACAGCAGGTCTCTGACAGCCCTGCGTACATGTGATGCTCTGAGGAGGAGGAGGAACATATGGAGGCACTGAAGGTCGTTAGCCTCCTGCTGTTTCTCTGCGGGAGCCGTCTGTGGACTACAGCTCAACAGACGGACCACGTTTCCCATCATACACCTCTGCGACTCCACACATAAACAAACACAGGACCAGTGAGAGCCATGATAACAAAGAATCTATCATAAGTAAAATGTAAGCAGCAGTAAAGACTGCATTTCCCATCATGCATCACTGCAACCACACATAAACAAACACTGGACTAGCAAAAGACTGGACTGCATTTCCCATAATTCACCACTGTAACCATACACAAATGGAAGGCATTGGTCCAATCCTGGTTTAGTTATGGTTGGGATATGGCTTAGTCTTGGTTTTATCCTGGTTTAGACTGGGTTTCAGACCTGGTTTAAAAGACCTGGTTTAGACCTGGTTTGTTTCTAGTTTTGTCCTGGTTTAGTTCTAGTTTTAGGACAGTTTTTTTCCCTGGTTGAGTTCTGATTTTAGTTCTTCTTTAGTGTTACATTCCCTTGGTATAATCCAACACACCTTAATCGTATTTATTTATCAAACATGAAGACAGTGACTCTTGAAGGAAAATCCTGGTCTTTTAAGAAGTCTGGCTGGTCCAGAATCTGTTTTTTGCTGCTCTTGGTCGTCTGTTGATTTGATCACCGTTCAGATTTCAGCTGGTTGCATCAAACTGAGTCAATTCTGTTTGATTTTTTTGCAAACACGGGTCAGAAAATATGAGAAGCTCCAGTGAAATAAGAGGGTCCATGGCCAGTTTGGTTTGCCTGGAAATGTCTCTGTGTTATTCTACAGAGAAATATCAGTCTGGTCACCACGCCGTCCGCAGTGGTTTACTCAAATCCAAACCGTACCGTGCATTTTGATTGGTTTATTTAAGTCACGTGTTCTTCGCGAGAAGCGTCACTCGTACGCGTCTCCTCACCGACAACAATCAAGATGGCGCACCGAGGAGCCGAGAGTTTGTTTCATTCAGTGGTATGGTACGGTAATGTTGAAATAACTCCCTCGTTCCTCCCTCGTGGCTTCTCTTCTCCGTTTGTTTACTTTCTCACTTTGACTGTGTTAACGTCACATCCGCCATTTTCTGATTGGCTAACTCCGCTGTCCATTAATTCGGGTTTGCTCCGCCCTAGAAATCGAATTGATTCTAAGGCGACCAGCGGTGAGTCTGGAATTTCCAGGCAACGGTTTGGTGCCCATGAAAGAGGTGCTCTGCTGGGGTCAGAGAGGACTGATGTCTTTGGAGCTGCTCATGTTAAACACAGTTTTAAAATTCATATTGCAGTTCTTAAATTGACATTTACCGTATTTTCTGGACTATACGTCGCTCCGGAGTATAAGTCACACAAGCCAAAAAAAATGCATAATGAAGAAGAAAAAAAAACGTATATAAGTCACACTGGACTATAAGGGGGGAAATTTATTTTACAAAATCCGACACCAAGAACAAATATTTTATCTTGAAAGGCAAGTTATAGTAATAATAGAATAGAGAACAACAGGCTGAATAGGTGTGTGGTTTGCTAACGTAACACATTGATGGTTTTTCAGCTACATGAAGCATAAACAACGAACTGAATAGGTGTCTCGTATGTTAACGTAATATATTAACAGTTATTCACATAACTATAGCATAAAGAACATAATATAACAAGTTCACCAAACTCACCATCTCACTCCTAATCGCTAAATCCTCGGTGTCGCTTCTGAACAACTCTGGAGGTAGACGCAGTGCCGCTTCCTCCTCTGTGTGGCTGTCATCAGACTCAGCATCAGTTCCATTTCCAATTATTCCGCTCTTTCTCAGTTGTTAGTGGTAATGTTTTCATTTTAAATTGTCAGTGGCACACAAGCCTAGAGTGCCCTGTCGCGGCTGTCAGTGTGAAAGTAATGAACACGTGAACTATTTTAATATATAAGTCGCATCTGAGTATATGTCGCACCCCTAGCCAGACTATGAAAAAAAGTGCGACTTATAGTCTGGAAAATACAGTATTTATTAAGTGAAATAACCCCTAGAGAGGAATCATCTAGTCTTCGAGGGGGTCCTCAATTTTCACCATTTTACAGCAGTGTAGAAAGTAGGCCCTGCAGAGAAAAAAATATTGAAAAAAAAAAAAAAAAAAGAAATACAATATACAAGACAAGACAGGAGGTTTTTCTAAAGTTTTCCATGTCTGGTGTCCACCAGTTCTCACCTAAGAGCTGGAACAAACTCGTAGGGTCACGTAGGGTGACCAGGTGCCCCTATTTAACCGGGACAGTCCCAGTTTTAGGCTCCTTGTCCCATGTCCCAAACACCAGTTTTCAACAAACCATGTTCCAGTTGTTCCCATTTTAACCAGTAGAAACCATTGGAATCACTTTTGCCATTTAAATGGTTTACAATATCATTATTTTATCAATAAATGTCCATCATATTCAAAACCTAAGACCTAACGTCATGTTCTCTGATGGGCATGACAGAAAATTGCATGGATTTCAGAAACTTTTTGTCACATGGTGAGTTCAGATGCACCGTGATTTGTTTAAAAAAAAAAAGTCCCAGTTTTAAACTCCAGTCCAGGACACTCAGGACCCTGTCTCAGACTCCTGTCCAGGACCTTCATCTGCTGACTTCCCTGAGTCCTTCTGAGAGGGAACTACTGTAGATAAGCTTCTACTCATGCAGCAGTTGTCTTTAGAAATGATTAAGTCCTTGGATGAAGCAACATCCTCTAAAATCAACTCTTGTGCAGATGACCCTCTAGTTTTAAATGTTTTTTTTTTTTTTGGTGTTGAAATAAATGAAACCCGACTGAGGCAGGAAGGTTTAACTCTCATCTCTTCTTCTAAAAGACGCTTGAGGGCCATTTACTTCTGAGCGAAAACTGCTTTTATTGACTAGTGAATATGTTTAAATAAGTTTTTTTACATCAGTGACAAAGAGAGAAGCACACTGAAAATGCAGTGTTTGTATTTCTCATGAGAGTCAGAGTCGTACAGCTGTAGACTCATGGTTTATAATGTTATAAACATTTACGTAACGATTATAATTTAGTTTTTTCTGGCCTTTTGGGGCAGCAGTAGCCCAAAAGAAAGAACTGGAAGATTGTTGGTTTGATTCCCATACCAGTTCATTCTGTCGTTAGGTCCTTGGGCCTTGCCTCCAGTGTGTGTGACACTGGTGTGTGAATGTGTCACTGTGACCGTGTGTATGGGGGTAGTCAGAGAGGCCGCAGGTGCAGAATGGCTGCCATGTCTCCATCAGTCTGCCCCAGGGTCATCCACTACCACCGAGTGTGACTGAGGAGAGAAGGAAGACTGGACTCAAGCCGCTGAATGATGACTTTAAGCGTTATGATTGGACGAGACTTCGTGCGAACGGTGTTATTGGCTGTTTGTTCTCGCTGACACGGAAACGAGCAAACCAAACAGATTTAGCAGATCTGATCAGACTGGGCTTGATATGAATAGTTGCTGTAAAAATATAGATTCTTAAATATTTATCATTTCATATTATTATTTGTTAAAATAGGATATTAATATTTTTGACTGGAAGATCGTCAGTTCAGGTTTTAGCTGGTGCTACAAATAATCTTTCTACAGGTTCAGCCAATAACAATTGAAAAAAAAAAGAAGTACATTACTGTGCTTTTCTCATATTTAATGACACTTTTGTAAGATACCTTGCTCTCTTTATTACATTAAAAAGACATGTACTTAACGGCGTGTATACAAATGTGTACATCTGTCAGTCTGTAACTAATAATTGAGAAAAAAAAGTCAAATGCCCAAAAACCCTTTGTAATAACCACACAAGCTTATTGACAGGGTTTTAAAATGTAGTAAAGTAGTAAAAGTGTGATGTTTAGTGGCCACAGTCAGCAGTATCTTGTATTTATTTCATTTCCTTATTACTTCATTGTATTTGTATTGTCCTGCTCAAAACTACTGCATACCTTTAAAAAGCATTACTGAATAATAATAAAGCACTTATAAACATGAAACAGAAAACATGATTAATGCAGTTCACTGACGTCATCAATGTCCGACATTACCAAGCAGATTTTGTACCTACATCGTGTCGTCTGTGAACAGCTATGGCAGCCCTGCAGGGACACCTCTCAGTTTGTCCTCTGTTTGCAAACACATCTGAATTCTCTCTGTCTCTGTCACATAAGCTCATTTCGTCGGTGTAATTACTGCGTCTCTCTGTCGGTAATTAGTCGTCAGAGGAAGTTTTGGACGGCGGCCACGTTTCCGCGGTGCCTCCATATGCCGCCACTGAGCGCGCTCAGTAGAGACCCTGCCAAGGTCACGTGACACGGCTGGAGGCGACGGAGCGCTAACGAGAGCGGACACAGAGAGCGGCGAGCAGAGAATTATCTGACAAGCGAGGAGAATAAATGAGACACGGACGTGACTGGAATTAGACAAAACTAACTCCAGGGACTGGTCCTGGTTGAGGCCTGGATTAGTCTTGGTTTAGACTTGGTTAGTTTTGGTTTGACCTGTTTGTTTTTTTTTAGTCCTGGTTCAGTCCTGGTTTAGCCCTGGTTTAAACCTTGTTCAGTTCATTTTTTATTTTGTGTGTGTACATAGAATTCCTTTCTTGTTTTTCTCAAGTAATAGAAGATAATTGGGTACTATTCTTTTGCATTAACAGTACTTTTACTTTGAAGTACTTTCCCCTCAGTCTTTCTGTTGCTGTCTCTCGCTCTCTGTGTCTCTCTCTCTCTATCTGTCTCTCTGCTGACTCCTGCCTCTGTCTCTGTCCCTCTGCTGAGTCCTGTCTCATTAGTGAGTCCTGTCCTCCGCAGTGGTTCTGATTGGATTAGTGTCCTGAGGTCCTGCTGCTGCTGTGGTTTAATGAAAGCCGAAAGACACAGTTTGTTTTTTATGGCCTTTATTAAAATGTTGTGATGGACTGTGACAGACGGACTCAGCGGGGACTGGACTCAGTGTTAACGCTCTGAACTGAGAATTCTGACATCTGACAGGTCTAAGGAATACAAAATCCTGCCTCAGAACTGGTGCTAAAGTCAAACTGTTTGTTAAAGTCCCATATTCTGCTGTTTTCAGTCTTTCTGTCTGTGTTAACATTTCAGGTTTTATAACTTAAAATAATGTATCTGTGGAAAACCTCTTCTGTTGGGAGCTGTTGTTGTGACTCTGCAGAGAATGCTTGGATTAGGTGTCTGTCGCCCCCTGCTGGCAACGCTGGGGACTGGACAGAGCATAAAATGGCTATTTAGCATGGCTGTTAGCAACAAGAGGCTAACGGATAGAGAAATGAGCAGATTGTTGACCGATTGTCAAAAAGGACACACAACCAACATGGGCAGCTAAAAAATGATAAACAATGAACGTAAAACTGGGAAAAAATGGCACACAATGACCTAAACAACAAGTGTAAACAGCTAAAAGAAAAAGGCAAACAAGGTATGTTAAAATCGCTAAAAAAACCACAAACAATGAAGTAAACTGCTAAAAAATTACAAACAATTAACATAAACCTCCTAAGAATGATAAACAATTAACATGACCTTAAAAAATGCTAAACAATGAATGTAAACAGCTAAATTTATTGTACATTTATTATTGACAAACAACAAATGTAAACCACTATAAGATGATAAACAACAAACGTAAACCAAAAAAATTACAAATTGCTAAAAAATGACAAACTAGGAATGTAAACCGCTAAATAATTGACAAACAACATAAACACTAAAAAAAAAGTCAAACAAGGAATGTAAACCGTTCAAAACAGCAAAGACATTGAACATAAACTGCTTAAAAATGACAAAAAATGGACTTAACCGCAAAAAACTAAAAACAACAAACATAAACCACAAATGACAATCAACAACCGTAAACCACTAAAAAAACAACAAACAACAAACAACAAACATTGTTGTGAAGCGGCTTCCTCCCACCGTCCAAAGACATGCATGTGTTAGGTGAATTGGTGACTCTAAATTGCCCCTAGTGAATGAATGTGAGAGTGAATGGTTGTCTGTCTGTGTTCGTCTCTGTGTCAACCCTGAGACAAGCTGGCCCCTGTCCAGGGTGTACCCCGCCTACGGCCCAAAGTTACTGGGATAGGCTCCAGTCACCCGCGACCCCAAACAGGAATAAGCGGTAGAAAATGAATGAATAACAAAAATGCTTTGTAGTTTATTTACCAGACTTTTATTTAAGCAGGAAATTCCCACTGAGATTCAGAATCTCTTTCACAGGGGAGTCCTGGCCCCATGGGGGATCTATTGTACATGTTTTTAATGCTAAGGGAAACCTACACAGATACGGGGAGAGCATGCAAACTCCACACAGAAAGGCCCCGCCAGGTCTGGGAATTGAACCTGGGACCTTCTTCTATGCAACTGTGCCACCCTAAGTAGTGATAGAGGAAATGATCAGAACGAGTCCGGTGACGGTGTATGGGCTTTAGAAACACGCAGGAGCACTTCCTGGTTTCACGTGTCTGTGTAGAGTAGTGAGACAGAGCGTTTTCAGCTCTGGAGAAGGGCAGTTCCTCAAAATACAGGATTACAGAATAATATATTAAACAGAATACTACTACAGGTCTGTTTTTGAGGAGGAGACCACATTAGAACAGGGTTAAAGAGGAACAGAAAAGCTTTAATAGTAGAATTTTATTTCAGTCTTTTTTTGGCCATGTCTCAAAGTTTTTGAGATGTGTTGCTGATGGTGAATACTACATGGTTGTATGTTCTCTCCTTCTCTCAGATTCTGCTGATGCTCCTCTCGTTTATTAATAATGTCACACTATTCCTAAAATGAGAGATTAAATAAAATGTTACTAGTCTGTTTGAATACCTTTCCTTTATAAACCCCATTACCCACAGTCCCTTGGGTTTTCATCTTCACACATAACTGTATCTGTGTGCCGTTTCCAGTGGTCACTTCTCCTGTGATTCTGTCACACTCTGTAAAACCCTGAGCCACATCATCATCACTGTGAGGTTAATGTTCAGAGACAGCCTCCTCCACATCACCTCTGACCTTTGACCTCTGACCTTTAGGGTGAAATAAACAAATAAAAACATGCAGAATAATTCTGTCCTCTGGCATCAACATGAGGTCTGTACCGACCTGGAGTTACAGGCTTCAGTCTGGCTTTTAGCAGTAGTGGTAACAGTAGTAGTAGTAGTAATTGAAGTACTAATACTAGTAGGCCTATTACAAGTAATACAAGTTATAGTATTGGTAGTAGAAAGAGTTAGTAGTATCCTTTAGGGGTGTAAAAATATATAAATCTCACATTGTGGTATTTATTGCGATGTTGTGGATATGCTCACAATAACAACATTTATACCAAGCTCTTGGTGCAATAATTATTGTCATATTTCATGTTTTATCTTCTCTAAAGTGTGACAGAGAACTAAGTTTTCATCTGTATCACATTAGTTTTGACAAAAGAAAGCTTTCAACAGCAGCTCAAACAGGAGCTGTGAGGCTCTAAGGCCTAAGGTCTCAGACTGCACTGCTCAGGAGTCAGGACAGAGGCGAGTGATCCAACAAACTCCTGCTCAGAGCCTTCTCTGTTGGACACTGTGGATTATGAATTTAAGCTGGATTTGTTCCTCTGAGGCTAACAGAGAAAATGAACAAGCGAAGAGACACGATGCTGTGGGTCAACATAAAAAGTTTATTAATACTTTAGTGTATTATTCTGTAACCTTTTGTATCCTCCGCTACATAAAACAGCCGTGAGTCTTGATATTCACTGATTTATCTGCCAACGCCACTGAAAACACCGGCCTCCTCCCCCATTTTAGCTTATTATGTTGGCTGTGCTCAAGCTCATTTACATAAAACAGGAAGTCACTGGCATTAAATACACACAGCTGAAGGTCACATGAATGCCAGTGGCTTCCTGTAAATTCAAACTGATGAAGGTGTTTGGATCAACACTGAAACATCTTTGAGGAAAAACAAACTTGATGTCCAATAGACTTTTTGTTGTGTAATTTGTCAACCTGTGTAGCTATGAACCTACATAGGATAAAATATATAGTAAAATAAATGTAATAGGTGTTTATAATGTTATATTGTTTTATATTTAATTTTAAAAGCAGGCAGATTATTACAGATTTATTTTGAATTTGAGTTTCAAAAGTGTCTCTTTTGCAGAGAAACAGCACAAAGAGACAAAGACAGAGGGAAGGGTAGCACAGAGACAGGAGCAGAGATATGGCCCTTGGTTTGAGCCCTGACCCACCAGTTGAGAAGCGCCGAGTATAAGTGAGTTAATTAACGGCTGTGTGTTTTTGTCTGTGAACATACTGCTACACTGGTGTGAGGTCGGCATGTCCTGTCTCCGTCTGCGGTAACAGATGTTCACAGGTGTCGTTACCACGTTGACAGGTGTGATCAGGTGACCTCTGTCTTAACGAGGCGTGATCATGTGACCTCTGTCTTAACGAGGATAATTAACGAGCTTAACGAGGCCCCGACCCCGACAACAGTAAACACACACACACGCTTACATTCACTCCGCTCTCCATGCCCAGAAGGACACTTCTTACCTGGGCACAGACAGTGAGATGCCCCGCTGAAGTTTCTGGAGCTTCTTGCACTTTGTCTTTAGATTAAAAAAACAAAATTACAAAATAGAACAAATCAAAACAGAATGAGAACTAAAGCAAGACTAGCAAAAATCTAAACCACAATAGTTTTTGGAGCACCAGATATATAGGAGGTACTCTGACCTCTCCATGCCCAGGATGACACCCGTTTCCTGGGCACAGACAGTGAGATGCTGCCCTTATGTCTCAGGAGCTTCTCACACTTCCCTCTTTAGATTAAAATATGAATATTTAAATAGAACTTACAAAGTCAGAATCAGCACAAAAGCAAGACTAACTAAGACTAATCAATATCCAGAGCAATAGAGGTACATCCAGCCTCTTCCCAAACCCAAAAGGACATCTCCTGTGCACAGTGGGATGCCCTCCTCATGTCTCTGGAGCTTCTCCCACTTTGTCTTTTTATTAAAAAAAAAATAAAATAAAAATCTCTATACTAGGGCTGCAACAAATGATTATTTTGATAATCTGTCGATTACTTTTTTGATTAGTCGATTAATAATCGGATAGAGAAATGCAAGTAAAATGGTTAAAAACTTGAGGTGTTTTATAGTTTTTGTTAAAAACTGGTGATAATACGATCAAAAATCACTTACTTTTTACAACATTTAATCAGACAAAGCTACAAGCATGCTTCTTGAAGATGTTTATATAGAGCATCTATACATAAAATATAATCTGTAATACATATATGATATTTTTAATCAAAAACACAAAATGTAGATTGTTTTTAACTGTTTACTGCTTTATCTAGGTAATAAAACCTTCTCTCACAGAACATGGCATGTATCAGAGTCTATTAAATATCCCAGTTGGCAATTATTTGATTACTAAATTAGTTGACGATTATTTCAATAATCGATTATAATTGATTAATCTGATTAGTTGTTGCAGCCCTACTCTATATAAAAATAAGACAAACCAAGACAAAATCATTTCTAAAGTAAGACTAACCAAAATTTAAACCACAATTGTTTTTGAAGCACCAGAGATATCAGGGGTACTCTGACCTTTCCAAGCCCAGAAGCAGGGGCAGATTAAGGATTTTAGAGGCCCTAGGCTACTACATTTTGAGGCCCCTTTCTGAAGTTTTAAAGTAACTAAAACCTAAACTCTCTGCATCATTCGACAACATTATAGGCTATGGAATGAAGTATATATACTTTGTTGTCTACTATTTTGATAATATAAAATAATTCATTAATGGACACAACTATTTTTATTACATTTATTGTAATTTAATAGTAACACATTATAGTGTTCAATCATAAAATATATATATATATATTTTTTTTATTTATATATTTTACAATATTTAAATGTCAGGATCGGACAAATCATTTCAGGCCTAGGAAAATTCTAAGCATATAAAAGTACCCAAAACAGCAGTATCAACAGCTACATTAACACAGGCCTGCAAAACATTTCATTTTTAAGCATCAACCAGGTATTTCAAACAATTTACACATCTAAAGCAGCAATTAGGCCTGAGCTAAACCATTTCAAACATATCTCAAAATGTAATACTAATAATAACACTGACTGTCAGTAGTGTTCACCATCAGCTGCTCTTCTACACCTGCATCCCAGAACATTGGATTTTTAAGAATTTCTGACATTTATTTCCCCCTGCATTTCAACATTGATTATAATTCAGCAAGTTGTGAGTAATTCAGTCCCTCCAGGATTTCGCAAGCAATTTTTGTGATTGTTGCGGGCTAAAATGCCTATTAAGTAATGTTTATAATTCACAGGTTACTGGCTTTTTCTTAAAAATATTAGCTAGAACTGTAAAAACTAACAAAATGTGTTTTTAAACATATGTGAGGTGGTAATTAATCTAATTAAAAATACCTGTATTTGAACAGACCAAGCGTACCTACTTTTTAAAATGATATTGCTGTGTTATTAGGCTGTTTTTTGGGGCTCCTGCAGCTGATTCTGATTCTGTTCCTCTCAGATCTTCTCTGGTGATTCCTGTTGTGTGCTGTAGAACATCCAGTCATTAAAAACAGAAGTTTGCTGTGCTAGGTTTTCAGGAAGGTTATTAGCCTGCAACATTAACGTTTAAAGAATACTGACCTCACACTTCATTGTTGTCTAAATACGCTGCCCATTCAACTGTATAGGCAAATATATCACCATGGCAACGCAGACAGCTTTTCAGAGTGACAACAGACAAAACTAGATAGTACCGCGTTCTTCCCTCCTTCAGTCCCATCCACACCGCTGCTGCTGCTGAGCACCTGCGACCTCATGTGCGCTCAACCTCCGTGCGATGGCTCCGGGTCTGCACTGCGCCTCCGTGTCACAACTTTGTTGTGGTGCTCTGTTTTTGATTGTGCCCGACCTTGGCGCCGCCCCTCCTTGCCGCTCTGTCTATGAGTGCGCCACACCTCCACGCTGCTTTGTCTGTGGCTCAACCTGACCTCCGACGCACATTACTGGTGCGCTGCTGAGAGAGAGAGAGAGAGAAGCTGCTCTGCTCAGAACAGGGGACGGCCCACAGACAGTGGTAAGTGCAGCAAAATGCAGTTTTAAAGGAAAATCTCAGTGATAACTGACCGAAGTTGTGGAAAAGTTGCAGAATTTGGACAAAGTTGTAGCGTCACGCTGAGTTTGCGGGGTTTGCTTGATTTTGCATTAATAGTTGCAATCGCAACATCGCAAAATCCTTTAGCCTACCTCGATTGCTGTTAGCAACTGCCGAGAGATGAGATGCTTCCCCTGAAGCATAAATAAATAAATAAAAAATAGAACAAATCAAGACAGAATCAGAACTAAAGCAAGACTAACAAAAATCTAAACCACAATAGTTTTTGAAGCACTAGATATATAGGGGGTACTCTGACCTCTCCAAGCCCAGAAGGACACTGTTTTTCTGCGCACAGACACTAAGATTACCCCCTCATGTCTCTGGAGCTTCTCAAACTTTTGTCTTTACATTAGAAAAAAAAAAAAAAAAAAAAAAAAAAAAAAAAACACTATATAAAAATAAGACTGACCAATACAGAAATCAGTATTAATGCAAGACTAACCAAACTCTAAACCACAATAGTTTTTGGAGCACCAGAAATGATAAAAAAAAAACCATTAAAATCAATAAAACTGAAATACAATTACTGTAAAAAGGCCTTCCTAAAAAGCATGTTTTAAGTTTAGATTTGAAAGTGACCACAGAGTTGACTGACCTGAGGTCCGCAGGCAGAGAGTTCCACAGTTTAGGAGCTCATTCAGGGCTTTAAAAGTGATTTAATAAAATTTTTAAATGAATTCTAAAACTAATTGGTAACCAGTGCAGGGAGGCTAAAACAGGTGTAATATGTTCATGTCTCCTGTGATTACTTTAAAATCTTGCAATCAAGTTTTGTATTAATTGAAGACGATTCACAGATTTTTTACTGATTCCAGCATACAGTGAATTACAGGGCATGAACAAGTTTTCTAAGTTCGCAAATGAAAGAAAACTTTTTATTTTAGAGATTTTTCTAATTTGCATTAAGCAAGACTGCACAGTTTTTGTCATTCGGGACTCAAAAGTAGAATTGTGGTCTATAATCACTCCCAAGTTATGAGCAGATGGCTTCACAAGGGAGGATAAGTTTCCCAGCTGACTACCTAGGTCTTGTCTCTGGTTAGAGGGCCCAAATAAAACAATTTCTGTCTTTGAGTCATTGAGTTTAAGAAAATTTTGTGACATCCAGTGTTTGATGTCATTAAGATGTTTGAATCAGTTGCCAGACAAGGTTAGGTATAACGTCGTCGTAACAGTGAAGATTAATATTGTGTTTTCTGAAAATCTGTCCTATTGGGAGCATGTAAATAGTGAACAGAATTGGACGAGTGGGAGATGATGAAAACTGACCCATTACAACAGAGAATTATCTGTTTGACAGGTAAGACAAAAACCATGCAAGTGCTGTGCCTTTGACAACTTTCTAAGCGCTTTAAAAGAATTTCATGGTCTGCAGTGTCGAATGCTGAGCTTAAGTCCAGCAAGATTAAAACAGAGCAGTACTAGTGAGACTAACCAAACTCTAAACCACAATAGTTCATGGAGCTAAATCACTATTAAGGTAGGGGGTCCAGAGCAACAGGGGGTCCTCCAGCGTCTCCCCAAGACCAGGATGAGACCTCTTTCCTACGTACATACAGCAGGGTAGTCCACCTCCTGCTTGGTCTTGTTTTTTCACAGATACTCTTCGCAGATTTTTATTTTTTATATGCACGGTGCCGTTGAGATTTCTGCTTCTCTGTATTTGAGCCTTCATTAAATGCTCTTTAGCTTGAACATTAATTAAAAACTTCTCTCTAGGGACCATAAATGCTGCATAATTTTTAACCATAAAACGCCTTACTGCTGAGGGCTGGTGTGAGGTGAAGGACAGCTTTTGAAGGACAGTGTTTCCCACAATGCCCTGCTCCCTCTATATGTGTGTGTCTCTCTCCTGTTGTGCTCTGATGAAATGGAGCACTGTTATTAATATTTTTCTGTTTGTTTTGCTGGTTATTATTGATGTCTGGAGGGAGCGAACACGGCTTTGAGGCAGAGAACACAGACTCTGCCGCCGCCGCTGCCGCTGCTGTAAAGAGACGAGCAGGAGCACAGAGAGAGGCAGAGGTGAGAGACGTTCTGATGCTTAGGGAGAGGTCTAGAGGTTAGGAGACAGAATTTAACGGTAATGGGAAAAAAAAAAGCAAGAAAAAAGCTGGAAATGTGTTTAAGTTACATTGAAATAAATTATAGGCAGAATAAGAAATAATAAACCAGTATTAAACATGGATTGATCTAAACTAGGACTGACACTGGAGCTCAGAGACACCAGGGGGTCCTCACGTCTGTCTAATACCAGCAGGACACCTCTTTCCTGGGCACAGACAGCGAGATGGTCCCCTCCTGTCTCTGGAGCTTCACACAATGACTCTGATGCAAAATGATAGACTGAAGACTAAAACCAGGTCTAAACCAAGACTAAATCAAGTTTAAACCAGGTCTAAACCAGGACTGACGCTGGAGCTCCATAGACACCGGGGGGTCCTTACGTCTGTCCAAGCCCAGCAGGACACCTCTTTCCTGGGCACAGACAGCGAGATGGTCCCCTCCTGTTCCTGGAGCCTCTCAAACATTGTTTTTTTTTTTTTTTGTTTGTTTTTTTTTTGGTTATTTTTGCTTTTGTTTTAGTGAACAGTTATAATATTGTACAGGAGCATAATATTAGTTTTAGTGGATTTGTTGCTGTTGTGAGATATGAGTGCTTGAGAGCATTTATCCCTGAACTAGAAGATCCCTGGTTTGAGTCTTGCAGTTTGAGTTTCCCCACATTTTAACGTTGGGCAGCGCTGACCGAAGCCCCTGAGTGTTTTCTGTAAATCCTGACCCATATTATCATCTTGGTGACGTTAATATTCAGAGACAGCCGCCTCCACAGTCAGCTCTGACCTTTGACCTCTGACCTTTTACTAGAAAATAAACAAATAAAAACACGAAGAAGTATAATTCTAGCCTACAGCATCAACATGAGGCTTGCACTGACCTGCAGTTACAGGCTTCACTCTGGCTTTTATTATCATTATTATTC
Source organism: Bostrychus sinensis (assembly GCA_020698575.1). Taxonomy (NCBI): domain Eukaryota; kingdom Metazoa; phylum Chordata; class Actinopteri; order Gobiiformes; family Eleotridae; genus Bostrychus; species Bostrychus sinensis. Next base: position 50,399,100 of record CM036239.1, on the reverse strand, counting down.
CATTTTTACTGTTTAAATATTTGGATTAAAAAGCATTTTGTTTTTATGGCAAAAGCAGGAGTTAAATGTGTGAGACAATATTGGAAAAAAAAAAAAGGTGTAATATTTAGGGTAAAAACAGACTAAACTAGATTTATGACAGGACTAAGCCAGATTTTAATGTTTCATGGAGCTCCAAACACACGGGGGTACTCAAGCCTCTCCAAGCCCAGGAGCACAGCTCTTTCCTGAACACGCACAGCATGAGGGCCCCCTCTCGTCTCTGGAGCTTCTTACACTGACTTGATTTTTGAATTAAAAAGGAAATAAAAATAGAACAAACTGAGCCAGAATAAAGTCTAAACCAGAGCTGAAGACTAAACTAAAATCTAAACCACAATAGTTTTTGGAACTCCAGAGATATAGGGTTACTCCAGTTTCTCTTAGCCAGAAGCACACCTATTTCCTGGGAACAGATTATAAGAGGGTCCCCTCTTGTCTCTGTAGCTTCTCACACTTTGAATTTGGATTTGAAAATAGAACAAACCAAGACAGAATTAGTACTAAAGCGAGACTAAATAAAATCTAAACCACTATTAATGTGGAGATGCAGAGACACAGAGGGCCCTCGAACCTCTCCAAGACCAGGAGGACACCTCTTTCCTCAGTACAGATAGTGAGATGGTCCCCTCATTTGTCTGGAGCTTCTCGCACTATGGGCTAGATTTACTAAGACGGTGCTAAATTGCGAGTGCAGATTGAAAAATAGTGTTTGCTATTTGTGGGCGTGTTGCGTGTGATATACGAAGAGAAAGTGCGCAAGTAACTGCTGCCGCAAATCTGATATGTAAATGAGAATTTTGCGTGAGCCTAAGACGCACCAGTAACAGGAGCAGAATTGCTCTGGCAGCTCTGACTGCAAAACCTTTGCACCTGCTTCTCTGATGTGCTAAATTTACAGCACTTTTAGCTCCTGTACTCGTGATAAATCAAACAGCAAGCGCAAAGCTGCTTCATTTGCATTTGCCACGCCTTGAATTTTGCGCGTTCTGGCGAGAATGCCTCATTCTACATATTCATTGAGTCACAGGAGCAAAATCTGCACCGCCCTGAATTTGTTCCTTTGAGAGACGCAGACCTCAGCTGCGCCTGGGTTTGCTTCAATTTTAGCATGACTTTTTCAGTTAGCGTGCACGCAAACCTTTGATAAATCTGGTTCTTTGACTTTTGATTAATAATTTATATAAAATTGGAACAAACCAAGACAGAGTCAGTTCTAAAGCGAGGCTAACTAAAATCTTGACCACAATTAATGTGGACATCCAGAGCAGCCGGGGGTTCTGCAGTCGTCCTAAGTCCAGGACCACAGCTCTTTCCTGGGAGCAGATTGTGAGATGGTCCCCTCTTTTCTCTGGAGCTTCTCGCACTTTGTCTTTTGATAAGAAATATACTAAAATTTGACAAACTAAGACATAACTATCCAAGACTAACTGTCTAACCAAAATCTACACCACTATTGACATGGCCATCCAGAGCAACAGGGGGTTCTCCAGTCTTCCTAAACCCAGGAGGACACCTCTTTTCTGGGCACAGACAGCGAAACAGTGCCCTCATGTGTCTGGAGCTTTTTGCAGTTTGACTTTTGATTAGATAATTGGACAAACCAAAACAGAATCAGTATGGTCCAGTAACCCAGGACTACACTTCTTTCCTGGGAACAGATAGTGGGACGGTCCCCTCTTGTCTCTGGAGCTTCTCACACTTTGTCTTTTTATTATAGACATATTCTAAAATTGGACATACTAAGAAAGAATCAGAAATAAAGCAAGACTAACTAAAACTAAACTACAATTAACGTGGACATCCAGAGCAACAGGGAGTTCTCCAGTCTCCCTAAACCCAGGAGCACACCTCTTTCTTGAGAACACATTGTGAGACTGTCCCCTCATGTGTCTGCAGCTTAAAAAAAAACAAAAAAAAAAACAAAAACAGGGATAGTGTGCAGTTGTGGGAAAATGTGATTAAAATAAGGAAATCCACTGAGCTCAGATCCTGGAACTCTCCCTCCTCTTCCTCCTCTCTCCTCTTCATGCTCCAGAGGTTTCTGACTGACAGCTCACAGCTCAAGCAGCGACTAATGCAACCATGAATTATACTGTCACTTCTGCACACAGCATTTACACACACACACACACACACACACACACACAGACACACACGCTAACATCACACCGAGGGAGTGACTCTGAGGCTGCTCCAAAGATAACTCAGACCAGAGGCTGTTTGTTTCTCTGTAGCGACATGACGCACAAAAAACACGTGAGGAAAAAAGAAAAACTGCAGATTCAGATGAAGAGAGGCTGAAACTGAAGGGTCAGAGTCCACGCAACACTCTGGACTCTGGACTCTGGACTGGAGTCTCAGCTTCTAAAAGTGTGATTCCTCTTTTAGGCCGGTCTCTGATTAACAGAGCTCTGGTTTAGGTTAAAAGACTAAAAGCTGCAGACTAGAGCTGTGATTTGTCAAGAGTCTGTAGATGCGATACGTGATGTAGCGCCAAAGTCCAGTCTTGGGACAAGTCTTGAGATCATTTATTCACGGTCTTGGTCTCGTCTCAGTCTTGGCTGCAGTTTTACTCGGTCTTGGTCTTATTCTCAGCTGCAGTTTTACTCGGTCTTGGTCTTATTCTCAGCTGCAGTTTTACTCGGTCTTGGTCTTATTCTCAGCTGCAATTTTACTCGGTCTTGGTCTTATTCTCAGCTGCAGTTTTACTCGATCTTGGTCTTATTCTCAGTTGCAGTTTTACTCGATCTTGATCTTATTCTCAGCTGCAATTTTACTCGGTCTTGGTCTTATTCTCAGCTACAGTTTTACTCGGTCTTGGTCTTATTCTCAGCTGCAGTTTTACTCGGTCTTGGTCTTATTCCCAGTTGCAGTTTTACTCGGTCTTGGTCTTATTCCCAGTTGCAGTTTTACTCGGTCTTGGTCTTATTCCCAGTTGCAGTTTTACTCGGTCTTGGTCTTATTCCCAGTTGCAGTTTTACTCGGTCTTGGTCTTATTCTCAGCTGCAGTTTTACTCGGTCTTGGTCTTATTCCCAGTTGCAGTTTTACTCGGTCTTGGTCTTATTCCCAGTTGCAGTTTTACTCGGTCTTGGTCTCGGTCTCGGCTGCAATTTTACTCAGTCTTGGTGTTGGTGTTGGCTCCAGTTTAAGTCAGTCTTGGTCTCGTCTTGGTCTCAGTCCTTAAAAGTCTTGGTCTTGAACCTTGAAAGTCTCAGCCTTGTCTTGGTCTCGGTTCACTCTGGGCTTGGACTGGTCTTGGTCTCAATTAGTACGGTCTTGACTATAACACAACCATTTATGCGTGGGCCCAGGGCTAAACCAGGGCCTGGCTTAGTTCTGGTTTAGCCCTGGTGTAGTCCTGGTTTAGTCCTGGTTTAGTCCTGGTGTAGTCCTGGTGTAGTCCTGGTTTAGTCCTAGTGTAGTCCTGGTTTAGTCCTGGTTTAGTCCTGGTGTAGTCCTGGTGTAGTCCTGGTTTAGTCCTGGTGTAGTCCTGGTTTAGTTCTCTGTGACTAATGGCTGTGTTTGATTCAATATTAAACCAATCTGTCAACACTTGGTCTGCAGACCGGTCTAAACGAAGGTCTCAAGGGGGTCCCACAGTGAAGGAGGGGTCAGGGGGCTGGGTCTGAGGTGAGGAGGGGGTGGGGCTTGATCTTTTGGGGGGCGGGGTCCCGGGGGAGAACAGTTGCGGTGCCTGGCGCCAGTCTCTGATTGGTCACGGTCTGTCCTCTCCTCACTCTCTTTTGTTCTTCTCTGACTCTGATTTACAGAGACAACAGGACGTCCTCCGAGCTTTAATAAACTGAGACCTCCTGGACTTTACACTTCTGTTATTCCTAAAAAAAACTGTTATTGTCACTTCAATTTTTTTTTTTTTTTACACAGACAACCGTTCACTCTTGTACCCAGAAAAACCTGGAGCTTAATAACCGAAAACAAAACTGATGGGTGAGGTTTATAACTTTTCAACAATTTGACATTTTGACTCAATTTCCCAGAATGCAACGCTAATAAAAAGTGGTTTGCAGCGGCGGATCTAGAGGGGTGGCACAGGGCAGCAGCTGCCACCTCTAAAAGAGCTCTTACCACTCCTCACCTAGTAAAGACAGAAGTGAAAAGTCAAAGGGTTATGGATCAGACATTTATGAGGTAAACTCTGATTTCAGAGTATTTTCAAATATTTAAAGGTAAACTTCATGCAAAAAAAGTACTTTAATGACCAAGAATAAAAAACAATAAACCTGCTGCTCTGGTACCGTTTTCGCAGTTTCTGGACAGACGTAATGTGTTATATGACATGTTCCGCAAATAGCAGTTGTATTAGCAATAAGTAGTGCAAGTTTTTAATCTCTAGACTTACAGTATTAAGTTATGTACGCACCATTATGACTGAGTACAGTACTATAAAGTTTGTCTTTACTTGCTATTGAATAGAAATGTACTAAAGCTTCAGCTCTGGACGTTGTGAGATGTTTTGCTGAATAACAGGTTAATTTTTGCATTAAGCGGTAATGGACAAAGCTGCCATTTTAAACACTGGCACATTTATTTAACATTGTGGAAAGACTGTTGAAAATCAAGTTAATTAAATGACTGTAACCTGTGCTGTGTTTTATAAGCAACAAAATAGCGCTATGTTTCAGTGATTTTATTTTGTTCCAACATTGGCATTAGATATAATTATTAATTATTGCCACACCTAAATAAAATTGCTTCTGATTTAGACCTGTTTTAGACCTGGTTTAGTCCTCATTTAGCCTTGTTTTAATCCTGGTTTAATTGTTTATTAACCAGTTTATTTTTTTTACACAGGTGTGACTTATATTTATGCTTTAATTTATATAGACTCTGTTAAATCGTATCGTTATCACAATATCCAACAGCGTTAAAGCTTGTGGGATGTTTCTGCCACATCCCGCAGCTTCAGAACCTGTCCCAAATCAAAATGTGGCTCTCTTCTCTATGGACACTGAGAAGGGAGGAGCTCGGACGGAGGACTCCAGTGAGGAAAGGTCAGATGAATATGTAGGAGACACAGGACAGACTCAAGGACACACATCATTTACACAGACAGGTATCTACAGGACTGTCCCCAAGAGACAGGGCTAAACCAGGACTAAACCAGGACTAAACCAGGACCACACCAGGACTAAACCAGGGCTAAACCAGGACTACACCAGGACTAAACCAGGACCACACCAGGACTAAACCAGGGCTAAACCAGGACTACACCAGGGCTAAACCAGGACTAAACCAGGACTACACCAGGACTAAACCAGGGCTAAACCAGGACTAAACCAGGACTACACCAGGACTACACCAGGGCTAAATTAGGACTACACCAGGACTACACCAGGACTACACCAGGGCTAAACCAGGACTACACCAGGACTAAACCAGGGCTAAACCAGGACTAAACCAGGGCTAAACCAGGATTAAACCAGGGCTAAACCAGGACTACACCAGGACTAAACCAGGGCTACACCAGGACTAAACCAGGGCTAAACCAGGACTAAACCAGGGCTAAACCAGGACTACACCAGGACTACACCAGGACTAAACCAGGGCTAAACCAGGACTACACCAGGACTAAACCAGGGCTACACCAGGACTAAACCAGGGCTAAACCAGGACTAAACCAGGGCTAAACCAGGACTACACCAGGACTAAACCAGGGCTAAACCAGGACTAAACCAGGACTACACCAGGACTACACCAGGACTACACCAGGGCTAAACCAGGACTACACCAGGACTAAACCAGGGCTAAACCAGGACTAAACCAGGGCTAAACCAGGATTAAACCAGGGCTAAACCAGGACTACACCAGGACTAAACCAGGGCTAAACCAGGACTAAACCAGGGCTAAACCAGGACTACACCAGGACTAAACTAGGACCACACCAGGACTAAACCAGGGCTAAACCAGGACTACACCAGGACTAAACCAGGGCTAAACCAGGACTACACCAGGACTAAACCAGGACCACACCAGGACTAAACCAGGGCTAAACCAGGACTACACCAGGGCTAAACCAGGACTAAACCAGGACTACACCAGGACTAAACCAGGGCTAAACCAGGACTAAACCAGGACTACACCAGGACTAAACCAGGGCTAAACCAGGACTACACCAGGACTAAACCAGGGCTACACCAGGACTAAACCAGGGCTAAACCAGGACTAAACCAGGGCTAAACCAGGACTACACCAGGACTAAACCAGGGCTACACCAGGACTACACCAGGGCTAAACCAGGACTACACCAGGACTACACCAGGACTACACCAGGGCTAAACCAGGACTACACCAGGACTAAACCAGGGCTAAACCAGGATTAAACCAGGGCTAAACCAGGACTACACCAGGACTAAACCAGGGCTAAACCAGGACTAAACCAGGACTACACCAGGACTAAACCAGGGCTAAACCCAGGCTAAACCAGGGCTAAACCAGGACTAAACCAGGACTACACCAGGACTAAACCAGGGCTAAACCAGGACTAAACCAGGGCTAAACGAGGTCTAAACCAGGACTTAACCAGGCCTAAAGCAGGACTAAACCAGGGCTAAACCAGGGCTAAACCAGGACTAAACCAGGACTAAACCAGGACTACACCAGGACTAAACCAGGGCTAAACCAGGACTAAACCAGGACTACACCAGGACTAAACCAGGGCTAAACCAGGCCTAAACCAGGGCTAAACCAGGACTAAACCAGGACTACACCAGGACTAAACCAGGGCTAAACCAGGACTAAACCAGGACTACACCAGGACTAAACCAGGGCTAAACCAGGACTAAACCAGAGCTAAATGAGGTCTAAACCAGGACTTAACCAGGACTAAACCAGGACTACACCAGGACTAAACCAGGGCTAAACCCAGGCTAAACCAGGGCTAAACCAGGACTAAAGAAGAACTAAATCAGGACTAAACCAGGGCTAAACCAGGACTAAATGAGAACTAAATCAGGACTAAACCACCATAAAAAACATCCTTTTCTGGGTCTTTAAAAACTTAGAGTTGCAGTGCATTCTGGGAGTTTGAGTCCAAAACAAGAAACACTAGATTTAAAAAACTTAGACTGAATAGACTGGCTCTCAGGTCCTCCACACTTTTTATCCCTGTTTTTTCCTGTAGGCGGCGCTGTCCCCTTTCTCTCTCTCTCTCTCTCTGTGTGACCCCAGTGAGTCCCAGGGGCCCCAGTGTCGGCCCCTGATGTGTGAACGTGTGAAGGGCCTCATCTGTTTGTTTGTAAGAGACACAGAGACAGACAGGGTCCAGCGGAGCAGAGCTGTCACTGAGATAGAGTCCACAGGGAATAAGTCAGAATAAATATGACAGAGACTAGACTGGGACCGGGACCAGGACTGGGACAAGACCAGGACAAGACAATGTCAAACCAGAACCCAGATAAGTCTCGCTCAGGGGACGTCACTGTACTAAATGTTTACTGTAGTAACACTTATTAAAGTAACTGGTGGTGTTCCTGCGTGTTCATATTAAAGAGCTTCTGCTGGAGCCCAGATAAATGCAGTATCAGCGTAAAAAAAAAAAGAAAAAAAGAAATTAAATGTGTCACAGTTATGTTCTGGTCCTCCATCTGACAGGTTTACAATGAAGAGTCCTGGTTTAGTCCTGGTTTAAACCTGGTTCTACGTAATAATAAGAGATTGCTTGTTGTTAAGCCATGATACTTAAATCCTGTCTCTCTTTTAACCCACTAACAGTAGTTTAGGTTTCTTACAGTTCCTCCCTCAGCGGCCTCTCTATCTGTGTCAGAGTCTCTCCTGTGGCCCCTGTGTTCACTCTGATATAAACCCTACAGGGACCGGACCCACCTGAGGCCTCCCTAACCCTGGGCCTGCTGTAGAACTCAGAGCTAGGGCCTGCAGAACACAGGCTCTCCACACTCAACCTGTGTCTGTGTCTGTGACTGTGTCTGTGACTGTGTCTGTGCTCTGATCAGCTCTGATTCACAAGCACACGACCTATGGACAAGCTCAGTCTTCTATCTCGGTGCTTCCTAACCTTTTTTATCTTGTGTACCCCCTTTCCTGGTTTAGCTCTGGTTTGAGACCGGGTTTAGTCCTGGTTTAGTGCAAGTTTAGTCCCTGTTTCGTCCTTCTTTAGTGTTGCATTTTTCTGTTAATCACTGATTTATCCCTCAGCATAGTCCTGGGTTAGTCCTGATTTAGGTTCATTTTAGTCTTTGACAGATAAATATTTTCTGTAGACAAGACAAAAATTACAGAAAACGTCAATGAGTCCATTATAAAAACACAAGTTCATTGTGAAACATTGTCCATTTCTTTGGCTCTTGTATCAGATTTCAGCTGCATTCAAAAAGTCCACAGCACAAGGGACAAATGATTTTTTAAAAACAGCTTTTGTTGCCAGTGGATCTTTAAATCTCTGACCAGAGTAAGAGCTCAAACTGAGTAAACAGAGAATGGGAGCTGTCTGACACAATACCTCTGACTTTACTCAGCGCCTCTCTCTGTGCAGCTGGCTCAGGTGTTTTTTGGGGTTTCCCAACAACTTATTTAATCTTTTCTTTGACCTGTTGGCGAACACGGTATCTCCTGTTAATATCTATGGTATTAACATTTAGCTTTTCAGAAGTGAGAAAGCCACTGTTAAACCTGACTGTGAGCTAGTGTGTTAATGCTTATTAATAACATTACTGACCAGTAACCTAAACTATGGTGACGACAACTCGACTTTCTGAAATAAAATCTCATGAGCATAAACAAGCCTGGAAATCCAATTCTCATCTCAAAAAGTGCTACATGAGTAATCTAATCATACACTAAAGCAGTGGTTCTCAACTGGTGGGTTGGGACCCAAAAGTGGGTCACAGAACTGTTTTCAGTGGGTCACGGGCCTTTGCCAAGGCAAAAAAATAAAGTTTAAGTTTTAAAAATAAATCATCAGTTTACTCTCTTTAACAGTAGGTGGCAGTGTGGGGCATATAGAATAGAATAACATAAAATAAACTCAACCAGAGCAAAAAATCCACTTCTATAATGTTACTGTTATACCCAAGGTTGACCTGAATACTGCTTCATTTTCATCAGTATCTTCAAATTTTCCTGAATTGTCTCTTAACTTTTCCTCAATATCTCTTAATTTTCCTGAGATATCTTAATTCTCCTCAGTATCTTTTAATTTTCATGAAATAGCTCTTAATTTTCCTGAAATACATCCTATTTTTATCAATATCTCTTTATTTTTGTGAAATATTTCTATTTTTTCTTAATGTCTCTTAAGTTTCTTGAAATATGTCAGATTTTTTATATCAATATCTCTATCTTTATTTTCTAAAATATATGTTAATTTCCCTCAATAACTTCTGATTTTCCTGAAGCATCTCTTTTCTCAATATTTCTTAATTTTCTTGAAATGTCTGTTAATTTTCCTCCATATCATTTTTATTTGGGTCATGGCTTATAAAGTGATGGTGGGTCCTGAAGCCAGATCAGTTGGGAACCACAGCACTAAAGCCACATAATGAATGACCAGTTAGTTACCAAATTACACAAATAACACATCACTAAAGTGAATCAAACATAACCTCAGCAGCTTGGCATGAGTGCTATAGGCCACCATCAGACCTCGTGTAGTGCTACCTTCACTTCACACAAAATACACAAACTCAGAGTGGCTCAGGACAGGACCAGCACACGCTTCAACACCTCCTCCAGTTCAGCCAGGCCAGTAAACCTGAGGATGGATGATAAAAACTGAAATGCATGAGTTATATCAATAACATTAGAAGTGACTGATTCATAAGGCACTGCTTTACATACAGTATATACAATTGTGAGATAGGGTCAGTGGTTGTTTGTGGCTGACAGAGAGCATTTACCCCAGAACCGTCAGAGCCCTGCTGTAGACCCGGTCTCTCCGGTCTCTCCTCTCAGTTATTCCAGTGTGGTGTTTGTGTCTGAGGCTCTGACAGCTCAGGTCGATTTTAACGATTGAGGAGAGCGGCGGGTTAAAGGCTGAGGATGAGGAGGGTTCACACACACACGCACACACACACACACACACACACAAAACACAGACACACACAACACACACTAATAAAAATACACAAACACAAACTCAAATAAAAATACCTATATATATATATATATATATATTACATACATATATTTGCAGGACTTACACAGAGATGTATTCAGATAAGAAAACTAAAATAAAAATATTGCATGCAACTAACACCGGGTTTAGTTCTCTTGCTTTGGTCCTGGTTTAGACCTGATTTAGTCCTCTTGGTTTAGTCTTGGTTTAGTCCTGCTTTAGATCCTGCGGATTGTGTGTTGAAGGCTGGTAAACTGTAATTTTGACATCATATGGGTCTTATGCATCGACAAGTGAACATTTCTCTAACTATCGCTGTCTGACCTGAACACTTAACGTTAAGTATTGAACCGGTGTAGAAAGTGGTAAATATGAACTCAATTTCTATACATGATCACTAATTGCTAGCCAGCTACACCGGCTTCAAAATGGCAACGCCAACAAACCAAGTCACGTAACTGAGAACGGTCTATATTCAAATCAGTGTTTGCCTGAGAACTCCAGCACTGCAGTGCACTCTGGGAGCTGTAGTCCTGGTCCTTTTGTTGTCCTTCACACTTTCCCAGTGAGGTGAAAAATGATGTGAGCGAGCAGACCGAACACGGCGATAATGGGATTTCTGTCTCTCTAAAAACGGTCTGTCGGCGGGAGTCCATTTCCAACAGGTCAGAGGTCAAGGGTCAGGGTTTGGGGCTGGCGCAGCTCCGTGTCATAAATCAACCAATCAGACGCAGCGAGGGCCGAAGTGTGTCATCGACAGGAGACAGGACCGGAATTACACTCGATTTAAAAATAATGGGATAGAGGAGAGGACATAATACACAGAAATACACCTAACACTACTGTTTATGGGACAAAATATAAAATAAGACAAAATACTGAGGATACTGACTCCCTTTTTACACCAGATGTCCTTCCTGAGGCAAACTGTCTTCATTTGTCTGAGCTTGGGGCTGACACAAAGACAACACTGGTTTGTGAGCCCCGGATTCTTTGCTTTCTTGAAAAAATTATCATACTTTTATGTCTGCACATACAGAGCCTAGACCTGGACTACAACCAGTCCTGGTTTAGTCCTGGTTTAGTCCTGGTTTAGTCCTGGTTTAGACCTGGTTTAGACCTGGTTTAGATCTTTGAGTTCTTCTCTGTTACACTAACAGATCCAGTGAAAGCCTGTCAGATTATTCGAAGAAAGAGAGGATTTAGTCTGAAAAGCGCCTGATTGGAGCCTTTTTCTCAGGACAAAAGGACGAGGATCCGCTGTGAAGACGTGTCCCGGGGCCGTCCCGGGGCCGTCTCTGGGACAAAAACCTCTTTCAGCTCCTGATAGACGCTTCTGAAACCATTACTGCGATTCAGACGCAGAAATATGGGCCAGAGTCTGTCAGAGAGGAGCTTTTCCTAGCTCTGAGGTCTAAAGACAGGACTGAGGCGGAGGATTCTGAGACCAAGAACTGAGGACTGAGGAGGACTCAGTCTGAGACTCTGGACAGATCTGGGTTAATCAGAGAGTGTGAGAAATCCTCTGTTCTCACTTTTAATGAGTTTAATGAAGATCACAAGCATTAATCCAGTGTTAAATGATGGATAAAGGAAAGACTAAACCAGGATTAAACCAGGTCTAAACCAGGTCTAAACCAGGTCTAAACCAGGGATAAACCAGGTCTAAACCAGGGCTAAACTAGGACTAAACCAGGTCTAAACCAGGTCTAAAGCAGGTCTAAACCAGGGCTAAACCAGGTCTAAACCAGGGCTAAACCAGGTCTAAACCAGGTCTAAAGCAGGTCTAAACCAGGGCTAAACCAGGTCTAAACCAGGGCTAAACCAGGTCTAAATCAGGGCTAAACCAGGGATAATCCAGGTCTAAACCAGGGCTAAATCAGGTCTAAAACAGGGCTAAATCAGGGCTAAACCAGGTCTAAACCAGGGCTAAACCAGGGATAATCCAGGTCTAAACCAGGGCTAAATCAGGGCTAAACCAAGGCTAAACCAGGTCTAAACCAGGGCTAAACCAGGTCTAAACCAGGTCTAAACCAGGGCTAAACCAGGTCTAAACTAGGGTCAGAAAAATGAAGACTAAGACAAGAGCAAGACCAGTTTAAGATCCACTGACTCGGCCCTGATTGGTCTCTGTCCTCAGGTCCATCTCCAGGAGCGTCATGAGCTGAAGAGTGAGTTCTTTCAGCAGACGATGTACAGACTAAAACCTGCACGAGATCAGGTCAAAGCTGTGATTCTCAAGCTGTGGGACAGGCACCACTGGTGGTACACTGGAGTCAGTCCTGGTTTAGTAGTAGTAGTAGACTAAACTTCAATTATAGACCACTGCTCAGTCTTGGTTTAGTGCCAGTTCATACTTGGTTTAGTCCTGGTTCAGTCCTTCCTCTGGACCGGTCTCAGGTCCTGTCAGACCGGTCTCAGGTCCTCAGTCCTAACCGAGTGTGAGTGGTGGATAATTATCTGTCAGCTCCATAACGAGCCATGACCTGAATATTAACGATTCTGATGACGCGGCTTTATTAACGACACAAACACATCCTCAGAGTCCAGACCCTTGAGTCCAGACAGCATCGGGCTAACACTGAAGACTTAAATATACAACCTGCTGCTCAGTAAAAGTGGACTGGCCCTCGACCTTTCTAGCCATAAACAATAAATGAAGTGTTTAATAAATGATAAGGGGAAGGGAAATAAAACAGCACTGTTTTAAACCACCTCAGAGGATATTTGGACCACACCAGATCTAAACCAGGTCGAAACCAAATCTAAAATGTTGGAAATGGAAATATTCATCCTATGGCTTCCTCTTTTTGTCCCTCCTGCGCTGTCAAACTGCATTTTTGTATCAGTCCTTAGTATTTTCATCAGTTCCATCATGTTTATCTAACATCTGAACTTATGATCCTGAAAACCCCAGACCTGAGTCCTGGTTACACTTTCAGACCTGGATCCTGAATATTTGAACGCACCGTGTGCCTGTGGGGTCCCAGATTCAGGTTTTGGAAACGGACTCCAGTATTAAAGGAAGTGTATGCAGTTTTGTTGTTGGACTAAACCTGGCGAAACCCAAAACAGAACCAGGACTAAGCCAGGACTAAACCATGGCTGTAACAGGACTAAATAGTAGAACATAATATTGTTGTAATAAGATTTAACAATGTGACAAAATTAGACTCTCAGATCCTTCAGGCCTCGGATTCCAGGACTCAGGGTTCAGAGACAGATGGGGATTGGGATTGGGACTGGGACAGGGACTGGGACTGAGGTGGATCAGCTGGAGCAGAGGAAAAGTGTGTTTGTGTGTCAGATCTCAGCAGGGTCTGTCTGCTCCACAGGTCCCCACAGACCTCCCCCAGACCTCAGAGACTGCCCCACAAATCTGCCAAAATACCCCCAGATACCAAAGTCTGACCGACGTCCCCAGAAACTAAAGACGGTTGGGGTGTGCTCTGTCCCCACAGACCAGCCCCGCAGAGAGGGACGTTTTAGGGCTGGTCTCAGGAACCATGATCTGGAGCTGTCCCTCGGACCTCAAAATAGATTTGTATGAGGTCCGTGATGTTCTGTGGAGCCAATCCATTCAAGGCTTTAAAAACAAACAATAAAATCTTAAAATCAATTGTTAAACGAAACAGGAAGCCAGTGCAGGGAGGTGAGGATGGGGCTGGTTGTGTTTTTTACTTCCTGTTAAAAGGCACCTTCTGGACTAACTGAAGTCGATTAAGAGTTTTATGATTAAGCAGACAAAGTAAAGTGCATTACGGTGGTCCAGACGTGATGAAATAAAAGCATTGATTACGCCAGGGGTCATCAACAACATTTATCCAAAAGCCAGAATTTTTTCCCGGCAGACACAGTGAGGGCCAGATGATCTCATAAAATAAAATAAAATAAGTAATATATTATTTAATGTTAATATTCTGCTTGCACATTAGCCTGACAGCTGTTAAGTCTGATATTACGATGATAGTATCTGTAATTTCTCCAATTAACCAAATTCCTGACCAAGAGTTTTTAGGTTTGACTTCATTTGTATTTATGTTTTAGATCAGAGGCTTTTGAGGATCTTAATTTGATGTAAAGATAACATTTCTAATAACATTTGGAATTTTTATGTGTTTGCTGTTTGCTATGTGGAAGGCAGACAGAAGACATATGTGAAAAATGAATATAGATAAAATGAGCATGTAAACAAATTTAAAAAAATGTTTATTTAGAACAAGTTTATTGTCATTTTTGATTAAAGACGAGCTACTTTCAGAAAAAAAAGTATATAAGCACCTATATTTTTCTCTGGGCTATTCCTGAATTCAGAAATATTTTGTCAATTGGCGGGCCAGATCTGGCCTGTCAGAGCTTTCCATTCGGCCCCCGGGCCACCAATTGACGTTCACCAGATTAGGTGCTCAAAATCTGTAAATGATAAAATAGATTTAATTTTAGCTAGAAGACGAACTGGATTTTACGACTGCGTTTACTGGTTTATCAAATTTATAATCAGTGTTCATAATGATGCCAAGGTTGGTAGAGGTGGGTTTGCTGTGCTGACTGAGGGGACCCGGGTATGGAGGACAGTTAGCGCAGACTAAACCAGGACTAAACCAGGACTAAACCATGTTATCTTTAATTTCTCTCATGTCTAACTCTATGTTTATGTCGGTGGCTCTAACCTTTTCTCCTGATAGCAGCAGTTTAAAAACCTCAGACTTCTCTTTAACTGAGCAGCCCCACCCCCACCCCACCCCCGGAGCCTGCTATTAAAGCGATTGGTCTTAATTAGGCGCGGCTCGTTGTGTGAGCTGCTAATTACCTCCACATCACAGCCACACGTCGCTTCAATTAGCCCCGCAGATGTCTCAGCGCCGCCAAAAACACCGCAGTAGATGAAGAGAAATGGAGGGTTTGGCTTCATTTAACATCGGGACGAGGACGCAAGGAGACAGAGACAGAGACGAAGATAAGCGACATTGTTGGGAAGACTGGGTTAGCTTTATAGGCTACATGTCACACTTTTTAAAAAAAATTTTCTTAGTCCTTCTGAAACAGTGTTGGATTCCTTTGCATTAGTATTTCAGGTTTTATAACTTAAAATAATGTATCTGTTCTGTTGGGAGCTGTTACTTTGACTTTGCAGAGAACGCTTGGATTAGGTGTCTGTCGCCCCCTGCTGGCAACACTGGGGACTGGACAGAGCATAAAATGGCTATTTAGCACGGCTGTTAGCAACATGAGGCTAACAGATAGATAAATGAGCGGCTAAAAAACGTCAAGCAACCAACTTAAACTGATAAAAAATGGCAAACAATGGAAGTAAACGGCTAACAAATGTTAACCAAAGAAAATAAACAAAAAAATTATAAACAATGGAAGTAAAATGCTTAAAAACAACAATGAACGCAAACCACTAAAAAAACACAATCAACGATCACAAAGTGCTAAAAAACAACAAACAATGGAAGTAAACTGCTACAAAACATCAAACTACTAACATAAACCACTAAAAGACAACAAACAAACAACAAATGTGAGCGGCTAAAAAGCGACATGAGGCTAACAGATTTCTGAGCTGACTGCTTCGTAGTGACGGGGGTTTAAGGCTGAAATGATTAGAACGAGTCCGGTGATGGTGTCTGGGCTTTAGAAACACGCAGGAGCACTTCCTGGTTTCACGTGTCTACGTAGAGCTGTGAGACCGAGCGTTTTCAGCTCTGGACAAGTGCAGTGCCTCAGCATACAGGGTTACTCAAACAGAATACTACTGCAGCTCTGTTTCTGAGGAGGAGATCACATTAGAACAAGGTTAAAGAGAGAAATATTAGATTCATAGTCAGTTTGTACAAAGTAGTAGGGCCGAATGATTTCGGAAAAATATCTAATGTTGCGGTCGAGCGGAGAACAGGAGAGAAGGACCCAAAGGTGCGGACTTAAACAGGTTTTAATATCACTCACGGTACACGGGAACACGGGGAACACGAAGACCAAACATTCCAAACAAACCAAACATATCAAAACATACCAAATGAACCGACAAAAACCTGGGGAGGACACAGGACATAAATACACGAGGAAATGAGACACAGGTGAAAAACATCAGGGCGGGGCAGGTAATCAAAACATGCGGGAAATACAAGAGGCAGGAAGAACACCGGGAAAACAGGGACACAGACAGGGAATACAAAACAAGACAAGGGAGACAAACACAGAAAACCAGACAAAGACACAAGACATAACATCTAATTGTGATTTTTCTGACAGATATTGTGATTCGCTTGCAATATACTTTTTAAAATCATGATTCAGTTCACAGTTTATATTTTAAGCATGTGATGCTTCAGAG
Organism: Bostrychus sinensis; assembly: GCA_020698575.1. Classification (NCBI taxonomy): domain Eukaryota; kingdom Metazoa; phylum Chordata; class Actinopteri; order Gobiiformes; family Eleotridae; genus Bostrychus; species Bostrychus sinensis. The sequence goes on along the minus strand of CM036239.1, from coordinate 50,382,630 downwards.
AACACATAAATATTAATAAAATGAACCACAAGCCTTTCAGAACCTGTCTGATGTCTAAACTACTTTTGGAGCAGGTGAAATATTAGAGTAAGATTCTGTGGAGACATGATTTCTTGTTCTCTGAGATGTGAGCTATTTGTATTCACATCATTGTAATGACAAAGTAAATTGTTGTAATTTACAACATTAGACATTATAGGAGACACTGAAGTGGAGAAAAAAAAAGGAAATGTGGAAAAAAAAGTGGTCCTGTAGGCTCTCGCTTTGGCAGCTTCAGGTGTGCGACGTAAATACGAAGCAAAGCGTGTTTTATCTGACACTAGAACATCTTTAACATGTTTGGGGTTATGTTTAGCTCATACCAGGTCATGTTTGTAAATGAGAACTCATCATTTTTTACCTGGAAAAAATAAAGGTAAAAAAAATAATAATAATAAATTTGCTTTAGCCAGACTTTCTCACATCTTTAGAAAGCGTTTACCATTTTATCACAATGCAGTCCTCTGTTTAGAGTCCGTGTGGCCTCAACAAAATCCTACATGTCACGTCTTCATCTCTTCACTAATGCTTACTTTAACACTCTTTATTTCCATCATCAGAAGTGTTTATTTCCTCCTCCTCGCGCTGTCTTGTGTCAACCACTGCCCTAAGCAAAACCAACTTCAGGCGCACGTGGCTCATTAGCAGCACTTTTACATAGATGCCTGTTTTAATTCGTTTGTGCTGTACCCACACTTATTGTGAATGTTCTGAATCTCAAAAAACCCTTTCCATTGCTTCTGACTGGTGAGCATTACTGTCTGTTACAGGAGCACAGAGACATGAACACAGCCAGATGAGGACGTTATAAAGCCTAAATAATCTGTTCTGCCATACTAAGTAGGGTTAAACACAGGAACCATGTTGACCTAACCTTCTCCTCTTCACAGACTCCTCTCTCTTTAGTAAACACATATTTTCTCTGACTCCTGTCGTACTCCTCTGTAGTTGTTCCTCTGATCGTCTCCACAGCGTTCTCTTCTGTTCCTCTCTGAGTTCTCTCCTCCTTCTTCTCAAACACACCTCCTCAGATCTGATGGTGATCTGACAGAGACGCTGAAGACTCCTACAGACAGTGAACGCACCTTCACTCTGATCCTCTTTAAACATGTTTTCAGACTTTTATCACGCCAACGAATGAGCAGTGGGAGGAGAGGATCTGTTGCGACTCTGAGGAGTATTTGACTTTTAAAATATTTGCGTCTTGTTTGTTGTTTGTGGAATCACTCTGAATAATGTTTGTCTTTTGATAAAACTCTGGATTTTCTTCAAATGAAACAAGAACACATCTGGTCTCGAACTCAGAGGTGTCTCAAACCGTTCTTTCCCGAGAGCTAGACTTGTTTTCTTGTGACATTTATTCATTTATTCATCTTCTTCTCCTTAGTCCCATTAGGGATCGCGAGTCCTGGAATATATCCCGACAGTATGCGATGCCAGTAGCAGGGATTGAACTGCCAACCTTTGGGTTAATGGGCATCTCAACCTACTGAGCTCCTGCCGCCCTCCAACCCAAAGAAAATGAATTTTGTTTTACCCTGAACATTTACAAAATGCCAACAACTTCACATTTTCTTTTAGGTTGCAGAGCTGTTTGTCCACTTACCAGAAGGTTGGTGGTTCAAACCCTGCTCCCACCATTGCATACTGTTGTTGTGTCCTTGGGCAAAACACGTGTTGCCCTCCTCGCCTCCAGTGTCTGCACTTTGGGGCCCATGGAGGTGGAAAGGCTCTGGATAAATGTGATCATTTATTTATCATTTACCTGACACGCTTCACCTCCATAACACCTGAGCTAAATAACAGTGTTTAGTGTTTTCCTTCATCACCTGTTGGTTCTGCTGAAGTCCTCGTTGTTGTTCAGTCCTCTGTGGGATTTTTGTCTTCGTCCTGTTTCCATTTTAACAACAGTTAAGTCCCACTGACATCCCACGAAACCACATTGAAACAAACCCACTTTTTCTTCAAGTCTTTGTACAATTGGCTTCTGCTGCTGTCCCCGTTCACAAATAAGTGCAGAGCCGCTCACAACACACAGGATTCTGGGGTTTTTGTAGTATGATGTCATTCATAAGTGTGTTTGTTGTTGATACGAAAAGAGTTAGTCTGAGTGTCTGTCTGGACAGGAGAGGATTACTGTGATTACTGAGGGCTGTCACAAGAGCTTGCAAATTCGCAACCTCGTAAGATTCTCGTGAAACTAAAAATTATGTTCTGTTTGGAGAGAAGTGAGTCAAAAAAATTATCAGCATTAGTTAACATGTCTTGAATTCAGATTAATAACCTTGGCTTTAGTATTTTTTTTTTTACTAGATTGAATTTATTTACTATTAGGCAGGATTATTTGACTTGTTTCAATCATTTTTTTTTACTTATTTCAAGCAAAATTATCTGTCCATTGGGTAAGACAATTTCACTGACCCCAGTGGCAGATATTTTGCTTAAAATAAGTAAAATATAGCTTGAAACAGGGAAAAAATACTTTGAAACAAGGCAAATAATCTAGTAATAAGTTACCTATAACTAAATAAATCTAATCTAGTGAAAATTGCTCAAATTAAGATTGATGATCTGAATTTTTGCTCAAATCAAGATTAATAATCTGAATTCAAATTTTTTTTAATACAATCTAGTACATTTGTCAGTAAATATGTTTCAAAATGCTGCTAAATAGTTTTGCGTTTTATGATTTTCAGGTGCATAAATTACACTTCTAGAGTCTCGTTTTCTCAGTTTTGTGTCTTGTCCCACTCCTGATCAGTAAAGTTCTCTAAAGTTCTGTCTCAAACTCTAACTCTTCTCTCTGTTCCCTCCAGACTCCTTCGGTTTCGTGGACTTCTCCTTCGCCCGCGAGCCCCAGGACACAGTAACGGTCCGCGGCGGCGTCCTGCAGCTGGACTGCGAAGCGCGCTCCGACTGGCCGTCGCTGGCCCCTCCCGCCGTGTCCTGGCGTAAGGACGGTGTCCTGCTCAGCTCCTTTGTGGACGAGCGCAGGACGCAGCTGTCCAATGGCTCACTGCTCATCCACAACGTGGTGCACTCCAGGCACCAGCGGCCCGACGAGGGGCTGTACCAGTGCATCGCTGCCCTGGAGGGGGTGGGGAGCATCGTCAGCAGGACGGCCAAGGTCACTGTGGCAGGTAAACACTCAACTAAAATACTTTAAAATAGGGCTGTGCAATTAATTGAATTTCAATTACAATTTTGATTGTTACACCCTACGATTACAAAAAATATGTAATTGAGAAAAAACGATTAATAACACTAACTTTGAAGTGTTTTGAAAATATTTTGAATGCGCACTTGCATCCCCCCTTCTCAAAGCTTGCGCTCTGATAGCTACAAGCTAGGCTACATGTGGAGAGTTGTTAGCAGAAACATGGCAGAACGAGAACAAGGAGAAACGCTTGGTTAACAGAAAAGGCAAGACAAATTCTGTTGTTTGGGAGCACTTTGCGTTTGAAGAGAAAGACGTTGAGCCAAGACACACTGTGTGCAAAGTGTGCGTTGGGGTTGTGGAAACTATTTCTATCCCCTACTGGACAGGAGAGGATGGTTGTCTAATAACACAGTGAGTGCAGTGGCTTCATGTTTACTTACTGGCTTTGGTTGCTCGTGCACAAGTTGTACATGTACGGTTTAGCCTGTGGCGCTTGACTTTAACAGCTACCAATGCGCACCTGAGTGCTGTGGGTGTGTCTCGGACTGGTGCAGCCACAGAGCAGAGCTTGGTCCCTTTAGGCAGAGCAATGAAATGGGGCTGGAGAGTGTGTGCACTGGTCTCCGCCTTGGTCCACCTGTTCACCCCGGTGTGGTGGGCTTAAATACACATTGTAACATAGTTAAAAGCAGTGGAAAACCATGTTAAACTGAACAGATCAACGGGGCATGTGTGCCTCTGTGTGCTGCGGGTCCTTGCGGTGTCCCAGCGGCAAGTCTGCCCAGCCTCAGAGCACTGGAGTCGGGCTTGGCCAGTGCGCTGTCTCATTCAGCTCAAAAAGCGCTGGTGTTGTGAGCTTCCATGAGCTGATAACAGTGTGTATGTGTTGATAACAGTGTGTGTGTGTGTTGATAACAGTGTGTGTGTTGATAACAGTGTGTGTGTTGATAACAGTGTGTGTGTGTTGAAAACAGTGTGCGTGTGTTGATAACAGTGTGCGTGTGTTGATAACAGTGTGCATGTGTTGATAACAGTGTGTACGTGTTGATAACAGTGTGCGTGTGTTGATAACAGTGTGCGTGTGTTGATAACAGTGTGCGTGTGTTGATAACAGTGTGTACGTGTTGATAACAGTGTGTACGTGTTGATAACAGTGTGTGTGTTGATAACAGTGTGTGTGTGTTGATAACAGTGTGTGTTGATAACAGTGTGTGTGTTGATAACAGTGTGCGTGTGTTGATAACAGTGTGCATGTGTTGATAACAGTGTGCATGTGTTGATAACAGTGTGCATGTGTTGATAACAGTGTGTACGTGTTAAGGTATACTTTATTGATCCCCATAGGGGAAATTCATTCTCTGCATTTGACCCATCCCTCAATGCCGCTGGGGCAACCTGTCAGGAGCAGTGGGCTGCTGCGGTGCAGCGCCCGGGAACCCTTCTCCAGATCTTGAGCCAGGATCCTGGTCAGGAGCATTTGGCTGGAGGTTTTTGCCTATTGTGCATGTTTTGAGGTTGATGGGGGAAACCGGAGCACCCGGAGGAAACCCACCCAGACACGGGGAGAACATGCAAACTCCACACAGAAAGGCCCCACACGGTCCGGGAATCGAACCCAGGACCTTCTTGCTGTGAGGCAGGAGTGCTAGCCACTATGCCACCGTGCCGCCGTGTTGATAACAGTGTGTATGTGTTGATAACAGTGTGTATGTGTTGATAACAGTGTGTGTGTGTTGATAACAGTGTGTGTGTTGATAACAGTGTGTATGTGTTGATAACAGTGTGTGTGTGTGTTGATAACAGTGTGTGTGTGTGTTGATAACAGTGTGTATGTGTTGATAACAATGTGCGTGTGTTGATAACAGTGTGTATGTGTTGATAACAGTGTGCGTGTGTTGATAACAGTGTGCGTGTGTTGATAACAGTGTGCATGTGTTGATAACAGTGTGCATGTGTTGATAACAGTGTGTACGTGTTGATAACAGTGTGCGTGTGTTGATAACAGTGTGCGTGTGTTGATAACAGTGTGCATGTGTTGATAACAGTGTGTACGTGTTGATAACAGTGTGTATGTGTTGATAACAGTGTGTGTGTGTTGATAACAGTGTGTGTGTGTTGATAACAGTGTGTGTGTGTTGATAACAGTGTGTATGTGTTGATAACAGTGTGTGTATGTGTTGATAACAGTGTGCGTGTGTTGATAACAGTGTACGTGTGTTGATAACAGTGTGCGTGTGTTGATAACAGTGTGTACGTGTTGATAATAGTGTGCATGTGTTGATAACAGTGTGCGTGTGTTGATAACAGTGTGCGTGTGTTGATAACAGTGTGCATGTGTTGATAACAGTGTGTACGTGTTGATAACAGTGTGTACGTGTTGATAACAGTGTGTATGTGTTGATAACAGTGTGTATGTGTTGATAACAGTGTGTGTGTGTGTTGATAACAGTGTGTGTGTGTTGATAACAGTGTGTGTGTTGATAACAGTGTGTGTGTGTTGATAACAGTGTGTGTGTGTGTGTTGATAACAGTGTGTACATGTTGATAACAGTGTATGTGTTGATAACAGTGTGCATGTGTTGATAACAGTGTGTACGTGTTGATAACAGTGTGTGTGTGTTGATAACAGTGTGTGTGTGTTGATAACAGTGTGTGTGTGTTGATAACAGTGTGTGTGTTGATAACAGTGTGTATGTGTTGATAACAGTGTGTGTATGTGTTGATAACAGTGTGCGTGTGTTGATAACAGTGTGCATGTGTTGATAACAGTGTGTACGTGTTGATAACAGTGTGTACGTGTTGATAACAGTGTGTGTGTGTGTTGATAACAGTGTGTGTGTGTTGATAACAGTGTGTGTGTGTTGATAACAGTGTGTGTGTGTGTGTTGATAACAGTGTGTACGTGTTGATAACAGTGTATGTGTTGATAACAGTGTGCATGTGTTGATAACAGTGTGTACGTGTTGATAACAGTGTGTGTGTGTTGATAACAGTGTGTGTGTGTTGATAACAGTGTGTGTGTGTTGATAACAGTGTGCGTGTGTTGATAACAGTGTGCGTGTGTTCATAACAGTGTGCGTGTGTTGATAACAGTGTGTATGTGTTGATAACAGTGTGTGTGTGTTGATAACAGTGTGTACGTGTTGATAAGAGTGTGTGTGTGTTGATAACAGTGTGTGTGTGTTGATAACAGTGTGTATGTGTTGATAACAGTGTGTGTGTTGATAACAGTGTGTATGTGTTGATAACAGTGTGTGTGTGTGTTGATAACAGTGTGCGTGTGTTCATAACAGTGTGTGTGTGTTGATAACAGTGTGCGTGTGTTCATAACAGTGTGCGTGTGTTGATAACAGTGTGTGTGTGTTGATAACAGTGTGTGTGTTGATAACAGTGTGTGTGTGTTGATAACAGTGTGTGTGTGTTGATAACAGTGTGTGTGTGTGTGTTGATAACAGTGTGTGTGTGTTGATAACAGTGTGTGTGTTGATAACAGTGTGTGTGTGTTGATAACAGTGTGTGTATGTGTTGATAACAGTGTGTGTGTGTTGATAACAGTGTGTGTGTGTGTTGATAACAGTGTGTGTGTGTTGATAACAGTGTGTATGTGTTGATAACAGTGTGTGTATGTGTTGATAACAGTGTGTGTGTGTTGATAACAGTGTGTGTGTGTGTTGATAACAGTGTGTGTGTGTTGATAACAGTGTGTGTGTTGATAACAGTGTGTGTGTTGATAACAGTGTGTGTGTGTTGATAACAGTGTGTGTGTGTTGACAACAGTGTGTGTGTTGATAACAGTGTGCGTGTGTTGATAACAGTGTGCGTGTGTTGATAACAGTGTGTATGTGTTGATAACAGTGTGTGCGTGTGTTGATAACAGTGTGTGTGTTGATAACAGTGTATGTGTTGATAACAGTGTGTGTGTGTTGATAACAGTGTGTGTGTGTGTTGATAACAGTGTGTGTGTGTTGATAACAGTGTGTGTGTTGATAACAGTGTGTGTGTTGATAACAGTGTGTGTGTGTTGATAACAGTGTGTGTGTGTTGATAACAGTGTGTATGTGTTGATAACAGTGTGCGTGTGTTGATAACAGTGTGCGTGTGTTGATAAGTGTGTATGTGTTGATAACAGTGTGTGCGTGTGTTGATAACAGTGTGTGTGTTGATAACAGTGTGTGTGTGTTGATAACAGTGTGTGTGTGTTGATAACAGTGTGTGTGTTGATAACAGTGTGTATGTGTTGATAACAGTGTGTGCGTGTGTTGATAACAGTGTGTGTGTTGATAACAGTGTGTGTGTGTTGATAACAGTGTGTGTGTGTTTATAACAGTGTGTGTGTGTTGATAACAGTGTGTACGTGTTGATAACAGTGTGTGCGTGTGTTGATAACAGTGTGTGTGTTGATAACAGTGTGTGTGTGTTGATAACAGTGTGTGTGTGTTGATAACAGTGTGTGTGTGTTGATAACAGTGTGTGTGTGTTGATAACAGTGTGTATGTGTTGATAACAGTGTGTGCGTGTGTTGATAACAGTGTGTGTGTTGATAACAGTGTGTGTGTGTTGATAACAGTGTGTGTGTGTTGATAACAGTGTGTGTGTGTTGATAACAGTGTGTGTGTGTGTTGATAACAGTGTGTATGTGTTGATAACAGTGTGTGTGTGTTGATAACAGTGTGTGCGTGTGTTGATAACAGTGTGTATGTGTTGATAACAGTGTGTGTGTTGATAACAGTGTGTGTGTTGATAACAGTGTGTGTATGTGTTGATAACAGTGTGTGCGTGTGTTGATAACAGTGTGTATGTGTTGATAACAGTGTGTGTGTGTTGATAACAGTGTGTGTGTTGATAACAGTGTGTGTGTGTTGATAACAGTGTGTGTGTTGATAACAGTGTGTATGTGTTGATAACAGTGTGTATGTGTGTTGATAACAGTGTGTGTGTGTTGATAACAGTGTGTGTGTGTTGATAACAGTGTGTGTGTGTTGATAACAGTGTATGTGTTGATAACAGTGTGTATGTGTGTTGATAACAGTGTGTGTGTGTTGATAACAGTGTGTGTGTGTTGATAACAGTGTGTGTGTGTTGATAACAGTGTGTGTGTGTTGATAACAGTGTGTGCGTGTGTTGATAACAGTGTGTGTGTGTTGATAACAGTGTGCGTGTGTTGATAACAGTGTGTATGTGTGTTGATAACAGTGTGTGTGTGTTGATAACAGTGTGTGTGTGTTGATAACAGTGTGCGTGTGTTGATAACAGTGTGCGTGTGTTGATAACAGTGTGTGCGTGTGTTGATAACAGTGTGTGTGTGTTGATAACAGTGTGTGCGTGTGTTGATAACAGTGTGTATGTGTTTGCATGCGTGCAGTTAAAGAGGTGTAACGCATGCTTCAAATGCAGTTACGAACCGCGTTTAGGACAATAATTATCACTCAACCCATATCATGTAAACAGACTGGTGTTCTGGAAAAAAAACCTTAAAAACATTAGTTATGTTCAGCTGCCCCAACCTGATGTTTTTATGCTATGAAGGTGGACCATCAAGTTTTATTTAAGTTTCTAACAATGATAATTATAATAATATTAGTAATAATAATAATAGTAATGCATGTGACTGGAATTTAAATAATATAGGCTACTTACTAGACTACTTTCTTGAAATGAGGAATTATTTTATTTATTAAATAATTGCTATACTACATATAGTTGATATGTTCATAACAGTCTATAAGAGTTCTATAGCAGCTCACTCCATTTGTTTACAAACAAACTTGGTTTATTTAATATTGTGCACGTTTTTATTTGTGCGTAAAAATATATTTTACATTGTTTTGTTAAAAAGTTTATGTTAAAGAATAATTGTTTGAATAATTGTGATTTCGATTATGTCTAAATTAATCGTGAGTATAATTTTTTCCATAATTGAGCAGCCCTACTTTAAAATACTGCAATACTCTGTAACACCTGTTGAGGGTGTGGGGAGCATTGTCAGCAGGACGGCCAGGGTCACTGTGGTAAATACTCAGATATGTACTAATATAACTTTAAAATAAAGGTTGGCCGATATATCAGGCAGATTTTTGCCTTTTTTAGTCAGCAATCAGACAATTCTTTCCCTTTAATGCCAATTTTTGGTCACGCCCCATGTGAGTGAAGGACCACATCTTGTCCCAGTTTGGGCTCTCACTCTGCAGTTCATAGGAAACATCCAAAATCTCTTTATCTCAGCCTGAAAAGCTCAAAACAGCAGTAAAAAATATTGTTCTAATTTCTCTGGAACAGAACCTTGTAGAAACAAAAAATCCCAAAGCATTTTGTAGCTCTCCTCAAGCTCTACCTGCGCAGAGTTTGATTGAGATTGCCTTTTTAGTTTTTGTCAAAAAACTCATCTTTAGCTGTTCTCTCTGTCACATTCTAACACATTTGTTTGTTTAATAAGCATTACTAAAACAAATGATAAAAACCCATATCGACCGACCTCTACTTCATAATACTAAGATCAGAGTCACAATGAGTCAGGAAATGTACATAAAAATAAATCTGCAAATCTCTTAAACCTTTTATTCACAATAGAACCTGTCTAAACTGAGATATTTTACCATTTAATGAGAATACCAGTGGTTCATTTTGAATGTGGTGAAAGCAACAGAGGCAACAAGAGATTGGAAAACAGGGCTCCTAAACTTCCAGGGCAGATTTTGCAACTTTTTTTTTTTTTTTTTTTTTTTTTTTTTTTTGGAGGTGGACAAAGTACTCAACTTCTTCATTTGAGTAAAAGTACAGATCCTCCAGATCAGATATTACTCCAGTACTAATAGTAGTTGCTCAGTCAGATTATTACTGGAGTTAAAGTACTGCAGTATGCTCATTAAAAATACTCAAGTGTTCAAAGTACTTCCAAAAAAAAAAAAAAAAAAAAAAAAATCAGAAAAGGGTGAAATTTCCGCTTTTTTCAACAGATTAGAAGCATCATAAATCTGATTCAAACACATTTCCAGACTCCTTAAAGTTACACTGTGTAAGATTCCCGGTCTTGCGCCTCTAGAGGCCACAGGTGCCACTGCACCATCGCAAAACAAACACTAGGGCCCCACTTCCTTCTGAAACTGTGCGAGCGTGCATCTATTTCCATCATTGTTTCAACTTTAGTTGACCTGCTGCTACCTTTGGAAGTTTGAACTGGATCTTCTATAGAGTTAGCGCTAGCGTTAGCTTATCAACAAATATCGCGCAATGGTCACAGTAAAAACAACTAATAACTGTATGAAAAAGCACATTGTAAAGAAAAAATAAAGAGGCTAATTTACCTGCCCAACAATAAAGAAGCAAAAACGTGATCCGATTTGCAGCCTTCTCTGTCTCTCATCTGACGCCAGCGAGCAAAAGTCTGTCCGATGTTGACTCTTGTCTGTGATCTGGTGCGGTCCCTTTCACATTTTCTTTTTCTTGCCTCGTCCGACATTGTCTTCATCTTCTTGTGTCCTTCGGCCCTGACGAACTGGCGAAAATAACAACGCTAAAAGTAGCTTCCTGGTTATACTGCACCTCAGGTATAAGAGCAGAAGGGAATGCCGTAAAGCAAGTCGTTCCCTGTCACGTGACTTTTCCTGAACAGCGGAGCGCTCCCGGCCAAACTGCGAGGGTGGTTTCTCAGTACGGAAGCCCCGCTCGGAGCAACAGATCGCGCCTCAGGCCTTATAATCGCTCAAAAAATCACAAAAACAAGTCAGTATGCCCCACATATTTAGGAGAAAAGTTACACAGTGTAACTTTAATCAAACACTCTGAAGACGTCAAACGCTTTTTAGTCTCGACCTCTCTAGACCTCGTCTCAAAGACTAGTCTCAAGACATAGTGCCACCTGCTGTAGCGGAGTGTGTATCTTTAGGGTCTGTAAAGGACAAACCAGACACAAACAGGAAACATATTAAGGTTTTCCCCAAAATTATAACACAAGTAAAGAACAATTTCAGTTTTCTGTGACTGAGGAAATACTGTGAGCTTTAGATTCAACCACAAACAGAAACAACAGAAGCCTCCAAAAAACACAGCTGAAAGTCTAAATGGTGCTGTATGACAGTGGTTCCCAAACCTTTTTGTGTTGCGTACCCCTTGGGCTTTGAGTACCCCCTCACTCATTTACATGTTAAATTTTCAAAAAGTGGTAATCTGTGTGTATTAGTACAAAAATAATTTATACTTCCTATATTGTGAAAGCTAATTCTCCTCCAACATATAAATAAAATCCCTTTAAAATAACAGTATGTATAAAAAATATCTATATAACACAATAAAAATCAGTAATTAATAAAAATAACAAAATAATACAAAATAACAATATAAACTTCTATTACATTTAGATATTTTACTAACAAAAATTTAAAACTCATCAACTGACAAGAAAAATTCATGAAAAATAATAACAATTTGAACAAATCTCCTCTGAAACAAGCTTTATAATAGGCTTATTCAAATAATATTTGTACTTGTTTCACCTCTTTTTAATCAATATTTTTTAATCCTGAATTAATGTAAATTAAGTTTGCATTAATATATTTTAATCAATAATTTGTTAAAAATATTGTAATTTTAAAGGGATTTCATTTGTATCTTGAGTTTAACTTTCAAAGCAACAATGCGGGAGAATCAGCGTTTTGCAGTAAAGTCAGTATAAAATGTCTTTAATGAACACTCTTAATATTATTATAGATAATATTATTTATTTTATTATAATATTAATAGTGATACGAAGGAGCCACACACTGGCTTCAGTCCTGCGTCAGCCTCTCCTTCAGTGCGAGAGTGTTAATCCAGTGAAGCCTAGTTTTATTTCGTCACGGTTATCTCCTCGCTCTCTGGACTCCTCTCATCTTGCTTTAATAACCTTCTGTAATAACCTCTGATCAGATCTGACCTTGGCCTCTCCTTCACTCCTCTCCTCTCTCCTCCTCTCTCTCCTCCTCTCTCTCGTCTCCTCGATGCTCCGGACGTTTTCCTGACAGGTCTAATCTCATTATGTGTAAAATGTCTCTGAGATCAATACGGTTTATACTGGACGCTCAGCTGGGACCAGTGACAGAGCTAAAGATAAAACAGGACTAAACAGATACAGAAAATTAGATCTGAGAGCAAACCTGTGTTTGTATGGATTTGGTCTAGCTCCATACACAGACAAAAATAGAACCTATGCCATTTATTCCATTGTCCTGCCATAAAAATGAATTATATTCCATGCAAGTTCAGATGTGTTAACAAAAAAATAGTTGGTATTGTCAAACCTGTGAGCACTGTGGTTTGGACCAAGCATATAAAGTGGAAACTGAGTTTAGGTTTGGACAGGGTCAGGACTTAACAAACACGGGAGGGAAAAAGGATCCAAAAATGCAGAGCTGCAGTGAAAAACTTTGATTAAAGGAGAAAAGTAAAAGTCGCAAAACTTCCAACTCAGAAACAAAGGAATCACAAAATACTAAATCCAAACCCCAAAAAAAAGGAACAACCAATGAAAAATAAAAAGCCTACAGAAAACACAGGGCACGCAACAAGATCATTAACCAACTACGAACAAGTACCTAGATCTGAGCCAGGACCCCGGTCAGGAGGACCTAGATCTGAACAAAGATCCTGGTCAGGAGGACCAAGATCTGAGCCAGGATCCTGGTCAAGAGGACCTAGAGCTGAGCCAGGATCCTGGTCAGGACTAAATCTGAACAAAGGCCCTGGTCAGGAGGACCAAGATCTGAGCCAGGATCCTGGTCAAGAGGACCTAGAGCTGAGCCAGGATCCTGGTCAGGAGGACCTAGATCTGAGCCAGGATTCCGGTCAGGAGGGCCTAGATTTGAGCCAGGATACTGGTCAGGACTAAATCTGAACAAAGACCCTGGTCAGGAGGACCTAGATCTGAGCAAGGATCCCGGTCAGGAGGACCTAGATCTGAGCCAGGATCCCGGTCAGGAGGACCTAGATCTGAGCCAGGATCCTGGTCAGAAGCACCAAGGGCTGGAAGACGTTACAGTGTGTGATTTGATCTCTGTGGTGTCGCTCCTATCTTCTTCTCCAAACATCTCCAGTAATCCAGCCACAAAGAGTCCCAGACCAGGGTTCTCTTTGTGCCAGTCCCAAGCCTGGATAAATGCAGGGCGTCAGGAAGGAGGTAGATGATGAACTGTGGAGAGTCTGGCCAAAAGGGACTGATTTATTTAGAAAGTGTGGGCTGAGTATTTAGGCTGAGTGGATGCTAGTGGTGTAGTCAAGACCATACTAACCAAGAGCAAGACCAGTCCAAGTGCAGAGTGAAGAGCGCCAGAGTGAAACAAGACCAAGACAAGGCTGAGACCAGAGTGAACCGAGACCAAGATCAGGCCAAGTCCAGAGTGAACCGAGACCAAGACAAGGCCGAGTCCAATGTGAACCGAGACCAAGACAAGGCTGAGTCCAATGTGAACCGAGACCAAGACAAGGCTGAGTCCAATGTGAACCGAGACCAAGACAAGGCTGAGTCCAATGTGAACCGAGACCAAGACAAGGCCGAGTCCAATGTGAACCGAGACCAAGACAAGGCTGAGTCTAGAGTGAACCAAGACTAAGACCTGTCTCTCTGTTTGTCCAGGTCTCCACTCTCATCTCCATTTGTCTCCACTCTCATCTCCACTCGGAGCTGCCCTCTCTCGTCTCCACTCGGAGCTGCCCTCTCTCGTCTCCACTCGGAGCTGCTGTCCCTCCGTTTGTCTCCACTCTCATCTCCACTCGGAGCTGCCATCCCTCCATTTGTCTCCACTCTCATCTCCACTCGGAGCTGCCCGCTCTCGTCTCCACTCGGAGCTGCTGTCCCTCCGTTGGTCTCCACTCTCATCTCCACTCGGAGCTGCCCGCTCTCGTCTCCACTCGGAGCTGCTGTCCCTCCGTTTGTCTCCACTCTCATCTCCACTCGGAGCTGCCATCCCTCCGTTTGTCTCCACTCTCATCTCCACTCGGAGCTGCCCTCTCTCATCTCCACTCGGAGCTGCCCGCTCTCGTCTCCACTCGGAGCTGCCCGCTCTCGTCTCCACTCGGAGCTGCTGTCCCTCCGTTGGTCTCCGCTCTCATCTCCACTCGGAGCTGCCATCCCTCCATTTGTCTCCACTCTCATCTCCACTCGGAGCTGCCATCCCTCCGTTTGTCTCCACTCTCATCTCCACTCGGAGCTGCCCTCTCTCATCTCCACTCGGAGCTGCCCGCTCTCGTCTCCACTCGGAGCTGCTGTCCCTCCGTTGGTCTCCGCTCTCATCTCCACTCGGAGCTGCCATCCCTCCATTTGTCTCCACTCTCATCTCCACTCGGAGCTGCCATCCCTCCGTTTGTCTCCACTCTCATCTCCACTCGGAGCTGCCCTCTCTCATCTCCACTCGGAGCTGCCCGCTCTCGTCTCCACTCGGAGCTGCTGTCCCTCCGTTGGTCTCCACTCTCATCTCCACTCGGAGCTGCCCTCTCTCGTCTCCACTCGGAGCTGCTGTCCCTCCGTTGGTCTCCGCTCTTGTCTCCACTCGGAGCTGCCGTCTCTTTTTGTCTCTGCTCTTGTCTCCACTCGGAGCTGCCGTCCCTCCGTTTGTCTCCACTCTTGTCTCCACTCGGAGATGCCGTCTCTTTTTGTCTCCGCTCTTGTCTCCACTCGGAGCTGCCATCCCTCCGTTTGTCTCCGCTCTTGTCTCCACTTGGAGCTGCCATCCCTCCGTTGGTCTCCACTCTCATCTCCACTCGGAGCTGCTGTCCCTCTGTTTGTCTCCACTCTCATCTCCACTCGGAGCTGCTGTCCCTCCGTTGGTCTCCGCTCTCCTCACCATGACTCAGGTTTTTCTCAGCTCGCGTCTCTGGTCTGTGTCCCGGCGGCGGCTGTGTCTGACGGTAACGCGTTTGGACAGAACACCGCCGAACTAAAGAACGCTGTCGCCTCGGATCTGATGATGTCACCGCATCCCACAATGCACCAGTCACACAGGCTCTCGTCAGGCCTCACACTGGGACACCGCGCTGCACCACACCACTCAGGGTTAGAATCAGTTTGTTTTTTCTACTCCTCACAGGCTTCTGTCAGGGATCAGGGTTAACAGCTTACGCAAAATGACACTGAACCATCTCAAAACATGAGTAAAAGAGATGAATTCTTCCTCATTTATTATTTGAGACGAGTCTTGAGCTGCAGATTTGAATTAATTCAACGTGAATGTGCCTAAGCTCCACATTTTGAGGGCCACACACTGAAAAATGTATGCAGAGGAGGGCCGTTCATAAGAGGTGACACAGTTTACCTCACCATAAACATTCTAGTCTCATTCTACTGCTCCTTTTTTTCAGGACTGACACAGAAGGCACATAATAATAATAACAATAATAATAATAATAATAATCATAATGCATTAGTCTTATATAAAGCACTTTTCTAGGCACTCAAAGGCGCTTTACAATTTGGTCCATTATTCCTTCTCTCCTCAGTCTCACTCAGTGGTGGTGAGCTACTTCTGTAGCCACAGCTGCCCAGGGACAGACTGACCGAAGCGTGGCTGCCATTTTGCGCCTACGACTCCTCCGACCATGCACACTGACACATTCATACAGGCAAGGTGGGAGAAGTGTATTGCCCAGAGACACAACGACAGTATGGGCTAGATTTATCAAAGGTTTGCGTGCACGCTAAATGAAAAAGACGTGCTAAAAATGGAGCAAACCCAGGCGCAGCTGAGATTTGCGTCTCTCACAGGAGCAAATTCAGCGCGGAGCAGATTTTGCTCCTGTGATTCAATGAATATGTAAAACAAGGCGTTCTTGCCAAAACGCACAAAATTCAAGGCGTGGAAAATGCAAATTAAGTCGGTTTGCAGTTGCTGTTTGATTTATCACGAGTACGGAGCTAAATCTGCGTGAAAATTTTGTACGTTGGAGAAGCAGGTGCAAAAGTTTTGCGGAGGTAAGAGTGCAGCTTTTAGTGCACAGATGAGGCGTTGAAAATAAGTTCTAATGCTTTAACAGGGCTCATTTACAAAGATACAACAGTAATGTGTTGATTTGAAGTCGACCTTACCTGCGGCACTTTTTCCTTGATTCTCGCTCGTATTTCCCTGAACTTCAGCCTTTTACAGCTGCTGTCTCTGGGCTTTCAGTCTGTTTAACATTCTCTGAAATCCTTACGGTGACAGAACAGTCTTTAAACGCTGCGCAAACTCTACTCACTGTGTTTATCTCATTGCCTCCCAATGCTCACTGCGGCGCTTGACTGACAGCTGCCCCTACAGAGGCTCAAGGCTGTGTGGATTTGATCGAGCGGAGGACATCGAAAATGTTTTTTAATTGTTATTTTTATTTGATCACCATCAGCACGCCATATAAGCTACTGATACATTTTATATAATTGTTTGAAAGGTTACTGGCTCTGACAGACAGTGAAAAGGACTTTCCTCTCCCTTCACTGTCTTTCACAGAGGGGAAATAAGGCACGTGACTCTGGTCAGTGCCAAAATCGCACGAGACATTTAACAAGGATGGACTACACAAAGTTAGTAAAAGAAAGTAAAATGCAATAAAATAATTCTCCCTCAGATACAGTGAACACAGCTCTACTACAGTCAGTCCTGTTATTTGTTGGACTCTCAGATTGTGTTTTGTGTTGCATCTCTGTAGGAAAGATGCAGTCAGAGCTGGCAAACAGCGCTGCTCTCACTGTCAGTGCGTTTTATGCTCACGCAAAATCCTCATTTACAGATCAGATTTGCGGCAGCAGTTACTTGCGCAGTTTCTCTTCGTATATCACACGCAACACAAATACCAGACGCTATTTTTTAAGCTGCACTCGCAATTTTGCACTCGTCTTAGTAAATATGGCCCTAAGTCTTGAACCACCAACCTTTGGGTTAGTGGTCAAGCGTCTCTACTGACTAAGCTACTGCCATCTCACATAGATGGCACCAACCACAGATTTCAGTTTTTTCTTAATGCAGGGTTCATCTCACACAAAAAAACATTTTATTATGCATCTATTGAAATTTAGAAATAACTAATTTGAGCAAACGGACAAGGAAGCCAGAGGGCCAATAAAAAAAAAAGGTTTGCGGGCCGTGTTTAGTCCACAGGCCACAGTTTGGACACCCCTGCTTGGTAGCGCTGAAGTTGAAGCAAATGAACTCAACAACAGTATTATCACCAGGCAAAAGCCAGGATCTGGAATGTCTCTCATTAAAATCATTTGGAAAGACGGCAACCAAACAACAAACCGCTACCATAGAAAAACAAAAGCATATTCTTTAACAATATAGTTTCTGCCGGAAATGTTGGGACACTTTTAATGAGTTTCTGGAGTTTTGGTGTTGACATTTGGTCCCATTCTTGCCTGATTTCCAGCTGGTGAAGAATTTGTGGTTTACTTTCACATATTTTTTTGTTTAGTTAGTGGACCCCCCATGCATCACAGATGAAGAGCAGTTCTCAAAAATCATGGTTATACAACTAAATATTAGTTCAGAGATCCACAGGAAACAAAATCTTAAAGCATTTTCCACTGTTGCACCCAGAGCAGAATTTAAGAAAAGTGAAGCAAATAAAAAATGTGTTTTGTTAAGGAACTCTGCACAAAAAAAAAACAAAAAAAAATTAACTCTAATGCCATCTGTTACTGATGCTAACGCTTGTATCTGCCCATTACTACTATCCAGACCTGGGACTGACACAACGAGAACACTGGCCTGGGACGTCCTGTGGCTGGATTTACTGTGTCAGACTCTTTTTGGTGGCGATTAGGTCAGAAAGAACCCTTTACAGCTCATGCAGGTATTGTGAAAGTGTGATAGTTCCTCTAAAGGTCTTCAGATTTTTACGTAGACTTTAGTAAAACCTGCTCTGAGGAAAGTGTTTCTGCTGATGTTTCTTCAGACTAATGTGAGTATACAGTGAGCTCAGCGGGAACAGAAAACTCAGCAGGACTCTCTCTTTCTTTGTCCTAATACTCCTAATATCTGTAACACTCCTAACCCTACCTCCTGTCTCCTCCTCTCTCCTCCTGTCTCCTGCTGTTTTTACCTACTCCCCACTGAGAAACATCAGCGTGACTTCTACAGCACTTTAGAGTGACTTATAACTCATTACGTTTAATTAAAACTATAATATAAAAGGATAATAAATGGTATATTCCTGTAAATGATTGTGTTGAGTTTAATTTGGTCTCAGCGTGAACTCAGTAGGATTTTCTTTTTCTCTGTCCACTCTCATCTGTCTGAATACTTAGGACAAATAATCCTACCTCCTGTCTCCCCCTGCCTCCTCCTCTGTCCTCCTGTGTCTTCCTGTCTCTTCCTGTGTCCTCCTGCCTCCTCCGGTCTTTTCCTCTGCCCTCCTGTCTCCTCCTGTGTCCTCCTGTGTCACACTCTGTCCTCCT
The DNA here is from genome assembly GCA_020698575.1 of Bostrychus sinensis. Lineage (NCBI taxonomy): Eukaryota > Metazoa > Chordata > Actinopteri > Gobiiformes > Eleotridae > Bostrychus > Bostrychus sinensis. The sequence continues at coordinate 50,364,040 of CM036239.1, read as the reverse complement.
GTGTCCTCTCCCCTCCTCCGGTGTCCTCTTCTGTCCCCCTGTGTCCTCCAGCCTTCTCCTGTGTCCTCAATCCTCCTGGGTCCTCCTCTGTCCTCCTGTCTCCTCTTGCGTTTTCCTGTGTCCTCTTCTGTCCTTCTGTCTCCTTTTGTGTCTTCTGTCTTCCTGTCTCCTCCTCTGTCCTACTGCCTTCTCCTGTCTCCTCCTGTGTCCTCCTGCCTCTTCCTGCATCTTCCTCTGTCCCCCCTGTGTCCTCCTGTGTCCTCCTCTGTCCTCCTGTCTCCTCTTGCGTTTTCCTGTGTCCTCTTCTGTCCTTCTGTCTCCTTTTGTGTCTTCTGTCTTCCTGTGTTCTCCTCTGTCCTACTGCCTTCTCCTGTCTCCTCCTGTGTCCTCCTGCCTCCTCCTGTGTCTTCCTCTGTCCTCCTGTCTCCTTCTGTGTCCTTCTGCATCCTCGTCTGTCCTCCTGTGTCCTCCCTCCTCCTGCCTCCTCCTGTCTCCTCCTGTGTGCTCCTCTGTCCTGCTGTGTCCTCTTCTGTCCTCCTGCCTTCTCCTCTGTCCTCCTGCCTCCTCCTCTGTCCACCTGTGTCTGTCTGCCTTCTCCTGTGTCCTCCTGCCTCCTCCTGTGTCTTCCTCTGTCCTCCTGTCTCCTTCTGTGTCCTTCTGCATCCTCGTCTGTCGTCCCGTGTCCTCCCTCCTTCTGCCTCCTCCTGTCTCCTCCTGTGTGCTCCTCTGTCCTGCTGTGTCCTCTTCTGTCCTCCTGCCTCCTCCTCTGTCCACCTGTGTCTGTCTGCCTTCTCCTGTGTCCTCCTGCCTCCTCCTATGTATGAATATTGGTATTAGCATTATCCTTAGTATTAGCATTTGGGCTGTTACTTCATTAGCATTACCCCATTAACTTATTCTCTCTCTGTGTCCAGGGCCCCTGCGTGTGCTGGCCCCCACAGAGCCCGCCTCCTCATACCTGGGGGACTCCGCCCTGCTCAGGTGCGAGGTCCTGGGAGAACCGGAGCCTGTGATCCGCTGGCAGAGGAACCGAGAGGACCTGGACCTGACCCCGAGCCCCGAGTCCAGACTGGCCCTCCTCCCGTCCGGAGCCCTGCAGATCTCACAGGTGCAGCCCCCAGACTCCGCCTCCTACAGGTGTGTGGCCCAGAACCCAGGAAGTACGAGGACCGGGAACGAGGTGGAGCTACGGGTCCTCACAGGTGACACAACTTAACAGTAGTATTAGTTTTAGTATTAGTAATAGCATTAGCATTTGTTATAGTATTAGCATTAGCATTGGTATTGGTATTAACATTGAAATTAGTAATAGCATTAGTATTAATACAATTATATTAGTATTTAGTGTTTTTAAGACTAATTACACAGTTAAAGAAAAATAACATAAAATGTGCTAAAAAATTGAAAAATAACAACAACAATAACAATAATAATAATAATAATAATAATAAAAGAAATGTAAATATGTTTTCCAGAGAAGGTCATTTTATTAAGTATCAGCACTTAATGATAAAAATAAAATAATAATAATAATAATACAATAAATAATAATAATAATAATAATAATAATAATAATAATAATAATAACTGTCCAACAAATCCAATATTAGTTTCACTAATAACAATGGCACAGCTGAGTTATTAACAACAAAAAATATATTTTACATAATGGCCAAGTTGTTTTTGTTTGTGTTGTTTTGTTGTGGTGATCGTCCAATCAGAAAAAAGACCATTGTCTTGATTTAGACTGCAGTACTGTTTTAAACCAGTACTATCGCTGCTGCTTACAGTACCTTTAAATAAGTACAATGACACGATAAATATAAAAAAGTAGTTATGTATGTAATATATAATGTATTATCAGGGAAGCATGGCTTATGGTAATGTTTATTTACTCATTTATATGTGGATAAAAATATGAATTCAAGAACAACTCAACCCTGGCCCAGGCCTGACTCCGCCCCCTGCCAGAGATTGAAAACTGCTCAAAAAACAGGCAGAGAAAGAGGGAGGAGCGAGGCCTGGTCCTGTGACTGACAAAAAAAACAGAATGTCTTTATTAATGTTTTATATTGCTCTTATAACAACGCAGCTAAAATACTGTGAAAAAGGCGTTGAGGTGAGAGAGGCAGTGAGGGCGTGGGGAGCGCTGGTCCATGGGAGGAGCCACGTGGCACAGATGTGGTAACGAGGTCAAATACTACGTCACAGAAGTACCCAGCGTTAACCTCAGGAGGGCAGCACTCTGACGGTTTTCGCCACCACCACCACTGTTTTTTACAAAACGGTCAAAGATCTAAGTTTAAAGCCCCGTTTGTCCAGCTGATCTAAAAATAAGGAAAAAAAAAAGTGCTTTAGGGTTGAGTTGCTCTTTAATGTAAAAGTCTATAATAATAAAGCTATTATTATTTTCTTATTATTATTATTTTATTGTTTTATTTTATTTTCTATTTTTTTCCTATTACAGTATCATGGATATTATGATATGTTTTTGTACAAATTATATATCTGAAAAAATCAAGTATGAAAAAAAAAAGTGACACTGATATTAAATTGTTTGAAACTATGACTGTAAGTGCTGTAAAGCAGTGTACAGAAAGCCACATTCCCTCTGGTGTAAAATCAATTTTTTGGGTGAATCTACTCCTCTGACCTCTGACCCGTGTTCTTTTGACCTCTGACCCTTACAGTCTCTGATAAAATCTTCATAAAGGAGTCACATTAAAGTTTAAAACTGTCATTAAAGCTTAATGTGGAGCAGAGATCAGAGTCTGGCTCCGCTTTCATCCAGAACAGAACCTCACTGACGCTGAAAAATGGCTTCAGCTTCAACCAATACCAGCCGAGACATCATTTTTATTGTATATATTTTTATTTATTTTTTTCATTTATTAAGTTTTTGTTCAAATATACTTTGTTAAAATTATGGAGCCTTGGAGGGGATATGATAAAAAAAAAAAATACATGGTAATTTTTTTCCTGAAATCCCTAGAACTCAGATGTTACTAGAAAATAAATGACATACCTTTGTGATCTTTTTTCGTGAAGACACAGTAAAATATGCAACCTCAGAGGGGAGTCCAAACTTTTAGATATGACTGTATCTTTTGTTCACCTAACTTAATGTTCATGAGTACTTTTGATAACTCAGACTGCAGACTGGACTCTGACAACTGGGGAGGGACTTGGACTGGCAGAAGGATTGGGCTAAACCACTGTTTTCCATATTTGTGTCTGTATGTTCTGCTCCAGAGCTGGGATCTCCTCGCAGCCTGTCCTTCCTCCAGCGTCCGTTCTCGGTGGATGCTCTGCTGGGGACAGACGCCATCCTGGAGTGCTCCGCCTCGGGGTTTCCCACCCCCTCCATCAGCTGGAGGAGAGGGGAGGAGATCATCCACAACTGGTACGACCTGCCCCCATCTGACCACCGTCTCCTCTCTCTTCAGCTAACTTCACCACATCCATAAACCTCCTCTCTGGTGTTTGTCTCAGGAATAAGAAGTACTGGCTGCTGGCCGGCTCTAACCTGGTCATCAGCAGCGTGACCGATGACGACTCTGGGACCTACAGCTGCACGGCGTCCAACAAGAGCCACAACATCAGCGCCGCCGCAGAACTCAATGTCTTAGGTGAGGACAGGAAACTTTAGTAACAAAGTGAAGTGGGTCTGACCTGCAGTAGGTAGGAGTGTAAATCTCGTGGGATCGACGTCGTCTTGGGCGGGAGCAACAGGTTGTCAAAAACATACCAGGTCTCCAGCGTCCCGAGTTGGAGCGACTCCATTTTAAACGTACTACCACTGTGGTTCTCAACTGATCTGGCTTCAGGACCCATCATTACTCTATAATGACAAGCCATAACCCAAAAAAAAAAAAGTTATTGAGGAAAATTAAGAGATATTTCAGAAAAAATGAAGAGATATTTCAGGATAATTAGAAGATATTCAGGAAAATGAAGCAGTTTTTTTTCCTCTGGTTGAGATTCTTTTATATTATTCTATATGTCCCACACTGCCACCTAACTGATGATTTATTTTAAAAAATTAAACTTTCTTTTTTTTGCCCTGACCCATTGAAAACAGTTCTGCGACCCACTTTTGGGTACCGACCCACCAGTTGAGAACCACTGCACTAAAGTACTAGTCTTTATGGTATGATTTTGACTGTGCTGTTTATACGGGGCATGTTTATCGAAAAAGGGGGCAGGGCTTTATGCTCTGTGCTGTCTCTCTGATTGGTTGTTTGTTTCTGAGATGTGGTTGGTCCTGAAGCAGTTCTGTCCTTGTTGGTTTAGTCCTAAATTCTGATTCTGCTGTGAGTTAGTTCTGGTCTGGTCTCAGTGAAGGCTTTTCCTCAGATTGAATGAGGAGCTTAATTCTGAGACACAAAGAGCGGCAACAGATGGAGGAATTAGACACCAACTCCCACAATGCACCACAGAGAGGAGAAACTATAGAACAGAATCAGCCTGAGACAAGATGGTCTGGCTTTGTCCTGGTTTAATCCTGGTTTAGATCTGGTTTTGTCCTGGTTCAGTTCTGTCTTTAGACCTGGTTTAGACTTTGTTTAGTCCTGGTTTAGTCCTGGTTTAGACCTTATTCAGTCCTGGTTTAGTCATGGCTTAGATCTGCTGTAGACCTTGTTTAGCCCTGGTTTAGACCTAGATGAGACCTTGTTCACTCCTGGTTTAGACCTTGTTTAGTCCTGGTTTAGAACTGGTTTAGATCTGGTTTAGTCCTGCTTTAGACCTTGTTTAGTCCTGGTTTAGACCTGGTTTAGACCTGGTTTAGACCTTGTTTAGTCCTTGTTTAAAACTGGTTTAGATCTGGTTTAGTCCTGCTTTAGACCTTGTTTAGTCCTGGTTTAGACCTTGTTCAGTCCTGGTTTAGACCTGGTTTAGACCTGGTTTAGTCCTTGTTTAGAACTGGTTTAGATCTGGTTTAGTCCAGCTTTAGACCTGGTTTAGTCCTGGTTTAGACCTTGTTTAGTCCTGCTTTAGACCTTGTTTAGTCCTGGTTTAGAACTGGTTTAGTCCAGCTTTAGACCTGGTTTAGTCCTGGTTTAGACCTTGTTTAGTCCTGGTTTAGACCATGTTTAGTCCTGGTTTAGTCCTGCTTTAGACCTTGTTTAGTCCTGGTTTAGAACTGGTTTAGATCTGGTTTAGTCCTGCTTTAGACCTTGTTTAGTCCTGGTTTAGACCTGGTTTAGACCTGGTTTAGACCTGGTTTAGACCTTGTTTAATCCTGGTTTAGACCTTGTTTAGTCCTGGTTTAGACCTGGTTTAGTCCTGGTTTAGACCTTGTTTAGTCCTGGTTTAGACCTGGTTTAGTTCTGGTTTAGACCTTGTTCAGTCCTGGTTTAGACCTGGTTTAGACCTTGTTTAGCCTTGGTTTAGACCTAGTTTAGTCCTAGTTAAGACTTATTTTCTGAGCTGGCCCAGATCATGTACTAAGGTCTGTTATTTTGAGAATAAACAGTTTTCCTGAAATACAAGAAAGAATAAAGTGTTTTTAAGCTCTGAATATCAAAACCCTAGTCCTTGGTCCCTGGTCCCTGGTCCCTGGTCCCTGGTCCCTGGTCCCTGGTCCCTGGTCCTGGTCCTGTTCTTTGCTCCAGTCTCTGTGGGAGTCTCTGATGAAGTCCCCATCTGAGTCCGTGAGTCGCTCTGAGGTGAGCTGTGATTAATGTCAGCGCACTCCTCTCATTAGTCCACTTCACTCTGGTCCTGATGGAGATGATGTTGCTGAGTCACCGAGGCGACGGCATCATCATCGCCTGTTGCCGTGGAAACCACCTCCAGCATGGCCAATCAGAGCGCAGCCCCTGTTCAAACACCGATAAAGCAGGATGTATGAGAGCTGCAGCTGTTTATTAGAATGATATGAGGCAGAGTTTTTGGGGGAAAAATAAAAATCACATCATGATGTTCAGGGGTTTGATTCCATAACGCGGAGCCAAGGAGCCAAGGAGCCAAGGAGCCAAGGAGGAGCCAAGTGCCAGTCCCAATCCCGGATAAATGAGATTCTGTTGAGAGAGTTACTGAACAGCACAAACTTTTCAGTCCGAGTATGACTACAGAAATGGAGCCTAAACTAGGACTAAAACAGGTCTAAACCAGGGCTAAACCAGTGCTAAATCAGGTTTAAACCAGGTCTAAACAAGGGCTAAACCAGTGCTAAATCAGGTTTAAACCAGGTCTAAACAAGGGCTAAACCAGGTCAAAAACAAGGGCTAAACCAGGACTAAACAAGGGCTAAACCAGGTCAAAAACATGGGCTAAACCAGGACTAAACAAGGGCTAAACCAGGTCAAAAACAAGGGCTAAACCAGGACTAAATAAGGGCTAAACCAGGTCAAAAACAAGGGCTAAACCAGGACTAAATAAGGGCTAAACCAGGTCAAAAACAAGGGCTAAACCAGGACTAAACAAGGGCTAAACCAGGTCAAAAACAAGGGCTAAACCAGGACTAAATAAGGGCTAAACCAGGTCAAAAACAAGGGCTAAACCAGGACTAAACAAGGGCTAAACCAGGTCAAAAACAAAAGCTAAACCAGGACTAAACAAGGGCTAAACCAGGACTAAACCATTCTATAATTACCTACCTTTCGTCTTCCTCATCTCTCCATTTCCTGGGTATCATTATGAAGAACCTGCGTGCCACCAGTGCAACCCTTTACCACAGTTTGAGAACCCCTGGTCTTTAGACTGCAGTAGGTGGTGCAGGTGTTTTTTTTTGTTTTTGTTTGTTTGTTCGTTTTTTTTCCCCCTTGTTTTTTTTGCTCCTGTCATTTATTCCGAGCCTCTTTGAGCGCGAACACAAACACTGGCGGCGTCTGAAAAGGTTGTGTAAACACGCTGATATAATAATAACAACCAGAGGCTTTTCAGGTGGAAATGAGAGGCTTTTACTGTGAAGGAGCAGCTCATGGGCACAGCGGCAGGGCTGGGCAGCACTAATTAACATGACTCAGCACATAATAATAATTAAAGGTCCATATTATGCTATTTTTAGGCTTTTTGGATTAGTGAGTGAGTCCTTTGAAATAGCTTTTCAGATTTTAGAACTTAATGTATCTGTGGAAAACCTCTTACTGTGACTCTGCAGAGAACACTTGGATTAGGTGTCTGTCGCCCCCTGCTGGCAATGCTGGGGACTGGACAGAGCATAAAATGGCTATTTAGCACACAGCTATTAGTGACATGAGGCTTACAGATAGATAAATTAGCGGCTAAAAAACGTCTAGCAACAAATATTATAAACTGCTAAAAAAAAAGGACACTCAACAAACGTAAACCACAAAAAAATTATAATCAACAAATGTAAACCGCTAAAAAATGACAATCAAGAATTATAAACTGCTTAAAAATGACAAATAACAAACGTAAACTGCTTAAAAATGGCAATCAACAAATGTAAACCACTAAAAAAATGACAAAGAACGTAAACTGCAAAAAAGTCAATCAATCAAAGAAGGTAAACCACTAAAAAACCTTAATCAACAAACCTAAACTGTTAAAAAAACAACAAACAACCAACGTAAACGGCGACAAAAAGTCAAATGGTGAATTTAAACTGCTAAAAAACAACAAAAAACAAATGTAAACAGCTAAAAAAATGACACCCAACAAACAGCTAAAAAAATGACAAACAACCAATGTAAACTGCTATAAAACGACAATCAACAAATGTAAACTGCTAAAAAAAAAAACGACAAACAACAAATGTAAACCGCCTTAAATCAACAAACAACCAACGCAAGCAACAAAATAAAAAAAAACAAACAATCGATTTCTGATTTTTCTGTTTTCTGTTTCTGTTCTCTTTGATTGTGACAAGGATAAACAGGGTCATGGTTGTGGTACATATAACAACTGATTATTAAATGAAAATAATTGTACAAAGACATTATATTCTATTGTAAATACAAATTTTCCTGCATTTTTAAAACTCAAATTCAAGAGCAGAGAGAGCAGAGAGGAGGTTTATGGATGTATTAAAGTTAGAGAGGAGGATGCAGAGGAGCAGGTCAGAGGGAGCAGAGGATTCACGTGGACTCCTCTGTTTATTGTCTCCAGATGTTTTTCTCTTGTACAGTATGTTTTTAAATCTGAGCAGCTCCAGGTTTAACTCAGATTAACTCGGACTAAACCATTTAATCCCACCTCACTCCAATACAGACTCTGCCTTTTCTTTTTTTACAGATTTGTATAATCTTTTAGCACCTCTTACAATCATTCTCCAAGTCCAAAACCAAGGTCTAAACCAGCCTTAGCGTGGTCCAAAACCAGGTCTAAACCAGCCTTAGGGTGGTCCAAAACCAGGTCTAAACCAGCCTTAGCCTGGCCCAAAACCAGGTCTAAACCAGCCTTAGCATGGTCCAAAACCAGGTCTAAACCAGCCTTAGGGTGGTCCAAAACCAGGTCTAAACCAGCCTTAGCCTGGCCCAAAACCAGGTCTAAACCAGCCTTAGCGTGGTCCAAAACCAGGTCTAAACCAGCCTTAGGGTGGTCCAAAACCAGGTCTAAACCAGCCTTAGCGTGGTCCAAAACCAGGTCTAAACCAGCCTTAGGGTGGTCCAAAACCAGGTCTAAACCAGCCTTAGCGTGGTCCAAAACCAGGTCTAAACCAGCCTTAGCGTGGTCCAAAACCAGGTCTAAACCAGCCTTAGGGTGGTCCAAAACCAGGTCTAAACCAGCCTTAGCCTGGCCCAAAACCAGGTCTAAACCAGCCTTAGCGTGGTCCAAAACCAGGTCTAAACCAGCCTTAGGGTGGTCCAAAACCAGGTCTAAACCAGCCTTAGCGTGGTCCAAAACCAGGTCTAAACCAGCCTTAGGGTGGTCCAAAACCAGGTCTAAACCAGCCTTAGGGTGGTCCAAAACCAGGTCTAAACCAGCCTTAGGGTGGTCCAAAACCAGGTCTAAACCAGCCTTAGGGTGGTCGAAAACCAGGTCTAAACCAGCCTTAGGGTGGTCCAAAACCAGGTCTAAACCAGCCTTAGCGTGGTCCAAAACCAGGTCTAAACCAGCCTTAGGGTGGTCCAAAACCAGGTCTAAACCAGCCTTAGGGTGGTCCAAAACCAGGTCTAAACCAGCCTTAGGGTGGTCCAAAACCAGGTCTAAACCAGCCTTAGCGTGGTCCAAAACCAGGTCTAAACCAGCCTTAGGGTGGTCCAAAACCAGGTCTAAACCAGCCTTAGGGTGGTCCAAAACCAGGTCTAAACCAGCCTTAGGGTGGTCCAAAACCAGGTCTAAACCAGCCTTAGCGTGGTCCAAAACCAGGTCTAAACCAGCCTTAGGGTGGTCCAAAACCAGGTCTAAACCAGCCTTAGGGTGGTCCAAAACCAGGTCTAAACCAGCCTTAGGGTGGTCCAAAACCAGGTCTAAACCAGCCTTAGCGTGGTCCAAAACCAGGTCTAAACCAGCCTTAGGGTGGTCCAAAACCAGGTCTAAACCAGCCTTAGGGTGGTCCAAAACCAGGTCTAAACCAGCCTTAGGGTGGTCCAAAACCAGGTCTAAACCAGCCTTAGCGTGGTCCAAAACCAGGTCTAAACCAGCCTTAGGGTGGTCCAAAACCAGGTCTAAACCAGCCTTAGCGTGGTCCAAAACCAGGTCTAAACCAGCCTTAGCGTGGTCCAAAACCAGGTCTAAACCAGCCTTAGGGTGGTCCAAAACCAGGTCTAAACCAGCCTTAGGGTGGTCCAAAACCAGGTCTAAACCAGCCTTAGGGTGGTCCAAAACCAGGTCTAAACCAGCCTTAGGGTGGTCCAAAACCAGGTCTAAACCAGCCTTAGGGTGGTCCAAAACCAGGTCTAAACCAGCCTTAGGGTGGTCCAAAACCAGGTCTAAACCAGCCTTAGCGTGGTCCAAAACCAGGTCTAAACCAGCCTTAGGGTGGTCCAAAACCAGGTCTAAACCAGCCTTAGGGTGGTCCAAAACCAGGTCTAAACCAGCCTTAGCGTGGTCCAAAACCAGGTCTAAACCAGCCTTAGGGTGGTCCAAAACCAGGTCTAAACCAGCCTTAGGGTGGTCGAAAACCAGGTCTAAACCAGCCTTAGGGTGGTCCAAAACCAGGTCTAAACCAGCCTTAGGGTGGTCCAAAACCAGGTCTAAACCAGCCTTAGGGTGGTCCAAAACCAGGTCTAAACCAGCCTTAGGGTGGTCCAAAACCAGGTCTAAACCAGCCTTAGGGTGGTCCAAAACCAGGTCTAAACCAGCCTTAGCGTGGTCCAAAACCAGGTCTAAACCAGCCTTAGGGTGGTCCAAAACCAGGTCTAAACCAGCCTTAGCGTGGTCCAAAACCAGGTCTAAACCAGCCTTAGGGTGGTCCAAAACCAGGTCTAAACCAGCCTTAGGGTGGTCCAAAACCAGGTCTAAGTCCTGAGGTGTATGTGTTCAGTCTTCTCTCTGGTTTTGGTTTTCCATTGAGAACATTTTTAATCGCCTCTGTCCTCATTCCGTGTGTAAAGGTGGGACTGTGGAAGGAAGGGGGGACAGGGCGAGGGATGGGGGGGGGGGGGGGGGGGGGTCTCTGGGGGGGCACATGTAATCATCCTACACTGCAAAGCCTTCAGGGTAATCCTCCTGGAGCCCGTGTAATGGTGAAGAGGGTCAGCGCTGAGGCCAAACAATCAGAGCCTGTTTAACATTCGATCTAACACAGGTTTAAACGTGGACTACAGCTCCCAGCATGCACTGGGGCTCAGGAGCCCAACACCCACTGCTGCCATTAGCTATATAAGGAGGTCACATTATAAGTACACTGTAAAAAAAACAAAAAAACAAAAAAACTCAAAGCAACAGGATCCCTCAAGATTTTTGAGTTTTAGGGTCAACTCAAAATCTCAAGTTTAAAACAAATAACTTTTTTTTTCACCTAATTTGACGTTCACATGTCCAAAAACTTTTAATGTTAAGTTTTACTTTCTATCATTGTTTTTTAAACTCATCTTATAGCCAACTTACTATCTATTGTTCTGAAAGTGTTATTATTGACAATAATAAAAACTAAATATACAAAATTTAACAGAATAAAACTTTTTCTGAACAGTGAATAGTAAGTTGTAAATAGTTGTAAATAGTAATAATGATAGTGAGTAAAATTTAAAATTGAAAGATTTCAGACATATTAATGTCATTAAGTGAACAAAAAATATTACTTGTTGAAAACTTGAGATTTTGAGTTGGCCCCAAAACTCAAAAATCTTTAGGGTTCCTGTTGCTTTAAGTTTTTGAGTTTTCCCAACTTTTTTTTCCCCAGTGTGTACTTAAATTCTTTTGATTCACACTTTTTATTTTTCAGTTGCACTTTTTTATTTTATGTATTTTGGTTTTAAATGAAAACACATCAAATGTAGAAGGGATTAGTTACCTCTCTGGCATTGCCACTTGCTTATCTTTAAATGTGTTCTTTTTGTTGCCGTACTGTGATATTCTGATATTATTCTGTCTCCGGTTCAAACTGCAAAGTGTGTTTATTCAAGAAATTTGATGAGTTGAAATATTTCTTTTATTTGGGTCATGGTTTGTCATTATGATGGTGGGTCCTAAAGTCAGACCAGAGCCACTGTGTTAAAGCAGAGAGCAGGACAAAAGTTATTAAAACACATGACTGTTCACGTGAGCCTTTCCACATCTGCACCATAAAAAATAAAAATAAAAATCTATAACATTTACAGTAAAATATTAGCAGCTGTTGTTGCTGTAAAAAAATCTGGTGACTTTTACATTAAACTAAGCACTGTTTCTGCCTTGTCTATGACTCACTGTTCCTGATCTGCATAAAAAATACTGTTTTATGTAACTGTAATGCTGCGTTCACACCGGACGCGTTTGAGGCGTCTGGTTTTCATGTTAAGTCTATGTAAACGCGCGTCTAGACATCCTGCGGCGCGAATCAAGCGTCCAGCGCGGCGCGAATCGGGTTTTGACGCGCGAATAGCGCGGCGCGAATTGAGCGTCGACGCGTCTGACGCGCGAATCGAGCGTCTGACGCTCTCGACGCCCGAGTTGAAAAATCTGAACTTTGGCGAATATTCGCGGCGCGTTAACCAATCAGGATCTAGCTCCTGCAGTGACGTGGGAGGACGTAGGAAGCGGAGATCCATCAAAACAATCACAGTGGACTTATCGAAGCTGTTAATGTGAACGTGGAGCTATAGCTACAGCCTACAGCAGCTCTGCTACTTTTATAAAGATAGCAGTCAAAAAGACAGTAACAAGACATTGAGGGGACCTTAACTTTAGCGTGTGCTGAGCTGAGCTCGTTGGATTAGCAGTTACTGCTCTCCCCAAAACAACAGCAAAAACAGTCTGTGTACTGACTGCTAGCCTAGCCTATAACCCGCTAAAACCACTAGAGACCGCTATTAAACAAGAAAAAACTCTTCCATATCTCCGCTCTGCTGCTGGGGTTGAGTGCCTAAAACAGCAGTAGTGTCCTGGGGACATGTCCCCGCACCGACCCGGGACACAGGTGAGCAAACCGGCGTGGCCTCAGTTGGATTTAGCCCTGAATGAGCGGCCATTACCCTGGCACAACAGACTCCTCCCATGACGCGAATTCGCGTCTGAACACATTTGTTTTGACGCGCGAACAGAGCAAAATTGGACGCGCGATTGAAGCGTCTGACTTCAAAATGTTCAAGCGTCCAACTAGACGCGTCGGACGCGAATTTGACGCCTCAAACGCGTCCGGTGTGAACGCAGCATAATGGAAAAATGACATTCAATTCAATTCATTGTAAAGTTTTATACTGTTACCAGATTTTTTTTTACAGTAAAACTTGTAACCGCAGCTGCTAGTAATCTACCGTGAATTTTACAGATTTTATTTTTTACAGCAGTGAATACTTCTACCTAACATCATGGGGCTGCTCCGAGCACCAGCGTTAGACTTATCTGTGTCCATGTCTAACCCTGTCTCGTCTTCTGTCCTGGTCTCTCCTCCAGTCCCGCCCCAGTTCCTGAGCTTCCCGTCCAGCGCCGTAGCCTTGGAGTCCACAGACACGGAGCTGGAGTGTTCTGTGACCGGGAACCCGGTCCCCGCGGTCCGCTGGGTCAAGAACGGAGAGGACGTCATCCCCTCAGACTACTTCCAAATCGTGGTACGGACTACACATGGTTTAGACCTGGTCTCTCTCTCTCTCTCTCTGCTCTCTCTCTCTGCTCTCTCTCTCTGGTCTCTCTCTCTCTCTGGTCTCTCTCTCTGGTCTCTCTCTCTCTCTGCTCTCTCTCTCTGGTCTCTCTCTCTCTGGTCTCTCTCTCTGGTCTCTCTCTCTCTCTGCTCTCTCTCTCTGGTCTCTCTGGTCTCTCGCTGGTCTCTCTCTGGTCTCTCTCTCTCTCTGGTCTCTCTCTCTGGTCTCTCTCTCTCTCTGCTCTCTCTCTCTGGTCTCTCTCTCTCTGGTCTCTCTCTCTGGTCTCTCTCTGGTCTCTCTCTCTCTCTGGTCTCTCTCTCTGGTCTCTCTCTCTCTCTGCTCTCTCTCTCTGGTCTCTCTCTCTCTCTGGTCTCTCTCTCTCTGGTCTCTCTCTCTCTGGTCTCTCTCTCTCTTTGCTCTCTCTCTCTGGTCTCTCTCTCTCTCTGCTCTCTCTCTCTGGTCTCTCTCTCTCTCTCTCTGCTCTCTCTCTCTGGTCTCTCTCTCTCTCTCTGCGCTCGCTCTCTCTCTCTCTGCGCTCGCTCTCTGCTCTCTCTCTCTGGTCTCTCTCTCTCTGGTCTCTCTCTCTCACTGGTCTCTCTCTCTCTCTCTGCTCTCTCTCTCTGGTCTCTCTCTCTCTGCTCTCTCTCTCTCTGGTCTCTCTCTCTCACTGGTCTCTCTCTCTCTCTGCTCTCTCTCTCTCTGGTCTCTCTCTCTCTCTGCTCTCTCTCTCTGGTCTCTCTCTCTCTCACTGGTCTCTCTCTCTCTCTGGTCTCTCTCTCTCTCTCTCTGCTCTCTCTGGTCTCTCTCTCTCTGCGCTCTCTCTCTGGTCTCTCTCTCTCTCTGGTCTCTCTCTCTCTCTCTGCTCTCTCTGGTCTCTCTCTCTCTCTGGTCTCTCTCTCTCTCTCTCTGCTCTCTTTCTCTGGTCTCTCTCTCTCTCTCTGCTCTCTCTCTCTGGTCTCTCTCTCTCTCTCTGGTCTCTCTCTCTCTCTCTGCGCTCTCTCTCTGGTCTCTCTCTCTCTCTGGTCTCTCTCTCTGGTCTCTCTCTCTCTCTGGTCTCTCTCTCTCTCTGGTCTCTCTCTCTCTGCTCTCTCTCTCTGGTCTCACTCTCTCTCTCTGCGCTCTCTCTCTGGTCTCTCTCTCTCTCTGGTCTCTCTCTCTCTCTCTGCTCTCTCTGGTCTCTCTCTCTCTCTCTCTGCTCTCTCTCTCTGGTCTCTCTGGTCTCTCTCTCTCTCTCTGCTCTCTCTCTCTGGTCTCTCTCTCTCTCTCTGGTCTCTCTCTCTCTCTCTGCTCTCTCTCTCTGGTCTCTCTCTCTCTCTCTGGTCTCTCTCTCTCTCTCTCTGCTCTCTCTCTCTGGTCTCTCTCTCTCACTGGTCTCTCTCTCTCTCTGGTCTCTCTCTCTCTCTGGTCTCTCTCTCTCTCTGGTCTCTCTCTCTCTCTCTCTCTCTGCTCTCTCTCTGGTCTCTCTCTCTCTCTCTCTCTCTGCTCTCTCTCTCTGGTCTCTCTCTGGTCTCTCTCTCTGGTCTCTCTCTCTCTGGTCTCTCTCTCTGGTCTCTCTCTCTCTGGTCTCTCTCTCTCTGGTCTCTCTCTCTGGTCTCTATCTCTCTGGTCTCTCTCTGGTCTCTCTTTTGTCTCTCTCTGGTCTCTCTCTCTCTGCTCTCTCTGCTCTCTCTCTGGTCTCTCTCTGGTCTCTCTCTGGTCTCTCTGTCTCTGGCCTCTCTCTGGTCTCTCTCTCTGGTCTCTCTCTCTGGCCTCTCTTTTGTCTCTCTCTGGTCTCTCTCTCTCTCTCTCTCTCTCTGGTCTCTCTCTGGTCTCTCTCTCTGGTCTCTCTCTCTCTGGTCTCTCTCTCTCTGGTCTCTCTCTCTCTCTGGTCTCTCTCTCTGGTCTCTCTCTCTGGTCTCTATCTCTCTGGTCTCTCTCTCTGGTCTCTCTCTCTCTGGTCTCTCTCTCTCTGGTCTCTCTCTCTGGTCTCTCTCTCTGGTCTCTCTCTCTGGTCTCTCTCTGGTCTCTCTCTGGTCTCTCTCTGGTCTCTCTCTGGTCTCTCTCTCTCTGGCCTCTCTCTGGTCTCGTTCTCTCTGATCTCTCTCTGGTCTCTCTCTCTGATCTCTCTCTGGTCTCTCTCTCTCTGGCCTCTCTCTGGTCTCTCTCTCTGGCCTCTCTCTGTTCTCTTTCTCTGGTTTCTCTTGTCATGGCCCTGACCCGGTTCTCTCTCTGCCGTCTTCAGGACGGCAGTACCCTCCAGGTCCTGGGTCTGGTGAAGTCCGATGAAGGGTTTTATCAGTGCATTGCGGAGAACTCTGCTGGCAGCGCTCAGGCCACGGCTCAGCTCATCGTCAGGGAGCCAGGTAAGCCCCGCCCCCTCACCTGGACACACGACGACACCTCACACACCTGGACTCATGCCTCTCACCAAACTAGTCCTGGTTCGAGTCCTTAAGTCTTAGTATCTCTGTCTGAGGCCTGAAGGTCCTGAGTCCATCACAGAACTTTAGGTCTTTATTCAGCAGCAGATGTGGCTTTGTCTTTGAACAAACTTGAGACCTGCTGTGCACGCGAGGAACCTGGTCTGAACCCACAGTTCTAGTCCAGTTCCAGCTCTCTCCTGGTTCTGGTCCACAGTCAGACTCGCAGCTTTATTCTCATGAGTATTCCATGTAACTCCAGTCCTTCAGCTCTGTACTTAATACTTTTTACTTTTACCAAAGTGCAATTTTTGTTGGGTACTTTTGCTTCTACTTGAGTAATATTATTTTTGAAGTAACATTACTTTTACTTGAGTACAGCTTTTGAGTACTTGCATAGGAGGCAGCAGTAACTCAGTAGGTAGAGCTGTTTGTCCACTAACCCTGATGTTTGGCAGATGCTAACAGAATTGCATGGTGTGAGTGTGGTTGTGTTTGGTGGTAGTCAGACCGTTGGCACGGAACAGCAGCCACATATTCAACAGATTAAATGTGATGCAGAAGTAGCTCACTGCCACAGAGTGTGTGGCATGAATGAAGGAACAAAACCCCTTTCACACTCGCTGCAGAGTTGAGCGCCAAGTGAGGGCGGGGCTACCACACAGACCAGGAAGTAGTGTTAGCAAGTAGCAGTCGAGGCTAATTTTTAGAAGCGCAACTTAGCCTTGTTTTCTTTTACCATCTGAGTGACACTGACTGCCTGAGTTGGATGCAGTAGGAGACAATTGGGTGTAGTGGGAGACAATTGGGTGTAGTGGGAGACAGTCGGGCGTAGTGGGAGACAGTCGGGCGTAGTGGGAGACAGTCGGGCGTAGTGGGAGACAGTTGGGTGTAGTGGGAGACAGTCGGGTGTAGTGGGAGACAGTCGGGCGTAGTGGGAGACAGTCGGGCGTAGTGGGAGACAGTTGGGTGTAGTGGGAGACAGTCGGGTGTAGTGGGAGACAGTCGGGCGTAGTGGGAGACAGTTGGGTGTAGTGGGAGACAGTTGGGCGTAGTGGGAGACAGTCGGGCGTAGTGGGAGACAGTTGGGTGCAGTGGGAGACAGTCGGGCGTAGTGGGAGACAGTCGGGCGTAGTTGGGCGTAGAGACAGTTGGGTGTAGTGGGAGACAGTTGGGTGTAGTGGGAGACAGTTAGACCTACACTGCAAAAAAAAATCCTTATTTACATTAGTTTAAAATGACTTGAATTCATATTATTAATCTTTATTCAAGTAATTTTCACTAGATTGGAGTTATTTACTTATTAGGTAACTTATTACTAGACTTGTTTTGAGTTTCAAGCCATTTTTATTTATTTGAAACATGGGGTAAGAAAATTCCATCACAGGTCTCCTCTGTGGGCTGTTCCTCTGAGGACCTCCCCCCTCCTCCCGAAGGTCACATGGTTCACAGCTGTCGCCTGGTTACAGTTGCCCTGGGGACCAGATGCTGTTGTTGCCCCGGTCACCGCCTCAGCAGGTTGTGTCGGCCAATCACACGCGCCCCCCCCCCCCCCCCCCCCCCAGACTCTGGGACAGGAGCAGGTCATGTGACGGGGTTAGGGTTATTAACCTGAGTGTTTCTGTTTGAGGCTCATCACCTTTCAGAGCCAGACATGCTGTAGTTCAGACCTTAATAAACCCTGTTCTTTCTGGGTTTTTGGAGCTGATTTTTTTCCCTTCAGTAGAGAGCTGTGGGCCGTTTAGGAGGAGCAGACAGGAGCCACATCACAGAGACTAAACCATGTTGTTGAAAACTAAAACACACAATACACAAGCATATTATTAATGAACGTTAGGCCTAACAATGCAGCTTTACTTGATTTTTCTCTGTTTCTCTGTTTTGTACTCTGTTTTGGTCTCATTTTTCAGAGCGCCCCCTACGCTGTAAAAAAATATGTAACATTTTTGGTAAAATATTGGCAGCTGTATTTTAAACTAAGCACTTTTTCTGACTTGTCTATGGCTCACTGTCCCTGTATTGGAAAAACAAAGGCAATTCATTGTAAAGTTTTATATTGTCACAAGATTTTTTTTATGGTAAAACTCTGGTAACCATAGCTGCCAGTGATTTACCGAAAAATTTTACTGATTTTTTTTTTTCCTTTTGCCACTTTGCCCTGACCAACATCTGAGAAATAAATTTGTCTCTGGCCTGTTGTTGTGGCTGAACCAGGACCACACCCGAGATTCCAGGGACACTGGGTTGGGGCTCCCATTCATACACCAGGGGGCGCTTCAGGGGGCTTTATTCACCCTGCAATAATTTCTTTAGTTGTTCTGACTCTGACACCGTTTAATTTACGGGAAGAGTTGTTTAGTTCCCTTTCAAATGGAACAAATAAAACTCTCTGGTCACGTCTGCCTTGAGCACTGAGCTGAGTTTTTCGTAAGGTTGCAAGGTTCGCATGGTGGGGGGTCCCTAGCTGGCACTTCATCCAATCGGCTCCAAATATTCTACTGAAAGTCCTCCCATTTCCTAACAATTTTATGTGTAACCCGCAGATGGTTCTGTGGAGCACGAAATATGGCTTTTGCCAAATTGTTTCAAAGAGTCGTTCATACTGATGAGAACTTACTCTAAAATAATGGCATCCATCCTGGTTAACAGTTTGATTTTATTAATTTTAATTAGTAATTTTAATTTAGAATAAAAGGGAAAAGTCCCGGTTTAGTCCTGGTTTAGTCCTGGTTTAGTCCTGGTTTAGTCCTGGTTTAGTCCTGGTTTAGACCTGGTTTAGTCCTGATTTAGACCTGGTTTAGACCTTGTGTAGACCTGCTTTAGACCTGGTTTAGTCCTGGTTTAGACCTTGTGTAGACCTGCTTTAGACCTGGTTTAGTCCTTGTTTAGACCTGGTTTAGTCCTGGTTTAGACCTGGTTTAGATCTGGTTTAGTCCTGGTTTAGTCCTGGTTTAGTCCTGGTTTAGTCCTGGTTTAGACCTGGTTTAGACCTGGTTTAGACCTTGTGTAGACCTGCTTTAGACCTGGTTTAGTCCTGGTTTAGACCTGCTTTAGACTTGGTTTAGACCTGGTTTAGACCTTGTGTAGACCTGCTTTAGACCTGGTTTAGTCCTGGTTTAGACCTGCTTTAGACCTGGTTTAGTCCTGGTTTAGTCCTGGTTTAGACCTGGTTTAGACCTGGTTTAGACCTGGTTTAGACCTGGTTTAGACCTGGTTTAGTCCTGATTTAGACCTGGTTTAGACCTTGTGTAGACCTGCTTTAGACCTGGTTTAGTCCTGGTTTAGACCTGGTTTAGTCCTGGTTTAGACCTGGTTTAGACCTGGTTTAGACCTGGTTTAGTCCTGGTTTAGTCCTGGTTTAGTCCTGGTTTAGACCTGGTTTAGTCCTGGTTTAGACCTGGTTCAGACCTGGCTTAGTCCAGGTTTAGACCTGGTTTAGTTCTGGTTTAGTCCTGGTTTAGACCTGGTTCAAATCTGGTTTATCCCTGGTTTAGGCCTGGTTTAGTATTGGTTTAGACCTGGTTCAAACCTGGTTTAGCCCTGGTTTAGACCTGGTTTAGACCTGGCTTAGTATTGGTTTTAGACCTGGTTCAGACCTGGTTTAGACCTGGTTCAGACCTGGTTTAGTCCTGGTTTAGACCTGGTTTAGTATTGGTTTAGACCTGGTTCAAACCTGGTTTAGCCCTGGTTTAGACCTGGCTTAGTATTGGTTTTAGCCCTGGTTCAGACCTGGTTTAGTACTGATTTAGCCCTGGTTTAGTCCTGCTTTTGCCCTGGTTTAGACCTGGTTTAGTCCTGGTTTAGACCTGGTTCAATCCTGGTTTAGTATTGGTTTAGACCTGGTTCAGACCTGGTTCAGACCTGGTTTAGCCCTGGTTTAGCCCTGGTTTAGACCTGGTTTAGACCTGGTTTAGACCTGGTTCAGACCTGGTTCAGACCTGGTTCAGACCTGGTTTAGCCCTGGTTTAGCCCTGGTTTAGACCTGGTTTAGACCTGGTTTTGCCCTGGTTTAGACCTGGTTTAGACCTGGTTTAGACCTGGTTTAGTCCTGGTTCAGACCTGGTTCAGACCTGGTTTAGCCCTGGTTTAGACCTGGTTTAGACCTGGTTTTGCCCTGGTTTAGACCTGGTTTAGACCTGGTTTAGACCTGGTTTAGACCTGGTTCAGACCTGGTTCAGACCTGGTTTAGACCTGGTTCAGACCTGGTTCAGACCTGGTTTAGACCTGGTTCAGACCTGGTTCAGACCTGGTTCAGACCTGGTTTAGACCTGGTTTAGACCTGGTTCAGACCTGGTTTAGCCCTGGTTTAGCCCTGGTTTAGACCTGGTTTAGACCTGGTTTAGACCTGGTTCAGTCTGAGTGTAGTTAGTGGGAGTGACTCGTTCCCTGTTTTACAGTCTCCTCAGTGCTCGCTCGCCCGCTGCAGTGGGGCCTGAGCTAAAGCCTGGTCCGGACTCTTCTAGGGGAGGATTTCGACTCTGTGTAGGATTCTGTACAGAGACGCTTAGCACAGTTTGGAGGAGCAGACAGGAGCAGCACCACAGAGACTGAACAAGCTGTATCTGTTGGCCAGGGCTGTTTGTGGTTAATTGATTAATCGATAAATTAAATGAATTGAAAGAAATACTAACAATTAATGTTTCTGCTGAACAGCAAAGTAAAGGTACACTATTACTGGAGAGTTACGAGGAAAATAAACATAAAATTAAGCAACTGTTTCCTAAAATATACAACCTATAACTAGTTTTTTTTATTATGGTTCATGACTCTGAATTTAATAAAGACATTGATAGGTCAAGCAATGATTATTGGTTAATCAAAAATTATTTATTAAGAAAATTAACCAACTGCATCCCTACTATATGCTCCACAGTATCTTCTACTACTACTTCTACTACTATATTGAGGAACTTGGCGCTGCGTTTAGTCCTGGTTTAGTCCTGGTTTCTTCTATACCATACCAACTTAATTTGTAAAGCTTTTTAAAAACTGTTACAGTCGGCTGTACATAAAACAATACGATAAAACAAATAAGACCAAGTAAAACACACTGTAAACAATAATTACACACAGGGAAAAAACACATTAAAATGAAATAAAATCCTTACAATTTAAACATTAGTAAAAGCAATAGAGTAACGATACATAAATCAAAGACACTCTCAAACTGTCAACACCAGTCACTTCAAAACATAAGAGCAGACTATTTTTGTGTCTACAAGAAGACACTGAGAAACAAGCAACTCTGATGAGAAAACTGGTAAAATGAGTGAAAACGCTCTTGAAGCATGCTCACAAGTTGCTGAACTCCAAATCCAAATCCAAAAAGTCGCACACTGTATATAAGCTTATATTTTTTCTATAGTGTTGTTTAGTAACATAGGCAATTTGGTGGGTGGTGTGCCACGGGATTTTTTTTTCAAATAAAAAACTGTGCCATGGCTGAAAAAAGATTGAAAAACACTGGTCTAGGAGATGTTTTGCAGTCTGAGGGTCATTTTGTTTTAATGGTACATAAATGCCATACTTTCTCCAAACGGATCCAACAAGGCAGCATGTATAATGAAAAGTGAAGGGGCCCGATGATAGATCCTTGAGGTACTTCATATTTTAAAGGTGGCAAAGAGGACACAAAACTGTCTCTGATTGAGGAACGAAACCACGCCCAGGCCGAACCACGGATGTCTGCTCAGTGTTTCAGCTGAGAGAGGAGAATCCCGTGATCTAACAGGACCAAGACAACAGAGACACAAGAATCAGTTACAATTAAAATGTCATTACAAAATCTCAGGAGTGCAGACTTAGTGCTGCAAAGTATTTAAACTGGATAAAAACATTTTTTCTAGTATATTTGGTCTGCTTTAGAACTGGTTTAGTCCTGGTTTCTTCTCTGCACCACAGAGAAGAATTTTTTGCAGAGAGCTGAAGTCAGTTGTGTTTTCTTAGATCTTTATATCAAACACATACAGCACCCTGAGACTGTGCGGTGCCCCCCCCCCCCCACAATCCCCTCTCTCTGAGCTTATGCGTTGCTGCTCCCGTCTGCTTCTCCGAGGCCCTCCCCCTCAGATCTGCAGATGAGATATTCTCAGGTTGGTTTCATTTCCTGCAGCAGACTCTGGAGCGATGGGGTCATTTGTTTCTCAGACAGAGGCACAGGAGCAGAACCAGAACAGAGACCAGAGAAAGGAGGGAGTGGTCCTCAGGCTTCAGCACTGACAGGGTTAAAATATCACAAATACACCTTAATATATGCACTGAATATGCAAATGAGGGTTAATTAGGGTTAATGACTGGTTCATTAATAACATCAGTGTGTTCAACAGTTTGTATAAAAAGCCTGGTTTTGCCCTAGTTTTGCCTTTTTTAGTCCTGGTTTCGACCTGGTTTAGACCTAGTAGCGTTACAAGTACAGGGCCTGTTGAAATAAAGAGAAGGGAGCAAGGGCAGAGGGTTAGGTAGTAGTGTAGTAGTGTAGGATGTAAGGTTATAGAAGAGTAGAGTGTAGGTCTTATGGATGTGGGGAAGGGTCCATCGAAGGGCTGAGAGTTTACCAGTGTTTGTCTCTGAAGGAAGACATCCTAGTCACTAGGACCCACAGAGTGGGTCACTAGGATGGAAGGATACAGAGTGGGTCACTAAGATGGAAGACAGAGAGGATCACTAGGATGGAAGGACAGAGTTGGTCACTAGGATGATGGATACATAGTGGGTCACTAGGATGGAAGGATACAGAGAGGGTCACTTGGATGGAAAGATACAGAGAGGGTCACTAGGATGGAAAGATGCAGAATGGGTCACTAGGATGGAAGGATACAGAGTGGGTCACAAGGATGGAAGACAGAGTGGGTCACTAGGATGGAAGGACACAGAGAGGGTCACTAGGATGGAAGGGTACAGACGGGGTCACTAGGATGGAAGGATACAGAGTGGGTCACTAGGATGGAAGAATACAGAGAGGGTCACTAGGATGGAAGGATACAGAGTGGGTCACTAGGATGGAAGGATACAGAGAGGGTCACTAGGATGGAAAGATGCAGAGTGGGTCACTAGGATGGAAGGATACAGAGAGGGTCACTAGGATGGAAGGATACAGAGTGGGTCACTAGGATGGAAGGACACAGAGGGGGGTCACTAACATGGAAAGAAGCAGAATTGGTCACTAGGATGGAAGACAGAGTGGGTCACTAGGATGGAAGGATATAGAGTTGGTTACTAAGATGGAAGACCAAGTGGGTCACTAGAATGGAAAGATACAGAGAGGGTCACTAGGATGTAAGGCAATCACAGGATACCTCACAATACAATACAATATTATGGCTGTGTGTGTGTGTTTGTGTGTGTGTGCGTGTGATAGTACTTATCAGACAAAGTGTTTAGAAGTGCAGTGCTGCCCTCTACAGTCCTAGCAGAATACTTTTCCACTTTGGGCCATGTTTGACTGTGAAAGAAGAGCAGCTCAGCACCTTTATTGTGCATGACATCAAGTTTCAGTACTGGCATCTAGGGATGTCACAATATCCAAATCTCACGGCACAATAGTATCATGATATTAACCTCAGGATATGATATTTATTGGGATATTGTGGAAATGCTCACGATAACATTTATTATCGAAAAATGCCCTGCTGAGCCCTTGCATATTGCCATATTTCATGTTTAATCTGCTCTAAAGTGTGACTAACTGAGTTTTCATTTGTATCATATTAGTTTTGTCTGACAACAAAAAGTTTTAAACAGCAGCTCAAACAGGTGCCATGAGCAATGACCATATAGACCCTTCTCACACAGCGTCATCTGATCACGTGATTTCCACGGAGCCGCCATGTTGGATGGCAAAAGCCAGTTGTCATGCCCCGATTTGGATCAGTCCTGCTGTCTGTTAGCCTAACAAATTAAATTCATTTTACTCATCAAAAATAGTTGAATATGTCCTATATCTGTGTTAGCATCTACCAGCTGTCTTTTGAAGTAAAAAAGTTAATGTTGCACTGTTTGACAAAGTTTATTCTTTAAAAAAAGTCACATAAAAGATTGCTCCTGCTGTAATCGTCAAATAAAGTAAAAACCGGTCTGAGGTCAGTTCTTACTGTCTGCTCAGGTTTATTAGCAGGGTAAACACGTTTTCACAGACATTTAGCAAACGGGAGAGAAAAAGAAAATACAATGTTCAGGACAGCTTGGTATTTGTTCATTTCTGCATTAGGATATGGCGATTACAGGATTATTTTCACAACATGGAATACTTTGATGGAAATATATCTTGATATTTACTTGTGGATTTATACGAACTGATTGAGCGTTACTAATCCTGGATTGGACTGGTTTTGGACAGAACCAGTGTTCAAAGGTAAAAAGTCAGTTTTTTTGGTTTGGGCATACTGAGGAATCCTCATTAATTACACATATGTCCTATTTTAAGCATAGAATTAACTTAATTCCCATTTTGTACAGAACATAAGCTTTCTAACCATGTATATCATGCCTGTATTGACAAAATAATAACAATGTGCAAATTATGTTTTCGCGGAGTTTCTTTCTGAATCTGGTCGCCGCTAGCTTGAATGAGTTTAAACAAATATAAATCCTAATTCTCCATATCTCAGCAAATTTGCCACTTTTTAAGGCCTTAAATTTTGATTTATAATTTTAGACTTGTAAACCTCCGCGGAAAGCCTACTTTATTGAAGTATTTATATTGCCTTTTCACTAATCTGCGTCTCTCTTCTGCCTACTCACATGGACAACAGTTGTTTAGGGCACTTTCCATACTAAAGGTCTGTCACCCATCCTGCCACTAAATATTTTTATGCCTCTAAGGAGCGCTCTGCCTCTTGTGAGCTTTTATATGTGTCCCTCTAAAGTGAGATTGTCGATTGATTGACTAAATAATTGTAAACGTTGTGATATTCCAAAGCAGATTGTGTGTTGAAGGCTGGTAACCCGTAATTTTGACATCATATGGGTCTTAAGCATCGACAAGTGAACATTTCTCTAAATATCGCTGTCTGACCTGAACACTTAACGTTAAGTATTGAACCGGTGTAGAAAGTGGTAAATATGAACTCAATTTCTATACATGATCACTAATCGCTAGCCAGCTACACCGGCTTTTTGCCATCCAAAATGGCAGCGCCAACAAACCAAGTCACGTGACTGAGAACGGTCTATAAGGAACTTCCCCTTTATGTCAGTGGGCATGAGGGTGTTGTAAACAAACAGCAGTCTCTCAGACAGCACTGCTCAGGAGTCAGTACAGAGGCAGTGTGCACTGTAACTCACAGCCTTCCTCTTCTGCACACGGAAGTTAGTTTATAGTTTTCAGTGCAAGTCCAATCCGAGCCTCCACTCATCTGAGGCCAACGGAGTGCACGGAGAGAGGGAGAGAGAGGAAATAAACGAGCAAATTGTTGTGGTGCCACAGGTGATCATACAAAATTTATTTTAGAGCTGGGCATGTTAATGCGTTATTATTGCGTTAATGCATTAATTAACACAGATTATTTTTTAATGCGTGTTAACACACATTATAGACTCTTCTTGTTTTTGTAAACAGAACATCTGCGTTCCAAAGACTGGAAGTTAGAAAAGAAGAATACATTTCTAATGGAGCAATTAGCGCTGGCCACAAAACATCACAAATTAGCAATAATCAAGACAGGTTTGACAAATGACAACCACTTGACCCCCATGTGAGTAATAACAGAGCTTGGTTTTATAACATTAGCGAGTGTGTCAACGTTTAGCCATTCAATGTAAGGTTGCAATTAGCGTCTATAATTAGCATACAAGCTAAAGTCTATTTACATTTCTTAATTTCAATGTTACGTGGGAGGAATAGTAATAGAAATGTGGCGGACCACAATATTTTGGCATTGTTTGGTCAGATTTAATTCATCAATCCCCACGAATCCTACTTTTATAAATTCACTTTAGCATATGGTACTAACTCAGATCTGGATTACATTGATTCACAGTCATTTTTTATAAATATATAAACAACAACCATTATTTCCTGCAGTCCAGAAACGTCTAAAATAATATTTATATTTTGCTCCCTTGTAGAAATGAATGGGATAGAACGTTAATATTGATACCAGGTTGCATGCACAACTTTTTTAAGCACGTCAAGTCACAAAAGAGCCAGTTCACAGCCGTGTGTCTCTCTTTCTCTCTCCACCCAAAGTGCAGCTGTGACACCAGGCAGGGGGGGTACAGAGACCCTCACAGAGCAGACTTTTAACTTCCTAACGATATTTGTTTCATGTAGATCGGCCCAGGACTCACTGAGATACAAACCACTAAAAATCTTACAACCGTTAATGATGTTAAATATAGTCTGGTAAATATACGCGCGGCTAATTAATGCTATCAGTGACAACATGCAGTGTTTTCAGATTGTATCAATTATGTTTTACTTGAAAAATGACCAAGAACGAGTTATTTACTTCCTATAATTTTTTTGATAGTTATATAAAGGAGAGAGAAGTGAGCAGCAGCAGCAGGGGGGCAGCAGGAGAGGCAGGGGGGAGACTTGGAAAAAATAAGTCCAGCTCCAAAGGTATAAAACAAAAGGTGCTATAGTGCTCTTTGTCTGCAAAATAATGATTTTTTTTATACTATTATTATTTGGGTGTCAAGCATGTTTGAAATGGTGCTATACACACTGTAGGCCATCAAGTCAAAACAGCACATATTGGCTGAAATGTAAAAGCTACAAGTCATCAAATAAAATAGTCATTTAGGAGCTGGAAGAGCCCGAATACATTATTAATTGAGATATATAGCAAGACAGCAATTAATCGAGATCAATCGCAAAAAATGAATGCGATTAATTGTGATAAAAAAACATTGTAAGCGTTGCCCGGCACTAGTTTATGTAGTAACTTTTAGTGTACTAACCTTTTGAATCATCCGCTACATAAAACAGCCGTGAGTCTTGCTAACGCTGCTAAAAACATCATCCTCCTCTCCCAGGTTGGATATGTTGTTTATCACTCAGGCTCAAACGGAGCAAAGGACCATGGTCTATGTAGTTTTCTTTGCTTTTTACCATGCCACTGCAACAAAACTTTGTATTTTTGCTCTGGGAGAATACTGTTTGATACCATACCAGTCCATGACAATATTGAGAGACTTTTGCTATTGCGATATTGCAGTATCGCCAGTACTGTATCACAGTAGTTGTAGGTTGTGTGCGAGACATGAGGTCGCAGGACAGCAGTGTGAGCAGGGAATAAGTTTCCCTCTGCTGAAATATGGATTATCTTTTTGATGTCGATGCTGTGATTGGCTGGAGCTTCATCCAATCAGCTCCGTATATATATCCTGCCAATTTACAAATACTTTTAACAGGAGACCTCCCAGATGGTTCTGTGTAACAAATACTCTTTGTGTGTGGCTTTTGCAGGTTAGAGGTTAAATTGTACAGTGTAGGGTTTAATGCAGGAGGTATGTGTGTGGATGTGAGAGAATCTGGGATATAGGGGAGCGGGGGATGTGGGGGAGGGTCAGCGGGAGGGCAGAGAGTTTATCAGCATCCGTCTCTGAGCGGTCGATGTGATTCTGTGGATGAGTCTGTGTGAGGTGGAAGTGCTCTGATTGTGTGGCGTAGTGGTGTTGGGGGCAGAGGAGGAGATCTGAGCTTTGTGTGTCCTCTCTGTGTACTCTACATCTGTGTGTGTGAGTGTGGGCCATGTTGGGGCTTTTGGACATCCTGAGACTGTGTGGGGTTGTACTGATGGTGTTGGGAGAACCCACGGTAACAGGGGAGGATATGCAGACTCCTACACTGTAAAAAAAAAACAGAATAAAAAATGTTGCAAAAACTCAAGGCAACAGGATTCCTCAAAATTTTTGAGTTTTGGAGCCAACTCAAAATCTCAAGTCAACAACTAATATTTTTTTGTTCACCTAATTTAAGAAATATATTTTTCCCCCTGCTCCTTTTCAATCATGAAAATGTATCGCTTATGAAATTGTGTCAAACATACATTGTATTGTGCATTTTCATGAAAGGAACAAATAAAAAAAAATGAATGAATGAATGAACGTTCATATGTCTAAAAGCTTTAAATTTTAAGTTTTACTCACTATCATAATTTTTTTTAACTCATCTTACAGCCAATTTACTATCCATTATTCAGAAAAAGTATTATTCTTGATAATAATTAAAACTAAATATACTCAATTTAACAAAAGAATTGCAATACAGTTGTGCACATAAATATTTATTTTCAAATAAACAGCAGCAACAACAGAGATTGAAACTGTGAATTATTCATTTATGTTACAGTTATATTGTAAATTTAGTACAGTACATTATGTTTATTATTATCAATAATAATACTTTTTCTGAACAGTGGATAGTAAGTTGGCTGTAAGAGGAGTTAAACCAGTTATTCCCAAAGTCAAGAAAGTTGTGGCCCCCTTAAATTTCCCCAAATCCCCCAACTATACAACTTCCTTCTATTCAAAAGAGTGTGTTGTATTTTTCTCTATATGTTTCTATAAAAAACATTACAAAAAACACTGACTCTTGGTTAAAATGTGTTTTAAAGTAATATTTTTAAACAAGTACAACTCAATTTCTTATCATGTACTTAATATAGACAGACTCTGGGGGCCCCCCTGCAGTACCTTTGCAGATATATATATATAGGCATATATATATATATATATATATATATATATATATATATATATATATATATATATATATATATATATATATATATATATATATATATATATATATGCCTATATATATATATATATATATATATATATATATATATATATATATATATATATATATATATATATATATAGGCATATATATATATATATATATATATATATATATATATAGGCATATATATATATATATATATATATATATATGCCTATATATATATATATATATATATATATATATATATATATATATATATATATATATATATATAGGCATATATATACATTAACCATACAGGGTAGAAAAAGTATTGCAACCTGTGGGTTTAATAACTGGCTGATCCTCCTTTGGCAGCAATAACCTCAAACAAACATTGTCTGTAGTGAAGATCAGACCTGCCTAGTGCTCAGGAGGAATTTTGGACCATTCCTCTTTACAAAACTGTTTAAGTTCAGCAATATTCTTGGGATGTCTGGTGTGAATCGCTTTTTTGAGGTCATGCCACAGCATCTCAATTGGATTGAGGTCAAGACTCTGACTGGGCCACTCCAGAAGGAGTATTTTCTTTTGTTGAAGCCATTCTGTTGTTGATTTGCTTCCATGTTTTGGGTCAGTGTCCTGTTGCATCACCCATCCTCTGTTGAGCTTGGTTTGTTTGTTTGGATGTTTGGATAAACTTGGGAATTCATTTCATTCATTCATTTCCTGTTGATGATAGCAAGTTGTCCAGGCCTTGAGGCAACAAAGCAGCCCCAAACTTCACAGTGGGGATGAGGTTTTGATGTTGGTGTGCTGTGCCTTTTTTTCTCCACACATAGCGTTGTGTGTTCCTTCCAAACAACTCAACTTTGGTTTCATCTGTCCACAGAATATTTTGCCAGTAGTGCTGTGGAGCATCTAGGAGCTCCTTTGCAAACTTTAAACGTGCAGCAATATTTTTTTTTTTTTTTTGGACAGCAGTGGCTTCCTCTGTAGTGATCTCCCATGAAGTCCATTCTTGTTAAATTTTTTACCTAAAGATATGTGTAGATTTGTAAATTTGTAGATTTGTGAACAAAGATGTTAGCTTGTGCCAGAGGTTTCTGTAAGTCTTTAGCTGACACTCTAGGATTCTTCTTCACCTCACTGAGCATTCTACGCTGCGCTCTTGCAGTCATCTTTACAGGGCGAACACTCCTAAACAGTGTGGTCACAGTATACAGTCACTTGTACCGTGGACTCATGAACATCAGTGCTCTTAGAGATACTTTTGAAACCTTTTCCAGCTTTATGCAAGTCAACAATTCTTACTCGTAGGTCTCCTGAGAGCTCTTTTGTGCGAGGCATGGTTCACATCAAGCAGTGCTTCTTCAGAATGGCAAACTCAAAACTGAGGGGCATTTTTATTGGTCAGGGCCACTTTAAGCCACTCCTCCAATCTCCTCACACTGATTGGACCCCAGGTTGGCTGACACCTAACTCTAATTAGCTCTTGAAGAGGTCACTAGCCTAGGGGTTTCAATACTTTTTCTACCTTGTACTGTGATTGTTTACATAAATGCTCAATAAAAACATGAAAAAATGTCCTTTTTTTGCAGCATTAGTTTAAGCAGACTGTGTTTGTCTATTGTTGTGACTTAGATGAAGATCAAATCACATTTTATGTATCAATACTTTTTCTTTCAACTGTTCAAATATTAGTTGTTGAAAACTTGAGATTTTGAGTTGCGTCCAAAACTCAAAAATCTTGAGGGATCCTGTTGCCTTGACTTTTTACAACATTTTACCATGTATAGAATGACTGTGTGAATCAGTTAAGCGAAAGTGCAAATTTGAACATCAAGGTGCTAAATTAAGCTTATTGTGGCGCTTCAGTGAACTGTCTGAGTGAAGTGACCGAAGCCTCTGGGGGACCACGTTAATCTGGAGGATCAACGAGCTGGCGCCACCTTAACAAAACATCTAATAATCTGAACAACACAGCTCCTCTGAGAGACTGAAGTGGAAATAAGAGTTTGTATGAGGAGATGCAGCGTATAAATGGTGTAGACTTGGTTAGATATGTGTCTGTGTGGTGTATGCAGATGCCCAGTCCATATATGTGTGTTTTTATATGATTGTGTGTGTGTGATCTGAGCTGTATAGAAGTGTGATTCCAAAAATACAAAATCTGAATCTGTAAAGAGGCGCAATCAATTTTAATGCACAAAAGGCTCTATATAGCCTTTGGGTGGAAACTAACAGAGAACTGTGTTAAATACGGCACTCATTGTCTCATTCTCATTCAAAGAACTGGAGTTATATCCTGTAACTATTTCTTGGTGTTTCTAATCAGTCTGTGCATGCAACTGAGAGGACAACTGAGGCTAAAACAATTTATTATAACAGTTCACCACTTAAGTCCTTAGAGTTTTAACCCTCAAAGGCCCACGGTGTGCAATATTACAACAGGTTTCAACTTGAGCAACATAAATCAATAACTTTTTTTTTCCTTCTTCTTTTTTCTTCACATTAATTTATCAAGTAAGTCTTATTGTATGACCTGTACAAGTTTTTTTTTTTTTTTTTTTTTTTGAAGACCACTATCTTGTTTTACAAAACTGGGTAAAACCAGATTTACAAAAGTGAAAAAAGCGCCTCTAATATATATATATATTTGTGATTATTAAGATATACAGATTATGTTTATATGAAAACCACATTTTATGTTTTGATAATATTAGATTTATAGCCTGTTTTGTCAATGTTGAGATAACATTGGGAATTAGTGGTTAACAGTTAAAGGTAATGTAAGCTCAGCGCTCTGCTGGTTTAAAACAGTACTGCAGTCTAAATCAACACAACTTTTCTGATTGGACGATCAGCGATGCAATTTTAGAACCAAAACTGTAAACAAAAATAACTTGGTCATTATGTAAAATATATATTTTAATAGTTAATAAATCGTTACCATTGTTATCAGTAAAACTAATATTTGATTTAAACACGTTTACCTCATAACTGGGACACATGGGGGTCATTTTTATGAAAACATTAAAAGTATATACTGCTCATAGCGCTTTTAAGTCCTTGGCTTATAGTGGAAAACAATGAACGTTTTAATTTAAATTTAAAGACGATGCAGATGCCGGTTGTTTTATAGCCAACTATTTTATTGACGTTACAAAACACAGTGTCCATGGAGCTGCAGGAGAAGAGCTAAGGATGGAGATGTGTGGTGTAGGGGACGGCGAAGTGTGTAGACAGGGTCAGACCTGAGAGGAGATGTGTGTGTGTGAGTGTATGTGTGTACATTTGGAGATGTGTGTGTGTGTGTGTGTGTGTGTGTGTGTAAATGTGAGGCTTGGAAGTGTGGAGCATGTGCTGAGTGCTCTGTAAGTGTGTAAATGTGAGGTATAGACCTGTGTGTGTGTGTGTGCGTGCATGTGTGTGTGTGTGTGTGTGTGAGGTGCTGAAGCTGAAGCTGATGCTGAAGTGTGTGTGCAGCAGGTCTCGCTGTCTGTCGCCATGGAGACAGCAGCAGGAAACACATCCATCCAGAAACACAGTAACGCACTAACGCGCAGAGGAATCTATAGGACACACAGGCATCAAGAGGAGACCAACAGACACACACACACACACACACACACACACACACACACACACACATACACACACACACACACACACACACACACACACACACACACACACACACACACCTGAATACAAGAAACACACCACCACCAGAATCCAGAACACACCAACACTGGGGCAGACTCCGATTATGGTCGATATTCAGATTTAGCTCGATCTCTGAATAAGCTGTGTTTATTCTGAGCTACTGGAACTGGAATATTCCCATTTACATGTTGAGAACATATTCTGATTAAGCTAGGGTTTGAGATTTAAATGTTGTGTTGATATATACGAGATATAAAATGTATTTATAGCGGACTTTTAAAACATTACAGCGTTGTTTAATAAAAGGACAAAGTAAAGATGAGTAAATCTTGCCTCTCTGTGCATTATTAGATTAGATTGATCTTTAATAATCTTACAGCGGAGAAATTCATTTGTTCAGGCAGTTTTTAGTACAGAAAAAAGTGCAGAAAGCAAGAAAATAAAGTGAGCATGCATCACAGACAAAAAGGTGCATTATAACAAGAAAAAATATAAAAGCAAAAATTGTTATGATGTAGTTCCTTTATCAGTGTATCTAATTTTTTCCATAGAATACAACTATATAGGTACGCTTCACTTTGTATCGAAACATATCGTTTCCCAGGTAGAGATTGACATGGAAAATCGATAGATAATATCAAAAATATCTAAACTAGAAATTTTCACTTTAAAATAAAACCAGATAGGGTTTTTTCAATGTAATTTTTTGTATTTTTAATGAAATAAAATGTTATATTCAACTTTTCTTCTTCACTCTCTGTCTGCTGAACATAATCGGCCCCGGCCACGATGCTACATTTGAGAGTAAACTTTTTGGCAAAAAGATGCTATATCGATTATCGATATAAAGGTGTTGAATCACATCAAATTTCATTTATGAATGACTGAATGTTCTTGAATCTTATTGAAACAATTCTAATCGATACTTATTGTTGCAAAAAAAACAAAAAAAAATCATTACATCCAAACATTATAAATATAAAATATAAAATTAGCAGTTCAAAATAACCACACAGGCTGTACACAACTGACCTTACACTTTTACCATTCACTGTGTAACATCGTTATATATATATATATATATATATATATATATATATATATATATATATATATATATATATATATATATATATATATATATATACTTACTATCCATTGTTCAGAAAAAGTATTATTCCTTTGTTAAATTTAGTATCTTTAGTTTTTATTATTATCAATAACCTTACACTTTTACCATTCAATGACGCCCAACATCACTAGTTTGACTCATGCTAATGTAAAAGTTAAAAATAATTGCCATGTTAGTTTTACGAAGCGACATTGTCTAAAACTGGAAACAGCTGTTGCTAAGAACTGCGAGCTTGTTTTGCGAAAAATAACGTCACTTTGTACGTTTTCTCTTGTATTAAGAAAGTTTTTATCAGTCACAAACGATAACTTCAGAAAAAAAGGTGAGAACAAGCAATAATGTGATTAAGGTCGGTCCTTCTGCCTCTGTCCTCGGTGTATTTTCTGAATCTTTCCAGCAGAAACCAGTCAGGAGAGTCAGAAATAAAAGCTCTGAAACAGTCTTCTTCCATTATTCATGCTGCACTGTGTTGGACCTGTACCTGACTTTTTTATTTGGTGAACAAAACTCTGCCTTTTACCTCCACATCAGGCCAGAGCTGGAAAGTAAAAAGATACTTTTGACTCGCGGCGCTCTGACACTGTCCTTTATTTATGCTCCTGGTCGGACCTGAAGCAGACTTTAAACAGCTGTGGGACGACTGTGTTGTCCCGAACCAAGCATTCTGGGATAAAACAAAGATAACAAAAAGCAGTGCATTACTCGTAAGGACAAACCAAGACTTAAACAGGAGTAAAACTCGAGCTGCAAAGGTTGGAAACAGGTTTACTTAAGGAAAAGTACACATAAAGGTAAAAGTAGAAGTATCATCTTGAAATTTCTACTTAAAAGTATAAAAATTGTACTTGTGAGGAAAAAAGTAAAGGTATTTTGCATTTGACTCGACAGCTCATGAATGTGTTAAATACGGTGGTGGACGAAATACTCAAAAGCCATACTCAAGTAAAAGTACTGTTACTTCAAAAATAATATTACTCAAGTGGAAGTAAAAGTTCCCAACAAAAAAATTACTTCAGTAAAAGTAAAAAGTATTGAGTATAAAATTTACTTCAGTAGAAAGTTTGTTTAGTTAAGTGTTAAGTTTGTTAGTGTTTACGCAAAATCATCATCTTCTTCTTCTCCTTCTTCTCCTCCTTCCCCTTCTCCTTCTTCTTCTTCTCCTCCTTCTCTGTCTTCTTCTTCTCCTCCTCCTTCTCCTTCTTCTTCTCCTCCTCCTCCTTCTTCTTCTTCTTCTTCTCCTCCTCTTCTTCTTCTCCCTTTTCTCCTTCTTCTTCTCCTCCTTCTGCTCCTTCCCCTTCTCCTTCTTCTCCTCTTTCTCTGTCTTCTTCTCCTCCTTCTTCTTTTCCTTCTTCTTCCTCTCCTCCTTCTCTGTCTTTTTCTTCTCCTCCTTATTCTCCTTCTTCTTCTCCTCTTCTTCTTCTCCCTTTTCTCCTTCTTCTTCTCCTCCTTCTGCTCCTTCCCCTTTTTCTTCTTCTTTTCCTTCTCCATCTTCTTCTTCTCCTCCTTCTCCTCCTTCACCTCCTTCTCCTCCTTCTCCTCCTCCTCCTCCTCTTTCTTCTTCTGGTCACTGTCAGATGTGCTGCCCTCTACACCACAGAGAACAAAAAATATTTTTTTCTCCTTAGACAATTTAAAGTAAAAAAAAAAAAAAAGTAAACGTATGTTCTACAAAATGTACTCAGAAAGTACTTTATCGTAAAAAAAAACTTAAGTAATTTACTTGAGTAAAAGTATCTAGTTACTGTCCACCGCTGGTTCAGTGTGAGGGATTTTGCTGATTACAGATGAAATGAACAAACTGGCAGTGGTGTAATGTAGCAAAGTAAAAGTACTTAGTTACTTTACTTGAGTACTATTTTCATGTATCTGTACTTTACTTGAGTAAATTTTACAAGGGGTACTTTTACTACTACTTCAGTACATTTTAGAGCAAGTATCTGTACTTTTTACTCCACTACATTTATGAGTTGGAGGTATTTATACTTGAAAGTATTCTGTAGTTTAATAGACTTTCCAATTAGTACTCACGTAATACTTTGTTGTGTACTTTTCCTTCTACATTGTGACATTGTTATGCAGTAACAATATGTATACATGTACTACTACTACCTCTGCCTGTCCTGACCTGAACCTAGCTGCTGCCTGTGGTCTCCAGTTGGCTCAGAACAAAGTATTTTCTCTAAACTTTATTTTTCCACAGTCAACTCTTTGTTCTCTCCACAGTTGGTCCTAATTATCTTCATTTAAACCTGTTTTAGTTGCTTTAAAGTAGTTTTATCTGCACGTACCTGCTGTGTACTGCTGCGTACTGCTGTGTACTGCTGTGTACTTGGGGTTTATCTGCTCCATCTGAGACATGGTGCACTGTTTTTGTACCGTAATCACACAGAAACGGAGCCAGGGCTGTTACTGTTTCTGCTCAAATACACTCAGACTAATGAGTTTTTACTGGAATATATACATTATCTACACACTCTGGAGTAGTAGTAGTGGTAGTAATAGTAGTGGTAGTAGTAGTTGTGGTACTAGTAGCAGTAGTTGTAGCAGCAGTAGTAATAGTAGCAGTAGTAGTAATAGTAGTTGTTGTAGTAGTAGTTGTAGAGGTAGTCGTTGTAGTAATAATAGTAGTAGTAGTAGCAGTAGTTGTTGCAGTAGTAGTAGTAGTAGTAGCAGTAGCAGTAGTATTTGTAGCAGTAAGAAACACATAATTAGTTTTGGTGGATTCTTTACCAGTGTGAGATATAAGGGCATTAAAGCATTTACCCTTGAACTAGAAGATCGTTGGTTTGAGTCCAGGTCTTGGCAACTATTGCGAGATGGGGGCAGTGTTGTGGACCAAGTCTGAGCTCTCGGTGACTATATTCAGTAAATGACTATTACTTAAACAGACCAACTTTTTTAAATGGCTAACTCTAAAAACTAATTCTAATTAGAATTAATTCAGTTGACCCAGAATTGACAAATTTATTTATTTTTTTGTCCCAATATTTTTTTACAGATTTTCTTTTTATGGTTTTCCAAGAACCCAGAATTATCAGTATTTTTCCAGTATTCTTCTCAGAATTTTCACTTTTTAAAAAAAAAATTTTCTCCCAGAATTTTTCAGTTTTTTTTTTTTTTTTTTTCTGATGGTTCCCAAGAATTGTTTTTTTTATTTATTTAGAATTGTCACTTTTTATTTATTTATTTATTTTTTGTTCCAGAATTATCGGTATTTTTTCCAATATCCTTCTCAGAATTGTAATTTTTTTTTTCAGTTATTTCTCCCAGGACTTTCTAGTTTGTTTGTTTTTTCTCCAATGGTTTTCCCAGAATTTTATGTCTTTCCTAGAATTGTCATTATATTTTTTGTTTGTTACTTTTTATTTATTTATTTATTTATTTATTTTTTACAGAAGGTTTTTTTTTTTTTTTTTTGGGGGGGTGGTGGTGGTGGTGGGGGTGGGGGGGTATTTTATTTTTTCTAGAAGTGTCAGTATTTTTTCCAATATTTTTCTCGGAATTGTCTGTGTTTTTTCCAATGTGTATCCAGATGTTTCCGTCTTCAGTATTTCCAGTATATTTCCTGGGAGCTGTTGTTGCTGTCGGTGCAGGAAACACTCAGCTGAACTGAACTCAATTTCAGGCCTCATTTCAACCAGCTGCCTCCACGTGCACGGTCATACACTCACGTGCACATCCTTCACACACACATACACACACATACACTGAGGCTCGGTCCATGTGCATGCCCCTGTTCCACATGCACGCCCCCACTTCAAAGTGATATTTATTTGCCTTTTAAGTCTTTACTGAAAGAGTCAGTCAGCAAAACCAGGACTAAACCAGGACTAAACCAGGACTAAACCAGGACTAAACCAGGACTAGACAAGGACTAAACCAGGACTAAACCAGGACTAGACAAGGACTAAACCAGGACTAGACAAGGACTAAACCAGGACTAAACCAGGACTAAACCAGGACTAGACAAGGACTAAACCAGGACTAGACAAGGACTAAACCAGGACTAGACAAGGACTAAACCAGGACTAGACAAGGACTAAACCAGGACTAAACCAGGACTAGACAAGGACTAAACCAGGACTAAACCAGCACTAAACCAGGACTAGACAAGGACTAAACCAGGACTAAACCAGGACTAGACAAGGACTAAACCAGGACTAAACCACGTCTAAACCAGGACAAAACCAAGACTAAACCAGGACTAAACCAGGACTAGACAAGGACTAAACGAGGACTAAACCAGGACTAGACAAGGACTAAACCAGGACTAAACCACGTCTAAACCAGGACTAAACCAGGACTAAACCAGGACTAAACCAGGACTAAACCAGGACTAGACAAGGACTAAACCAGGACTAAACCAGGACTAAACCAGGTCTAAATGTTTATTCTATTAGATTAAAAGTATTTTTGTTTGGGGTTTTGCCACTCCCAAGCCCAAATAAAAGGAGAGGGTTAAGTCAGGAAGAGCACCTGCATAAAAACCTACAGCAGACTAAATAAGTGAACCCTTAGCTGATTGGTTCTCTTCTCTGAGGCATTTTTCCATCGACAGAAACAAGACTCGGAGGTGGACGTTAACTCCCGTCATAGAGAATGTTTTTGGACATGTGTGGGAGTAAAATGTCTGATATCTGTCGTCTTGTGGTGTTTCCGCTGTCCCTCTCTTCGTAAACGTTCAGTCCTGGTGTAAAGAGCCGTAAGAGACTGAACCAGATCTTGTCAACATCGGTCATTTTGTCTCTGGACCAAGTCTGAACTCTCACAGTGACTATATTCTTCATGTTGTGGATTCAGTAAATGACTTACATACTAACATCTTTAAATAGCTGACTCTAATTCTGATGTTTTTCTCATAATTTAGTTTATACATTTTTCTTTTATTATATTTTTTTCTCAGAATTTGTCCTTTTTTTCTGTTTTTCCCAGAATTTTTTGTATTTTTTTTTTTATATATTTCCCAGAATTTTCAGTATTTTTGCCAATATTTTCACAGGAATTTTCAGTATTTTTTTATTTTTCCCAGAATTTTCTCCAATATTTTCCCAAGAATTTTCTGTATTTTTTCCCTAATATATATTTTTTAAATTTTCCATATTTTTTCCTGATATTTTCTCAGGACTTTTAATTATTTTTCAGACGTTTTTCGAAGAATTTTCTTTTCCTCTGTCCTGCTGTTTGGCAAACTGACTTTTTGGTCGTGTTCTGACCCGTCTCACTCTAACACATGGAGATATTAGTATTGTAACAAACATATACATTTTCTACATTGTACAATAGTTAAAATGTGAAATATAAATTACACACTGGAACTGTGGTTTGCCTCACCAAAATAAAACAGTATGTGGTGTTTTATTGTGAAGCTCTCTCTTCACTTCCTGCTCTCTTCTTCTTCTCTTCTTCCTGTTTCCTGTTGTTTTGTTCCTTCATCACCGTCTCCTTTTACTTTGATGCACTCCTCTCTCCCTTGCTCCTCCCCCTTCAGAAACCACACCCCCATCCCCCTCCTCCGACCCTGCCTCTCCTGCCCGTAACCCCGCCCCTCCTCCCCAGACTCCTCCCACTCCTGTGACTGACTCCTCCTCCTCCTCTTCTTCTTCTGGTCCTCCCCCAGCGGCCCCCAGCCCCGGTGTTCCCTCAGCCCCCCGGGACCTGCAGGTGCTCCAGGTGTCCTCGCGCTTCGTCCGCCTAGGTTGGAGCTCCCCCCTGAGGCCCGGAGGAGTACTGCACACATACGGAGTCTACTACTCGCAGGATGGGACCAACAGGTGAGAGACTTCTTTTGATGTTTTTGCAACCGTTTTTAGTGGATAACTTTTGCTGTGTTGATTCAA
This sequence comes from Bostrychus sinensis, assembly GCA_020698575.1. NCBI lineage: Eukaryota > Metazoa > Chordata > Actinopteri > Gobiiformes > Eleotridae > Bostrychus > Bostrychus sinensis. The sequence continues at coordinate 50,325,197 of CM036239.1, read as the reverse complement.
ACGGCATAGATTTTGCATAGGTGTATATTTTGGGATGAATTTTTAGATTTCAGGTCTTTACTGAAATATGCACATGCATATATATGCATATGCAATATGCACAGCAGCACTGTAGAAACTGTGCCCAGACTGTTAAAAAAAAAACAACGAATATTTTTTTGTCACCTAATTTAACCTTCATATGTCTAAAAACTTTAAAATTAAGGAAAAAGTATTATTCTTGATAATAATAAATACTAAATATACTAAATTTAACAAAAGTATAATACTTTTTCTGAACAGTGGATAGTCATTTGGCTGTAAAATGAGTTAAAAAAATAATGATAGAAAGTAAAACTTAAAATTTAAAGTGTTTAGATATATAAATGTTAAATTGAACAAAAAATATTAGTTGTTGAAAACCTGAGATTTTGAGTTGGACCCAAAACTCAAAAATCTTTAGGGATCCTGTTGCCTTGAGCTTTTGAGTTTTCGCAACATTTTTTTTACAATGTGTGTATGCGCCACAAAAACTGGAATTTAAGGGGTTAAATTTCATAAATAAAAAAACAAACAAAAAGTAAAGATCTTATTCATTACTGAATATTTTTTCTATGGCAGTGCGTTTTTTTACGCCTAAGGAGTAAATTTGTGACTAAAAATGTTTTATTTGACATCTCACAAAATTTTTAAATATAATAAGATCAATCATGATGCAAATGTTTGGCACTCCCAAACTCTGATAATCAATCCATCCATCCATCTTCTTCCGCTTTATCCGGGACCGGGTTGTGGGAGCAGCAGTCTAAGCAGGGACACCCAGACATCCCTCTCCCTGGACACTTCCTCCAGAGGAGCTGGAGGAACCCCAAGGCGTTCCCAGGCCAGCCGAGAGACATAGTCCCTCCAGTGTGTCCTAGGTCTTCCCCGGGGCCTCCTCCCAGTGGGACATGCCCAGAACACCTCCCCAAGGAGGCGTCCCGGAGGCATCCGAAACAGATGCCCGAGCCACCTCAGTTGGCTCCTCTCAATGTGGAGGAGCAGCAGCTCTACTCCGAGCTCCTCCTGGGTAACCGAACTCCTCACTCAGAGTAAGAACATAGATCGACCAGTAAATTCTTCACTACAACAGACCAATACAACGACTGCATTACTGCAGACGCTGCACCGATCCATCTGTCAATCTCACGCTCCATCCTTCCCTCACTCGCGAACAAGACCCTGAGATACTTAACTCCTCCACTTGAGGCAGGAGCTCTCCTCCAACTTAGAGAGGGCAAGCCACCTTTTTCCGGTCGAGAACCATGGCCTTGGAGGTGCTGATTCTCATCCTAGCCGCTTCACTCGGCTGCAAACCGTCCAAACATCATCCGCAAGAAGCAGAGATGAAATCCTGTGGTCCCCAAACCAGACTCCCCCCGGCCCCTGGCTGTGCCTAGAAATTCTGTCCATAAAAATAATGAACAGAACCAGTGACAAAGGGCAGCCCTGCCGGCGTCCAACATGCACTGGAAACAGGTCTGACTTACAACCGGCAATGCGGACCAAGCTCCTCCTCTGGTTGTACAGCGACCGGACAGCCCTTAGCAGAGGGCCCCGGACCCCATACTTCCAGAGCACCCCCCACAGGAGGCTGTGAGGGACACGGTCGAACGGCTTCACCAGGTCCACAAAGCACATGTGGACCGGCTTGGCGAACTCCCATGAACCCTCGAGCACCCGATAGAGGGTGTAGAGCTGGTCCACTGTTCCACAGCCAGGATGAAAACCGCATTGTGCCTTCTTAATCCGAGGTTTGACTATCGACCGAATTCTCCTCTCCAGTACCCTGGAATAGACTTTCCCAGGGAGGCTGAGAAGTGTGATTCCCCTGTAGTTGGAACATGTCCTCCGGTCCTCCTTCTTACAAAGAGGGACCACCACCCCGGTCTGCCAGTCCAGAGGCACTGTCCCCAACCGCCACGCGATGTTGCAGAGACGTGTCAGCCATGACAGCCCCACAACATCCAGGGACTTGAGGTACTCAGGGCGGATCTCATTCACACCCGGTGCCTTGCCACCGAAGAGCTTTTTAACCACCTCGGTGACTTCAGCTTGGGTGATGGACGAGTCCACCTCTGGGTCCCCAGCCTCTGCTTCCTCAACGGAAGGCGTGTCAGTGGGATTAAAGAGATCCTCAAAATATTCCTTGCACCGCCAGACAACATTCCCAGTCAAGGTCAACAGCTCTCCACCTCCACTGTAAACAGTGTTGGTGAAGACCTGCTTCCCCCTCCTGAGGCGACGGATGGTTTGCCAGAATCTCTTTGAGGCCGACCGATAGTCCTCCTCCATGGCCTCCCCGAACTCCTCCCAGACCCGAGTTTTTGCCTCCACAACTGCCCAGGCCACAGCACGCTTGGCCTTCCGGTACCCGTCGGCTGCCTCAGGAGTCCCACAAGCCAGCCAGGCTCGATAGGACTCCTTCTTCAACCTGACGGCATCCCTTACTTCCAGTGTCCACCACCAGGTTCGGGGGTTGCCGCCACGACAGGCACCAGAGGCCTTATGGCCACAGCTCTGGACAGCTGCATTGAAAATAGAGGCAGAGAACAGGGTCCACTCAGACTCCATGCCTCCCGAGGGAGGCTGTCTCCAGCTGCCTCCTCCTCCGCCAGCGTATCCAACTCACCACCAGGTGGTGATTGGTTGACAGCTCAGCCCCTCTCTTCACCCAAGTGTCCAAGACACACGGCTGAAGGTCAAATGACACAACAACAAAGTTCATCATTGACCTCCGGCCTAGGGTGTCCTGGTGCCACGTGCACTGATGGACACTCTTGTGCTTGAACATGGTGTTTGTTATGGACAATCTATGGCTAGCACAGAAGTCCAATAACAGAATACCGCTCGGGTTCAGATCAGGGAGGCCGTTCCTCCCAACCACGCCTCTCCAGGGCTCTGATAATCCACCAATTTGCATTTGCAGAACAAACAATTTTTTTTGTGATTTTTGCCTTAATTTAAAATTTACTTCACAAAAACTGGAATTTAAGGGTTACATTTCATAAACAGAATGCATTTTTGCTATGTATAGTGAGGACTGAAGTTAATCATTGTAACCATGAAAAAAAAATTGACAGTTTGGTTCTTCCTCTTTAACCTTCGCTGTTCTGAGTAGATTGGTGTGGGAGTAGAATCTTAGAAAAACACCTGAGAAAACAAGGTGTGAGAAAACAATAAAAGGTCTGAAAATCTGCAGTAACCCTGTGAGGTCAGCAGATGGCGCTGTTCATCTGCAGACAAAGTCACCACTGTAAAAGAAGCCACAGCTTAACACTTTAACTTTATTTTTCAAACCTTGGGGTCCTCTGGGGAAAAGCTGATAAACTCTGCAGCAGCATTACGAAAGGGCTTATATATGCATTACTGATGGTAAGTTGGTAAAATATGAATGTGTAATATGTAAAATGAGTGCATTTTGTGATAATTTCAGTTGCTCTGGGGCTGTTACGTCATAATTTTCCCAGTCCCAAAACACTTCTTCCAGCGTTTTCAAGAGATTGCATAATCGGAAAATAGAAACCCTGTACGTGTGTGAAATTTAAGGCCTACCCGCAACAGAATCATTGCATTGTCAGTAAATTGTGTTGTCGTCTAAACCAGAGATCCACAGACTTCTCACACTCAATACCACCACAGAAAATATAAGGTTTTAAAATTAAAACTTTTAATGGGCTACAATGAGACTAAATCTGGACCTTCCCAGGTCTAAACCAAAGGACAAAAGAGAGATTTACCCAGAAAAAACATTCTGGAGAATTGACAAAGCCTCTTTGAAGGTGAAATGTCTTCAACTTTAAAACCAAGTCCAGATTTTGTCTTTTTAAAGCTTGTGTTGTGATTTAATTATCCTGGAGGACAGAGTCCTCACAGATGTCACTAAATATGAACTAGCACCCAATGTTTAAACCAGGACTTAATTCGAATTAAACTAGGTTTCGGGTCACAATTATAAAACGACACTAAATCTATTAGTCACTCTTCAGAAAAGGGCAATAAGAGTAATTAACAATGCTGTGTACAGAGATCACACCAAGTCATTATTTATTCAATCCAAAATACTAAAACTTCATGAGTTAATTGAGTTTCAAACAGTACAAAGAATGTTTAAGGCTAAAAATAAGCAATTACCAACAAATATTTAGGGATTGTTTATCTGAAGAACATTGTGTCTCTATTTAAGGGGTTTGTTTTAAAACAAAATTCAGGAATTCAGGACTATACCAAGTCTAAACAAGGAAACAGGAAACTTCCAATTCAAGCCCCAACCAGAGCTGGACTAAACTAGGACCTAATGCTGGCTCCAAATTAAACTAAATCAGAACTTAAAGAGCAAAAGACTCCTGACTGAGTACCACCAGTGGGACCTGTACCACAGTTGGAGAACCACTGGCCCCTTAAACCCCTCAGTGGGAGTCCACCTTTGAGCCATCAGAATGAGCTGCCCTCTCTGATGTGGTCCAGTTACTTTACCTCCACAGAATCTTAAGCTGTGTGTTCATAGCTGACCTTTAACTTCGGGCTCTGAGTTCATGTTGCTGCCTCAGTTAAACGTCAGGCCGTTCAGAGTTCATCGGTTCTTTCAAATCCACCTCAGAGACACGAACAGACCCAGCAGGAGGTGTCGGAGGAGCTGCTGTAATCCTCTGTGGTCCGGACAGGTCACTACTGAGGTCTCACAACAGAAGGTCCCAGGTTTGATCCATCCCCAGTTCAGGTCCTTTCTGTGGAGTTTTCATGTTCTCCCTTTGTCTGGGTGGTTTTCCCCCGGTGTAAACCTAAAACATTCACAATAATCCTCCAGCTATAAATACTCCTGACCGGAATCCTGGCTCAGATCTGGAGAAGGGTCCAGCTACTTCTACTTGAATAATATTTTGAAGTAATAGTATTTTTACCTGAGAACAGAGTTTGAGGACTCCTTTATGAGGTCTTGTTTGTTTGTTTGTTTATTAGGATCTCCATTAGCCATTGCCTTGACAATGGCTACTCTTCCTGGGGTCCTCAGGTCTCTTCTACGTGAGCGATATTTAAGTCTGACTCTGCCTTGGGGGCCGAGGCTGGAGCTTTCCTGTATTAGCGGCTCTCATTTTCCATCAGAAGCCGTTTGTTCGGGAGCAGAGCGAGGGCAGTGGAGTGAGGCCCCTGAGGAGCCTGTGTGACAGGAGCCGGGCCCCAGTCGGCGCTAAACACCGGCGTCTAAACACCGCTGTTTAAATACCGTTAGAGAGCGGGTTAAATCATGTCACAGAGGGGGTCCCGGCCTCGTTTCTCAGATCCTCAGAGGACTTTACTCTGAACACGGGTCTCAGAGAGAGACCGGACCAGACTGGAACAGAACAGGCCTGGACTACGGGGACCAGGAGAGGACCAGGATTCTGGTCAGGAGGACCTACAGCTGGAGATTTATTCTGCCTGTTTTAGGTTGAAACCAGAGGAAACCCACCCAGACACAGGGAAAACATGAAAACTCCACACAGAAAGGCCCCACACAAATCAAACCCAGGATCTTCTTGCTGTGAGCAGGCAGTGCTAACCACTCTGCCACTGTGTATTTAATAGCTTAATTTCTAACACTTAGACATATGAACACTCTTCCCTGTGCTGTAAACACTTCTCAGCTTCACGTCTCTAAAAATATCTCCAGCCTCCAGCTCTAACCTCAGTTCTAACTCTTGTAGTTTTATCGAAGAGTGTAGGCGTTACAGACGGTGATGAGTGGGCGCTTGACCCCTCACCCTTAACCCCCCTCCGACCCCCCTGACCCCTGACCTCCCCGACAGGAACAGACCTCAGGGAGAAATATAAATCTATAAAAATTAACTCTCCACAGGATCAAAGCAGACTCAGACAGTTCCCCAGACAACGGGACTGTGATGTGTGGTTTTTCACGTGTGTACATCTCTGTTACTGCAAAGTACTGTTACTAAACTGGAAGTAAAAGTAGTCAACAACCAAAGAGTACCACAGAGAGAGTAAACGGCTGTGTCTCCGCTCCAGACCCAGCTGCGTTCAGAGTTAATCTGTGATAATCTGTGGAATCCGGACACACTGTGAGGGCTAATCCACTCATTACTGCGGCTCTGTGTACTAATACAGCTATAATCATACGCGTACCATTCATGTACTGCAGACACATGAGCTAATACTGCTCTCTGATCACGGCGCTCTTTACGTACTGCAGAGTTGGAGACAGTAATCCGTCTGTGATCCGATAAGACACAGTTTATTCAGAGTGATCCGCCGAGAACACGCCGCCGCTGTAGTGTCTGCCAGACCAGAGGAGGGCGCTGTGTAGCTCACTGATGAAGTCATTACACACAAGAAGAGCAGCTTTTTACAATAGATATGAACAGGAGAGGCTGCGCTCGCCGCTGTTGCCTAATGGAGCGTTGCAACGTAATGGTCGCCATATTTGGAAGCCCCATACTCACAGGATTATTCCGTGGATTCAGAGTTTTATCAAAGATTATATTTCACACATTTTCAACTGATTTTAAAGCTGCTTGATTTGTTACAAAATGTGCAGTTTCTTACCAAAATTCTTTATCACATTTAGACTGTCCCAATTATTAGCTCTAACACAAATTCAAATAGGACAGACTGGTGCTAATGCTAATATTCAGTTTGTGCTAACGTTGTTCCTGCTAAGTTAGGAATGTTTCATCTAAATGTGTTTATTATTAGGTTTACAGTTCATTAAAAACACAGTTCAGGATCTTTTAATATTGTATCTAAAATCGTATAAAGGCCAAAGCTGTTTACATTTCATTCGGCGGTACAGAGCGCCCTCCTGTGGCCGCGGCTGTGTGCTACACTACTACTTGTACTACTTGTTGAAGTCAATAAACTGTTTTAAGCGGATAATGAAACATTAACCAAACTTTGAACACAATTAAACATAAAGTTATTTTTGTCATATATTAATGTTATTTTACAGAAGTTACAAGGAACACAAATGCTTCTTTTGTTTTCTTTACTGGACATAAGCTGTAACTCTTAATTTAATGATTGTTAACTTAGCTAAACTAACATGTTTAGAGCAGTAAAATAATGTGAAATATTTCTTATTTTCCTGATTTTGTTGTTTATTTTTACTGGGACGATCAAAAGCAGAATAAATCTGGTGTTATGTGTTTTTCTGAAAACACATTCAGTTGTTGGCATTGCGACACAAGATGGTTGCCACGGCATCACACCTGACAACACAGACCGCCATATCTCCTAGGCTGTGTCCGAACATCACCCCTAGGCCCTAACCCCTCAATCACTATATAGTCCAGCACTATATAGCAGACTATAGTGCACTCATTTTGTGAATGATTCGAACACTCGCACACTATTTTTAACTCACCGGTGATCACGTGACTCTGACGTCTGTATAAAAAAAATTTCGGCAAAACTCCGCTGATAATGTTCTTCTGTGTTAAAGCCTGACTAGACTCACTTGATGTTTTAGTTTTTATAGATAAATAATAGTCATACATGTGATATTTAACTGGATTATTGCAGCTCTGTGCCTTATGTGCGGAGGCTGAATGCTGGGTAAGCTAACGTTAGCAATTTACACTGCAAGGGTTTATTCAAGAGCTTTTTATTTCTGATTACGACGTGACAGAAGTTAAAAAAAAAAAAAGAAAAAGGCATTTCTACCTAGTTTCTTTCAGACGTGTTGTGTACAGTTTAAAGACCTGTTGCAGTCCCGCTGTTCTCCTCTGAAACTCGCAAAGCATTCTGGTCTATACTGACCTCTAGTGACCATCGCTGTCCACTACTTTTCAAAATGCATTGTGGGAAATTTTGAGTGCACTATTTTTTATTCATTAGACATTCTGACAGCACTACAAAATGGCGTGACCACTATATAGTGCACTATATAGGGATTAGGGACGACGTTCGGACATAGCCCTCTTCATATTTATGCATTTTACAGCTGTTTAGGACGCTGCTGTTACGTCATTGTTTATGTCACTGAGGCTCTTCACAGAAAAGAACTGCATTTTCAGTCAAAACCTCTCTGTTTCAGTCCTGGTCTGCTCTGTTTACTCCATGGATGTATTTTAGGCCTGGACGGTGAATGACGCCACGACCATCATTGTTCTCAGTGGCCGTGGTTAGTGGCTAAAACGCGTTATTTCCACTTTCTGCGGCCCTTGAGCATGTGCACTCTTGTTTCGCACTGCATGATAGCGCAGACGTCACAAACAATAAAAAGGTATTTTTTAGCCAAATTTACAATTTTTAATGAAAATAGAAAAAACAGAACATATGAAAATAGAAAATAAACACTACAAATTCTGACCATGTTCTCAGTGTTATGTACCCTGTCAGCTGAACACCTGTCTGATGTACATGTATAAAGTATTTGTACTGATAACTTGTGTTTTTCTGTCGCAAGGAGAGGTCCGTAAAGTACTCTCTGATGTACATGTATAAAGTATTTGTACTGATAACGTGTGTTTTCCCGTTGCAGGGAGAGGTCCGTGAACGTGTCCGAGCCTGAGTCCCTGGAGCTAACGGTGTCCAACCTGAAGCCCGAGGAGAACTACAGCTTTAGGGTCATCGCCTACAACGAGGCCGGTCCCGGGGAGAGCTCTGAAGTACTGAGGGTTACTACTAAACCGGACTGTGAGTACCAGTACTGCTACTACTACTGCTGCACTGAGTGGATAACCTCTCTGCACCTTCGGGTTGGGCAGAGGTCGCTTACTGTGGTTTGTGCCTCTGGGCAGAACAGCAGATCCTGGCCTTCTCTGAGTCTGAGACAGTACCAGTCTCAGAGAGGGTCAGGTCTGTTAGTATTCTACACCAGCCCCACAGAAAGTCATAGTTATGAGAACTAAAATATAAAATCACGAGATTAAAATTCACTTTTTAGTTTTGCAGTCAAAAGTATGAGTTTTATTCTTGTTGTAGTCATCTATGTGCCAGACATAATTTGGGCCACGACTGTGTCTTCTTGACCTTAGATCTACACTGTCCCTGTCCAATAACTGTAGTGGAATTCAAATTCTCTCTGTCACAAAACCATTTACACAAAATTTTTTGTCCATTTGTCTGTATCTATGGTACTGTAATCTTGTACCTATGACTTTAAAACTCATTATTTTTACATTAAAATGCATAATTTTGACTTTAAAACTCGTGATAATGACTTTAAATCTTAAATTATGCCTTTAAATCTTGTAATTTAGATTTTCAAGCTCGTAATTTTGACATTAAATCTTATAATTATTTTCAAAATTTTGACTTTAAATCGCATAATTATGCCTTTAAATCTAATAATCTTGACTTTAAACTCATAATTTTGACATTTAATCTCATAATTATTACTTTAAATTTTAACTTTAAATCACATAAAATTCAAATTTTTGATTAATTTTTACTTAAAGTTACACTGTGTAAGATTCCCGGTCTTGCGCCTCTAGAGGCCACAGGTGCCACTGCACCATTGCAAAACGTAAACACTAGGGCCCCTCCTCCTTCTGAAACTGTGCGAGCTTGCGTCTATTTTCATCATTGTTTCAACTTTAGTTGACCTGCTGCTACCTTTGGAAGTTTGGACTGGATCTCCTATAGAGTTAGCGCTAGCGTTAGCTTATCAACAAATATCGCGCAATGGTCGCAGTAAAAACAACTAATAACTGTATGAAAAAGCACGTTCTAAAGAAAAAATAAAGAGGCTAATTTACCTGCCCAACAATAAAGAAGCAAAAACGTGATCCGATTTGCAGCCTTCTCTGTCTCTCATCTGACGCCAGTGAGCAAAAGTCTGTCCGATGTTGACTCTTGTCTGTGATCTGGTGCGGTCCCTTTCCCGTTTTCTTTTTCTTGCCTCGTCCGACATTGTCTTCATCTTCTTGTGTCCTTCGGCCATGACGAACTGGCGAAAATAACAACGCTAAAAGTAGCTTCCTGGTTATACTGCACCTCAGGTATAAGAGCTGAAGGGAATGCCGTAAAGCAAGTCGTTTCCTGTCATGTGACTCTTCCTGAACAGCGGAGCGCTCCCGGCCAAGTTGCGAGGGTGATTTCTCAGTACGGAAGCCCCGCTCGGAGCAACAGATCGCGCCTCAGGCCTTATAATCGCTCAAAAAATCACAAAAACAAGTCAGTATGCCCCACATATTTAGGAGAAAAGTTACACAGTGTAACTTTAAAATCTTGTAATTTTGACTTTGAAACTATTAACTATAACTAAATATGTTTTCCTGTTTGTTTTGTTTTGTTTTTTTAGATAATGTGAACAGGCTTCCATATTTCAGTCCCATGTTCTCACACAGCTGTATGTGTTTCTGCTGCAGACCCAAAGCCAGCTCTCCTCCCATGTTCTAACTCCTGCATGTATTCTGTTCCGTTCTTCCTCAGTGGAGGTCCCGAGTCGGGTCCGGGCCCTCTCCGCCCTCGCCCTCAGCCCCTCCTCAGTCATCCTCACCTGGGAGCCCCCCCTGCAGCCCAACGGGCCCCTGACCGGCTACAGGCTGCTGTGGACGGAGAGCACCACGGGCAAGGAGCAGGTCAGAATATTTCCACACTCTCTCACCTAAGTTCTCACCTGTCACCATGGAACTTTTAGTTAAAGTAAATAAATAAAAGGCTATATATTTAGATTTATTCATTTGTGCTTTCATTCATTTTTGCTTTTGCTCTTCATTTGCATTTCAGTGACAGAAAATAAATGTGGGAATACATAAATAATAATAATATAGCAAAAATAAATTAAAGCACAAATGAATAAACAAAGAAATAAATACAGAAAGACAATAATTAAAGCCCTTCATTTATTTTAACCAAAACGTACATCTTCATTTAAAAATGATGTATATTTTTTTATTTTAGCATTTCTTGTTCTGTTTAAATAGTTATTTGTTAGTGAGAGCATTTATTTATTGATTGATTTTTTCATTTTTGGTCCTCTGTACTTTGCCAGAGAATTGAGCAAAATCTTTTCATTGCCGTTTTGAGCTTTTCAGGCCGAGATAAAATAATTTGGGCTGTTTCCTAAGAACATGAAGAGTCCAAACTGCTTGGAAACACTCTGGACTCTGAGTTCTTGGGACGACCCAAAACACTTTCCTGGTGAAAACATAAGAGTTCTTATTGTTCTTATTTTAGCCGATGTTAATTTTCAAATGGGCTTTATCCAATACTCAAGTTCCCCAGCTGTCAGCGTGTCACCTGGGCTTTGAACCTACAACCTCCTGCTCATTAGTCAGCACATCCTTAACCCGCTCTCGTCCCAGGTGAGTTATTTATCCTCTCACCTCTCTCACAGACAGTGGAGGTGAGCGGCCCCAGCTACAAGATGGAGGGCCTGAATAAGTTCACGGAGTACTCGGTCCGGGTCCTGGCTCTGAACCGGTTTGGACCCGGGAGCATCTCTGAGCCGGTCTCCGTCACCACTTTCTCTGACGGTAAGAGCCCACACTGACGCCTGACACCATTGCAAGATAGGGACAAAGACACTAACCCTAGCCACAAAAGAACACGTGATTAATAGTTTTAGTGGAGACTTTACCAGTGTGAGATATAAGGGCTTTAGAGCATTTACCCTTGAATTGGAAGATCTACAGAGCTACAGAATACATTTGGATTTGGGGGGGGGGGGGGGTTGATTTAAAATATAAAGTAGAAAAAATAAATGTATATACATTTTTATGATGTTTTGTGATGGGGGACACCTTTGTCTCTGAACAGGAGCAAGGTAACTTTTTAAAATTGGGGCATAAAGGTTAAAGGTGAAGTTTTTGAGAGAGTAGATCTTGGGGAGAGCTTCATGAATTTGGTTCTGTTCCAGGGAAATGAGCAAAATCTTTTTATCGCTTTTGACCTTTTCAGGCTGAGATAAAGTGACCTTGGATGTTTCCTATGAACGAGTAAAAAGTCCGAACTGCTGAAAACACTCTGGACTCTGCATTCTCAAGACGAGACATTCTTGCTAAATATAAATTTCCGAATTTTGAAAATTTTATAACATACGCTAATATTTGCCTACTATTTAAAATGATTCATGGTTCCACTGCTCCTCCCTTGAGAAGCTTTAGCACACTGAGCTCAGAAAAGACAGCTCAGGTCACGCGCTCAGCTTCCAGAGGAGAGTGCAGGGTTCCTAAACGTAGGACCGCATTCACTAAACCAGCCTTCTGTTTTGTTGCTGTAAGTCATTGGAATAGTTTGCCAGCAGAGATTATTACATGTAGCAGGTTCCAAACGTTTGCACGCCTGACAAAGGAATGGCTATTTTCAAAACAAGTGTGCACTCATTAGTGATGAATGTGTGTGGATGCATGTCGTTATGCCTAAAACAAAGTGTGTATGTGTGTGAGTGTATTGTACTCCTGTGGTTTGAGTGTAATGTTGGTAGATTGACCCTGTGTTTGACCCATGTTGCTGTATGTGTTGCTGTTATTTACTGACCAATCTACTTATCATTAATCAACAATCTCTGTTATTTATTTCTATAACATCAACCTGTCCAGGGACTACAGGTGGAAATTAGAGCTCTTTTGCTAGAACCTGGCACCAAGCATCTCTCCTTGTGACTTTCTCAAGGTTAATGTATTGTTGTGCGTTGTCCCTGTATAAATAAACCATATACTTACTTACTTACTTACTTTTTTTTTTTTTTATTATTAACTTATACATTTTACACATAAATAACCAAAAATTAAATAATAATAATACAAACAGCTGCGGCAATAAAGCAATAATGACAAACAAAACAAAAACGACAAAGGGGTAAATCATACAAATCATATACTTAAATGCTTAGAGAGGTTTTTTTTTTTTTTTTTTTTTAATTTTTCTGTTGGATTGAACATCTTGTCCCATCAAAAGGCAATATTAAAAGAGCTCAAAAGGTCCCCTTTAAAAAGGTCCATATATCTCTTGGAGAATGTTATTGCTTTTTTATTTTCCATTTTGTTTATGAGTGCTATGTATCTGTCCATCTCAATTATGAATTCTTGTATGCGTGGCGTTTTCCTTGCCCATTTACATTTATGAATATAATATTTTGCATGGATAATAAACTGATTAAGGATATATTTAATATTTTGATGAATAGTTTTGCTATATCCAAACATAACATCTTTTTTTTCTATTTCAATTTTATTTGATAGAGCGCGATTAAAAATTTGTTCTATTTTGCACCAAAGGTAGCGCGAATATACACAATCAAAAAACAGATGGCAAATTGTTTCGATGGTGGAATTGCAAAAAGTACAAAGTGAGTCAATATCCTTATTGAATTTATTTAAAAAACCTCTACACGGATATATTCTATGCATTATTTTGAATGAAACTTCCCGCAGTTTATTACCCATGCAATATTTGTAATTTAGCATAAACGATGTCTTCCAATTTATCTGATCAAACATGAGCCAAAATGCTTTCCTGCTGAAAACAGAAGAGTTCTTATTGGTGCATATTTTGTCCAATTTTGTCTGATAATTTTCTAATGGGCTTCATCTGAAACTCAGCCCGACTCAGGCTGCGTCAGTGTCTGAAGATAGATTTTTAAAAATATATCATAAATCTTATCACAACTGCAAAATCTGTCAGAAAAATACCATTTAGATGTTTTTTTGTTTTTTTTCAAATAGTTCAGCCCTTGGCAAAATGCTCGTCTCTGATTGGCCAGCGCCTGTAGCCTGTGATAAATGCTCCTCTCTGATTGGCCGGTCTCTGTAGCCTGTGATAAATGCTCCTCTCTGATTGGCCGGTGTCTGTAGTTTGTGATAAATGCCCCTCTCTGATTGGTCTTTATGTGTAGCCTGTGATAAATGCTCCTCTCTGATTGGCCGGTCTCTGTAGCCTGTGATAAATGCTCCTCTCTGATTGGCCGGTGTCTGTAGTTTGTGATAAATGCCCCTCTCTGATTGGTCTTTATGTGTAGCCTGTGATAAATGCTCCTCTCTGATTGGCCGGTGTCTGTAGTTTGTGATAAATGCCCCTCTCTGATTGGTCTTTATGTGTAGCCTGTGATAAATGCTCCTCTCTGATTGGCCGGTCTCTGTAGCCTGTGATAAATGCTCCTCTCTGATTGGCCGGTGTCTGTAGTTTGTGATAAATGCCCCTCTCTGATTGGTCTTTATGTGTAGCCTGTGATAAATGCTCCTCTCTGATTGGCCAGCGCCTGTAGCCTGTGATAAATGCTCCTCTCTGATTGGCCGGTCTCTGTAGCCAGTGATAAATGCTCCTCTCTGATTGGCTGGTCTCTGTAGCCTGTGATAAATGCTCCTCTCTGATTGGCCAGCACCTGTAGCCTGTGATAAATGCTCCTCTCTGATTGGCCGGTCTCTGTAGCCTGTGATAAATGTTCCTCTCTGATTGGCCGGTCTCTGTAGCCTGTGATAAATGCTCCTCTCTGATTGGACGGTCTCTGTAGCCTGTAATAAATGTTCCTCTCTGATTGGCCAGCGCCTGTAGCCTGTGATAAATGCTCCTCTCTGATTGGCCAGCGCCTGTAGCCTGTGATAAATGCTCCTCTCTGATTGGCCAGCGCCTCTAGCCTGTGATAAATGCTCCTCTCTGATTGGCCAGCGCCTGTAGCCTGTGATAAATGCTCCTCTCTGATTGGCCAGCGCCTGTAGCCTGTGATAAATGCTCCTCTCTGATTGGCCGGTGTCTGTACTTTGTGATAAATGCCCCTCTCTGATTGGTCTTTATGTGTAGCCAGTGATAAATGCTCCTCTCTGATTGGCTGGCACCTGCTTGTCAGTGATAAGAGTAAATGAGTGTAATTAAACTAAATGTGTGCAGCAGCTGGATCCGCAGATAACGGCCTAATGAGAAAAAACCCATTCTCTCTCTTTTTATGAACTCATATTTGTGTTGGAGGGAGATAATTCTGATCCTTTCACTGCAGCTGAGGAAGTGTTTTAATACAAAACTCTCTGATGATGAATATGTTTCTGTTTCTGTTGCAGTTCCCAGTGCGGCTCCTCTCAACGTGACTCTGGAGGTCGTCCTGTCCAGGGTGAGTGACCTGTACACACGACTCTGTGAGCTCTGGAACTCTTTCTGTGGAGGTCCATCTGTTGCTAAATGTTTGCAGCCGTACCTTACCCTTTTACCCATTTTTCCTGGTTCTAACATGTCGACTCTGAGGACAAACTGTTCACCTGCCGCTGATATATTTAATTTCATTTCATTTATTATTTGTTTCCATCATGCTCACAATTGTTTGTAGCTATGTTTCAAGATATTTATTTATTATTATTATTATTTTTTTGCATAACCGAAAATGAGCAGAAGGAAGATAAGTCTTATAATCCCAGCCGATTTCTCCAAACCAAGCAAACAAAAATACAGGATGGTCTGAAAAAAAACTATACAATGTGCATATATCCCAGACACTAACAGATAAAAAATTACACTAACTAAAAAAACTATTAAAAGTGCTAATGTCTGTGTCATCCTCTCCTCCCTAATCCCCCTGTAGTGCATAGCAGTGTAACGCTACATTTTTGCAAGGATACAATACTTATCGATTAGAATTTTTTGATCCGATTAAAAAGTGATTTCAGACAATTTAGAACAATACAATTCGATTCGATACGATTTAACGCCTTCATATTGATACAGCAACCCAAATCTTAAAAGTTTACTCTTGGCTGGGGGTGGTTATGTCAGCAGACAGAGAGCGAAGAAAGGTTAAATATAACATTTTGTTTAATTAAAAACACAAAAAAGACATAAAAAAGACATATCTGGTTTATTGCAAAAGTGCTATGAGCAGTAAATATTTTTTATATTTCATTTAAATGACCCACATGTGTGCCCAGATATGATGTAAACATGTTTAAATCAAATATTAGTTTTACTGATAACAATGGTATAGCTGAGTTATTAACAATTAAAAACATGTTTTACATAATGCCCAAGTTGTTTATATGTGTTTATGTTTACATTTTTTTGTTTTGGTTCTAAAACTGAATCACCGATCGTCCAATCAGAAAAGAGACCATTGTTTTGATTTAGACTGCAGTACCATTTTAAACCAGTAGAGCGCTGCTGCTTATAGTACTGATATTGTTTTTTTCCTTCCATGTATCTTGATATACACTACCTGGGAAATGATACGATTCTATAAAAGTTAATGTGTATCGATGTACACTCAAGGAAAAAAGAAACGCACCACTTTCATTTTCTCAATTTGTCAAAAAATATTACAGCCAGTGAAAAATTACAAACTACAATGAGTTTAGTACTATTCTGAGTCAAAATGAAATGACTGTTTTCCTGGTTCTGGTTGATTGATTTTGATGAGCAATAACAACTGTATTTTTGTATTAATCACCTATGTCTGGGTCATGAGTAAAACTCAGAGATGAATTGGACCTGTCCTCAATTGTGCACAACCATTCCCTATAAAAAGACACCAAAATGGAAAAAAAAGCACATTTGTTCACAATGCCACGACTCCTGCAACCAGAGAGAGATTGGCAGCCATTGGCCTGCTTCAAGCTGAAGGAGCACACGGCTGTAGCCAGGAGTTTGGAGTCCATCACTCTACTGTTGTACGCCTCGCTGAGCGTTTCCACACCACTGGATCCTCCAATGACCGTCCCAGATCTGGTCGACCACATGTCACAACTGCTGCATTATTATTGTTTGGTCATGTTATTGTTATTGAAACTGTCATAAGCATTGATTAATTGGGTCTGAATATCAGGGACGGGTATATGGTTGATGTGCACATGTAATATTTCCATCAAAAATAAGTAACCAAACAAAAATGTGGTAAAAAAAGCAGTGGTGCGTTTCTTTTTTCCTTGAGTGTAGTTGTATCGTAGGAATAAAAAATCAATACATTTATATAGTTACTGTATTATTACAGCCCTAATAGTGAATGATACAGAGGTCGCTTCTGTCTGTAGCGGTGTCTGAATGTCTACTTGATAAAAATGAGTGCCCTCACAGTTTTCCACAATGCATTTTGAAAAGTAGCTGACAGTGATGGTGAATAGAGGTGAGTATGTACCAGAATGCTTGGTGAGTTTTGGAAGAGAACAGCAGGAAACTGAACACAGCACGTCTGAATGAACCCAGATCAGTTCAATTCACACTGAATACGGTCTGTGTCCTGCCTGAACTCTGTAACAAATAAACTCCAGTCAAGTACATAAGTTCACACCGACTGCACTGCAGGACGTTTCTGTGTCCTGCGCTTCTGCAGAAATATGTATTGAGTCTGTTTCTGTCGGATGCTGCAGCCCTCATGCATAAAGTTGAACAGAGATGGAGCCAGACAGGAAAGGAGGTAAATTTCAAAATAAAAGCGCTTGAGCAGCCTCTTGCTCACATCGCTGTAAACATTACATCTTAACTCGGGACAGGTCACAAATGCGATCAGACACCATTAAACCTGAGTGAAAAGACAGTATTTATAAATGTAAAGGCAAGGCAAGTTTATTTATACAGCACAGTTCATACACAGAGTAATTCAAAGCGCTTTACAGGAAAAAAAAGACAAGGTAAAAATACAAAGGCAATAATTACAATTAAAACAGTCAAATTTAAAAATTATAATTAATAAGGGTGCTCCGATCGATCGGCCGCCGATCATGATCGGCCGATCATGGCTAAAAATAGAGTGATCGGTGATCGGTAAAATGGGCCGATCAGAAGGGCCGATCAAATTACAATAAACACGCAAGGCTCTCACATTTACTGTCCTGCAACTCCGGTTTGATTAAACAGCAGTAGCGTTATTTTAGCAGTGTTTTTAAGTTAAGCCCTGGTTATAACTAACACAAACCTGCCCTGGAGGCGCTGCTTTGTGTCCCCGCTGTGTCCCCGCCTGCTTTAGGAGCGCACGGGACAGAACCGAGGCGCAGCAGTGCGTGTATTTGCAAACACCAACGTAAATAGAGCTACAGCTAACCCGCTAACAGTTACGTGAAAAGCATTAAGAAAGTTCAGAGTCTGCCTGTGTCTTGTTGCGCGGAGAAAACTGTGCGTTTTGTGGCTTAAACTGCACCAAATGGCTGCTAATGGAAAGAGAAAGTAAAAAGGCAGCCCATGTGTCCGTGTGTCTGAGAGGAGCACCTTTCATCGTTGTCTTCTCTGCTCTCTTTGCACGTTTTCTTCATTCAGACGTTGTCAAAACTGGCAGCAGGAGCTGTGTGCTCTTTAGTCCACTGTGTTTCAACCTGGTTTGGCTGCGCGTTACGCGGACACAGGCACCCGCGGACTCGCATTAAAGGAACCAATTAAGAACAGCTGATTTTTACATCAGCGGAGCATTCAAACAAAGCCACAGACACTGGGCACACAATAAAGACCAATAATGCAACAAAACCTCTTCTAAAACAAAAATAAGTAGAATTTTGTTGTTCTTTTATATTTACAAAGGCTACAGTATTTTTCAAATGGAACTAATAATAGCCTGCATACAATACATTACTACATTGAAGACCACGTGATCGGTATCGGCCATGATCGGTATCGGCCGATCACAGCAGAGGCTGATCGGTGATCGGTGATCGGCCTCAAAAACCCTGATCGGAGCACCCTTAATAATTAAGAATGAATTTAAAAACAAACAAAAAAATAAACTAGAAGGGAGCATATAAAACACTTTAAATTGACATATGCACAGCTAAAAAGAACAGTTTTAAGTCTGGACTTGAACATTGTCAGAGTAGAGGTCTAACATCGTCAGGAAGACTGTTCCAGAGTTTAGCTGCATAAAACTGAAACACTGCTTCACTGAATTTAGTCCTGACTCTGGGCACCAGCAGAGACCTGTCCCTGAGGTTCTCAGAGTCCGAGCCGGTGCATATGGGACCAACAGGTCAGAGATGTACTTTTGTAGTAGTCTTTACCCAGGGTAGAGGCACAAAAGTTCAGGAAATAATCTCCAGATGAACAGAAGATTATGGCCAGAGGCAAACGTGCCTTTTGTTTACCTGTAGCTCTCTGTGCATGTTTGTTATTTCGTAAACAGTTTTTACTTCTGTCACGTCTTCATAAGGAGTAAACATCTCTGAGATACACAACTACTGTAGGGTACATATATAAAATATATACACTGAACTAAGACAAAGATTAAGAGTAATAACTCCGCATTGGTTCCAGTTAGCCTTGCGCTAACATGCAGATTAAAACACCTAAACTAATGTCTTAAGAGGGAAGGATTGACCAGGAGGGACTCAGTTTAATAGATAAAGATCACCAAACTCAACTTCATTTAGATTAAGTATAACGTTTATTTACACAATAAGGTGGAATAGTGTACTGAGGCACAGGTAAATATCGAAAGGAATATAATTATGAACAGAACCGTTATGCAGAATTATTGATTGATTAATGATAAATTGCAGTGGAGCAAGTTATAAATTGACTTATTAATTTATTGGAAATTTAGGAATAAGGGAGTAGACTCTGAGACTATAAGCCAACTCTGTCGCATAACACTGGTCTTACTGCGCTCGGAGCAGGAGGGGAAGGCGGTAACGACAGCCAGCCTCCGGTTTCAGCCAGGGGCTCGGATGTTGTTTCCTCGTCCTTTAGAGCCGCAGGGTGTCACAGGGTTGGTCTTCCTGGTCCCAAGCTGTGGGTCGTGGTTTGTCCTCCAAGCTCAGCAGCCAGTTGCCAGGTGTCCCGTTATGTTGAACAGCGAGCGTGATGCCGCTCAGGGAGAGTTTAGCTGTTGTCAGCGTAAGGCAGCGTCAAAGTCTCAGAGTATGGCAAATGTCCCTTTTAATGCCAAATGAAAAATTCAATAAAAAATATCCTTTCACAGCGATTCAAAACTTTAGAAGTATAACTTCTTAAAATAACTGCTTTGGTCAAGGCAGCGGTTGTTAAAGCTGGCGGATGTTTCGCGGCGCGAGGCTTTTCAAAATAAACTACAAAAATGATACTCGAACAAAAGTTTGGGCGACTTATTGTGAAAAGATGTTATCACCGGCAAGGTGAACTTAACGCAACAAAAATGACGAGAAGAAAAGAAAAATTAAACTTAAAAGATGAAGGAGAGACGGAGACGAGACAAGACAAAGACAAGACTAAGACAAGACTAAACTGAGGAATGTGGGCCGCACCCCAAGATAAGACTGGAAGGGTGTCTCTGGTACCCCCCCCCCCCTTGTACTGATAGTGGAGAGGATTCGAATTACCTAAGTAAATGTCATAAAAAGAAATGTGTCTTACTCCACTTCAATCTACGTACCTTTAAAAACATGTTACATTTAACAGTTTGCACAAAACATAGCTATGACATTTTCCTGTAAAGTAACATGTTAATGCATATAAAGTCTTTTAAACAGATGAAATGTGTCAGGCCTCTGGTTCTTATCAGAGAAGAAAGGAGACCTCTTCTGGCATATTTATTGGTCTGCAGTTCGTATAGGACAGATATATGTCTTTGTTTTGCATCCTTGGTGGGTAAGAGCAGACTTCTCGTCTCCTAAAGGAATGGCCATTTTTGATAGAATTTCAGCAGTGGTCCAATACTCCTACACTACTAACGTTAGCTTTCCTGAGCTTGTACAGATGAATAAACAAGAGCGTCCCTGTTAAAGTGGCACCATGCAACTCTGCTCATTTCTTCTCTGTTTTGGTCTGACTTTTCTCTCTGCAGCGCCCCCTACATTTGGGTGTAAGGTAGTATGGTAAAGTTATCCAATTGACCACTGCGTGACCACCTTACACAGAATTTGAGAGATACCAAGGTCCATTGAGTTGGTTTAGACCTAGACCTGGTTTAGACCTGGTTTAGACCTGGTTCAATTCCGGTTTAAACCTGATTTAGCCCTGGTTTAGTCCTGGTTTAACCCTGATTTAGTTTTTGTTTAGACCTGGTTCAAAATCCTGGTGTGTACGCCCGCTCTTCCCTGACCACCATTTCAGAAATAAACCCATCTCTGTCTTCTTGTTGTGGCTAGACCAAGACCAGACCTGAGACTTCAGGGACACTGGGTCAGAGCTCCCATTCTTACAAGGCAGTTTTTTTTTAATTAAGACACACCAGGGGGCGCTGCAGGGGCTTTATTCATCTGAAACTACTTCTTTAGTCTCACACTGACTATGAAAGTGGTTAATTAAAGGAAACAGCTGCAGAGTTCACTTTCAGACTCATTATTTTTACTCTTTTTAGTTTAAATTAGAAGAGTCAGACTTTACTCATTATTCTCCAGTACATCATCTCTGTAGTACTCTCTGTAGTACATCTGTAGTACTCTCTGTAGTACATCTGTAGTACTCTCTGTAGTACATCTGTAGTACATCTGTAGTACTCTCTGTAGCACATCTGTAGTACTCTCCAGTGTGGGAGGTGTTTCTGTGACTGATGAAGCTGAGTTTAGCGTGACCTAGTTCAGTCCTTGTTCAGACCAATGAGACTAAAGACTGAGATTTGTCGACCGTTAATCAGTGTCGGACCAAGGAAAGAGGAAACCACTGAGGACACATCTGAGGAGACATCTGAGGGAGCAGGAAGCACATCAGTCAGAAGAGTGTTGGAAAACCAGGGCAGGTCCACAGAGACTGAGACCGAGGGCTCTCACTCAAACTGAAAACCAGGAACAGGAGGGCGTCTGGACTCTGAGGGACTGGGTCTGGAGCCACTGGAGTCACGTGAACCAGGACCTGTACTTGAGCTCATGAGGAGAACCTGAACCGCAGCAGTATTTCCTTCTGGACTGATCTGAGTAACCTCTGTGTTACTCTGAACCACGGCTGGACCAGCTTCTCTGCACTCACAGCTGGATCCTGAGTCCAGAAACATCTGTATTACACACGTCCCTCTCACAGCCGTTTGTTGTCATCTGAGTCAGTCATTTACCTGCAGTAGAATACTCCAACCTTAATCTGAACACAAATGTTCTCTGAATAAAATACTGTCATAAGCACTGTTTTAGAATGACCTTCATCAGATTAACACTCGTGTTATTCTCATTTGGACAGTGCACCTTTGGTCTTTGAGGGTCATTTTGACTCAGTTTTTGAATTGAAGTTTTTCCAGATTTTTTTGTGCACATCTTTTAGTTTAGCTTCAGTCTAACACTTTACATTTAAAATTTCACCTATATTTCCATTTTTGAGCAAACTGGGCTCATGTATAGAAAAAAAGTAATTTTTGGCATCTAAACTAATTAGTTTTTTTTTCTTTATTTTTTCAACTCTTGTGATCAGAGGGCTATGTATTAGTGGAAGTAAATGTACTTGTACTTATATAAGTATGATAGAAAAAAGTATACAGTATATTTTTCATCAGTTTATTACATCAGATTATAAATAATTGTCATTTTTTGAGTTTACCTTGTGTAGACCTGGTTTAGTCCTGGTTTAGCCCTGGTTTAATTCTGGTTTAGTCCTGGTTTAGAGTAGGTTTAATCCTGGTTTAGACCTAGTTTAGTCCTGGTTTAGTCCTGGTTTAGTCCTGGTTTAGTCCTGGTTTAGTCCTGTACCAGACTTAGTCCTAGTGATTTTTCATCAACTTATTACAACTTATTTTATATGAATTATGAAATAATTGCCATTTTTTAGTTTACCTTGTATAGTCAACCTTATTCCAACACATTTACATTCATTTTACAATTTTATTTATATAATTTAGGGTTGACAGGCTTTATTTACATGATTTTATAGTTTTAGTGTTTTTGCATAAACTTCATATTAAAGTGTCATTTATTGCGTACTTTAGTTTTTATTTGTATAAGATAAGTGAAATAAAATCGCAAACTTTCATAAACTAGAACAATGTTTTAAAAATATTTTGTGTTTTTTTTTCTCCAAATAATAGCCATTATTATGCTCTGTACTCCAGTTTGATTTGGCAAATAATAATTTAAAGTTATGTGTGATCCATGAGCCATGTGAACACTTTATCACATCATTGCTTGTTCTCACCTTTTTTTGACAAAGTTAGGGTTGACTTTGTGACTGATAAAAATGTTCTTATTATATGAACAATTGTCCAAATTGTTGTTATTGTCACCACAAGCTAGTGTTTATTAACAACAGCTGTTTCTGATTTTAAATGGCACCGCGGGGCTCTCACTTTGTAAAACTACACTTCGCCTTTGTTCTTAATGTTACATTAACACGAGACAAACTAGTGTTGTTATTATGTGAATTGTTAAATTGTTGGGTCAGTACTGTTTTAATACAGGATTTACTCTCGTTCTTTTATTAAATATTGACAATCTGTGTTTCCATGGCACATCATTCTCCGATTAAGGTCCATATTCAGATTAAGCTCATACTCAGAATCAGATGTTTACATGAGCTACTGGAACAGGAATATTCCTGTTTACATGTTAAAGCAGAGTCTGATTATGCTAGTTAGACTTTTAAATGTTATGTTAATATATAAGATATAAAATGAGGAAAACATTGCTGCGTTGTCAGTTTTTAATATAAGGACAAAAGTAAATCTTGGAGTGTAGCACTGAGAGGCTGGAGGTAAAGCTAATTCTAACACTACAGTACACTTCCTGTTTCCTGTTTAGTCCCAGCTTTCTGTGCAGTTTATTGTCCGCTCAGTGCTATACAATTGAAAAAATTCACTAAATAACCTCACTAGTTTGACTTGTGTTAATACAATGTCAAAATAAATGTGATGTCTGTTTTAAAAAAGGGAGAGCCCTGCGGCGGCGTCTAAAACTGAAAAACAGCTGTTGCTAATAATCGCTGATAATCGCTAGCTTGTTTTGCTAAGAATAAGGCACTTTGCTCATTTTCTCTTGAATTAAGAAAGCTTTTATCAGTCACAAAGCCTCCGTGACTTTGGCAAAAAAGGCGAAAACAAGCAATAATGTTTACAATAACCTGAATAAGCTCAGAATACTCCAGGAGTCTTATTCTGATTAAGAATTATTCTGAATATGACCTTAATCTGATTGAAAGAGTGTTTACATGACAGTATCTTATTCGGAGTTTGCTCCAGATTATGATCAGAGTATTCTAGTGCAGTGGTTCTCAACTGGTGGGGTGGGACCCAAAAGTGGGTCACAGAACTGTTTTCAGTGGGTCAGGGCAAAAAAAAGAAAGTTGTTCTTTTTAAATAGTAGGTGGCAGTGTGGGACATATAGAACAGAATAATATAACGTTACTGTTATAACTAAGGATGGCCTGAGTGCCGCTTCATTTTCCTCAATATCTTCTAATTTTCCTGAAATATCTCTTAATTTTCCTCAGTGTCTTTTTGATTTGGGTCGTGGCCTGTCATTATAGAGATGGTGGGTCCTGAAGCCAGATGAGTTGAGAACCACTGTTGTAGCGCCTGTAAACGCAGTCATTGCTGGGCCATGTAAAGACACTGAATCCTGTGATTGGCTGAACCAGAGGTCAGTGTGAGAGCCAGTGTTTCTCTCTCTGAGGCTCATCAGTGGCTCAGGCGGTGGTCACAGACGAATCCTGAGGCCCACTGGAGTTGCCCTTAGTGATTTATCAGCAGCGGTGCATTGTGTATCCTCAGTTCACCGCAGGTTTGCGCAGGAAGCGACCACTACGATTCAGCAAAGTCAATCCGCGTCTAATTTATTGAAGAAAGATCACAAATAAATGCCGTTTCACAGAATAATCTCAGAGTAGTCCCATCACACACTTCTGTGTAAAAGCTGTGCATGAGGATTTCTGCCTTTATCTACCAGCCTCAGAGTGTTGCCTTTTCTAATTGGTCAGACTTCATCAGGAGTTGTGTTTCTTTTTCTGTTCTTTTTCTTCACTGTCATTGGTTGGACAGTGCTTCTTCTTCACCCCTGGGGCCTGTACCTGTCTGTCTATGTAGTGGTCTCCAAATACACCATATTTCCAAAAGTATTTGCTCACCCACCCAAATAACTAAATTCAGGTGTTCCAATCACTTCCATGACCACAGGTGTATACAATCAAGCACCTAGGCTGCCGCTTTGTGATAAACTTTATGGGGAACAATTTGGGGATGGCCACTTCCTGTTCCAACATGACTGCCCCAGTGTACAAAGCATGGTCCATAAAGACATGGATGAGTGAGTTTGGTGTGGAAAAACTTGACTGGCCTGCACAGAGTCCTGACCTCAACCTGATAGAACACCTTTTGGATGAATTAGAGCGAAGACTGTGAGCCAGGCCTTTGTCTAACATCAGTGTCTGACCTCACAAACACACTTCTGGAAGAATGCTCAAAAAGTCCCATAAACACTCCTAAACTTTGAGGAAAGCCTTCCCAGAAGAGTTGAAGCTGTTATGGTACGTTCACACCGGACGCAAATCAGGCGTCAGGCGCGAGTGATTACCATGTTAAGTCTATGGAGAGCCGCATTCAGGCGCGAACAAGCGTCCTGCGGCACGAATGGCGCGACGCGAATCAAGCTAATCAAGCGAATCAAGCGAATCAAGCGAATAGCGCGGCGCGAATGACGCGAATTGAGCGTTTGATGTTTGTCCTGCAAATAGGCGGAGACGTGAATCGGCGGAAGACGCGAACCTTTCGCGTCCAACTCTCTGGTCGCGGAAGTTGAAAAATTTGAACTTCTGCGAACATTCGCGGCGCGTTAACCAATCAGGGACCTGCTGTAGCAATGACGTGGTTACGTACGACGTAACAGGAGGAGATCCCTGCCTCGGAGATCCAGCAAAACAATCATCGAGGCTTCAGAGTGAACCCGGAGATAAAAGCTGCAGCTTCTACTTTTATGAAGACAGGAAACAAAAACAGCCCTGATAGAAAACACTATAAAAATAAAATAAACATGGCTGTTTAGGCTTTGTGTGAGTGTGGTTATAGCTGTTATCTGTGATACAAGCCTGTGACAGAGGCTCACTCTGATCATCGTGACATCAAGAACACACAAATAAATACAAGTAAATATAAAGGGGGATAACTTTACCAAAATAGCCTATTGAGATGTGTTTGTTATATTAGCAGTTATTGCACTCTGCAGAACAACAGAAAATACAGAGCCTGGGACTAGACCAGACCCCAAAACCACTAGAGAGAGCTAATGTACAAGAAATAACCCCAGGTGTCTCAGCTCTGTCCCTGGGGTTAATGCTGCTGTATAGCAGTAGTGTCCTGGGGAGAGGTCCTGCAGCCACACGGGACACAGGTGACCAATCCCAGACAGGCTCATTTGGGAGTAGCCCTAGCGGCCATGCCCCTCATTTGACGCGAATGAAGCGTCCAATTCGCTTCATTCGCGCGAGTGAATTTGCATCATTCGCGCAAATTTCACGCGCGAATGACGTGAGTGAATTCAAAATGGTCCAAATGGTCCAACTAGACGCGAATGATGCGAATTTGACGCCTGATTCGCGTCTAGTGTGAACGTACCATTATAGATGCAAAGGGTGGGATGTCATATTAAACCCTATGGATTAAGAATGAAGTTCATATGCGTGTAAAGGCAGGTTAACAATTTTGGAAATATAGTGTATGTGTGAGATCTGGGTTTCTCAAATGACAAACTAACCTGAGTCTGCTCATTGTGCGGGAGGGAAGTGAAATTTGGTGGAGACCTTTGTAACGTGGAAAAAACCTAACAGGTGCATTCTCTGCCCCTGCCCCATCCACATCAGAGCACCCTGCACAGTAAAAAGTGTACACACATCACTGACAGAGTTAGTTTCAACACTGTCTGCGTGAATGTATTTGCCCAGAAAGAGTCAGGTTTACTCTTGAGATAAAGTTAAATGTTCAGAGTTAATCCAACACTGGCAAGAGTTAGTATTTTACTCCACACCGACACTAACTGTGTGTATGTGGTTTTACTCTGTGATATAACCAACTCTTTATAGTGTCATTAAAGAAGACTCTGGGTTCAGTGTTAACCAGAAATAACTGAATTTATAGCTAAACCAATTTATTCAAAAATTTCTTCCAAAAATACACCTAAACCTATTGTGGAGTGGAGACATATGACGCATTATATCCATGTTATTATAACTCTTTATTCTAAATTTGGTATTAAACATATATACATAAAAAAAATAAAAAAAAATAAAATAAAAAATAAGAGTACTTTCAACAGTAAATTCAAGACTCTGTCACCTGCAAAATAGTACAATAACATTTCTAAATAAGAAAAAAAAATACATGCTATTTTACCAATAGGGCCTCAGTGTGTTAGCTTAGCATGAGAAATATGAAGTGGCATGCCCCTTGTTTGCAAAGGTTAGTAAAAAATTGCTTCCACTAGTGTGTAATCAGGCAGAAAATAAAACAAAATGTTTAATTTTTAATATAGATCTGGAATTACTAGCTATGGCCTACTGGTAGCTTGAAATAAGAAACAAAACACATTAAATCTATGTACAACAACAAAACACAAATATAGTACTAAATGATTTTATGATATAAAGATGAACTTACCACACGTCTTTCATCACATGCAGAAGGCGTGTGTTTAGTTTGTACTGGTTTAACGCTGGGCAGAGCTACAGAGGACAGAGCCAGTTCTGGAGTACTCCACACCAGTGAAGCTGTAGTGTGACTCTTGATGCTGTAGTAACTTTTACAGTGTACTCCTGTTTTTACACTGTTTATATTTGTTATTACACTGTTTATACCTGTTATTACACTGTTTATTAACACTGTCAATGTTAACTCTGGATATTTACACCAACACTGAGGGGAATTTTACTCTAATCTCAGTTTAGTAACTCTTGCCATTGTTAAACTAACTATGAAAGAGTTCATGTTTATTACCAGTGTGTTTTTTACTCTTGAGACTTGACTGTGTGCTGCCACACTATCCCAGCACCAGCACCAAAACCTCGCCTGTGTGTTCAGATGAGTTCACTCACGGCTGTGCCCTCTGCGCGGCAGGAGCTCAGTCGGTGCAGATGTTGGTGGTGCATTGTGTCCTTGGCCAAGACCCTTCACCCACCTTGTCTGTGTGTGAATGTGATTGATGGTGATTAGAAAGTCCCACAGTATAAATCCAACCCATTATTATAATCATTATTATTTATATAAAAGCTAAGATCAAGACATCCATAAGTCAGAAAGATGATCCAAGCACACATTCTGCTCTGTAAATGTAACAGCAGAGCGAGGGCATGGACCTACAGAGCCTCACACGCAGGGTCTCTGCAGGGTCTTCAAAATCTGAATTTAAGGCCTTAAAAGGTCTTAAATTTGCAGAGATGCAGAGTACTAGGTCTTAAATATGATTATGTAACTCCCTGCATTCACAGGTTATTCTACAATGCCCACTTACATTCTCAAAGGCGTGTTACTGTCGCCGATACGAGAGCTTAGATCTTTTTTTTACCAAGAACAAGCTCGCTGTCGTCAGTAGCCACAAATAAACAAGTCAGCTTTTTGTGCACTGTAGGCTTATGACCTAGGTTTTCTTCAACAGTGGTCTTAAAAAGTTTTTTTTTAAAAAGTCTTATATTCAACTTGTTGCGCCATGCAGAAACAATGATCAAAGTTGCGTAGAAACAGGTGGAGATTCTTAAGTATAAATGTGCGTACACTGGAGCAGTGGTTCCCAACCTTTTTTGTCTTGTGTACTACCTGGGATTTTTCTTTTATAAAATGAGTAACCCCTCACTCATATGTGTTGATAATTCTTCCCAAAAATATATAAGAAAAGATATTTTATACTTACTTTATTGTAAATACTAACCGTCCTGCATTTTTAAAAAAAAAACTCTGGAATTTCCGGGCAAAAAAGAATCTGCCTGTCTTTAAAAACGAAAATATATATAAAAAAAAAACAGTATAAACTCCTATTATAAACTTAAAATAATGAAAAATAATAATAATTTTAAACTCATTATGACAAAGAAAAATTACAATAATGTGAACTATTATTCCTGTAACAAAATAGAATATGCAAATATTTTTAGCACATTATAAATTTCAATATGAAAAGATGAAAAGATCGCAAAGTAAATTGTTATTCAATTGTCCAGGAATTTTGAAATAGCCCCACGTAGCCCCTGCAAAGTGTCCCCAAATAGTCCCATACCCCTAGGAGTCCCCATACCCCTGGTTGGGAAACACTGCGCTGGAGGACACTTGGGATTTCTGAAACTTCCCATTCCCTTAAACACATGGCCAGCAGTGCTTGGTGTGCTGGTTTCTGTGTGCAAGAAGGAGAGTGCTCCTCTTTAGGTGACGTGCAGGGTTCAAACTGTCCCCAGCCAGAGTTTGCTCAAACATCAGTCCATCTAAAAGTCGGCAGCGGTGCTTTGTTTGTGGTGAAACTCGTCCTGGCTGTATCTCCAGGACCTCGGCTCAAACCCAAACTCAATAATATCCCTACAGGCCCAGCACAGGAGGAAGAGACTGAGTGCTTTTACTTTAGAAAATCATTTTAAATATAGGTAAAAGTAATCAGCTCAGCGGCAGAGTGAGTAGCAGTGGTACAACGAACAAAACTTAGCTCTCCCCAGTACAAGTTTCACAAGATGGCAGTTGTAGTAGTCCTAATTTAGTCCCGGTTTATTCCTGGTTCTGTCTATGTCTGTACCTGTAGTACTGTAGTTGCAATACTGTAGTAGTCCAGCTCTGACCTCTGTAGTATTATTTAATCCCATTAGTTTGAACAGCTCTGAAAGAGGATTTCCTGGATAAACTCTGGAGAACACCTGGTCCAGGTCTGTGCTGGGTCCACCTTGTGCTGTCTGACCTTGGACCTGACCAGGTTCACCATAATCCTCTGAGTCCTGCCATCTCTTACTCTGAGGACATTTAATTCAGTCATCCTCAGACAGAGACTCTGTACCTCTGAACATGTGCTGTCCATAGAGTCTCTTGACAATTTAAAAAATATATATTACAAATGCAAATGAACAGACAAATATGTGGAAATTATTACAAAATGAGGAGTAGAAATTGAAGTATTTTTGACTCATTTAATCCACCTGTATATGGGCAGCATGATGGTGATCCCACAGCACACATTCATCTTTGAACTCTCTCCGTGAAGTTCCTGAGTCACATGGGGCTGTTCTGATCCCAGATTCTCACATTATGTGTGTTCAGTTTCCCTGAAACTCATCACTAAAACAAACTTGGGTGAGGAACGTTTCAGCCTCAGAAATTGGTTCCAGTGTTAACTGCAAACTCTTTTGGGTTTGGTTTAACATTTGGCTCAAGTGCAGGCTGTAAGAGTCGACCTTTGTAAGCTCCTTGTGTTGGACTTTGTACAGTGTTGAAGGTGGAGCTGTAACTGTCTGGCAGCAGTACACATGTGATTAAAAACTTTGATAACCACTGTGTACATAAAACTAATCTGATTACGATCTCCCATCAGTTGCCTTTGTAATATATATTTTTTTAAATTGTAAAGGGACTTTATGGACACTCTGTATACCAAAGTACTGAGCTGGAAGTGGGTTTGAGTGTGGAAGGCTTCTTATGGGAAGCCGTTTGAATATTTATTCTGATATTGCTGCTATTAGTCTTCATTTTCTTCACTCAGACTTGTTTATGTTGGTTAGCTTTTATCTCAGCATTGGGATGTTGATGTCACTACATTTGGACCAACAGTATTATTGGTCAAGTTAACATTATTGATTATTGTTGTTAATTAGCGTTCAACACAGCTAAAAACTCAAATTTAGCGTTAGCCTTCTCACGACTAAAAAGCTGAACGTTAACACATTTTGCAAATACAACTTTAGCCAAAGAGCTCGGATGTTAGGGGTAAAATAAATTAACGGATATTGATTACATTTCTGTTATTTCTAAGCAGATAGTAAACATGTTTTATTTGCAACATTAAGTCACAGAGCTCATGAATAAAATACAAATGTATAAATCAGCTGCTTCTCTGCTGTTGCAAAAACTCAAGGCAACAGGATCCCTCAAGATTTTTGAGTTTTGGGGCCAACTTAAAATCTCTTACCTTATCTTATTACCTAATTTAACGTTCATATGTCGAAAAAATTTCAATTTTTACTCATCATTTTTTAAAGTCATTTTACAGCAGAGCAGAGCTGACAGAACACTGTGACTGTGTTTATATGTGAATATTATTAAATGAATTGGGTTAGGTTCTGGTTTAAATGAGTTTTATATGGGACAACCTGCCCCACACCTCTCTGGGTCACAGACTGAAGTTATCTTAAACTGATCACTTTGTTTCATTATCAGTGTTGCCAGGTTGGGCTGGTTTCCACACAGTTTTTTTTTTTTTTTTTTTTTTTGCACATAATAAAAATTACCATATAAATTTACAAAATGTTTATTCAAAAGAGCAGTGCAAGTGCAGGGGAGAGGCAAAAACCTAAAAGGGCTTATTTTAAGGCCTCCACCTTATAATACATGTACAAAAGTTACAAATGATAAAAATTACAGTTAACACAGTAAACCTGCTTCCAGTGGTGTAGTGGGTATACTGTGATGATTTCCCAGCAGCGCCTCAAATACACCAGCGTTAGTGTTGCATATTAACATGTTGTGTTTTGGGAGGTTGTGTTTTTTATTGTAGGCTATGCAGGGCCTATACATTATTTAGCCAAACAGGAATAGTCTAGTTTTAAATCAAAAGCTCAAGTGAGGAAAAACAAAAAACAAAGATCAAGGAACAGCACTACACCAAGACCCAGAGCCAGTAAAGGGTGGGTGATTTTATAATAAACCATTCAGCATTCAGACACGGCACTGGCCAGTGTTCTGGAACCACTCAGAGTCTCACAATAAAATACCAAATGCATCTCTCTGTGACTTCAATTCCCAAAACCAGTCAAACAATCTTAACACATACATTAGGCTATATTAATCCTCTACAAATATCACAAAAAACACAATCATATGTGCTGTACAACACCAACAAACACAAATCCTTTCAACAAAAGAATTGTCACCATCTGCTGCTCTGTGATGTCCCCTAACAGAGCCTTAAGGAGAGAAGATAAGCAGTGCCCAGTAAAGTGCCTACCTTGTTTTTAAGAGTCAGATTTACAGACTGTCACACAAGCCTCCTTTAGCATCTTCTGCTGGAGCTGTATTTCTCTTTAATACTCTATATCTTTACACCCAGCCTTCTGCCTTAGTTTCCTCCTCTGATACCTGACAAAATATTCACTTTAATGAACAGAGGGAAAACGTTTGGTCAGTGATTTGTCTCAGGCTTATTCTTAAAGGTATTAGGGAGGATCTTTATAAATTCATTTTTTGCAATATTAATTAAAACTACCTTCATTGCCCTGTATAAGGCTTATAAATTGGTGTATTAGAAAATATAATAATAATATTAATAAACTGTGGACTCTGTGGGACTTAAAAAACCTCAACCAATCGTTTTCGTCATGAGTACGTTAACCATTGTTCCACGGACTCGCCATTC
The DNA here is from genome assembly GCA_020698575.1 of Bostrychus sinensis. Taxonomy (NCBI): domain Eukaryota; kingdom Metazoa; phylum Chordata; class Actinopteri; order Gobiiformes; family Eleotridae; genus Bostrychus; species Bostrychus sinensis. The sequence continues at coordinate 50,292,933 of CM036239.1, read as the reverse complement.
ATTCGTTCATCTTCCTGGTTTCGGCGATACGTGCGCGTTCTTGTGCCTGCGCATGCGTACACAGTTTGTTTATATAGCACGGCGTTAGCCGAGCCTCATCGTACGTGGACAGCCTGACTTCGAAGAGCACAATGGCTGAGGAAAACTGTGGAGGTCGCAAAAGGAAAACTGTTTTTGAAGTGTACCAGAGGAGGAGGAGAAAAACTGTAGAAGAGCAGAATAAAACCTGTGTGGTTCTTGGCGATTCTTTCCAACGTTGGCGTGCGCTGTAGGAACAGAAAGGGCTTCAGACGATGCATTGGTCGCCAAGTTTCTGCTGGACAGGTACGTTTATCTTATCGTTTGAAAAAAATGCCTTTTTTCTTTATCTGTTGAACCGTTTCAACTGTACAGCAACCGTCAGTTTGCTAATGCTACCAACAGCAGGAGGACAGATATTTGTGCTGTGCATGACTGGGTCTGTGTGGGGAACTAGGTCAAAGGTCGCGCAGACAAACAATGCAGGTCTAGGTTTAGACGAATCTCCAATGATGCCGGCTGTAAACAAACACTCGTGTTCCAACGCTCGTGCACGTCGCTGTGGAGGAGTTCCTTGGAAAGGAACAGTGAAGGGCGGGGCCTGACGCATGCACAGTATTCAAAAAAGGACAAACAGTCGCTGGTTTGTCAGCAGTCAAAAAAATCCTCCCTAATATCTTTAAGATGCTAATTTGATGAATTAGCCTACTTACATTTTAGCTCAGAGTCTCTAACTCCTCTGTGACCTCCTCTCCTGCTGTAGCTCATACTCCTCTGGTATCTGTGTCCAACCCCTGGTTTATTGTGTTTTTATAAAGCTCTACAGCTGTATTATTGTCTTCTGCTGATGTCATTTGTTTACTGTCTGAATCTGGAGCTACTGAGGCGCGTTCACAACACACAAACGGGAGACAACCAATGAGAGCGCGGAGGAGGCGGGACAAGCGTCAGAGGAGCCAATGAGAAATAGTTAGTCTTCCACAGAGCTCTGTTTGCTGCGCTGAACTGCTGCTGTGACAGGAACAGGAGGAGAGAGGCTGTAAAGAGTTAGCACTGTAAGCAGAGAGGCAAAAGTACAGAGGAGGTAATGATTGTTACGCATCAATGCGCACTTTGAAGTGAGTATACAGAAATCTGCAGCCTTCCTAGTGTGTATATGGTGTACACTACACCACTGCTTCATAAACAGAATAGAACAACTGTTAAATGTTTCAAAAAATCAACAAGATTTAACCAAAAACTTTCTTAAATATTTTTTAAATGACATTAATGATGATGGGAAAATTCACTCCACAGTTGACAGCCCTTGTATCTGAACCAAAACTGGGCTCTGGATGTGACAGATTTTGTCAAATGGAAGTCTTGATTTTGGCGAGTGTTGTAGCGATGAAAGTCTTAATTAGTTTTGAAATAAAATATGAAATTCTCAGGTGTGGTACTTTGATTAAACTGGATGTTGTGGATAAAGTTGCACAGTGCAGTTGGGTTTCTTTTGAAAAAACAAAACAAAAACAGCATTGGGCTGGTTTATAAAATTTGGGCTTTTCACAGCATTTGGCGAGTTTTTCGAAAATATTCTGGAGAAAATACAAACACAATAGTTGTAATTTTATGGCTAACAAAGTAGAAATGCACATTTCAATAAACTGCTGTGTCCTCTCACTCATATCATTAGTTCATTTGTTTTAAATTGAGTGATTCATGTTTGGTTTCTCACATTTTGGTATTTCATTTTAGTTTTTTTGTGGTTTTTATGACGCCCCCTGAGTGCAGCCTTTGTGGAAAACCTGTTTGTGTTACTTTTTTTAGTGCTGCTTTCAAGTTTTGTCTTCTTTCTTACACTGTAAAATTATTATTATTATTATTATCATCAATAATAAAACTAAATATGCAAAATTTAACAAAAGAATACTTTTTCTGAACAGTGGATAGTAAGTTGGCTGTGAGATGAGTTGAACGATAATGAGAGAGAGTAAAACTTTAAATTTAAAGTTTTTAGACATATGAACAATAAAAAAGTATTTGTTGTGAAAACTTGAGATTTTAAGTTGGCTCCAAAACTCAAAAATCTTGAGGGATCCTGTTGCCTTGAGCTTTTGCATTGTTCAGTAGTAAATGTCCCACTCGTAGGTGGCAAAATGTTGACTAGCACTACTGTGGCAGAGTGGTTAGCCTCTTGTGTCCCGCTGTTTCTCAGTAAAGAGGAGGAGGTTGCAGGTCAGACTCCTGTGTCCCGGTAACTGTCGAACAGCTCTGGATATATTTTTGTGCAGTCGTTTTGTTTTGTTTTTTGTTTTTTGTAAATGCTGGGCTGATCTAGAGCGGCCGTATGTTCGCGCTCACGCTCATGTGTGACTGAGAACAGCTGCAGAGTGGGCTCCAAGTGTGGCCCTGAATACTGAGCTTCTCTCTGTGTGTGAGTGTGAGTGTGTGTGTGTGTGTGTGTGTGTGTGTGTGTGTGTGTGTGTGTGTGTGTGTGTGTGTGTGTGTGGAGGTTCTTGTGTAAACAGAGTCTGATTAAAGCTGCTGTTTGTTCACCTGCTCTGTCTGTCTGTCTGTGTGTTTCTGATCTGGCTCTGGACTCCTCTGAATCTGTGGCACTACAATATCTCTCATTATTATTAAATTATTCTCTCTTTTGGGGTCCCTACAGTGAATCCTCTGCCCCCTCGTCTCTTTCTCTATATCCATAAACCCACACTGTAAAAAAAAAAAAATCAGTAAGAAATACGATAAATCACTGGCAGCTATGGTTCCCAGAGTTTTACCATAAAAAAAAAATAAAATAAAAATACCTGGTGACAATATAAACTTATTTTTCCATTACAGTACCTTGAAACAATATATTTTATTCAGATCAGGGACAAGGCAGAAAAAGTGCTTAGTTTAATGTAAAACTCACCAGATTTTTTTTATGCTAAAATTCTGGCAAAAGCAGCTGCCAATATTTTACCGTAAATGTTACAGATTTTTATTTGTTTTTTACAGCGATGCTCTGTGGTCTTCCTCAGGGCCTTCTGGCTGCAGTCTGTGGCAGAGTCTGTGCGTTTGTTTGCTCTGAATTTAAACCAGAGCTGAATCAGAACAGAGACACACACACAGCCAATCAGGAGCCAGGACAGGAAAAACAGCCAATCAAAATACTTTGGCTTAGGGTTAATAAGAAATATACACATATCATTGTAGATATATAAAACATTTCAGTGTATATTTTTCTGTTATCTTTCTTTTTTCTGATAGGGTTAGGGTTTTGATTGATTCTGATTTTGTTACTATTCCTTTATGCAAATGTATTTATATTTTTATCTTTATATTTTATACAAAAAAAAACAACAACTTTAAAATGTGTTATTTTAAGCAATTTCTTTTTTTTGGCTGGGGGTCAGCATTTATTTATGCTTTTGCACTTTTCTCTTGTCAACTTTTTTTTAATCATTTTAGTAATTTTCTATAGAATAAGCCTGAACTATTCTAGATAAATATTAATAATAGCTTCTATAATAAAATAATTTTACTTTTATTATTTGACATTTTATTATATAATAGTTCAGATTTTTTTTTAAATAATCATTTTATATTATTCCTTTTTATTTTACTATTTTTCATTATTAATTTCATTCATATTTTAATTTTCTTTTTTTTTTTATCTCTTTAATTTCAACTTTTTACTTCTGCATGTTTTTTTCTTTTTCTTTTTTTGTACACATATTTATTCATATTTTTCTATCCTATTTTCCTGCTACTGTACCTTTAAATATTTTTGCTCCAACAGTGTTAACACATATAAGTAGTTTTGATTTTAATTCCATCCAAATGTAGGATGCAAAGTTATTTGTAATTTAATTTAAATAAAAAATATCTTAGGCTGTACAAATCAGTTCGGAGAAAGACTTTTGCTTGCAGTGAACCCTGAAGTTTGCTCTGGGCCATGAGCAGGTTTTAATTTGTGTCAGATTAAATGTGTTTCTCTGCTCTGTCTGCAGCGAGGCTGTCCATTATTAACGCGTTATGAAAATGATCTGCTCATCGTTACGGAGCGCGTCCTCAGGGAAAACACAAACACTACAGCGAATATTAAAATACTGTGTACTACATACTGAATACACTGAATACAACAGGCTCGGGGAGAGTCAGAGTCAGACTGAAGTATGAGCACGAGACAGAGGAGCAAGAACCAGGACTAAACCAGGACTAAACCAGGACTAAACCAGGACTAAACCAGGACAAAACCAGGACAAAACCAGGACTAAACCAGGACTAAACCAGGACAAAACCAGGACAAAACCAGGACTAAACCAGGACAAAACCAGGACTAAACCAGGGCCTGAGATCCTTCTAACAGTGAGTCAGGGACTTATAGCAAGTATTTCACCTCAGTACTTTTCTGGAGCACATACATGCACTTTTACTTTAGTACTTTTTGACAGAAACTTTCACTCAAAATACAGTTTAAAATCTCTAAATGAATAAATGTATAGTATTTTATCTTCTGTTGCGGTAGTAGTAGAAATATTTCTGACAGTAATAGTAGTAAAAGTAGTAGTAGTAGTAATAATAGTAGTAGTAGTGCTGTAGTGGTTTTACCATCTTGGTCTTGAGACCGGTCTTTACACCATTTTTTTACAGTCTCGTCTCAGTCTCAGCAGCAGTTTTACTCAGTCCCAGTTTTACTCTTGGTCTTGGCTGCAGTTTTGCCAGGTCTTGATCTTGGTCCTTAAAAGTCTCAACCTTGATCTCTTATTGTTTTCTATTATTCATTTTTGGTGATTTTATGTATATGTTTTGTGTCCATAGATTTTTATTTCTTTTTACCAATTTATTTTTACAAAAGTTTCAACAAATGATGATGATTTTTTATTTTTTTATTTTTTTAATAAAACTGTTTTACATTAGTTACAGACCTGTGTGGGGGTTAGATTCTGTCTAAAGCCATGATGATGTGAACAGCTGCAGTAGTAAATGTTAATGGATTCCAAGACGACGGTCGCCAGGGAAACGGAGGCGGCTCATTGGCGCGGCGACGGACGACATCACAGCTGTTTCCAGAAAAATAATAAACTCCATCAATCACTTCCTCGTTTGGACCGAACATAAAGAGGAATGCTGCGTTCTGACTGGCTGAGAGCGCAGCAGGGAGGAGACAGGTTAGAGTCAGGATAGACCTGGTTTAGTCCTTGTTTAGACCTGGTTTAGTCCTGGTTTAGACCTGGTTTAGTCCTGGTTTAGTCCTTGTTTAGACCTGGTTTAGTCCAAGTTCAGACCTGGTTTAGAGCTTGTTTAGTCCTGGTTTAGTCCTGGTTTAACCCTGCTTTAGTGATGCTTTAGTCCTGCAGCCCCCAACTGGAATATATCTTTATTTTAATTTTATTATATTTTTATTATTTCATTATTTTTTAGATAAATGGATGAATAATCAAATAATAAGAAAAATGTAAACAAATCTACAGTTGGTTGATTTTGTGAAGTCACATAAACCTACAGCGGACACTTGTCCATCTGGGTTCTCAGAGCCTGGGTCTGCCTGGTTGAGCATGGCTCAGTCTGGTTTGGTGTCTGGTGTGTGTTTGTTGTGTGTTTGGTGTGTGTTTGGTGTGTGTTTGTTGTGTGTTTGGTGTGTGTTTGTTGTGTGTTTGGTGTGTGTTATGTGTTTGTTGTGTGTCTGTTTGTGTGTTTGTTTGTTGTATGATGTGTGCTTGTTGCTGGTTGTTAAGATGCAAATGTGATCATTAAAATTCTGTGGACGCTAAGGCACAGCTGCTCGCCATCAGACTGTACTCACTCTGAATCAGAAACAGAGACCTAAACCAGGACTAAACCAGGTCTTAACCAAGACTAAACCAGGACTAAACCAGGTCTTAAACAAGACTAAACCAGGACTAAACCAGGTCTTAACCAAGACTAAACCAGGACTAAACCAGGTCTTAAACAAGACTAAACCAGGACTAAACCAGGTCTTAACCAAGACTAAACCAGGACTAAACCAAGTCTAAACCAGGTCTAAACCACGTCATAACCAGGACTAAACCAGGACTAAACCAGGACTAAACCAAGTCTAAACCAGGACTAAACCAAGACTAAACCACGTCTAAACCAGGACTAAATTAAGACTAAACCACGTCTAAACCAGGACTAAACCACATCTAAACCAGGACTAAACCAGGTCTTAACAAAGACTAAACCAGGACTAAACCACATCTAAACCAGGATTAAACCAGGTCTTAACCAAGACTAAACCAGTACTAAACCACGTCTAAACCAGGACTAAACCAAGACTAAACCACGTCTAAACCAGGATTAAACCAGGTCTTAACCAAGACTAAACCAGTACTAAACCACGTCTAAACCAGGACTAAACCAAGACTAAACCACGTCTAAACCAGGATTAAACCAGGTCTTAACCAGGACTAAACCAAGACTAAACCACGTCTAAACCAGGACTAAATTAAGACTAAACCACGTCTAAACCAGGACTAAACCACATCTAAACCAGGACTAAACCAGGACTAAACCAGGACTAAACCACATCTAAACCAGTACTAAACCACATCTAAACCAGGACTAAACCAAGACTAAACCAGGTCTGAACAATGTACCCACTGCAGTAGTAACAGTAGTAGTAGAAACCACAGACTGGACCAGACTGAAACACAGACCAGGATCCTGGCTCAGATCTGGTCCTGACAGGTCTAACCCAGAGACAGCTGAATGGACGTGACAAAGTTTGTCTTACGTTGCCAAACTGGGTTTTCTTGGCTGCTCCCTTTCTTGTTCTGGATCTGGATTGCCACATCGAAGCAGACACACAGTGATTTGGGGGGATTTTATGCCGGATGCCCTTCCTGAGAATTTTTCTGTCTGTGTCCTGTCCACAGAGCATCAAAGTGTCCTGGCAGCCTCCGCCTCGCTCCGCTCAGAACGGACTCATCTCGGCCTACAAGATCCGCTACAGGAGGACGTCCCGGAGAGGAGATCAGGAAGCCATTGAGCCCAACAACTACTGGTACCTCTTCACCGGTATGTGTCCCCCACACCTCCTTCTCCCCAGACACCTCAAGCTCCTGCGGCCTGGCCTTCGGTCGGAACAGTGACGGCAAACACTCGTCTCATCACATTTTGAATTTTAAATGCCTTTGAATTTTTACTACTAAATTTTTAAACACTGAAATAGGAGTCAGATTTTTTTTTGTCACTAAAATTTCAGTGTCTAATTTTTGTCATATTTTTCTCAGGGATAAAAAGTTCAGAATAAAAATGTTGCCTTTTTAAAATTTGATGCACATATTTTCAAGTCCTCAGATTTGATCAACCAAATTCAGTCTAAAAATTTGCATGAAACACACAATTAACAAAAATACCTTGCCATAAACATTTTTGTTAGCACTCATGATCATGCAAGTTTTCTGACACCATATTGTAGACTTGCAAATTTTCAATTTTGAAATTTTTGACTATACAGCAAAAATTAGACACTGAAATTGCAGTGAGTGAAATTCAGAGACAAAAAAATTCAGACTCCTATTTGAATGAATGAATGAATGAATGAATGAAACCTTTAATGCCCCGAGGGTAATTTGTCTTGCAAAGAGAGCATAAAAAAACAGAGGAACAAACACTGTAGACAGTACACTACAACAGACAGAACACCTGAGATCATAAAACCATAGATACAGTAGGTTAAAAAATAATAATAAACAAAAAATAAATAAATACATAAATAAATATTAATAACATATAATAAAACAGTACAAAAGGCGCTGCATGACATCCACTGTCAGTGAGTCTGGCACAGCGTGAAAGTGCAAAGTCAACAAAATGAAATATGAGAAGTAGGGCTGGGACTTTAATACGTTAATCATGATTAATTAATTACATAGAATTAACGCGTTAAAAAAAATTAACGCAATTAATCACACTTGTCATGACAACTTTTCTCAGTGACCTAGTTTCTGGCGCACAGTAACCAGGGCTGGACATTCACACGACCAAAACACCAAATGTGTGTTGATTTCAGCAGTGAACAGTTGGATAATGTACCTACAGACTGCACCACAGGTAACTGTGGGACCGAGGTCGGCTGCCTCCACACAACCAGCGTCATTTTTCTTTCACTTTCAAACGCGCTGCTTCAAGTCACCGTTCATCGTCTCTCAGATCGTTCTCACAGCTGACTGCTGCATGGACGTACACAGGAGACAGCAGTCTGTTTGGTTCAGATGTGAAGGACAGAGAGGACAGGTCCATGAGGAGGTCACAGGAGGAGCACAGAGGAGGAGAGAGGTGCGCTGCGTGTTACTACGAGCACGGGAGGTGGAGATCGATGCACAAACACTGATTACTGCCCTGTTTGAACATGGTGTTAGTTTGAAATCAAGTTAAAATACTCCAGAACATACAAATAAGCTCATATATTTTATTTCTGACGTATAAATATTGCTATTTGATAAAAATGTGATTAATCACGATAAATTAATTACAGAGCTTGTAATTAATTTGATTAATTTTTTTAATCGAGTCCCACCGCTAATGAAAAGTTAACCAAGTTTGTTGAGTGGCTGAATACTGTCTGGGACAAAGGATGTGATGCCTCTCTTGATCCTGATTGGGATGTCCTATACCTTCGCCCCGATGGTAGGAGTTTATAATCTGACCACAGAGGATGTTGTTGTGTCAGCAATTATCTTTTGGGCAACATTCAGGGTATATTTGTTTTCTAAAAGAAACATTCTGTCCATTTGTTTGCCTGAAATCTTTCTACCCACTTTGACAACCTTTTCCAGTTAGTTTTTGTCTTGTAAAGACAGTGCTCCACCCCAGCACTGAATACAAAATGTTAAAATGCTCTCAATAAAACTTTTATAAAATAATATCAGCATTGTATTAGCTACATTAAAATTTCACAGTTTACTTAAAAAAAATACATCAACTGCTGAGCTTTTGCAAACTTAGCTGTGGTCTTGGAGTTCCATGTCAAATTTAGTCCTGGTTTAGACCTGTTTCAGTCTTTGTTTAATCCTGGTTCAGTCTTTGTTTAGTCCTGGTTTAGTCCTGGATTAGTCTTTGTTTAGTCCTAGTTTAGTCCTGGATTAGTCTTTGTTTAGTCCTGGTTTAGTCCTGGATTAGTCTTTGTTTAGTCCTAGTTTAGTCCTGGATTAGTCTTTGTTTAGTCCTAGTTTAGTCCTGGATTAGTCTTTGTTTAGTCCTGGATTAGTCTTTGTTTAGTCCTAGTTTAGTCCTGGATTAGTCTTTGTTTAGTCCTAGTTTAGTCCTGGATTAGTCTTTGTTTAGTCCTAGTTTAGTCCTGGATTAGTCTTTGTTTAGTCCTAGTTTAGTCCTGGATTAGTCTTTGTTTAGTCCTAGTTTAGTCCTGGATTAGTCTTTGTTTAGTCCTGGATTAGTCTTTGTTTAGTCCTAGTTTAGTCCTGGATTAGTCTTTGTTTAGTCCTAGTTTAGTCCTGGATTAGTCTTTGTTTAGTCCTGGATTAGTCTTTGTTTAGTCCTAGTTTAGTCCTGGATTAGTCTTTGTTTAGTGCTAGTTTAGTCCTGGATTAGTCTTTGTTTAGTCCTGGTTTAGTCCTGGATTAGTCTTTGTGTAGTCCTAGTTTAGTCCTGGATTAGTCTTTGTTTAGTCCTGGTTTAGTCCTGGATTAGTCTTTGTTTAGTCCTAGTTTAGTCCTGGATTAGTCTTTGTTTAGTCCTAGTTTAGTCCTGGATTAGTCTTTGTTTAGTCCTGGATTAGTCTTTGTTTAGTCCTAGTTTAGTCCTGGATTAGTCTTTGTTTAGTCCTAGTTTAGTCCTGGATTAGTCTTTGTTTAGTCCTAGTTTAGTCCTGGATTAGTCTTTGTTTAGTCCTAGTTTAGTCCTGGATTAGTCTTTGTTTAGTCCTAGTTTAGTCCTGGATTAGTCTTTGTTTAGTCCTGGATTAGTCTTTGTTTAGTCCTAGTTTAGTCCTGGATTAGTCTTTGTTTAGTCCTAGTTTAGTCCTGGATTAGTCTTTGTTTAGTCCTGGATTAGTCTTTGTTTAGTCCTAGTTTAGTCCTGGATTAGTCTTTGTTTAGTGCTAGTTTAGTCCTGGATTAGTCTTTGTTTAGTCCTGGTTTAGTCCTGGATTAGTCTTTGTGTAGTCCTAGTTTAGTCCTGGATTAGTCTTTGTTTAGTCCTGGTTTAGTCCTGGATTAGTCTTTGTTTAGTCCTAGTTTAGTCCTGGATTAGTCTTTGTTTAGTCCTGGTTTAGTCCTGGTTCAGTCTTTGTTTAGTCCTGGTTTAGTCCTGGATTAGTCTTTGTTTAGTCCTAGTTTAGTCCTGGATTAGTCTTTGTTTAGTCCTAGTTTAGTCCTGGATTAGTCTTTGTTTAGTCCTGGATTAGTCTTTGTTTAGTCCTAGTTTAGTCCTGGATTAGTCTTTGTTTAGTGCTAGTTTAGTCCTGGATTAGTCTTTGTTTAGTCCTGGTTTAGTCCTGGATTAGTCTTTGTGTAGTCCTAGTTTAGTCCTGGATTAGTCTTTGTTTAGTCCTGGTTTAGTCCTGGATTAGTCTTTGTTTAGTCCTAGTTTAGTCCTGGATTAGTCTTTGTTTAGTCCTGGTTTAGTCCTGGATTAGTCTTTGTTTAGTCCTGGTTTAGTCCTGGATTAGTCTTTGTTTAGTCCTGGTTTAGTCCTGGATTAGTCTTTGTTTAGTTCTAGTTTAGTCCTGGATTAGTCTTTGTTTAGTCTTAGTTTAGTCCTGGATTAGTCTTTGTTTAGTCCTAGTTAAGTCCTGGATTAGTCTTTGTTTAGTCCTAGTTAAGTCCTGGATTAGTCTTTGTTTAGTCCTAGTTTAGTGCTGTTACCATTGGGACATAGGGACTTAAGAGCATTTACCCCTGAATTAGAGGATCCCTGATAGGAGTGACTCTAATTTTACCGTACTGTGTAATTCTCTGTTGTTGAATGTTTTCCAGGCCTGGAAAAGCGCAGCCAGTACAGTTTCCAGGTGGTGGCCATGACGGTGAATGGGACGAAAATAATTCAGACTCTTATTTCAGTGTGTTAAAAAATTCAATACTAGAAATTCAAAGGTATTTAAAATTCAAAATGTGACAAGACGAGTTTGCTTCCGTATGCTTCTTGCCCTTCTGTTCCTTTACTGAAAACAAACTTAACCTGTCTGTGTTTTTATTCTCCTGGAGATGTTTAAAACCATTTCAGATTCATACTAAACACATCTCAGAGTCTGTTTGTGTGTCTGTGTGTGTCTGTGTGTGTCTGTGTGTGTCTGTGTGTGTCTGTGTGTGTCTGTGTGTGTCTGTGTGTGTCTGTGTGTGTCTGTGTGTGTCTGTGTGTGAGTGTGAGAGGTCACCGGGGTTAAATCTCTGCCTCCGGCGCCCGTCTGCTGCTTCTGCTTTTTCTGCTGCTGCTGCATCCCGTTTCCAGGGCGACCGCATCGCCTCGGTCTCCGCGGCGACGGCAGCGATGTTAATATTTATAGCTGCTCAGGTGGAAACAGAGCGAGCCCGAGCTGAGGAGATGGATTAGAGAGGAGAGGAGATAGGAGGCACAGATAGGAACCAAATGAGGAAATGAGAAATGCACCAAAGAGGAAAGAGGAAAAAGAACAAAAGGTTTAATATGAAAGAGTCAGAATAAATAATATAAAATAAATAATATAAAATAAATCATGTAAAGCAATTAATATAAAGTAATATAAAATAAATAATATAAAACGCGTTAAAGTTTATTGACGCAAATTAATCACATGATCTGTTTTGCCGTACAGCAGTGCTTCTCAAAGCACTTTGGAGGGCGTGAAGCCGCGTCGGGGGCACGTGACCATCTTGGAAATGTGCGCATATCACAGCATTGACTTGCTTTCGCAGTGAATGACCCGTGTGTCCAGAGGAGAGAGAGCACCTGCCTCACTCACGTTTGCCCGTAGATCGACTTCGGGACAGGTCCACTGCTTTGGCCGCTACACTACAGCCCTCTCCTTTCCTTTCCCTCATGAGTCTCCCGTAAAACTTTTTGCTAATAAATGTTTCATGTGCTTTTTATATCGCTTCCGGTCACTGTCCTCTGTCCGCACGTGTTCCTGGGAGCTGTGCTTTCTGTGCATCCTGGACCCATGGTGAGAGCGGGGGGCGATCCATGGCCATCCCTGAACTTATGGAGCCACAAAATGCTACAAACCATTCATTTGCGGTGTTTTTTTTTTTTTTTTCCATAAAGCATCAGTTCTCAGAGCGGCAGCCTCACTGCGGACAGGTGACTGTGCCCCGCCTATCCATCCATCTTCATCTTTATCCGGGGCTGGGTCGCAGGGGCAGCAGTCTAAGCAGAGATGCCCAGACTTCCCTCTCCACAGACACTTCCTCCAGCTCTACCGGGGGCACCCCAAGGCGTTCCCAGGCCAGCCGAGAGACTGTAGTCCCTCCAGCGTGTCCTAGGTCTTCCCCGGGGCCTCCTCCCGGTGGGACATGCTTGGAACACCTCCCCAGGGAGGCGTCCCAGAGGCATCCGGAACAGATGCCCAAGCCACCTCAGCTGACTCCTCTCGATGTGGAGGAGCAGCGGCTCTACTCCGAGCTCCTCCCGTGTAACTGAGCTCCTCACCTTATCTCTAAGGGAGCGCCCAGCCACCCTGCGGAGGAAACTCATTTCAGCCGCTTGTATCCAGGACCTTGTCCTTTTGGTCATGACCCAAAGCTCATGACCATAGGTGAGAGTAGGAACGTAGATCGTCCGGTAAATCGAGAGCTTCGCCTTTCGGCTCAGCTCCTTCTTCACCACGACAGACCGATACAACGACCGTATTACTGCAGATGCTGCACCGATCCGTCTGTCAATCTCACGTTCCATCCTTCCCTCACTCGTGAACAAGACCCCGAGATACTTAAACTCCTGCGCTTGAGGCAGGAACCCCCCCTTCCCCCCAACCTGGAGAGGGCAAACCACCCTTTTCAGGTCAAGAACCATGGCCTCAGACTTGGAGGTGCTGATTCTCATCCCAGCCGCTTCACACTCGGCTGCAAAGTGCCCCAGCACATGCTGAAGGTCTTGGCCTGATGAAGCCAACAGGACAACATCATCTGCAAAAAGCAGAGATGAAATCCTGTGATCCCCAAACCTGACACCCTCTGGCCCCTGGCTGTATCTAGAAATTCTGTTCATAAAAATTATGAACAGAACCGGTGACAAAGGGCAGCCCGGAGTCCAACATGCACTGGGAACAGGTCTGACTTACAACCGGCAATGCGAACCAAACTCCTGCTCCGGTCATACTGGGACCGGACAGCCCTTAGCAGAAGGTCTCGGACTCCATACTCCCAGAGCACCCTTCACAGGATACCACAAAGGACATGGTTGAATGCCTTCTCCAAGTCCACAAAGCACATGTGGACAGGTTGGGTGAACTCCCACGAACCCTCAAGCACCCTATGGAGGGTATAGAGCTGGTCCACTGTTCCACGACCGGGGCAACAGCCGCATTGTTCCTCCTGGATCCGAGGTTCGACTATCGACCGAATTCTCCTCTCCAGTACCCTGGAATAGACTTTCCCGGGGAGGCTGAGAAGTGTGATCCCCCTGTAGTTGGAACACACCCTCCGGTCCCCCTTTCGCCACGCGATGTTGCAGAGACGTGTCAGCCACGACAGCCCCACAACATCCAGCGACTTGAGGTACTCAGGGCGGATCTCATCCACCCCCGGTGCCTTGCCACCGAGGAGCTTTTTAATCACCTCGGTGACTTCAGCTTGGGTGATGAACAAGTCTACCTCTGAGTCCCCAGCCTCTGCCTCCTCAACGGAAGACGTGTCGGTGCCCCGCCCCTATATTTAATGCAGAGCACAGTTCAGCAGACACTGTTATCTCAGTTATTACACAGATTTATTAAAGGCTCTCTTACAATATTCAGAAGTTATTTCTGAGATGTATTTTTGTTATCCAAGTAAAAACACACTCCTCAACCTCTCTGGACTTTTTATTATTTAAACGCTGAATATTGTCATGAAAAATCTACATCAATCTAATCTAGTTATACATTGTAATTAATCTGATAAATTTTTTAATCGATTGACAGTACTAAAAATAAGCAATATAAAATAAACAATAAAAAATAAGTAATATAAAATAATGTAAAATAAATAATATAAACTAAGTCCTATAAAATAAATAATATAAAATAAGTAATATAAAATAAGTAATATAAAATAGTGTAAAATAAATAATATAAAAAAGTAATGTAAGAATATTATATAAAAATATAAGGAGAGGAGAGAGGAGGCACAGGTAAGAACCAAATGAGGACATGGGAAATGCACCAAAGAGTCACAGGAATAAGAGGAAAAGGTTTAATAAAGGGTTAGACTGAATAAACTTCTGTCCTGTTCATGAATTAGTGCAGTGGTTCCCTAAAGCAGTGTTTCCCAACCAGGGGTACAGGATACGCAAGCACTTTGCAGGGGGTACTTGGAATTATTTAATAATTTAATATTGACATATTTGAGGTATTTTCATGTTAAACTATTTAAATATATATGAAAAACAAGCAAGCTCAAGTGTCTCATTTACTCAGGAAAAGGAGGTGAAACTGCTCAAAATTTTATTCAAAAAGACCTGAATTTTGTTACTGTTTTTGTTTTTTGTTTTAATAGCTGGTTTCATGTTGGAGTTTTTCAAATGATAATTTTTGATTCATTTTTGTTGTAGTAAATTTTAGAGTTGACATGAAATAACAAAATAAAATAAGTGAATGTAATATAAGTTTATATTGTTATATTTTTAGTATTTTTTGTTGTGTTTATTATTGATTTATTATTTAGTTACATTATATTTTTTATTTTTTATTTTTAATATTTATTGTTATTTTCAATGTTTTTGTTTTGTTTTATTTTTTTCTTGAATTTGATTTCAAAAAGCAAAAAAACGCAGAGTATTAGCATTATTAAAAAGTACGCAAGACAAAAAAGGTTGGGGACCACTGCTCTTAAGGCTCACTTCTCATCTATGTTAGAAACTCATTCAGATACAGATGGCGCTTTCTGTCCATCTTCTGCATTCATTCAGTCCTACATCAGTTCGTTTTCCCAGAGCTCGTGGATACAGATGAACAGAGCAGTATCTGTATTTACCGAACTTTAACCAAACAACTCACCTTTAACATTAAAGTATAAGGAACCTTTGTCCTAACTACTTCATTATGTTCTGTGACACTAATGTGTTACTGTTAGCTTAACTTAGCTTTAGCCTTGTGCTAATGTGCTGCAAATTAGCCTCCTGCTATAATGCTGCAGTTAGCTTACCTTAGCTTTGGCCTCCTGCTATTATGTTGCAGTTAGCTTACCTCAGCTTTAGCCTCCTGCTATTATGTTGCAGTTAGCTTACCTCAGCTTTAGCCTCATGCTAAAGTGCTGCAGTTGCTTACCTTAGCTTTAGCTTGGTGCAGGTGAAAATATAATCCTTCTCTGAGGCAAACAGCTGCAGTGATCCAGTCCTTTTTATTCATTACTGTCATCAGAGTTTAATACAGAGTATGATTATTATTCACTGGGAAATACTGGAGTTAAACTCCTGAGTGTGGGAGGTTTGGCACGGTCATGGGTCTGAGTCTAGTCGGTGTCTCTGTGGACATTTTTAGTGGAGACAAAGAGGAGACGTGAGGAGACAGAGGTCTGCCTCTGCTGACGGCAGAGGCCTTAAAGGGTTAAAGATATCAGTAAAGGAACAAATGGCTTATTCCCCAAGAGTGAGATAAAGCATTTACCACTGAACTAGAAGATCTTGGTTCGAGTCCAGGTAAAAGCTCTCACAGTGACTCTGGTTTTTAAACGTACTGTATTTTCCTTTGTTTGGATGTCAGTAACTCCTGATTCTCACATGTGTATTTTTATTATTATTATTTGTGTTTTCAAGGCCTGGAAAAGGGCAGCCAGTACAGTTTCCAGGTGGCGGCCATGACGGTGAACGGGACCGGCCCATACAGCGAGTGGGTCAGCGCAGAGACTCCAGAGAACGACCTCGACGGTGAGAAAAATATCACTTACATGAGGATGAATACGGTCCTGGAAAGTCCTGGAGGTTAGGTCACAGGAAACTTTTACATCCAAGGCCCTGGATTTGAGCTTGTGCTTTACTCAGAGGTACAGACCTAAACCAGGACTAAACCAGGTCTAAACCAGGTCTAAACCAGGTCTAAACCAGGTCTGGAGGCAGCAGAATGAGATGTGTGTAGTTATTGTTCCTGGAAGCCTGACACCGCTGTTCCGCGCTAACCGCCTTCCTCCGAGAGGCTAACCCGGTTACGATGGATTCTCACTCGGCCCAAATGAAATGAGGCACGGCCCGAGAGGACGCTAATGCAATGGGAGCAGGCCGCAGGGACAAAAGGGACGAGTCGTGGCCAATAAGGAGACAAAGCGCTAATCAAGTTAGCTTCTGTTAGCCGGGGCTTAGCGACTGTTAGCAGCGCTGGGATCACAGTCACAGAGGCCGGTTGCACTCAGACCGACCGCAAAGACTTAGGCCTAAAGTAATGAGATACTAATACTCATGGACATGTTTAACTAATACTCTAAACCAGGTCTAAACAAGGACTAAACCAGGACAGAGCCAAGACTAAACCAGGGCTAAATGAGGTCTAGACCACACTGTAAAAAATGTACCCGTAAATTAACAGTAAAATGCTGGCAGCAAAGACTGAAGACTGTATTTTAAACCCAGTAGTTACTGTTACTTTTACAGTAGTACTGTTCCATTGTCAGTAATTTATTGTTAATTTTGCCCTTGTACTGTGAGCTAATGCCAGTATTTTACAGTAGTGTCTTACAGTTTACAGTATTTTATAGTTTTTTTGTAAAATTCCCAACTGCCCAAACTCTTTTCCAGAATGCATTTTATTAACAGCATGTTACTGTTTTTAATGGTTAACAGTAGGCTACTGTCATGTTTTTGTTGTTTTTCTAACAGCAATTTCTGCAGAGCTAAGCCAGGACTAATCTAGGTCTAAACCAGGTCTTAACCAGGTCTAAACCTGGTCTATGCCAGGTCTTAACTTGGACTCAACAAGGATTAATCTATGAGTAAATCAGGACTAAACCAGGTCTAAACCAGGAGCTTTCCACTCCACCTGCTGACCCGTTCTCTCGGTGTCTCTTGTCCCATTAACCCATCCTCTCTGTGTCTCTTATCCCGTTAACCCATCCTAGCTGTGTCTCTTGTCCCATTAACTCGTCCTCTCTGTGTCTCTTATCCCGTTTACCCGTCATCTCTGTGTCTCTTGTCGCATTAAACCGTCCTCTCTTTGTCTCTTGTCCCATTAACCTTTCCTCTCTGTGTCTCTTGTGCCTTCAACCCGTCCTCTCTGTGTGTCTTGTCCCATTAACCCATCCTCTCTGTGTCTTTTGTCCCGTTAACCCGTCCTCTCTGTCTCTTGTCCCGTTAACCCATACTCTCTGTGTCTCTTGTTTGTTAACCTGTCTTCTCTGTGTCTCTTGTCCCGTTAACTCATCTTTTCCATGTCTTTTGTCCCGTTAACCCGTTCTCTCTCTGTGTCGCTTGTTCCTCAGAGAGCACCGTCCCAGACCAGCCCAGCTCCCTCCATGTGCGGCCTCTCCCCAGCAGCATCATCATGTCCTGGACCCCTCCGCTGAGCCCCTCGGTGCTGGTGCGAGGCTATATCATCGGGTACGGCGTGGGCAGCCCCTACGCCGAGACGGTCCGTGTGGACAGCAAACAGAGATACTACGCCATCGAGAACCTGGGTAAGGAGTCCCTCTGACGTGAGTCCCCCACCGGCCGAGCTGGAACTGGGACTGGACCTGGACCAGCTCTGGGTCTTTCCTTCTCCTCAGGGGAAGGTTGATGGGGCAACAGTAGGCTTTGTGTGGCTCCTCGCTAGTGACATGGTTAGGTTCCTCTCCTCTGATGCTGGAGGTCCTCAACATGAAGCCAAAAAACTCCTGTCATTTTTTGTCCTACTCCCAAGCCCAGATAAATGTAGAGGGTTGTGTCAGGAAGGGAGATAAGAGGAGAGGTGGGAGGAAGCATCTACCTCAGGGACAACACGAGGAGTTGGGGAAGGAACTAAGGAGTGAGGAGAGAGAAGACAGAACCAACAGGTAATCAAAGAAACACATGCTAAAAAACAACCACCAAAGTAAACAGCTAAAAAACCACAACAAACGTAAACCACTAAAAAACTACAATCAAGAAGCATAAACTGTTAAAAAACAACAACAAACAAACATCTAAAAATTGACAACGCATGTGAACTGCTAAAAAACGTCAATCAATGAATGTAGACAGTTAAAAACATGACAATAAATGTAAACCACTAAAAAACGACAATTAACAAACGTAAACAGCTAAAAAATGACAACAAACGTAAACAGCTAAAAAATGACAACAAACGTAAACAGCGAAATAAGGACAATCAACAAAAGTAAACAGCAAAAAGAATGACAAATAATGAATGTGAGCGCCGAAAAAAAACAACACCAAACGTAAACAGCTAAAAAATAACGATCGTAAACAAAATTGCAATTAACAAACGTAAACAGTAAAAAAACAAACTATTAACGTAAACTGCTAAAAAACATCAATGAACATAAACTGCCAAAAAAATACGACAATCATTGAATGTAAACAGCTAACGTAAATGGCGAGCAAAAACAGCTAAAAAAACAACAACAAACATAAACTGCTAAAAAACAACAATCAACAAACAACCTGTGAGTATAAGTGACTGGTTGCTCACCTGTTGCTGTATCAGAGCTGTGTGCGTTCCGCTTTGAGCCTGTCAGTCTGGATCTCTGTAAACCTGAGACTGGAACAGATGTGGGTGATTCTCTGGAGACACCGACGCCACTTTCACCGCTTCCATCACCGTATTTACCGCTCTGACAGTGCTGCTTAATAATTCAGCCATGTTTGATTTGAAACACACGGCGCAGAGAGAGGAGAGACAAGGAGAGAGGAGAGAGGACAGAGGAGAGAGGAGACGTAATGGAGAACCAGGGAACCATCCACGAAGTAAAAGAACATTAATTATTCAAGAAGCAGTTTATTATTGATGAGTGTCAGGAGACATGTTTGTTTAACTGATGTACCGACAATACAATCAGAGAGGAGACAAGGAGAGGAGAGAGGAGAGGAGACAAGGAGGAGAGAAAAGAAGAGAGGGGAGAGGAGAGAGAAGAAGAGAAGAAAGAGTAGAGAGGAGGGAGGAAAGGAAGAGGAGAGGGGAGCGATCAAGACGAGGAGGAGAGGGGAGGGGAGACAAGGAGGAGAGAGGAGGGGAGAGGAAAGGAGGATAGGTGTCTAGGGAGAAGGAGGAGCTGTAGGAGGAGGTGTCTGGGGAGAAGGAGGAGCCGTTGTTAACCCTGTCCCTGTTGTTTTCCAGAGCCCAGTTCCCATTATGTGATTTCTCTGAAGGCCTTTAACAACGCAGGAGAGGGAGTCCCACTGTACGAGAGCGCCGTTACACGATCCCTGACAGGTACTGCACTCGAGTACTACACACGAGTACTACACACAAGTACTACACACAAGTACTACACACAAGTACTACAAACACATACTTTCATTTAAACTACACATCAATCCCATCAGTGTACGAGAGTGCCGTTACACAATCTCTGACAGGTACTACACTCAAATACTACACACGAGTACTACACACAGGTACTGCACACGAGTACTACACACAAGTACTGCACGCGAGTACTATACACAAGTACTACACATGAGTACTACACACAAGTACTTTATACTACAGACAGACCTGAGTTAGAGCCTGGTGCAGTCTTAAGTCTCTCATTAATCTGTCTGAGCAATTAAAGAAATATAATAAAAAGTTAGTTTATTATAACAACTGGTAAAAAAAAAAATCTCAGAGACCACCACATCCGAGACCGATACAAGACCAAGTAAATTTGGATCCGAGACCCAGACCGAGTAAAAAGGGATCACATGACTGTTCTCTTGTCTTTGCACCGGCTTTCATTTTAGGGTGTGTTTACACTTGCTGGCCCACAGGAGTCGGTGCGCTTCGTGGAAAAAGTCCGCACCTGTGCTGATGATGTCATTGGTCTAGTTCGAGTTCACACTGAGCTCTGTCAAACAAACTGAACTGACAGAGGGAGCAGTAACCAACCTTGCCTGTAGGGGGCAGTGCATCAGTATTTAGTGAGAGAAACTTGAGAAGAAGAAACCCTGCTCTTCTATTGGTCAAAAGTCCACCTCTTCAGCTCCATATATTCCAATAACATCAAACAGCGCTCTTTAATTAGTATTTAATGAAGTTTTACGAGTAAAGCAGCGATATCGGCTGAATACAGCTGTGGACTCTGTGTGAGTAATATGAAATCTGTGTTGTTTCAGCACTGTTTTTACAATTGTTTGCTAATGTTAGCAACCTTTTATTTACATTTTATTTACAGTATATTTTTATTTTAGTGATGTTAGATGCGTGTATGTTTTTCTGCCCTTGGTAAACAGTGGTGTAGTCCACTCCCTGACGTTAGTCCGTAGTTTGGTCCGTGTTGCATTCGCACTTCACCAGGACCAGACCAAGAGCGCATTAGGGCTCAAAGCACACCGCACTGAGACCTCTGATTTCAGAAGGACCAGAGTTCACTTGTTTAGTGCACGCCTGAGTCTGATTGCGCGTTCACAGCTGCTCAAACGAACCAGACTTTGCCACGAAGCGTGCCAGGGTTCGATTAAAGCGAACCAAACACAGCAAGTGCGAACACACCCTTAGAGTGTTTCCTGTGTTGATTTTATGTGTATTTTATCCTGTAAAGCACTTTGTTGGACTGAGGTTGTTTTTAAATGTGCTATAGAAATAAACTTTCGATTAAATAGAAAATAAACGCAGCTGAGGCAAGACCACGAAAAAGTGTCTAAGACTGGTCTCAGACCTCACACATAACGAAATACTGCAAGCTGTATCTTTTTTACTTTTATACTATACTCCTTCAGATTCCTTCTTGTATAGACTCCCTTTTCTAGATTTTTCCTTCTGTAAAATCTTTTGTAGATGTCCCAGATGTTTCCAGAGTCCTTCTTAGACCTGTGTAGTGTTTTCAGTCTGTTTAAATGTTTCTGACCTTTTCTTTTCTCTTCCTCTCACTTCCTCCATCCTCACATCCTTCCTTCTGTCCTTCCTTCCTCTGTTTTGTCTTCCCTTTATACTCTTTTTTTTTTTTTGTCTTTTGCCTGTAATACATCTGTGGCCAATGCATTTTCACTCTCATGTACCATCTTCAATGAAAAACTCCCTTTAAATATCACGGTTCCATTAAAAACAATACATTTTATATCATCATTTACATTCATTATAAATCCTCCTACATTTATTGTCCATTCCCTTTAAATGCCATTACCCCTTTAACTCCCCCCCCGACACACACACACATGCCACCAACCCTTTAAACCCCAGACCCCCTGGACGTCTCGGAGGACGACCTGTTCCTCTTTGACAAGTACCCCACTCCCGTCCCAGACAGCACTACGTTTCCCATGATCCCTCCGGTCGGGGTCCAGGCCGTGGCCCTGGGGCCGGACTCGGTGCGCGTCTCCTGGGCCGACAACTCTGTCAGCAAGAACCAGAAGTCCTCTGAGGTCCGATTCTACTCCGTCAAGTGGAAGACCAGCCACTCGTCCAGCGGCAAGTACAAGGTGAGGTCAGGTCCTGGTCTAGCCCTGGTTTAGTCCTGGTTTAGACCTGGTTTAGTCCTGGTTTAGACCTGGTTTAGTCCTTGTTTAGACCTGATATAGCCCTGGGATCTCTTTTGTTTCTCCACTGTACATATGGAAAATCCAGAGGTGGAAGAAATACTCCTACTACTGTACTTACATAAAAATACTTGCACTTCAAAATACTACTACTACTACTACTGCTGCTGCTGCTTCTACTACTACTCCTGTTGTACCGTGTAATCCTGGTTCTGGTCCAGTCGGCAGACACCACGGCCCTGAGCCACACCGTCACCGGACTCAAGCCCAACTCCATGTACGAGTTCTCTGTGATGGTCACCAAAGGAAGGAAGTCCAGCACCTGGAGCATGACGGCGCACGCCACCACCTACGAAGCAGGTAACTCTGCCTACAAACCAGTAACTCCGCCCACAAACCAGTAACTCCGCCCACACATCTGTAACTTCGCCCACAAACCAGTAACCCCACCCACAATCCAGTAACCCCGTCCACAAACCAATAACTTCTCCACAAATTACTGACTCTGCCCAGAATGAACTTCTCGATGTGCAGTGTTTACATTACTGCTGTTTTCACTGAGCCTTTATTTTGAAAGGGGAAGTTTATTTTGCCACTTGGAGCCTGTTTCCTGTGTTTCCCCAGCTGTAGCTCTGTAGATGCCATGGAGCCACTCAAAAATAGAACTCCAACCTAATTTGAGTGTAGTGTCTCTTGTCCATGAGTCCTCTACAGCCCTGTGTCTTGTCCATGAGTCCTCTACAGCCCTATGTCTTGTCCATGAGTCCTCTACAGCCCTGTGTCTTGTCCATGAGTCCTCTACAGCCCTGTGTCTTGTCCATGAGTCCTCTACAGCCCTGTGTCTTGTCCATGAGTCCTCTACAGTCATGTCTCTTGTCCATGAGTCCTCTACAGTCATGTCTCTTGTCCATGAGTCCTCTACAGCCCTGTGTCTTGTCCATGAGTCCTCTACAGCCCTGTGTCTTGTCCATGAGTCCTCTACAGCCCTGTGTCTTGTCCATGAGTCCTCTACAGTCATGTCTCTTGTCCATGAGTCCTCTACAGTCATGTCTCTTGTCCATGAGTCCTCTACAGCCCTGTGTCTTGTCCATGAGTCCTCTACAGCTCTGTGTCTTGTCCATGAGTCCTCTACAGCCCTGTGTCTTGTCCATGAGTCCTCTACAGCCCTGTGTCTTGTCCATGAGTCCTCTACAGTCATGTCTCTTGTCCATGAGTCCTCTACAGTCATGTCTCTTGTCCATGAGTCCTCTACAGCCCTGTGTCTTGTCCATGAGTCCTCTACAGCCCTGTGTCTTGTCCATGAGTCCTCTACAGCCCTGTGTCTTGTCCATGAGTCCTCTACAGTCATGTCTCTTGTCCATGAGTCCTCTACAGTCATGTCTCTTGTCCATGAGTCCTCTACAGCCCTGTGTCTTGTCCATGAGTCCTCTACAGCTCTGTGTCTTGTCCATGAGTCCTCTACAGCCCTGTGTCTTGTCCATGAGTCCTCTACAGCTCTGTGTCTTGTCCATGAGTCCTCTACAGCCCTGTCTTGTCCATGAGTCCTCTACAGCCCTGTCTTGTCCATGAGTCCTCTACAGCCCTGTCTTGTCCATGAGTCCTCTACAGCCCTGTGTCTTGTCCATGAGTCCTCTACAGCCCTGTGTCTTGTCCATGAGTCCTCTACAGCCCTGTGTCTTGTCCATGAGTCCTCTACAGCCCTGTGTCTTGTCCATGAGTCCTCTACAGCCCTGTGTCTTGTCCATGAGTCTCTGCAGCCCTATGTCTTGTCCATGAGTCTCTGCAGCCCTGTCTCTTGTCCATGAGTCCTTTACAGTCCTGTTTTTGTCCATGAGTCCTCCGCAGCCCTGTCTCTTGTCCACAAGTCCTGTCTCTTGTTGTCCTAGTTAAATGTCAGCATGTTTTCTCGTGTTTACTCAGAGTCCGTGGTATTTTTCCGTCCAATTACCTCCGTCCCGCCGCTCCCCTCAGGGCCCCGGCTGAATCCATTAACATTCACCTCAGACTGTGAGCCGGACTCAGAGGAGCTGTTAGGCCCACGAAGACCAGGACTCAGACCAGGACTTGGAACACTGCCCCCTGCAGGTTTTACCCCCAACCTTTGGCTTTTATTTCACTAAAACATCTAAGTCTCGACCAATTCACCTCTGAATACTGATGCATGACATGTTTACTTTACAGCAGTTGTTTTCAAGTTGTGGTGCGGGTCCCACTGGTGGTACTCGGGAGTCTTTACAGTTCAGGTCTTGGTTTAGTTAGTCCAGCTCTGTGGGGTTGCTTTGTCCTGGTTTAGACAACATTTAGACCAAATTTAGATCTAGTTTAGTCCTTGTTTAATCTCAGTTTAGACCTGGATTGCATCTGGACTTATTTTAGGCCTTGTGTATTCCTGGCTTGGACTCATTTTAGACCAGATTTAGACCTAGTTTAGACCTGAACTGGGCCTACTTTAGCCCTGGTTTTGACCTCGTTAAGTCCTGGTTTAGTCCTAGTTTAGTCCTGGTAAGTGTTGGTTTAGACCTGCTTTGGACTTGGACCTATTTTAGGCTTGGTTACTCCTGGTTTAGACCTACTTTAGTCCCAGTTTAGACCTGGTTTGGATTTGGACCTACTTTAGACCTTGTTTAGCTCTGGTTTAGTGTTGATTTGGACCTATTTTAGACCAGCTTTAGACCTAGTTTAGACGTGGACTGGGCCAGCTTTAGACCTATTTTAGTCCTGGTTTAGACCTGGTTTAGTTCTGGTTTAATCCTGGTTTAGCCCTGGTTTAATCCTGGTTTAGTCCTGGTTTAACTCCAGCACTAACAGCTTTATCCTTGTCTCTAATTGTCTCTGTCTACTGTCTCTCCCTCTTGTTTCTTTCTGCTCCTCTCTATTGTCCCTCTCCAACATGGCCGCCGACCTAAACCCTCATTAAACCCCGCTCAGATCCTGCTGAACTTTACCTCCTCTCTCCCCCGTCTGTGTGAAAATGTCAAACTTAAGGCCTTTTTTTCCCCCTGTTCGATACAGCGCAGACGAGAGGAGGAGAGTACGGCGAGAGAGTGATTAAGTCTCTCGGTCGGACAGAAAGCGCCGCGGTCGCTAATGAAAACACTCGTTAAAGCTGTCGCCAAATTACAGTCTCCAGCCGCGCGGACGTTTACGGTGCTGACAGCCGGCACTTTCCCCAAGCCGCGGCGTAATCTGCAGAGCCACTCTCGCTGAAGTAATAATAATAATAATAATAAAATGGAGCGAGCAGAGCAGAGGAGAAAGGATGGAGACTGAAATGTGTTAAATAAAGTCAGAGATTTTACTCATGTCATTTATCCTATAGCTCATCATCTCACTGATCAGGCATAATATTATGACCACCTGACTATTATCTTAATGTTAACTGTCCTGTTCCTTTTTTTAAGCCTGTTATAATGTTGTTTCCTCCTTAAAAACACTAGTTTAGGCCTAAATGAGTCCTGGTTTAGGCCTAGTTTAGTCCTGCTTAAGGTCTAGTTTAGACCTGGGTTAGACCTAGTTTAGTCCTGGTTAAGTCCTGCTGTGGACCTGATTTAGACTTGATTTAGTCCTGGCTTTGACCTGGTTTAGACTTGGCTTACCCCTGGCATAGACCTGATTTAGTCCTGGTTTAGACCTGGTTTGGGCGTGATTTAGACCTAATAAATTAGCATTTGTTGATAGTCGTTTTTTAGCGGTTTATGTATGTTGTCGTTTTTTTAGCCACTTACATTTGTGGATTGTTGTTTATTAGCCGTTTACTTTTGTTTTTTTTGTTTTTTGTAGTTTATGTTCATTGATTGTTTTGTTTTTTTAGCTGTTTGTGTTAATTGATTGTCGTGTTTTTGTGGTTTACATTTGTTGATTGTCTTTTTGTATTGTGTTATGTTTAAGGGGTCTCCAATCGGTGATCGGCCGATCATGGCTAAAAATAGAGTGATCGGTGATCAGTAAAATGGGCCGATCAGAAGGGCCGATCAAATTACAACAAGCACGGGAGGCTCTCACATTTACTGTCCTGCAACTCCGGTTTAATTAAACAGCAGTCGCGTTATTCTAGCAGTGTTTTTAAGTTAAGCCCTGGTTATAACTGACACAAACCTGCCCTGGAGGCGCTGCTTTGTGTCCCCGCTTTGTCCCCACCTGCTCTTGGAGCGCACGGGACAGAACCGAGGCGCAGCAGTGCGTGTATTTGCAAACACCAACGTAAATAGAGCTACAGCTAACCCGCTAACAGTTACGTTAAAAGGATTAAGAAAGTTCAGAGTCTGCCTGTGTCTTGTTGCGCGGAGAAAACTGTGCGTTTTGTGGCTTAAACTGCAGCAAATGGCTGCTAATGGAAAGAGAAAGTAAAAAGGCAGCCCATGTGTCCGTGTGTCTGAGAGGAGCACCTTTCATCATTGTCTTCTCTGCTCTCTTTGCACGTTTTCTTCATTCAGACGTTGTCAAAACTGGCAGCAGGAACTGTCTGCTCTTTAGTCCACTGTGTTTCAACCTGGTTTGGCTGCGCGTTACGCGGACGCAGGCACTGCACCCGGGACTCGCACTAAAGGCACCAATTAAAAACAGCTGATTTTTACATCAGCGGAGCATTCAAACAAAGCCACAGACACTGGGCACACATTAAAGGCCAATAATGCAACAAAACCTCTTCTAAAACAAAAATAAGTAGAATTTTGTTGTACTTTTACATTTACAAAGGCTACAGTATTTTTCAAGTGGAACTAATAATAACCTGCATACATTACATTCCCACATTGAAGACCATGTGATCGGTATCGGCAATGATCGGTATCAGCTGATCACAGCAAAGGCTGATCGGTGATCGGTGATCGGCCTCAAAATTCCTGATCAGAGCACCCTTAGTTATGTTCTTTGATTGTCATTTTTCAGTGAGTTACGTTCATTGTTGATTGTTTTTTTTTTTAGTTGTTTATGTTTATTCATTGATGTTTTTAGCAGTTTACATTTGTTGATTGTCTTTTGTGAAGTGTTTTATGTTCTTTGATTGTTTTTTTTCAGTGGGTTACATTCATTAATTGTCATTTTTTTAGCAGGTTTACGTTTGTTGGTTGTCGTTTTTAGTTGTTTACATTTGTTGATTGTCTTATTTGTATTCTTTTATGTTCTTTGTTGTTTGTCAGTGTTTTTTTTTTTAGCTATTTACGTTTGTTGATTTTCGTTTTTTAGTGGTTTACCGTTGTTGATTGTTATTTTAGTGGTTCAGAGTCACAGTAACAGCTCCCAACAGAAGAGGTTTTCCACAGATACATTATTTTAAGTTATAAAACCTGAAATACTAATGCAAAGGAGTTTAACAGTGTTTCAGAAAGACTGAAGAAGAAGAAGAAGAAGAAGACATCTGGGGCTCGGTATTTAAAAAAAAAAAAGGCCAGGGGTAGAAGATATTAGACCTGTCAGTCATCTCCACAGGGAAATTTAATTACACTATCGTCCTGGGGTTCTCAAAGTGTGGGAACGGGCTGGACACAATACCAGAGCATGCTCCTGTAGAGATCCAGTCTGCAGCCTGACAGATTCTCTCCTTCTCATGGCTGTGGCCTCAGTGTGCCATTAAATGTTCTAACACTTGTTTTGTTGTTTACATTCATTTATTGTTGTTTTTAGCATTTTACATTTATTGTCATTTTTTAGCCGTATATATTTATTGACGTTTTTTAGTGGTTTTTGTTTGTTGATTGTCTTTTTTTAGCAGCATATGTTCATTTATTGTTGCTTTTAGAGGGTTACGTTTGTTGATTGCCATGTTTTAGCTGTTTATGTTCGATGATTGTTTTTTTAGCAGTTTACATTTGTTGAGTGCCGTTTTTTGCCACTTACATTTGTTGACTGATGTTTTTTAGCGGTTTACGTTTGTAGGTTGATGTTTTTAGTGGTTTACATTTGTTGATTGTAGTTTTGTAGTGATTTACATTTGTTGATTGATGTTTTTTAGCAGTTTATGTGTGTTGATTCTAGTTTTTTTGCGGTTTACATTTGTTGATTGTTGTAAAGATTCCAGTCTGCTGTCTGACAGATTCTCACTTCCTCATGACTGTGGCCTCAGTGTCCCATTTAATGTTCTAACACTTGTTTCGGTTTTCTTTTTTCCTCTCTGTGATTGACAGCTCCTAGCTCCGCCCCCAAAGACCTGACCGTGATTGGACGAGAGGGTCGACCCAGGGCCATCCTGATCAGCTGGCAGCCGCCCATGGAGGCCAACGGACGAATCACAGGTCAGCGTTTCAACACAGGGTTTTAAATTTGACCAATCAGAGCTCAGACAGAGTTTGAGCAGGACATAGGTGGCTATATCAGCAGTATTTACAGGACTGTGCCGATGTTTTAGTGAAAAATGCTGTTCACTGAGAGAGCTTTTAGTGAATACAGAATTATATTTATTTATTTTTGTTATGGGAACGTCAGTAAAGGTTAGTAATGGGCCAAGGACAAAATGATTAAGGCTGCGTCCAAATGTTCCCACCCCCAAACCCCTCGATCATTTTTTAGTACCGCGCTATTGCAGGACTACAGTAGTTCCCAGCCTTTTTTGTCTCATGTACCCCTAGACTCAGTTTAGTCCTGATTTAGTCCTAGTTTAGACCTATTTTAGTCCCAGTTTTGACCCAGTTTAGTCCTGGTTTAGTCCTGGTTAAGTTCTGATTTAGTCCTGGTTTAGGCCCAGTTTAGTCCTGGTTTAGATCTGTTTTAGGGTGTGGTTTAACTCCTTTAAGATGCAACAGAGCAGTCTTTTGTTAGACCTGAACCATGTTTGGATTGATACAGTCCTTACCTCTTCCTCCTCTGCTCCTCTCCTGCTCCTTTTCCCATTTGTTCCTCCTCTGCTCCTCTCCTCCTCCTTTTCTCCTCCTCCGTCTCGCCTCCTCCTTCTCTGCTTCTACTCCTCGGCTCCTCTTTCCTCCTCTCCTCCTCTGCTTCTCCTCCTCCTCCGCTCTTCCTCTCTTCCTCTGCTCCTTCTCTCCTCCTCGTCCTCTGTTCCTCTCCTCCTCCTCCTCCTCCTCTCCTCCTCTTGCTGCCATTCCTAAAATAAATCCATCTTGTTGCGGTTTGTGTGTATTTTTTTGCTCCGAGCCACGACCCGGCTGTAAACCCTGTCTTGCTTTTAACGAGCGCTGCGTGTCCCGGTGGACAAATCAAACGCTCCCTTCAGGCTTTAACGAGCGCAGCGGATCCCAGCGGATGAATCAAACGCACCCTCGGGCCACTCTGTATCTGTCTGCGTGCGTTAAACACCGGCGCGCTCCCCACCTTTGTCCTGGTTTCAGTCGGCTCTCTGTGGAAACTTGGCTTTTAAAAAATATGAGTTGCGCGTTTAGAGGGATTTAAGGTCTTCTATTGTTCAGGACAGGGCCATGAAACTGGTTCAAATACATCTGAAACCAGGGCTGAGGATCTCCTCCTGCTCTGTACATGTCCAAACCATCTCAGTCTGAAAAAATCTGACTTTGAGTGTGTTTTCATGCATTGGAATATGCTGATATTAATCTGAATATGAGCATACTCTGGGAATCGCTATGAAAACATTAAGGTCATATTCAGAATAAGCCTTAATGGAAGTAAGACACCTGGGGCATTCTGATCCTCTTTGTATTAAGTTATTGTTGGCTTTTTGACTCATAAAAACTTTCTGTGGAAAACCTCTTCTGTTGGGGAGCTGTTACTGTGACTCTGCAGAGAACACTTGGATTAGGTGTCTGTCACCCCTGCTGGCAACGCTGGGGACTGGACAGAGCATAAAATGGCTATTTAGCTGTTAGCAACATAAGGCTAACATATAGATAAATGAGGGGCTAAAAAATGACAATCAACGAACTTAAAACATTAAAGAACAGCTGGTTTAGACCTGGTTTAGGCCCAGTTTAGTCCTGGTTCAGTCCTGGTATAATCAGGTTAAATTCAGTATTTTTTCAGGGTTCTTGCGACCTCCTTTTTTCAACCTGTAAACGGACATTTTCCCCCAGCTAATCAAATGTTATTTTACCCCAGCTAGTACGTCATACTGTGCAGTTACTGGTAAGGATACCAGCCAGTCAGGTCTGATTTGTGGCAGTACCATTAGATACAAATCTTATCTACTGTAATCGGCGATTACAGTTGTGTGGAATGTGTAAAGTTTAATAAAATTACATCATAAACCAGAGTCCATCCCCCGTCAGAGGTAAACTTCTCTGACATAGTAGTAGTAGGTCACTATATTAGACGGAGACCCCTGCGCACTGACATATGATCACAATGGTGGCCACAACAGGCCCTCACCTTCCGATGTTGGGCAATGGTAAAAACAGCTGGGCATCCGTCACGATTCAGATTGTTAGGTGTGTTTGGTGGAGAGTTGTAAATAAATCATTTTGTCACAAATGCATGGGACCTCGAATTACGAAAAACTACAGAGAATAACCGGATTAAGGTATCTCAACAGCATGGTGTTTTATACATCAAAATATTGCCAAGATATGCTCAGAAAGGCTGTTTTCATGTAGGGAAATACAAATATTTTCCAGACCATGGGTGGGGGTGGGGGTATCCGTGGAGGGGGATAATCCCAGTGATGCCGAGGGGGCTTTGCGCATTGTTTATTAACATCTCCAATACGGACATTTTTTTTTTTTTTTTTGGGGGGCGGAATTCAGTGTTTTTAAACTTGGGTTAGACCTGGCTTATGCTTCAAGTTTTCTTTTGCTAAACCTCCTGCTCCTCCTCTCTGCTACTGTCTGCTCTTCCTCCGGCTCTGCTTCTGCCTACTCCTCTCTGCTCCTGTCTGCTCCTCCTCTCTGCTCCTGTCTGCTCCTCCTCTCTGCTCTTCTCTGCTCCTCCTGTAACCCCCATCTCCTCTGCCCCCTGCAGGCTACATTGTGTACTACACGCTGGAGAAGAACTCTCCCATCGATGACTGGGTGATGGAGTCCATTTCTGGAGACCGCCTGACCCACCAAGTCCTGGACCTGAACCTGGACACGGTCTACTACTTCAGGATCCAGGCCAAGAATGCCAAAGGAGTGGGCCCGCTCTCAGAACCGGTCCAGTTCAGAACTGCCAAGGGTAAGGGTGTCAAACTGTGGTACAGGTCCCACTGCCTGCACATGGGACCTTTTATAACAGAAGATAAGAAGATTTTGTTCAGGTTTAGTTCTATTGTAGTCTGAGGTAATTCCTGGTTTAGTCCTGGTTGAGTTGTTTAGGGCAAAGTCCTGGTGTAGGCCTGGTTTAGTCTTAGTGTAAACCTGGTTTAGTCTTGGTTTAGACCAAGTTTAGTCCTGGTTTAGACTTGTTGTAGTTTTGGTTTAGGCCCAGTTTAGTCCTGGTTAAGGCCAAGTTTACTTCTGGTTTAGGCATAGTTTAGGCCTGGTTAAGGCCCAGTTTAGTTCTGGTTTAGGGCCAGATTAGTCCAAATTTAGTCCAGATTTTGTCCTTTTTTTTAGTTGTTTAGAGGTTAGTCCTGGTTTAGGTCCAGCTTAGCCCAGGACTAGTACTCTGTGCGGGCCTGATTCAAAAGAGGTTTAGGCCTTGTCTTTCTTTTCCTGGTTTAGTCCTGGTTTAGTCCTGGTTTGGTCCTGGTTTGGTCCTGGTTTAGTCCTGGTTTGTTCCTGGTTTAGTTTTGGTTTAGTCCTGGTTTAGTTTTGGTTTAACCCTGGTTTAGTCCTGGTTTGGTCCTGGTTTAGTTTTGGTTTAGTCCTGGTTTAGTCCTGGTTTGGTCCTGGTTTAGTCCTGGTTTAGGCCTGGTTTAGGGTTCAGGTTCTCTTCCGCTAAACCTCATGAGAAAATCAAAAATCTCCTCCTTCATAATTATCTTAATAAAACCTCTCCAGGACCCAGACCTCACCTGCTGCTGCTGCAGTGTGGAGTTGTTGTGTTGTCATGGTGTTGTGTTGTTTTGGTGTTGCTTCGTTGCAAAAATGTCCTGTTAGTCTGAAAGGAACAGCAGGTTTCTACAGAGAGAGAACAAAATTAAACACATACTTCAGACAGCAGTGGTGTCTGGAGCCTGTGTATTTTTATGTCAAAGGTCTGCAAATGTCACAAAAAATAACTCGGGCTCCTTTTTTTCTGTTGCAGTGGAGCATCCAGACAAGATGCCCAATGACCAAGGTGAGACTAAGAGCCAGTTCCTGGATCCAGACCGGGTTTAGTCTGGTTTAGAGAGTTAGCACAGCCTTAAAAAACCTGGATAATAGCTTTATTGTTTAGACCTGGTTAAGGCCCAGTTTAGTCCTGGTTTAGTCCCAGTTTAGGAGGGCCAGTTGAGTCCTGGTTTATTCCTGGTTTCGACCTGGTTTAGCCCTGGTTTAGTCTTGGTTAAAGCCTAGTTTAGTTCTGGTTTAGTCCTGGTTTAATTCTGCTTTAGCCCTGGATTAAACCTGGTTTAGTCCCTGTTTAAGCCTGGTTTAGACAAGGTTTAATCCTGATTTAGACCTGATTTAGTCCTGGTATAATCAGGTTGAAATATATATTTTATTTTAATCTTGGGTTTAGTCCTGGTTAAGGCCTTGTTTAGTCGTCGTTTAGTCCTAGTTTACACCCAGTTTTGTCTTGGTTTAGACCCAGTTGTGTCCCAATTTAGACCTGGTTTAGTCATGGGCTTGGTTTAGTTTAGTACCGCTTTAGTCCTGTCTTAGGCCTAGTTTAGTTCCAGTTTAGCTCTGGTTTAGGCCCCTGCTTTGGTCTTGGTTTAGTCCTGGTTTTGGTCACAGTTTTCCTCTTGTTCTCTGGTCTTAGGTCGAGGAGGGGACCATCTGTTCTGGCATCCCGACAGTAACCTCATCGACCGGAGCAACATCAACGGTAACCACTGCACTGGACTAGTAGTAGGGTTTATAAGGCGTTAGTCGGGTTTCTACAGATTCAGTAGGATTCATACAGCATCAGTAGGGTTTATACGGAGTCTGTAGGGTTTATACGGAGTCTGTAGGGTTTATACGGAGTCTGTAGGGTTTATACTGCATCAGTGAGAGCGAGTCTGTCTCCAGTGTTTTTAGTCCTGGTTGAGTCCTGGTTCCAGTCCCAGCAGGGCTCACAAAATTGCTAGCTCGACGTCCCTGGCCTGATGACAGGAGCAGAGTCAGGAGCAGGGACAGGAGCAGAGACATTAGCAGAGACAGGACAGAGACAGGGCAGAGACAGGACAGAGACAGGGCAGAGGGGAGAGGTGGGGACTGCACTGAGGGACTACAGGAAGAGCTACTGCCCTGAGCAGGTTATTGTCATTTGTGTGAATAAATGAACATAAACATCAGAAACCTCTTGCAGCAGCTGACACATGTAGCCTACTGTATAACAATGGAGATTTGCAGACAGCTAAACTCCCAATAACTCCTCACTGTAAAACATTTCAGCATTAACCAAGTTAACCAGCAGCAGCTGAAGATGAGTGAGCACCTAAGCAAAGCAACAGAGCTAATACTGAAGAAGATATTCATCTTCAGCCCATGCCTGTAGGGAGGAGAGAGGAGAAGAAGAGGAGAGAGAAGAGGAGAGATTTTAGAGAATTTAGCTATTTATTCAGTCAGGAAAGGGAAAGGTATTTACAGTTGAAAGAAAAAGTATTGGCACCCCTTGGAAATACTAGGATTTCTGCATGGTTTGGTCATAAAATGTGATCTGATCTTCATTTAAGTCACAACAATAGACAAACACAGTATGCTTAAACTAATGCTGCAAAAAAAAAAAAAAAAAAAAAGACATTTTTTCATATTTTTATTGAGCATTTATGTAAACAATCACAGTACAGGGTAGAAAAAGTATTGGAACCCCTAGGATAGTGACCTCTTCAAGAGCTAATTGGAGTTAGGTGTGAACCAACCTGGGGTCCAATAAGTGTGAGGAGATTGGAGGAGTGGTTTAAAGTGGCTCTGACCAATAAAAAACGCCCCCCAGTTTTGAGTTTGCCATTCTGAAGAAGCATTACTTGATGTGAACCATGCCTCGCACAAAAGAGCTCTCAGAAGACCTATGAGTAAGAATTGTTGACTTGCATAAAGCTGGAAAAGGTTACAAAAGTATCTCTAAGAGCACTGATGTTCCTAAGTCCACAGTACAAGCGACTGTCTATAAATGGAGAAGGTTCAATACTGTGACCACACTGTTTAGGAGTGTTCGCCCTGTAAAGATGACTGCAAGAGCACAGCGTAGAATGCTCAGTGAGGTGAAGAAGAATCCTAGAGTGTCAGCTAAAGACTTACAGAAACCTCTGGCACAAGCTAACATCTTTGTTCACAAATCTACAATGGGTAAAACATTAAACAAGAATAGATTTCATGGGAGGAAGAAAAGCCACTTTTGTCCCAAAAAAATATTGCTGCACATTTAAAGTTTGCGAAAGAGCACTTGGATGTTCCACAGCACTACTGGCAAAATATTCTGTGGACAGATGAAACCAAAGTTGAGTTGTTTGGAAGGAACACACAACGCTATGTGTGGAGAAAAAAAGGCACAGCACACCAACATCAAAACTCATGTTCTCAAGCATCTAGGGCTGCTCGATAATGGAAAAAATAATAATCACGATTAATTTAGACATAATTGAAATCTCGATTATTCAAACGATTATTCATTAACTTGTTTTTAAACAAAACAATGTAAAATATATTTTTTACACATAAATAAAAACATGCAAAATATTAGTAAACCAAGTTGCTCACTTTTGTAAACAAATGGAGTGAACTGCTATAGACTGATATGAACATATCAACTATATGCAGTATATTTAATGTACATGTGGATAACATCTGTGACAGAAATGCTAAAGAACTTTGTGCTATCCTTGAAACCTTTGGCCTTACTCAGCAGTGAGTGAGCCCACCCACACCAGAGGCCACACTCTGGACCTGCTCATTACTAAAGGTGTTCATATTTCAAATGTTACTGTGACTGACGTTGCTTTATCTGATCATTTTTGTGTCTTCTTTGACCTGTCTGTTATTCCCAAACCAGCTGCTGATCCTGCAGTTGTCCAGAGGAGACACATAAATGATAACACGGGGACTCTGTTTATGGAAATAATTAGGTTTGAAAATACCTCATGTTCTAAGGTTGATCAGTTGTTGAACTCCTATACCTCTAGTGTTGTAAATGTTCTGGACACCATTGCACCTATTAAGGTTAAAATGGTTAGAAATAGGCAAAAGGCGCCATGGAGAAATGCGGACTCGGTCAGGGCACAGAAAAGGGAGTGCCGGAGGGCCGAACGAAAATGGTCAAAGTCAAAGCTCCATGTTCATTATGACATGAAAGAAAATTATGACAGAAAAATGTTGAATGTTCAAATTCTGCGTAGAACAAGGGAAAGGTATTTTTCTGAAATGATTACAAACTGCAGTAACAACTCACGTGTCCTGTTTGCTACAGTGAAAAGGTTAACAAACCCCCAGCTCCATTGCCTTCAGAACTCATTTCCACATCTAAGTGCAATGAGTTTGCAAGATTTTTTAATGACAAGGTCCAGAGTATTAAACATGCTATAAACTCAACACATATAACAACCCTGCAGCCATCCAGACTCAGAGCTGACACACTTCACCCCTGTCACTGACAAAACAGTCCAAGAGATCATCTCCAGTCTGAGTTCATCCACTGCTGCCTCCATGTGTTACCCACTAGATTTCTAAAATCTGTGCTGAGCAGTTTGTTACCGCAACTTTCTCATTTAGTTAACATCTCACTGCAGTCTGGAACATTTCCAAGGGCCTTGAAAACTGCTGTCATCAAACCTCTCCTAAAGAAGAGCAGTCTTGATGCCACAGTACTGAACAACTATCGGCCCATATCAAACCTGCCGTTTTTAGGTAAAGTCCTTGAGAAAGTTGTATACCAACAACTTACTGACTTTCTTCTGCGGAACAACTGCTTTGATGATTTTCAGTCAGGTTTTAGGCCCCATCACAGCACTGAGACTGCTCTTATCAAGGTGAACTAATGACATCCGCCTGAACACCGACACAGGCAAAGTCTCTGTCTTAGTTCTGCTGGATCTGAGGCTGCTTTTGATACAGTTGACCATGTGATCCTGTTACAAAGATTAGAGGACTGGGTGGGGATTTCTGGTACTGCCCTTAAATGGTGTAAGTCCTATCTTGAAGACAGGAAGTACTTTGTTGAAATCGGTAACTGTGTCTCAGAGCAAATGGCCCTGACCTGTGGAGTGTCCCAGGGGTCCATCTTGGGACCTTTTTTGTTCAATCTTTACATGCTCCCTTTAGGCCAATTAATAAGCAGCAATAACATATCCTACCACAAACAGGTGAATATGGACCTGTGGATTCACTCTGTCACTGCATCCAACAGATCAATGAGTGGATGAGGAACAACTTTCTCCAGCTAAACACAGACAAGACTGAAATAATCACCTTTGGCCCACAGAAACAAAGACAAGGTGTCTGTAGTCACCTCGAGTCTCTTTCACTAAAACCTACAAGTCAGGTTAGAAATCTCGGGGTAATCATGGACTCTGACTTGAACTTCAGCAAATCTATAACATCATTAGCATTTTACCATCTCAAAAACATTGCCAGAATCAAAGGTATACTGTCTAAACCAGACCTAGAGAGACTTATTCATGTGTTCATCTCCAGCAGGTTAGACTACTGTAACGGTCTGCTCACTGGACTCACTAAGCGAGCTGTAAGACAGCTGCAGGACGTCCAGAACGCTGCTGCTCGGGTCCTGACCAAAACCAGGAAGTACGACCATATTAGTCCTGTCCTCAGGTCTCTGCACTGGCTTCCTGTTGCTCAGAGAATAGACTTTAAAACATCTCTGCTTGTGTACAAGTCTCTCCATGGCTTAGCACAAAGTACATCTCTGACCTGTTGGTTCCATATGAACCATCTCAGACTCTGAGGACCTCAGGGACAGGTCTCTGCTGGTGCCCAGAGTCAGGACTAAACTCAGTGAAGCAGTGTTTCAGTTTTATGCAGCTAAACTGTGGAACAGTCTCCCTGACGATGTTAGACCTCTACTCTGACAATGTTCAAGTCCAGACTTAAAACTGTTCTTTTTAGCTGTGCATATGCCAACTGAAAGTGTTTTATCTGCACTCTTCTCTTTTAATTTAATTTTAAATTGATTGTTAATTATACTCTTCTTTTTTTTCAGTATAGCACTTTGAATTGCTCTGTGTATGAATTGTGCTACACAAATAAACTTGCCTTGCCTTAGCAATTATTTAATAAATAAAATAATTCCTCGTTTCAAGTAAGTAGTCTATATTATTTAAATTCCAGTTACATACATCATTCATAATAATAATAATAATAATAATAATAATAATAATAATAATAATAATAATAATAATAATAATAGAAACTTGCTGGTCCACCTTCATAGCATAAAAACATCAGGTTTAGGGCAGCTGAACATAACTAATGTTTTTAAGGTTTTTTGCCACGAACACCAGTCTGTTTACATGATATGGGTTGGGTCCTAAGCGCGGTTCGTAACTGCATTTGAAGCATGTGTTACCCATCTTTAACTGCATGCATGCAAATACATACACTGTTATCAGCTCTGTCTCATGGAAGCTCACACCAACAGCGCTGTTTGAGCTGGATGAGACAGCACACTTTTTCAGCATCCAAGTCCGACTTCAGTGCTCTGAGGCTGGGCAGACTTGCCGCTGAGACACCGCTAGAACCCTCGGCACACAGTTTGCGTTTAAGCCCACAGCACCGGGGAGCCATGGACAGGTTTACGGAGGCAGAGGCCAGTGCACACTCTCTAGCCCCGTTTTACTGCTCTGCCTATTAGGGACCACTAGATTTGCTCCGTGGCCGCACCAGTCCGAGACACACCCACAGCACTCAGATGCGCACTGGTAGCTGTCAGCGCCATGGGCTAAACCGTACATGTACAACTTGTGCACTTAGAACCAGAGCCAAAACGCTCAGTAAACATGGAACAATCAACCTCTCCTGTCCAGTAAGGGATAGAAATAGTTTCTACAACCCCAACGCACACTTTGCTCACAACGTGTCTTGGCTCAACGTCTTTCTCTTCAAACTCAAAGTGCTCCCAAACAACAGAATTTCTCTTGCCTCTGCTGCTAACCAAGTGTTTTTCCTTGTTCTCGTTCTGCCATGTTTCTGCTAACAACTCTCCACATGTAGCCTAGCCTGTAGCTAACTGCTCAGGCTTTGAGAAGGGAGGGGCGGAGCATGAGCGCGCATTCAAATATTTGTAATTGTAGGGTGTAATAATCGAAATTGTAATTGAAATTTGATTAATTGCACAGCCCCAATTGCACAGGTGGAGGGGGCATCATGGTTTGGGGCTGTTTTGCTGCCTCAGGGCCTGGACAACTTGCTATCATCAACAGTAAAATGAATTCCCAAGTTTATCCAGACATTTTGCAGGAAAACTTAAGACCATCTGTCCACCAACTGAAGCTCAACAGAGAATGGGTGATGCAAAAGGACACTGACTCAAAACATAGAAGCAAATCTACAACAGAATGGCTTATACGCCTTCTGGAGGAGCCCAGTCGGAGTCCTGACCTCAATCCAATTGAGATGCTGCGGCATGACCTCAAAAGAGCGATTCACACCAGACATCCCAAGAATATTGCTGAACTTAAACAGTTTTGTAAAGAGGAATGGTCCAAAATTCCTCCTAAGCGCTAGGCAGGTCTGATCTTCACTACAGAAAACGTTTGGTTGAGGTTATTGCTGCCAAAGGAGAGCCAACCAGTTATTAAACCCAAAGGTTCTAATAGTTTTTCTACCTTGTACTGTTAATGTTTACATAAATGCTCAATAAAAACATGAAAAAATGTCTTAAAGTGTATTTAAGTCTAAGGAAGTAGGGATATCATATTAAGAAATGATTTATTTGGGCTACTTAATTTCACTTGGGCCTCCTAAAATCTGAAGAGTACCTGCTCAAAGGGCTATTAGGTGTTTTCAAATTTTGCGAGCCCTGCCCAGTCTTTCCTCCTGTGTTATCTGTGCTCTGTGCAGACTCCATTACTGCAGCCCAGTCTCTGTCTCTGTTTTTCTGATTCACTACAGACAATTACTCTGCACTCATCACTCACCTCCTACTCGCCTCTTCTCTCTCTTCTCCTATCTCCTCTCCGCTCCTCTGTCTCCTCCTCTTCTCTCCTCTCTCCTCTTCTCTCTCTTCCTCTCTCCTCTCCTATTATCTTTCCTCTCTCCTCTCTCTACTTATCCCCCTCTGTCCTCTCCTCTCTCATCTTTCCTCTCCTCCTCTCTGTCCTTTCTCAACTCCTCCTCTCTCCTCTTAACCTCCTCTTTCCTCTCCTCCTATCCTCCTCTTCCCTCTCCTCTTCTCTCTTCTTTCCTCTCTTATCCTCCTCCTCTCTTCTCTTATCCTCTTCTCCCCTCTCCTCTTCTCTCTCTCCTCTCCCCTCTCCTCTCTCACCTCCTCTTCTCCCTCCTCTCTCCTCTTCTCTCTCTCCTCTTCTCTCCTCTCCTCTCCTCTCCTATTATCTCTCCTCCTCTCTCCACTTATCCTCCTCTCCTCTACTCTCTCTCCTCTGTCTTCTCCCCTCTCATCTTTCCTCTCCTCCTCTCTCCTCTTAACCTCCTCTTCTCTCCTCTCTTAACCTCCTCTCCCCTCTCTCTCTCCTCTCCCCTCTCTTCTCCTCTCTCTCTCTTTCCTCTCCCCTCTTCTCTCCTCTTTCTCCTCTTTCTCCTCCTCCTCTCCTCCTCTCTCCTCAACCCTCCCCTCGCTCCTCTTCCCTCTCTTCTCGTCTCTTCTTTCCTCTCCTCTCCCCTCTCCTGTCCTCCTCTCCTTCTCTCTTCCTCTCTCTCTCTCCTCCTCTCTCCTCTTTCTCCCCTCTTCTTCTCCTCTGTCCTCCTCTCTCCTCATCTCTCCTCTCTCTCTCTCTCTCTCTCTCCTCCTCCTCTCTCCCCTCTCTCTCCTCTTCTTCTCCTCTCTCCTGATCGCTCCTCTCTCTTCTCATCCTCACCTCCTTTCTCCTCCTCTCCTCCACTCTCCTGTCCTCCTCTCCTCTCTCTTCCTCTCACCTCTCCTCTTTACTTTTTGTCTCTCTCCTCTTCTCTCCTTCTCTCCTCCTATCTCCTCTCTCTTTCCTCCTCTCTCTCTCCTCCTCTCTCCCCTCTCTCTCCTCTTCTTCTCCTCTCTCCTCCTCTCTCCTCTTCTCATCCTCTCTTCTCTCCTCTCCTCCTTTCTCCTCTCCTCTCTCCTTTCCTCCTCTCCTCCTTTCTCCTCTCTCCTCTCTCCTCCTCCTCGTTAACGTGAGTGTGTCTGAGCTCAGTCAAGTGTAAATTAATTTTCTCAGTGTCAGTGTGGAATATTCCCATCAGCTCCTGACGCCTCACATTAGCACAAGAGCCACTGCCCTCCACCAATCACAGCCCTTCTCTGACAGCTGCAGTGCATCCTGGGAGTCTGAGTTCAGTCAAAATGTTACTGTGAATGTATCTTATTTACATATTTCAGAGCCGGATAGAGACCAGTTTTAGCCCCAGTTTTAGACCCAGTTTTTGACCCAGTTTTAGACCTGGTTGTAGTCCTTTTCTAGTTTAGTTCTGTTCTAAACCTGGCTGATCCGGTGTCAGCCAGGTTTAGATTTGGTTTCAGACCCATTTAGGCCCAGTTTTAGACCCAGTTTTAGACCCTTTTTTAGACCTGGTTTCAGTCCAGTTTTAGTCTATTTTTAGCCCAGTTTTAGACCCAGTTTTAGACCTGATTGTAGTCCTGTTTTAGACCCAGTTTAATTATATTTTAGTCCAGTTTCAGACCCGGTTACAGACCGTCCTCCTCTGACATCTGCAGTGCATCCTGGGAGTTTGAGTTCAGTGTGAAGGTGTATATATTTTTTACATATTTCAGAGACAGAGATAGAGACAGAGCTGTCATTTTGGTCCAGAAAGAATGTCTAGTCTTGTGTCTCCTGAGTCCTGAGTCACCAGTGTGCTTCTTCCAGGGCCCCCAGTGGGACAGATGCGGCCCCCTCATGGCAGCGTGGCCCCGCAGAGGAACTCCCAACTGCTGATGGTGGTGCTGGTGTCAGTGGGAGCGGTCAGTGTGGTCCTGATTGTGGTGGTGGCTCTGATCTGCACCAGGCGCTCGTCGGCCCAGCAGAGGAAGTAAGGACCCCAAATACTACTACTGCTGCTACTACTACTACTATGTTACAGGGATTTATGTTTTAAATGAGCTTTAATACTATAAATTACAGGTTTAAGTCCAGTTTGAGAGCCAGTGTAGAAATGGTTTGGTCTTGTTTAGATCCTGTTTCAGTTCAGTTTTAAACCCAGTTTTAGACCCAGTTGTAGACCTGATTTTAGTCCTGTTTTAGATCTGGTTTCAGTGTAGTTTTAGACCCAGTTTCAGTTCAGTTATAGACTTGGTTTCAGATCCAGTGTGGTTCTGTTTTAGACCGTCTTTTCCTCCAGTTTTAAACCCAGTTTCAGTCCAGTTTCAGACCCGGTTTCAGTCCAGTTTTAGATCCAGTTTTAGATCCGGTTTCAGACCCGGTCTCGCCCCTGTCTCCCCCTCAGGAAGCGGGCCAGTGCCAGTAAGCGTAAGGGCAGTCAGAAGGAGCTGCGGCCCCCAGACCTCTGGATCCACCACGAGGA
Source organism: Bostrychus sinensis (assembly GCA_020698575.1). Taxonomy (NCBI): domain Eukaryota; kingdom Metazoa; phylum Chordata; class Actinopteri; order Gobiiformes; family Eleotridae; genus Bostrychus; species Bostrychus sinensis. Next base: position 50,251,636 of record CM036239.1, on the reverse strand, counting down.
GATGGAGATGAAGAACATGGACAAGGCCCCGAGTGTGGCCCCCTCCGTACGCGATTCGCCGATTCAGACCTGCCAGGACCGCCCCCAGACCGCCCTTAGCCAATCAGAGAGCCAACTGGGCAGCAAGAGCAGCCACTCAGGTACAAGTTCATACAGTGGTTCTCAAGCTGTGGTACTTGTCCAGTTTAGTCCTGGTTTTGCCTTGGTTTAGTCCAGTTTTAGGTCTGGTTTAGTCCTGGTTTTGCCTTGGTTTAGTCCTGGTTTAGTCCAGTTTTAGGCCTGTTTTAGTCCTGGCTTCGTCCTGGTTTAGTCTTGGTTCAGCCCTGGTTTAGTCCAGGTTTATCCCTGGTTTAGTCCTGGTTTAAACCTGGTTTAGTCCTGGTTTAGTCTTGGTTTAAACCTGGTTTAGTCCTGGTTTAGCCCTGGTTTAGACCTAGTTTAGTCCTGGTTTAGTCCTGATTTAGTCCTGGTTTAGAAACTCTCCCACACTGATATCTTCTTCTTCAGGAGCGGATGGAGACGAGGCATCCAGTGCAATCTCGACTCTAGATCGCTCCCTAGCAGCCCGACGAGGAACTAGAGGCAAAATGATGATCCCCATGGAGCAGCCCAGCAACACGCGTGAGTATTTGGCCATAAAGCACATATCGCTATGGCACCATTTATTTTAATGTGGTTTTGGCTATAATACACTGCTCAAAAAAATAAAGGGAACACTAAAAAACACATCCTGGATAGGATGTGGTAGGATGTTGCACGCAGCAGAACGTTCTCCACGGTGTCTCCAGACTCTGTCACAGTCTGTCACATGTGCTCAGTGTGAACCTGCTTTCATCTGTGAAGAGCACAGATAGATTAGAGAACGCTTAGATTAGGTGTTCGCCCCTTGCTGGCAACGCTGGGGACTGGACTTAAATCACTAAAGAAGGGCAATCAACGAATGTAAGCCACAAAAAATGACAACCAAAGAACATAAACTGCTCAAAAATGGCAAACAACTAACGTGAATGGCTAAAATGACAATAATGACAAACAATGAACGTAAACTGCTAAAAAAGACAATTGGCAAACATAAACAGCTAAAAAATAACAAACAACAAATGTAAACTGCTAAAACAGCGACATGAGGCTAACAGATTTCTGAGCCTGACTGCTTTGTAGTGACGGAGGTTTAAGGCTGAAATGATCAGAACGAGTCCGGTGACGGTGTCTGGGCTTTAGAAACACGCAGGAGCACTTCCTGGTTTCACGTGTCTACGTAGAGCCGTGAGATCAAGCGTTTTCAGCTCTGGAGAAGGGCAGCACCTCAGCATACAGGGTTACTCAAACACAATACTGCTGCAGGTCTGTTTTTGAGGAGTAGACCACATTAGAACGGTTAAAGAGAGGAACAGGAAGCTTTAGGTCCAGCAGCAGACACACAGAGTGAGAGTGGGGCAGGTCTAAAGATTGAGCATTTCTGATATTGATGAGGTTATTGATCGCAGAGAGCTGTGATCAGCAGCTTCACCCTCAGCCATCGATCCAGCTGCAAACTTAACCCTTTACAGACCCGACCAGAGTCTCAGTCATGTCTATATCCATAAACCTCCTCTGGTCTTCCTCTAGGCCTCCTGTCTCCTTCTTTTGCATTTCCACAGACCGTAGAAAAGCCAGAATCCTGCAGAGTGTGTTTGTGTATAGCAGTATAAACGGGAGCAGACAGGGTGAGAACAGTAATGTGTGAGTCAGTCCTCCAAATGTGTGTCCTCCAAATGGAGCAGGGTGAAAACAGGTCGCTGTGGCTCTGTGTTTAAACTGGTTTATTTTTCATTCATTTTTTATTTGTTCCTTTCATGAAAATGCACAACTTCACACGCAATACATTTTATTTTTTCTGCCCCTTAATCTTAAAAGGAAAAATCTTAGATGGCCTTACCCATTGCCTTCACTTGCACTTCACTTCACAAAAAAAAAAAAAAAAAAAAAAAAAAAATCTACATTAGTTAAAATGACTTGAATTCAGATTAATTTTTAATTTTAATTCAAGCACTTTTCACTAGACTGGATTTATTTACTTTTTGGGTAACCTATTACTATATTATTTCAGTTATTTCAAGTTATTTCTTTGCTGTTTCAAGGTGTTTTTACTTATTTTAAGCAAAATTATGTCTGTGGGGTAAGAAAATTCAGCTTGTTCCAAGGACAAATAATTTTAATCTGACTTCAAGTCATTTTAACTAATGTAGATTTTGATTTTTTACAGTGTTTTTGCTGCCTACACCGTCAGTAATTAATCATAGCACATAACACACAAAATATACACAAAACTACTACATTTCAACATCCAGATGAGTTCCAAGCACATTTTGTCTAAATTATTTTGCTCTATACATGTTTTTAAATTGAAAACACCAACAACAGAAAAACACATTTGTTTTGAAGTGCGCTGAGCCACTAGATGCTTAAAATAAACCTCCTATGATTTTTATCTTCAGAAGTAAACACAAACAAACTTTTGCAAGGCCAGTGCTCTGTTTTTGACTTTAAATATAACAAATAAAGTTTGTCTTTAAGTTTCAGTAACCCTGACTTAATAAATAATGCATTTGTACGTTCTCTAAATTCACCTTTGTGCAAAAGAGAAAAAAGAGACCTCAGTGTTTCAGAGCGACACGGTTCTGCTCTGAGCGTCAGACCTGGAGAGAGTAAAGCTGTCTGGAGGATGGACAGAGCAGAGCACAGTATCAGAGATGTGATTTTAACAAGCAGCAGGCACAGAGATACAAGTTTTATATCATTGTTCATCTTTAAATAAACACCACCATTGCCCATAAAGTTGGAATAAAATATGTTGTACATTTTCTCATGAAATGGCAAGCAGCAGCTCTGCCTGAATGTGTTTCTCTTGGGGAAATGGGACTTATGGCCCTTTTCCAGCAGCACTATTCGGTTCTACTCCACTTTGTCAGCTTTTCCATTAGGCAGCCGTAACCAATACCAAGTAATTTTTTTTTTTGGTACCTGCTTGGCTGAGGTTCCAACCGAGCCAATCCAGAACTACGATGTGACGCTGACAGGTCGTTGGTCACTGATTAGGTCAGAAAATGTTGTTGGTTGTGAGTCATATGTGCCACTCTTAATTAAATTTAAAAAAGCTCTCATTGACTAATAAGTATTCAAACAAGACAACAAATACTGAAATAAATAATATATATATATATATATATATATATATATATATATATATATATATATATATATATATATATATATATATATATATATATATATATATTGTAAATGGAGATGTAAGTTTTGGTTAAAATAAATATATAAAAATTCATTTCTGCTTTAATTTATTTTTGCTTTATTTAAATATTTATTTTTCCCTCTTTTATTTATTGATTCAATTCTGTCACTGAAATGCAAATGAAGGGGGCGTGTCCTGATGGTGTCATTGTTGGACTCTGCAGATTATCTGTTGCTTTGATTGCTTTTGTCTGTCAAGCCTCCATTTGCATTTCGGTGACTTACACCACAATTTAAAATTATAAATTTTTATTTCAGCATTTGTTGTCCTGTTTAAATAATAATTTGTCAAAGATAGCATATATTTAATGATCTATTTATTGATTGATTTGGAAGCTTGGGTCCTCCATAGACGCTAGCAACAAAAACAAATTGTGAATTTTTTTAAAAGACCACAGCTGAGCACAACATATCTTTTTGAGACCAATGATACTTTGTAAAATGACATTGTGGAGCTTCAGCGAGGTCCAGACATTTCTCTGCCTGGTGAGTGGGTGGTCAGAGTGGTCTGATATAGCAGCCTATAAATAGCCTTACCAAAGTAGAAGTCGGCCGATATATATGGGCCGATTTTTAGACAATCAGCTGATTTTGGTCAGGCTCCATGTGGCTGAAGGACCCCATCTTGTGTCACTTTGGGCTCTTACTCTGCAGTTCACAGGAAACATCCAAAATCTCTTTATCTCAGTCTGAAAAGCTCACAACAGCGATAAAAAGATTTTTCTCATTTCTCTGGAACAGAACCTCATGGAACAAACTCTCCCCAAGCTCTCCCTGCACAGAGTCTGACTGAGATGGACTTAACTCATCTTTAACTCTTCTCTCTGTCACATTCTAACACTTTGGTTTCTGTTTTATTAAGCATTTGCTCATAGCATATTAAGCATTGCTCATAGTAAAATAACTACAAATTACAAAAAAGTGTCAGGCCTTAGTTATTAAAAATGGGGCTTACTGTATGTGCAAGCGGAAAATTAATATAGACAATAATATTATGGTACTTAAGATACAATATTACATTGTTTTATTTTTTGAGAGCATCTGACCCTTACAGTGTTTGCCAAGAAAAATTCTGGTCCTTGGAAAAATGTCGTTTAAGCTGTATGGCTTCCCATATTCTCCTGTACTTTTCCACTAGGGCTGCACGATATGGAGAAAACATGCAATATTCGATAATTTTTCGCACTATAAGGCGCATCGGATTATAAGGCGCACCTTCAATGAATGGCCTATTTTAAAACTGTTTTCATATATAGGGCGCACCGCATTATAAGGCGCATTGAATAGAAGCTACTGTAGTGGCTGGGGTTGCAGTTATGCATCCACTAGATCAGTGGTGTCAAACTCAGTTCATGGTTCGGGCCGAGATTCAACAATCATAGTAGGTCACAGGCCGAACATGACATAAATAAAGAAATTATAGTATAAAAGTGTACATTTAAATTGTATCATTTTTATAGTTATTTTTGGACAAAGGGCACTGTGTAATATGCTTTGCAGATTTCATTCATTCATTTCATTAAAAATGGTATTTATATTTTAACATAACAAACCTACCAGGTGCTGATATAATACTGTCTCACTTTTTAAAAATTTGATGATAGCAGCTTGTGTCAAAAACATTTTTAGTGTAGCCCTGCTCAAGGCCAGAAGACCACAAGCATCCAGTATATCCAATACTAATAACAGGATTAAAACACGTTTTATTCCTAGTCTTGTTGCTGAATTGTGGACAATTAACCTATTTTGTTGTAAAATGCTCAGTCCAGCTTTTTTCAGTAAGCATTTCACATTTGTTGTCTTTTTCACACATTTGAGACCTGTTGCTGCTATCAAAAATGAGCATTTATTTTTTATGAAGTGGTAATATATGTTTATGTTGTGACTATAATGTTTAATTTGCTTCTACCACTGCATTCTATAATTTTTATATGTCCTAACATTCAGTTTGAGTCTGTTATAGTTCTGTGAAGACAAGGGGACACAGAACTGTCCTCTGTCCAGAGCTGATCAGTGCTGTGTCCTCTGTGAGCTCACAGCGGCTTCACTTTGTGACTTTGCTTTATTAAACCCCCAGCTCTGCTGTGAGACCACACTCCTTTACCTTCTGTAGCTTCTGCTTTGTCCAGCTTTTTGTACTTGTTGTGACTTTTGCTTCAGAGCGTGTTCTTTACTGAGCCTGTAGGCCACATTAGCTCTACATTAGCTCCACATTTAGCGCAGCTCTTGAGTCCACAGACAGTCTCTCTTCCTCCAAGTGGATTTAAAAGTCCTGCTCTCACTCTTCACTTTTCCTCTGTTCAGTTATTTCGGGGTAAAGTCTCTCTGAAGCACGTGCACGGAGCAGCTCTGTCGGAGATGAGACAAGTCATAGCAGCAGCGGGGGAGGAGCGGCGCGCTACGGAGCTGCTGCAGTGCATTATGGGACTCATAGTTCTCGCGGTAAAAATGCTAAATAGCGATCAAAACCTATTAATTGAAATTAGGAATTGTCTCGCGGGCCAGACAGAAAGGTCTTGTGGGCCGGATTAGGCCCGCGGGCCGTATCTCTGACACCCCTGCATCTAGATGGCGCTGCGCTAAAGGGAATGTCAATAAGATAAGTCAGTCAGTCAAACTTTATTAATAGAATACAAACCAGCCACTGTCCCCACCCACAATAAACCAGTACAAGGAAGTAATGGAAAACAACACAAACCGAGTAGAACTGAGTAAAGTAAAGAAGAGTAGAATCAAGACTGTGTCCAAAAGTCCTCCCTAATCCCTCTATAGTGCACTATAAAGTGGTCACGCCATTTTGTAGTGGTGTCCGAATGTATAGTGGATAAAAAATAGTGCACTCAAAATTTCTCACAGTGCATTTTGAAGGTGTAGACATCAATGGTCACTAGAAGTCATTATAGAGCAGAGAGCTTTTTGAGTTTGGGAGAACATCGGGACCGTGGCAGGTACATAACACGTCTGAAAGAACCCAGTTAGAGAGCCAGCTGTTTTTACTTCTGCCACAGCTTCATCAGGAAGAAACTGCTCTGAGATAAACTGTTATGGCGTAAAGTCACTACTGTTAGCTCAGGTCAGCTTGTACAGATGATAGCTTCTCCACGTGAGGCACAGAGCTGTGATAATCCAGTCTGTTTTAGTCATTAACGTGATAATTCAAGTTTAATATAACACATATGATTATTATTTATCTATAATCTCTGGTTGGGTTTTATTACAGAAGACCAGGGTTTGACATTAACGCTCGCCAACCGGCCAAATGCAGTTAGCTTTCCATTTTAGGCCTGAATTTCTGTGGTTAGGGTTATCCCTGGTTCACATGGCAAGACAATTATGCAGATTTCTGACCCGATTCTCCCCTTCCGACAATCTTAAGGACGCCCCGATTATCGTAATGGCACTAAAGATAATCTGATCAGATATTCCTGCTGTGTGTGGTGTGTTCAGAGGGCTCTGGTCTGCTCAGAAGGACGTCGGGACTGCTCCGATCTCAAATCGGCGATATTCAACATGTTGGATTGTCTTGGCCCGATATCGCAGTGTGTGTGGTGTGTCCTGAGGACAAACGAGCACGCACCCTGTTGAATATGACGTGTAGCCAATCAGAAAGCGAGGTGACGGAAGCACGGAGGGGAATACAAAATCAAAACAGCTGTCATGGCTCATGTTCACACTGTCTCCACTCCTTTCATCAACGCCTTTTCTTGTATTGTATTTTCTCTTAGAAATAGTCCACAAACTATAGCAATTGCTTCTTCGTCATCCACCATGTTTGTGTACGTCATGTTTGTGTACGCCGAAGTCACGTTTAATCGTGAGGTTTTGGCAGATTTCCCATCTCACCCAGGAATGATCGTGAGTGAAATCTGTTCATGTGTGGTGTGTTGTCTTTGCCGTGTGGCCGCTCACCACACACTGTAGGATCAAACCTGTGATAGCTTTGATTTTTTTATCGCCACATGTTGGGTCTCTCAGGTTTTGAAAATCTTCCGACAATTTTAAGATTTTGCAGTGTGAACCAGGCATTAAGTGTTTCCTTAATTGAATATACAGTAATTTATCCTGACATTAGGGCTGCAGCTATCAATTATTTTGGTAATCGAGTAATCTATTGATTATTTAGTTTGATTAATTGAATAATCTGTAAAACATAGTTTATACTTCACTGCATATTTTTAAGCAACAAAAATCAAATAAACGTAGTAATTTCTGCTTGAAATAGCACATTTTATTCTTAATTTGCACATCCATCAACATTGAAAACTGAGTAATTTCACATTCTGAATGCATTACAAATGCCAAACAAGAATTAAATAAAAAGACGAATGTGGCTAATAACAAAACATACCAAAAGGCTGTCTTATAAAGTGTAACAATGCATTTAATTGCACATCCATTAACATCGAAATGTGCTTTTCACATTCTGAATGCATTATTAATGCAAAACAGTTGCAAACAATAAAAAAAATCTCAGTGCTCCGCCTCAATATGCTATTAAATACATATTTAAATATAAAATTAAGACTAATACCAAAACAAACTAAAACGAATACCAAAAGGCTGCCTCATAAAGTTAAGCTGGAGCATTTTGTTGCAAGTTGGGATATGCAAATGTACCCAAATACTGGCATCTACAAGAACAATGCTGATGCCTAGACCAACTTCTAAGTTTTTAAAAGAACATATCACTGTTACAGTGCAAAAATGTTAACATAGCAACATGTTCTGAACTGAGACTTGCCCTATGCTTTGAAACTATGATTCCTGCTGCAGAAAACAAACGCACCATAGCTTGCACTGTGGTTTATGTCCTCTGGAGATAAAAACTTCAGTTTCCTGAATCTCGGATCAAGAGGAGCAGCAAGGAGGGCGGTGTTGGGGCGTTCTGAGTTAAACATGAAGATTTCTTCCCATTTTGATCTTATTTCTTTAGCCATATGAGTCTGACAGGCCTGGACTGATGCTATTTTAAAAGCTGTACCCTCTGTGGATTTTTTAAGATGATGCACAAGTTGTGGAAGTGCAGACAGAGTTACATACTGTTACTACTATACAACACATAGTCTGAGCATGTCTTGTGGAGCACCCATCTGCAGCTGCTTATCCTTAAGTCTGGTGCTGGCTAGTTCACTTTTCTTGAAGTGTTCAACTAGACTTCTGGCTACAGACACAAACTTTGACACAGTAGTGTTGTTTTTGAGTGAACTTTCTACAACTAAATCAAATGTATTTGTATTTGATGCCGATCCATATATTTCAGTCAAAAGCTTAGTAGCTGAAACCACATTTGCCCCGTTATCATGGACAACAGCTTTCACCTTCTCAGGGGGAATGTCAAATTTGCAAATAACATCTTGAAGCCACTCTGCAATATTTGCAGCAGTGTGTCTATCATCAAGAGGTTGAGTGGTCAAGATGAAGGACTTCATTTCCCAATTGTCCCCAAGACAGTGACATGTCACTCCCATAAACGCCTCAACAGCCACACTTGTCCAAATGTCTGTTGTGAGTGCAACTGTGAAATTTGCGTTTTATTTGACCTCAAACATGTAAATATCATCTATTAAACACACGTACATTAAATTGATGTTACTTAGAGACGTGATGTTTGAAATACAGGCACAACAAAATTAGCACTAACATTATACACTGCAGGTACCTGGTATCTGTTAACACCTGCCCCACATGTGTTTGTTAAAGGGCACTTAGGTGTTATGTAAAGCAAGCGTATAAGATAGGGTTAACCGCCATCATTGGCTTATCTTGTCTCTGGTGGGCTTTGAGCACTTCATGAATATCCATGGTGCTTTCTGATAATATGTTGCATCATTGAGTTAGTGCTATTGTGATACGCTACTCCATTTGACAGTGCAAACTTCACTAAGTTTTCAGTTTTTTTGAGCTTGAAATGATCCCAGACTTGGATAGCTTCTGTTGTTGTTGTTTTTTTTATTTTTTTTTACCTCTTTCATCGCTTCCCCCCTCGTCGCTGTCCTTCTTCTAGTTTGAGCCATGCTTCTCCATTACCACTGGCCTCTGGTCTCCACCAAACAGGACTCGGTTTCACCAAGGACATGCTTTGCTTCCCACACCCTAAAGTGCTGCGCAACAACTGTGTGGAAACAAGCTCAGCCTAAACAAAGTTCTGGGCGCAACGCACAATTCATTTTCCATTTTACAAACATTAAACGAATCATTGAGACAAAAAAATAATAATCAATGTTATTTTCTAATCAAATTACTCGATGAATCGTTTTAGCTCTACCTGACATATAAAAAACATTTCAATACATGCCAAAAGATATAATTTGTTCTATGTACTGTATGCTAGTTTGTTATTTGATTGTAAAAGATTGTAAAACTAAAACTAAAAAACTATATTTCTTTTCGCTTATCATAAAGCCTACTTTACAATAAACACATAACTAACTAGACTGTGGCCAGTGAAAACCTTAAGTGGCTGGTAACTGTCTCACAGCGGTGCTCAGTTTGTCCTCTCTCTGTCTCACAGCGGTGCTCAGTTTGTCCTCTCTGTCTCTCACAGCGATGCTCAGTTTGTCCTCTCTGTCTCTCACAGCGGTGCTCAGTTTGTCCTCTCTCTGTCTCACAGCGGTACTCAGTTTGTCCTCTCTGTCTCTCACAGCGGTGCTCAGTTTGTCTTCTCTCTGTCTCTCACAGCGGTGTTCAGTTTGTCTTCTCTCTGTCTCTGCCTCACAGCGATGCTCAGTTTGTCCTCTCTGTCTCTCACAGTGGTGCTCAGTTTGTCCTCTCTCTGTCTCACAGCGGTGCTCAGTTTTTCCTCTCTGTGTCTCACATTGGTGCCCAGTTTGTCCTCTCTCTGTCTCTCACATTGGTGCCCAGTTTGTCCTCTCTCTGTCTCTCACATTGGTGCTCAGTTTGTCCTCTCTCTGTCTCTCACAGCGGTGCTCAGTTTGTCCTCTCTCTGTCTCTCACAGCGGTGCCCAGTTTGTCCTCTCTCTGTCTCTCACATTGGTGCTCAGTTTGTCCTCTCTCTGTCTCTCACATTGGTGCCCAGTTTGTCCTCTCTCTGTCTCTCACAGCGGTGCCCAGTTTGTCCTCTCTCTGTCTCTCACAGCGGTGCCCAGTTTGTCCTCTCTCTGTCTCTCACAGCGGTGCTCAGTTTGTCCTCTCTCTGTCTCTCACAGCGGTGCCCAGTTTGTCCTCTCTCTGTCTCTCACAGCGGTGCCCAGTTTGTCCTCTCTCTGTCTCTCACAGCGGTGCTCAGTTTGTCCTCTCTCTGTCTCTCACAGCGGTGCCCAGTTTGTCCTCTCTCTGTCTCTCACAGCGGTGCTCAGTTTGTCCTCTCTCTGTCTCTCACAGCGGTGCCCAGTTTGTCCTCTCTCTGTCTCTCACAGCGGTGCTCAGTTTGTCCTCTCTGTCTCTCACAGCGGTGCTCAGTTTGTCCTCTCTCTGTCTCTCACACAGCGGTGGTCAGCGCCGTGGCCCTGGACTCATCCCAGTACCCGGCCCTGCTCCAGTCCCCGTCCTGTGGATTCACTCACAGCAAATTCAGCCTGCGCCAGATGCCCTTCCCCAGCCTCACCGTGGACCGAGGATACAGCCCAGGTACTGGTTTAGTCCTGGTTTAGTCCTGGTTTAGACCTGGTTTAGTCCTGGTTTAGTCCTGGTTTAGACCTGGTTTAGTCCATATATTCCCTGTATTGTGCTGGATTACTGCTGGTGTAATTAACTTCTTTAATGAGTCGTCTGTAAAAGTCTCTGGGCTCAGTGAAGTCTCTGTTATCTCAGTTTAAACGCGGATCTTCTCCTCTCAGTTCGTATCTGGGCTCGGAATCGACGATAGGAGCAGGATCCGGCCCATTACCGAGTTACTGCTGCGTTTTAGAGATGCAATCAGCGGCGAAACGAGTTTAATTAAAACACAAGAAAAAGAAGAAGAAAGGGGAGGAGGAGGAGTGCACACGCCACAGAAGAAGAACAAAGACGGAGCGAGGAGGCGTTCCAGGACAGATCAGTTTTATATTCCTCTCCTTTAAACACATTTCCATTCTTTAAATTAACAAATAGACTTCACACAGCATTAGTATTACTGAGAGTCCTCCACTGATGTGTAAGAGCTGCAGAGGTTGCCTGTGATTCTGGTCTCGTGCAAATCCGCCATGGTCTGTCTCCCCAAAAAACCCTATACCTCTCCTATTTTGCCAAACACAGGTTTCCTCTGCTCTGATAACACCAGCCCCGTGCGAGTTCCCAAGTCTGTGATTTGGGCTGTCTTTATGCAGCCAAGCGCCTCAAAAATACACAACACCAATTCAAAACGTACTTGAACAGAGCATCTTTTGCTCTTATAACAGGGTTCCCGTTGGGCATTAAAAAGCATCAAAACAAACAAACGACAAAAACTAAATGCAAACTAAATATAAAAACAATTTAATGAGGAAAGAAACTGCGACTAAGGTGCCGTTTAGACAACAACGTGTTTTGCCGAATCTGCAAAGGTTTTATTGCAGTTACTCTCTGTGTGGGCCCACAGCGCCGTTTGCTGGACAAACACAGGTACTACCTTTTACAGTCGTTTTTAGGCGAAACAAGCATTGTCGTGTAAATGAAAATCGTAGGCGGCAGGACTGTTGTGTTTTCCTGGCCAGCGTTGTCGTGTAAACAGGCCCTAAATGCATTGAAATTTTTCGTCAATGAATAGAAATGATCAGAGTGTAGCAACGTGTACTCTCCGTTCACATGAAGCAATAAATATATGATGTCCCTTTCAGCAGCTTTCTTTAGGACGCCCTTCCTGACACAACCCTCTCCATTTATCTGGGCTTGGGACCAGGACAAAGTGCAAAAGGCAGTACCCAGCCATCAGTAGCTGTCATCTCCCGCTAACAGGAGTCGTGGAGAGAGACGTCAGTGGTTGTGGTCGGCGTGTTGTTTTGAACATAAAAAAGAAAACCCTACTAACATGTGAAAAAAGATCCTGCCAACAACGCCATCCTCTGTTGATTCAAAATTCAAGATCAGACCTCTCTCAGCTTCTTACAGTTCTTCTTCTCTTGTCCTAATGAATGTAGCATGTTCTTCTCTGCTTTATAACGAACGTGGCGTGGACATGTAATTACTGCTCGTTCCTCGCTGATTGCTTCAAACCGGGCTTTTATCTACTCACTCATCCTTCTCATTCTCATGTTCTGGGATTTTCCATCTGTTCTTTTTTTTTTTTTTTTTTTTTTACATTAAAAAAAGAAATCCAGTGCTTCTTCTTGAGTGCAAAAAATAATAATAATAAAAGTATATGTTCGGAGAATAGTCACAGGTGAATTTCTCGATATCTTCCCAAAATGGAGCGTCAGGGCCTTTACTAAACCAGTCTGACTTTCTGCCTGTCTGGTGCAGGGCGTCCCAGAGTTAACCCAACTAAGTACTGGGCAAAAGTATGTGGCACAGGAGGTAGAATGGGTCATGCACTAAACCAAAAGGTTGTAGGTTCAGTCCCCGCTCCAGTTCATACTGCGCTGTAAAAAAAAAAAAAAAAAAAAATGCTGCAAAAGCTCAAGGCAACAGGATCCCTCAAGATTTTGAGTTTTGGGTTCAACTCAAAATCTCAAGTTTTCAACAAATATTTTTTGTTCAACTAATTTGACGTTCATGTGTCTAAAAACTTTATATTTTAAGTTTTACTCACTATCTTTATTTTTTAAAACTCATCTTACAGCCAACCTAATATCCATTGTTCAGAAAATGTATTATTATTGATAATTAAAAAAAAACTAAATAAACAAAACAATACTTTTTCTGAACAAGAGATAACAATTCGGCTGTAAGATGAGGTAAAAAAATGATAAAGAGTAAAACTCTACATTTAAAGGTTTTAGACATATTAACATTACATTAAGTGAACAAAAAATATTATTTGTTGAAAACCTGAGATTTTAAGTTGGCCCCAAAACTCAAAAATCTTGAGGGATCCTGTTGCCTGGAGTTTTTGCAAAAAAAAAATGTATTCTTATTATATTCTTATTATTTTATTCTTTTGCACCTGTGCTGTTTGGTCCGGACTTTCGGACTTTCCTGTTTGGTTCGAACCAAATCCTCAGTTGTGAAAGCTATCAAAAAGGCCGTGGTTCGGACCAAACTGCTGGTTTTTGACTGGGCAAAAACAGGTGATCTCAGTCCGGACCAAGGTCTGCTTTGTGTGTAGTGTGAAGTGCATTTAGCAATAGTTTGGATACAGGAAAATACAAATACAGGAAGTGGCACATGTTTAAAAACAACGATTAGGAAGTGTGTGACAGACAATAACAGATCTCCGTTTGATTAAAAAGTACAGTGGACTGATTGATTTTAAGGTCAAGAGATGAAACCCAAAGAAACCCAAACAGAAATATTAGGACAGTTTGTGCAGACCTTGGCATGGAAACAGCCTACAGTTCTCTCAGCCAAATATCACTTATCTCAAATATAACAAAAGTTAATGTTCTGCTGCCTGTGTAACTTTGTATTGAACGTATTTTAAAACCCGGTCAGATTCAGAACCGTTTCCGCTTTAATAATCCATACCTGTCCTCAGGGGGATTGGACTGCGCCTCTGTCACAGTCGGGGCTTTTTACTCTAAACGCTCTTCTCCTGGAGGCTATAGAGCAGTGGTTCTCAACTGGTGGGTCAGGGCCTAAAAGTGTGTCATGATGAGAGTGGAATATAGTTTTAATATTCAGCTCATGTAAAACATAAAGAGACAGAGAGAGAGATAGGAGCAGAAATACTAGAGACAGGTCTCAGGTCTAACTCAGAGCTGGAGCATGAGTTTGTGGTCAGATTTTGTTGATAATTCTTCTACTGTTGATCTTAAACTCATAATAATCTGTCACTCCTCCACAGCGCTGAGCTCGGAGCCATCGGCCAATCCGCTGCAGCCGCCCTCTCAGCCAGCCCCACCCCCGGACCTGGCCACGCCCCCCCTGGCGGCCTCCTCGTCCTCGCTGGCTGCTGGGGTCTCGGCCGTCTCCCCGCTGGCTGGCTCCGTGTCGTCGGAGGAGAACCAGCCCGGGGCCCGGAGCATCCCGACGGCATGTGTCCGACCGACGCACCCCCTCCGCAGCTTCACCAGCCCCCTGCTGCCTCCGCCCCTGGGGGTGGAGCCTAAACTGTACCCCGGCATGGGGCCCCCCTCCAGTGAGTGTACACAACAGACTTTCTATATATTTTTACTGCAATTACTACACTTACTACTACAACTAGGAACTCACCCACCTGCCCACCTTCAAAATCTGTTTAAATAAATTAGTTGAGGAATTAGATACTTTCCGTTTTATTTTATTTTTTTATTTATTTTATTCCTTTTACAATCCACTTTTTGGAGTGACATTAAAATCCTCTTTTTAAACTCTAGCATTACTTAGAATTATCTGCAGTATTATTTCTAGTATTTTTCTAATGTTATTTCTAATATCTATTGTTGTTTTTGTAGTATATTTGTGCTATTGTTTTTAGTACCTGTAGTAGTATTTCGAGTATTTTTGTAGTACTATTTGTAGTATGTTTGACGCGTTATTTGTGTTATTTTTTTAAGGATTTTTGAAATAATATTTAATATATAAAATATTTGTAAAGGATTTTTAAAGTATTATTATGTAGTATTTCTTAGGATTTGTTAAAGTATTAGTTGTAATATTTTTTATGGATTTTTCAAAGTATTATTTGTAGTAATTTTTATGATTTTTCAAAAGTATTATTTATTTAGTATTTTTGTACTATTATTTCTAGTTGTCTTAGTAGTGTTTGTAGTTTGTTTGTATTTCTAGTACAATTTGCAGTATTTTGGCCTTATTATTTGTAGTATTTTTGTAGTATTTTGGTAGTATTAGTTGCAGTAGTCTGTCCCACTGACCCAGTTAAATGTAGGTCATGTTTCAGACGGCTCACCTGCGTCTGTCAGATAAAAGTCAGAGGCTTTACCCCTTTACTGCGTTCTCTCCCGTCATCACACACATGCACACACACACACACAAACAGACACACATATCTCTGAGGGTTAAACCGTGAAGAGCGGAACAAACCTCGACAAACAAGATTTTTTCTGCTTCATGCCAAATATTCCCCAAAAAACACCGCATGAAAGGCTCACAAGGACACAGAAGACAAGTTTAGAGAAGCAGCAGCAGTAGCAGCAGCAGCAGCAGCAGCAGCAGCAGTAGTAGTAGTAGTAGTAGTAGTAGTAGTAGTAGTAGTAAAATGACTCACTGTGATCTGTGTGTGCTCTTGTTGCAGCTGGCTCTCTGCCCAAGACGGCGTCCCTGGGACAGGCGGGGAAGGCCCGGTCCCCCCTGCTCCCGGTCTCGGTCCCCACAGCGCCAGAGCTCCAGGAGGACGGAGGGATTAAACCTGAGGAGGCGGCTGCTAACGTGAGCGTAAAACTCATACTTTACTGCATTTAGCGAGTAGTTTTTAAAAGTACAAATACTATTGTGCGCAATTAAAGTACTGTTACTGCAAAATAGTAGTACTAAAAGGTAAGATAAAAAAATTTAAAGCTGTGTAAACAAAAATACATACTGGACCAGGACCAACCCAGGTCTAAACCAGGGCTAAACCAGGGCTAAACCAGGGCTAAACCAGGACTAAATCAGGGCTAAACCAGGGCTAAATCAGGGCTAAACCAGGTCTAAACCAGGACTAAACCAGGACTAAATCAGGGCTAAACCAGGGCTAAACCAGGACTAAATCAGGGCTAAACCAGGTCTAAACCAGGACTAAACCAGGACTAAATCAGGGCTAAACCAGGGCTAAACCAGGACTAAATCAGGGCTAAACCAGGGCTAAACCAGGACTAAATCAGGGCTAAACCAGGTCTAAACCAGGACTAAACCAGGACTAAATCAGGGCTAAACCAGGACTAAACCAGGACTAAATCAGGGCTAAACCAGGACTAAATCAGGGCTAAACCAGGACTAAATCAGGGCTAAATCAGGTCTAAACCAGGACTAAATCAGGGCTAAACCAGGACTAAACCAGGACTAAATCAGGGCTAAACCAGGACTAAACCAGGACTAAATCAGGGCTAAATCAGGGCTAAACCAGGACTAAACTAGGGCTAAACCAGGGCTAAACCAGGGCTAAACCAGGACTAAATCAGGGCTAAACCAAGTCTAAACCAGGACTAAACTAGGGCTAAACCAGGGCTAAACCAGGACTAAACTAGGGCTAAACCAGGGCTAAACCAGGACTAAACCAGGACTAAATCAGGGCTAAACCAGGTCTAAACCAGGACTAAATCAGGACTAAACTAGGGCTAAACCAGGGCTAACCCAGGACTAAATCAGGGCTAAACCAGGACTATACTAGGGCTAAACCAGGACTAAACCAGGGCTAAACCAGGACTAAATCAGGGCTAAACCAGGACTAAACCAGGACTAAATCAGGGCTATACCAGGTCTAAACCAGGACTAAACCATATCAGAACCAGTCCAGGACCAGGTCAGAACCAGGTCAGATCCAGCACAGAATCAGGATCAGAACCAGTCTAGGTTATATGTGAGTTTTAAATGTGATCTGAAATCAGCCCCGAGACATTTATTGATTATAGATCAGCTCCATTTAAACGTCCATCACACTTACTGCACCAGCCTCACTTACTGGATCCAGAAACAGGTCCAGACCAGGTCCAGCCGGTTCTATCACTAAAATATAATCCATGAAGCCCACTGAGGTGTTATCAGTAATAGTTTTAGTTTACTCCTATCAGTTCCCAGAAAATAAGCATTCGAAAGTCCCAGGTTTAGTCTGATTAAATACATAAATACCATGTCTAAAACAGGACTAAAACAGGACTAAAACAGGACTACAGTAAACCAGGACTAGCCCTAACTAAAGCAGTCTAATCCAGGTCTAAACCAGGACTAAACCAGGTCTAAAGCCAGGTCTAAACCAGGACTAAACCAGGACAAATCCAGGTCTAAACCAGGACTATGAGATAAATAAAATAAACATATATTATACATTTTTTGGAATAGTGAAAAAAAAAATACAATAAATAATATAATTATTTTATTTTAATACAAAACAATAATAATTGTATCTTTATTGTTATGATTATGCAGTTTTACATATATATTATAATTTTATGGGTTTTTTTTTCTATAAGCCATAATCTTCATAATCATAATTTTTATATTCAAATTAAAGGGAAGAGAAGGGGAAATAAAACTAGTGATGGCAAGATGAAGCTGCATGAAACACTAAAGTGTTCCATCTCACTACTCCACTCCTGAGGCAAAGCTTCCAGGTGCTTTATTTGCCCCATTGCACCATCAAGTGGACAAAAAAAGTAAACCAGACAGAGTGATAGTACTGTAAATATGACTCTGTGTGAAGCTTTATATTAAATAATGACATGAATGAATGTTTTAATGTTTTCACAAGACGAGCCATTTTACACAAAAAAGCAGCCCAAGCACTGTATGTTCTTGAACAGTATTTGATCATGTTTGATGCATTTTCTTTTCTTTGAAAGTTCAGTTTAAACTAGCACCAACTGAAATTAGGGGTGTAACATGAGGCAGTGCAGCCAGTGGGACTGCACTGGGGCCCAGGAGGTGTAGGGGCCTATAATATATACATCTCTTGTCACGTCTGGGTTTAGAATATTCATAATAAACAAGTGCAGCACATGAGTCTGTAAAGTTTTTACCATAATTTGGTTTTAAGTAAAATGAAAGCTATGAAGTCATTATATACACTGTATGATTAAATGTGTCTTTAAAAAAATCAATCAATTACAAATATTATTTAAAAAATGAAAAGTTGTAAAATAGTCCCTTAATGCAATTTAATTGAATAAAACTTTTTTTTTGCAACAAACGACAATAAAAACTGTTCATAGCTATGATATTATAACATAGACAGCTAATGCATGAGCTTAATGTACAAATCTATAGGGCCCATTCTTAAAACATGCACTGGGGCCCCATATTACCAAGTTACGCCACTGAAATGACTGAAATACTTCCTGGATTACTCGACCCACACTTCGAAACATTGGCACATTTGTCCCATCACTAGATAAAACATTGGTCATGGGCTTTGGTCATGGTTTAATTTCAGTTGAATTTTTTAAAAACATCTTCATGCTAAGAGATCAGCAGCAATAGTAGTCGTAGTACATCCCTCTGTAAAAGCCTTCGAAATAATGTTAAGTATAAGATTGGAAAATGCAGTGGAGATGACTCAGAGTGTGAGGAAAACAAATAAATCTATAGATAGAAGCAAGTGACTAAACGTAATGAAATAAAGAGCTGCATATGTGACATTTTCTTTATTCCAGTGTGAAAGCTTCATGTTCAGGAGTGAACTGGACCAAAATCTAAATATCTATCTAAATTTATTTCTTTTTTACCTGTAATGTCATGCCTTAAGTTGTGTTTTTGTGAAACTTTCTCTTCTCTGTCCTCTCCTCAGGTGTACGAGCAGGACGACCTCTCGGAGCAGATGGCCAGTTTGGAAGGACTCATGAAGCAGCTGAACGCCATCACAGGCTCCGCCTTCTAGCCCTAAACCCCACCCCTTCCCCCCTCCCGCATCATTACCCCACCCCTTTCTCCTCTGAGCCCGCCCCTTTCTCCTTCTTCCTCCTTCTCTCCGGTCTGGACCTATTCTTCAGCCTCTTCGGACTCTACCACGTTATTTAACCACGACGCCTGAAGTGGGCAGTCTTTTTTACGGATTTCTGGAACTTTCCGAGCCTGGATTATTCTACCTTTATCTGGTTTACAAAAATGAGGAATATCCCGCAGATCCTTGCAGCACAGAATGGCTCGCCTGAGACACTATTGAAAGGGATTTGTAAAGGAGACTCTGTACCTTTCCTTCAGTCTAAACCTCCTAAATGGACATTGCCGACCGCCTACGGGAGCGAGAGGACCGGGTTAAAACTGCACTGACTCGTGATGAACTTCTGAAAGCCCTCCTCTGGCTTCTGTTAATCCTCTTTGTCGTATTTATTATTAGCTTCCGTACTTTTCCGCTGAGTTCTGCTCAGTTTACTGTGACTCGTACCTCGCCTGAAAGGAAACATCCGTTTTGCCGTGTTTTATGTTGGGTAGCTGCCATCTTGTGCCGTCACCGGATCCGGTTTGGGGTCCAAAAACTCGGACCTCTTCACCGAGGACTGAACCATGCTGCCCCACACCACCAAAGCTTCACCTCCATTTTGTTTTTTGCTCAAACAGAAGTGAGTTCCTCGCTTAGGTGATTTGCAGTCATCCCGGGTCCATTGCCTTTTCCAGCATGAAGCATCCGCCTGATGTTTAAAGTTCATCCAGTCTCCATTTAGTCCTTACTATTCTGCCTCCTGGTGGTTAGACTCGGAAATGGTTGTGATTGTGACCTAAACATGAAGGGAACAATTAAAAAACGTCACTTTTCCACCACATTGCACCAGTTCAACTCTGAAATAAAACTTTATTTTTTTTTTTTTTTAATTATTAAAAAAAATATGTAATATGTTTTAAAATATTTTGTGGCATGTTTGAAATAGCTAAAATTCTTATCTCAATTTTAAACGTGGAAATTATCTACCAAATTCAGGGTTTATGTGATAAATAGAGGCATATGTGTATGTAGAACGTAACCTACATTAATATAATGGTTTGGTAAATACATTTATCAGAAAAATACAAATTGCATTTTAAGATTAAGATTTAAGTCATTCCCTGTTTTATTTTTTTAAACCAGGGCCAAATGAGGAATAAACCAGGTCTAAAACATGATTAAACTAGGACTAACCCAGATGTAACCCAGGACTAAACCAGGTTTAAACCAGGACTAAACTGGGTCTAAACCAAGACTAAAACAGGACTAAACCAGGACTAAACAAAGACTAAACCAAGACTAAACCAGGATTAAACCAGGACTAAACCAAGACTAAAACAGGACTAAACCAGGACTAAACAAACACTAAACCAAGACTAAACCAGGATTAAACCAGGACTAAACCAGGACTAAACCAGGACTAAACCAGGACTAAACCAAGATTAAACCAGGATTAAACCAGGACTAAACCAAGACTAAAACAGGACTAAACCAGGACTAAACAAACACTAAACAAACACTAAACCAGGACTAAACCAAGATTAAACCAGGATTAAACCAGGACTAAACCAAGACTAAAACAGGACTAACCCAGATGTAACCCAAGACTAAACCAGGTTTAAACCAGGACTAAACCGGGTCTAAACCAAGACTAAACCAAGATTAAACCAGGATTAAACCAGGACTAAACCAGGACTAAACCAGGACTAAACCAAGATTAAACCAGGATTAAAACAGGACTAAACCAGGACTAAACAAACACTAAACCAAGACTAAACCAGGTTTAAACCAGGACTAAACCGGGTCTAAACCAAGACTAAAACAGGACTAAACCAGGACTAAACAAAGACTAAACCAAGACTAAACCAGGATTAAACCAGGATTAAACCAGGACTAAACCAGGACTAAACCAGGACTAAACCAAGATTAAACCAGGATTAAAACAGGACTAAACCAGATGTAACCCAAGACTAAACCAGGTCTAAACTAGGACTACAGTAAACCAGGACTAGCCCTAACTAAAGCAGGACTTAAACTGGACTTAAACTCCACAGAGTTTAGAGTTGTTGTTTTTTTTTTCATTATTAAAGTCTGAGTTGAACTGGTCTAATCCGGTGGAAACGTGTCTCTGGAAGTCTCTGGAAGTCCATTGCTGCTTCTGAAAAGGCCTTCGCTTCGCCCCAACCCTGAACCTTTCCCACAAAAGCACTCGTGTCGTTGCCAAATTCTCATGTCTTTGAGAGAATATACTGTGAGTTTTTATATTGTCGATAGACTCGGTCCAGAGACAGTGGACTGAGATGAAGCCCTTTGGGAAATCCACGTATAAACACTGTTATTGAGTCCATGTTACGAGATTATTTATTTAGAAGCACCTCATTCACAACTATCAGTGATGCAGTTATGTTTATAATTGGTTAAAAATCATTAATATATGTTAATTTATTCATATTCTTCTGTATACCTTACATATTGAGTAATTATGTCTTTAAGGTGAGACACTACAGGGGAACAGGGCACATTTTTTACACTTTTCCAATACAGCCATCAACATGTAGTATAAGGTTTAAAATTATTGGTTCATTTCACTTGATTTGACTAAACCAGGTCTAAACCAGGTCTAAACCAGGTCTAAACCAGGACTAAACCAGGACTAAACCAGGACTAAAGCAGGACTAAACCAGGACTAAAACAGGTCTAAACCAGGTCTAAACCAGGGCTAAAGCAGGACTAAACCAGGACTAAAACAGGTCTAAACCACGACTAAACCAGGACTAAACCAGGTCTAAACCAGGTCTAAACCAGGTCTAAACCAGGACTAAACCAGGACTAAACCAGGACTAAACCAGGACTAAAGCAGGACTAAACCAGGACTAAACCAGGTCTAAACCAGGTCTAAACCAGGTCTAAACCAGGACTAAAACAGGTCTAAACCAGGTCTAAACCAGGTCTAAACCAGGACTAAACCAGGACTAAACCAGGACTAAAGCAGGACTAAAGCAGGACTAAAGCAGGACTAAACCAGGACTAAAACAGGTCGAAACCAGGTCTAAACCAGGTCTAAACCAGGGCTAAAGCAGGACTAAAGCAGGACTAAACCAGGACTAAAACAGGTCTAAACCAGGGCTAAAGCAGGACTAAAGCAGGACTAAACCAGGACTAAAACAGGTCTAAACCAGGTCTAAACCAGGTCTAAACCAGGTCTAAACCAGGACTAAACCAGGACTAAACCAGGACTAAACACGAACCTGTTCTGAGTTTGTCTAAAAAACTTTGTCTCAGAGCAGAGTGAACTTTGTGGTTTCCTGACCAGGATCCTGGCTCAGATCTGGTCCACTGCTCCTGACAGGTTTCCACAGACACTGAAGAATAGGTGTTATTCTACCTTAACCTGTACTGTACTACTATACCTGTAATGTCTCGTCTTATTTACCGTAATCGTAAATATGCAACTCTTGGTTTGGTTTCTCTTGATTTAAAGAAAACATTTTAAACATCTAAAAGCATTACATAATAGAAATCATCTATCTATAGCAGGGGTCTGCAACCTTCCAGATCCAAAGAGCCGGTTGCCCCCAAAAATACACAGTTTGAATCTGTAAAGGACCACTTACAATTTTAATGCACAAAAGTTGCTTAGACTATAACTGAAATATAGCCCATGGGTGGAAACTAACAAAGAACTGTGTTAGAACTAGGCCAGTGGTTCTCAACTGATCTGGCTTCGGGACCCACCATCACTCTATAATGACAAGCCACAACCCAAATAAAAAAGATATCGAGGAAAATTAAGAGATATTTCAGAAAAACTAAAAGATATGGATGAAAATGAAGCAGTACTCAGGTCAACCTTAGGTATAACAGTAACGTTATAGAAGTGGATTTTTTGCTCTGGTTGAGCTTCTTTTATATTATTCTATTCTATATGTCCCACACTGCCACCTACTGTTAAGGAGAGTAAACTGATGATTTATTTGTAAAAGTTAAACTTTATTTTTTTTGCCCTGACCCACTAAAAAAACAGTTCTGCGACCCACTTTTGAGTCCCGACCCACCAGTTAAGAACCACTGCACTAGAGTTATATCCAGTAACTATTCCTTAGCGCTCGTGCGGCTCTTCTCATCAGTCCATGCAAGGACAATTGAAGCTAAAACAGTTAATTAGAAGAGTTTTAACAGTTAACTGCTGGAGAAGGTTTTATATTAAACTGACAGATGCAGGTTGTTTTATTGTCGCCTACCTATTCCTTTGTTGACTTTACAAAACCAAATGTCACACTAAAATAAGAAGTGCTCCCATTTGCTGTTCGAATAAAAGCTGGAGATAAAATGTGCAAGATTATGAATGAACGGACAAAAATAGTTCTGCCAGTTTCGATTTTTTATTTATTTTTTTAATTTAACTAATATATAAAAAATAATATATGACTGTTTTTTTATTATACACAGCTTTTTATCAATATTTATTTATATTTTGTGAATGAGGTGTTTCTGCTTCATCCATGTGTACATTGTTATTATAGCTGTTATATTATTATTATTATTATTATTATCGCTATTATAATTTTTTTACATGTATCCGCCCATTTACTGTGTTTGTCTTTTGTATCTGAAGTCATATTTATTTTAAAAACATATATATTTACCTCTTACAGAACAAAGGGAACTTCACGTCACGTTCAGGGGGATTTTCTACTAAAAATGTAAACAAAAACCTACGAAAAAAAAACAAACAAACAAACAGGATTATTACATTCTCCGCAAAAGTCTATTTTTACATTCTCTGTTCTGTCGACGTGTTCGTGTCCGGTTTTTTAACAACATTTTTCCGCTCAAAGGGAACGATGTAAAAGTGAATTAGTGAATTTAAATAAAAACGTAGCATTAAATCAGCGTTATCTACGAAAAAAGAGTTTTGTTTGTTTTTTGGAGAGGGGGGTGGGGGGGGGTGGGGGTTAAAAACATGTGAAATGTGAGAAAATAAAGGAATGAAATGGAAGCGGTTTGTAAACGCAGGAAATACCGTCATTTAGAGACAAATAAATAGCTTTTTAAAGAAGTCTGACCTGGTTTACTGTCGTTACTCTCGGTATGAGCAGATGTTTGTTAGTTTGCTTGTCAGAAAGATAACTCAAAAAGTAATGGTCACAAACAGTGATGGACAGAATCTAGATATTTTACTCAAGTAATTTATTTAAGTCGATTTGTTGAAATAAAAGAAGATGGTTCTGGGTTCAAAACTTGAAGAAGAGGAAGGGTTTATTGGTACAGTACCAGACCCTCATCATTTCAGACGAAGAGGACAATGAAAACGGGGCCAGAACCCAGAGAGGATGAGGAGGAAGACCACAGACAGCGCCCCCAGCAGGACGAGCGGAGCAGTGCAGTACAGGCTAAAGCAATTGATACTATTGTGTCATGTTTGTCTGTTTGTGGGAGTGTGATGCATCTGAGAACTTAACTTAACCCAGACCGGAAAGCTGACAAACAGCTCCTGCCCTCCTAATGCCAGTAATGCAAAGGGAAAGAATGGAAAACATTGAAAAAAAAATAATAAGTGCCTTTACCTTACCTTAAATGCCTACAAATACTTACAAATAAGTTTTACAATAATGCAATTTTCTCAGCTTTTTTGTCTGAAACAGTTTTTGGTGAAAACTGCCAAATAAAATAAAGATAAAAAACTTTTTAAAAATTGCTCTTTTTAAACAAACACTGCAAAAAATCATTATCAACATTATATAAAATTTCTTAAATTCAGATTATTAATCTTGCTTAAAGGGGCATGATGGCAGGGTGGTTAGTGTTCTCGTCTCCCAGCACGGAGATCGTGGGTTTGTTCCCGGGCCAGCCAGCATACAAACTCTCTGGGTGCAGTCTGCATGTCCTCCATGTTACAGTGGGTTCTCTCCAGGTTCTCCAGCTTCAAATGAACTGGTGACTCGAAATTGCCCCTAGTCAATGAATGTGAGAGTGAATGTCTGTCTATGTTAGCCCTGAGACTAACTGGCCCCTGTCCAGGGTGTACCCTGCCTAAAGCCCAAAGTTACTGAGATAGGCTCCAGTCACCCTTGACCCCTAACAGGAACAAACAGAAGATTAGTGAATGAATTTTGATTTGAGTAATTTTCACTAGACTAGTAAGATTAATCAAGATTAATAATCTGATTTCAAGTCATTTTTATCTAATGGAGATACTGATTTTTTTTTTTTTTTCTTGCAGTGAAAGAAGAGACTCCTTTCTTTCATTTGATGTTTAAACTTTCACTAAAACTATAGGAAAACATTTCCTGTGGGACAGCAAAGATTGTTGAACATAACCAAAAACGCTGGCACTGGCTGGCAACGTTTTGAGAAAATGCTGGCAGTGAAAGAGTTAAATAAATGCATATAAAAGTATTTTGTTTGGCTCTTTTCAAATGGAACAGATCCCCAAGATTCAGCTCCCCTCACAGAGCCCGAAATACCAGGTGTGGTCCCAGAGAGCGGCAGGGTGTGTAACCTGAATGTTTATCTTTCATAAGGACTTTCATCCAGCAGAGGGCGCTGTTGCATTAGGCGTTGGGTCTTTTCTTTCCTGAAACAAAACATAGAGACAGCTCATGAGCCTGTCCTGCAGAAAAGAGGAGCAAACAGGACAGGACACTGGGTTTATGAATAATGAACACAGGCCCCATCAGAGCCCACAGAGAGTTAGGCTGGATCCCATTTCTACCCCTTAGCCCTTTTCCTTAGCCCTTCATTTTGCGCGTTCACGAGAGACGAAGGGCTATCCCAATTCTCTTTTGCAGTAAGGGCGAGGGCTAAGGCGAAGGGCTGTACCCCCCTCCAAACGGAGCGTTTCCAGATGCACACTTAAAACCAAGGGGTAGGAGGAGTTTACCATGATATGTCGTGTTTATGGGTAACATGGCCGCAACAAAGACGTATATTCTGCATTTATGACCATTTTAAGAGTTACGACGGAGTTCTTTTGTATTTCGTTCACCTTGTGCTTGTGCTTTAAAATAATGTAGGCTACATACAATTTGCTCACCTAATGGCAGTGCCTTACGCCTTGTTATTTTGTTGCTATTTCTTTTGTATTTATGTTGTAACTAAATAGTCTCACCATTTTGCGCTGACAGAAAGGACCCTAAACTTTATGTCAGTGTTTGTTTTATGTCGTTAGCCCCAGTAATCACGGAGATATCCGCCGTTAAAGTTTGTGGAAAACATCGCTATGCAATACAGGGTTAAGACAAGGATTTAGCGCTTTATCAGCGGGACCCGCGGTGTTTTTAAATAATATAACTGATGTTTCAGTCAAAAAACAAACACAAAAAGCTATATATGTCCTATCACCTCATTTTAATGCCACTAATTTGATGCAGAGAGAAGTAGCAGCGCACATGAGTCACGTGACGCACATGCGGCTGTATTTACAGAGACAGGTGATCTTTACCTGAGCACAGTGAGCTCCTCCTGCCCCACGCGGTGTAAGTAAAGATTAATCCTATGACAGTGTTAGTTTTCAGCAGTTTGTTGCTTTCTCTGGTGTTACAGTTGTGTTTGAGCTGAAGCTCATTCACCTACAGTTCTCCTGTTGTTCACATGCGCCCCCTTCAGGCTGATGTTGGCTTGTTTTAAAAAAAAAAGTAAAGTATAAACTGAGCAAATGGTTTGTACAATGATGATATAGCCTAATATAGCGGCGTAGGGGTGTCCCATTTCTTAGGGGTGTATTGTCAGCCCTACCTCTTACCCCTCTGTTTTAAGGTCTAAGGGGAAGGCGAAGGGTGAGGGCTAGGGGAAGGGGTAGGGGTAAAAATGAGAAATGGGATTGGGCCTTAGAGTCACAAAACCAACATAATGTTTAACCCTCAGGACCTTTTAGGGTTTTTCAAATGTATTTTTTGCTCTGTTTTTGGCATTTCTTATGCTGAGGTGATGATATTTGACAAAGATGTTCAGTAATGCATTTGTTTTAGAATTTCAGTATCACAACAAGACAAAACTCACACACCCTTCCTCTCTCAGCCAGGGGTGAAAGTAAGCCGGTATGGCCCGGTACTACGTACCGGCATAAGATTTAGAGGAGGTACGCAGTACCGGGTAGAAAGAGATCAGCTGTCTGACCGGTCTTTGCAGCTTTAACACACATTAGAAAGCAGCCGCGGACCGCGGACGCTTTTATGAGAAAAAAAAAAAAAATGTGAACCAGGCAGTGCTTTATCTCATCATATCTGTGTCTGTGTGGTTTTTAGTGGCGTATGATCGCTCCGTGATGTGATTTAATGCACAGAATGTCCCTTTCCACTCTCATCATTCACTGATTGTCTCGCTTCCTTAAACAAACGCATTGAACGTGCGCGTCTTAAGCCCAAAGCACACCTGGAGTGACGCCTAAAATTACACCAAATGCTTGAGAAGGTTTTAATCAGTGGCCCTCAACCCGGCGATCGTAAAAGCAGTGCGGGTAGATCGCGGAGGCATGTCTCTCCAAATAAAGTCATTTGCCTATGGCTTTTGAATGACACGCAGATGGATCAGTCTGAGATT
The DNA here is from genome assembly GCA_020698575.1 of Bostrychus sinensis. Classification (NCBI taxonomy): domain Eukaryota; kingdom Metazoa; phylum Chordata; class Actinopteri; order Gobiiformes; family Eleotridae; genus Bostrychus; species Bostrychus sinensis. The sequence goes on along the minus strand of CM036239.1, from coordinate 50,224,239 downwards.
CTTTCTAAAACACGAGACACCGCGGAAGCGCGAGGAAACCGCACGAGCTACGAACTACACCGAATACATCAACTTAATAACAATCAGAGTTCTGGCCGCTTTCACTTCTGTTCTGTTATGGAGGCTGCGGGCGGCTCGCGCTCCGCGGCCGCTCTGAACACTGCCATGGGGCTGACGCACACACGCACGCACGCACACACATACACACAGACAAGGCACACGCACACACACACGCGCACACACACACACGCACACACACACGCACACACACAGGAGGAGAGGCAGCGGTATCAGGGAGGAGACAGGTGAGGAAGGAGTCAGAGCCTGATGTACGTCACCTGTTTGCTTTGTTTTTGTTCTTCAGTAGTTTGTTGTTGTTGCCGTGCGTGAGGAAAGCTGACTTTGTGGAAGTCTCACAAGCTCCTCCCCTGAGCGTTACCATGGAGATCCTGTCACTCATCAATGTTACTAAAATAATGCTGAGCATTGATGATAAGCTGCATTGATACTGGAGGCATAATTATAAATATAGTAGGCCTATTATAATCCATTATAATCCATAATAATCAGCAGTTTTAGGAAATAATGGAATGTTGTAAATATCACTGACAAAAATGCTACATTTATTAGATTCAGTTATTCCTGTCCTGAGTTGATAATTAATGTTTATCATTTTAGTTTAATAAAATGTGACTTTATTAAAGTGGTTATTTCTATTTTTATTTTCATGTTTAACCACTGCAATAATAATAACCCTGATAAATGCCCACCATGTTTAATAGAAATAAGGGGTAAAATAAAATAAAATAAAATAAAGGTAGATCTCCTGGCCTTGATGACTTTAAAAGTAGATCGCAAGCTGAAAAAGGTTGGACACCACTGGTCTAGATAGAACTGTTGCTCAATACTAATGGTAATTTATATTTTGCTTATTGATTTTAGCCTATTGTTTTTGGTGTATATTTTTGCGTCAGAATTTCATTGCCCCCTCTTTATTTAATACGGACCCCCCATTGCCCCCTCAATGATATTTGTCTGGAGTCGCCCCTGTCTATAGCAGGTTATTAGCGAGTTAGCGACAGAAAGGAGTTTCCCCATGCTCTGACTGCAGCAGGAGTCAGGAGCTGCTGCCTGTGTCCCCCCGAGCAGCAGCTACTGTCCCTCAGTGTTTACAGCTGTGTGTCTGTGTCACACGGAGCAGAGAACCATCTTTGTTACTGCAGAAGTACGGGGGGCCATGTGTTTTCAGCCACCGTCGTGCGCCTCATATAAAACAATAGGGGCATATTTTTTTTACGTGTGTCCGTGTGTGTGTTGGCATTTATAGGGTGCATTTGATTTGTTTTCAAACCCTGTTAAACCCTGTATAAGCTGTGTCTATATTTTTCATTTATAGTCAAGATCAGGGGCGGACTGGAACTGAAAAACAGCCCTGGAGTCTGCCCAGCCCCCCCCCCCAAAAAAAAAAAAGAAGCTAAAAATCAAAAATCTTTAGATCTTCTAAAGTTCTATGTGATTGTATTAATTAAAAACATATAATTTCAAGACTTTAGGAAATTGTTTATGGGTCTCAACCTGGGTAAACAATATAAAATGTAGGGTTAATTAAATGTCAGAGAGGTCAATATGTAATCTACTTCATCCCTTTTCCTATCAAAGCTTACCTTTAGATTCATACAGGGACATCACTAGGGTTTAGACCTGATTAGGTCCTGGTTTAGACCTGGTGTTGTACAGGTTTAGTCCCGGATTTTAATCTGATTTGATCCTGGCACAGACCTGATTAAGATCTGGTTTTGTCCCTGTTTAGACCTGGTTTAGCTATAGTTTTGGACAGCGTATACCTAGTTTAGTTTACCTGGTTGTGTCATGTTTTAAATATAGTTTAGTCCTGGATTACACTATGACTTATTATTGGAGGGCTTAGGAACATCCCTGGATTTAATTCACATTAGATATAGTTGTAATAGTAGGTTTAAAAGCTGTCATCTGGACTGGGTTTTAAAGTTGAAGACATTTCACCTTTTATCCAAGAGGCTTTCTCACTTCTGAAATTTGGCTGGTAAGAGAGCTCTCTTTAAAACCAAGTCCAGATGACAGCTTTTAAACCTATGATTGCAATGGAATCAGCCTGGATGAATGAGAGTCTTCACAGCCATATTAGATATATTATTCATATTGTTATTGTTATGATAGTGTTTTAGAGCTATGTATAGGAAGTGGAATAAATATGTCATAGCCTAAATAGCTATGAAAGCCCTGTGTTTCATACAGTAAGCTATACTCACCACTTGCTCTGTACACGGCTCTAACTGAGGTAAAACTTCATCTGGTTCTGTGGGTCCCTGAGCCTGAGCAGCGCTGGGCCCCCACCACACTCAGCCTCTTCATTCTCATGTTGTGCTGTACTGGTGGATGTGGCTTTAGCACTACTGCTGTCAAACAGTTCTGTTATATTTTTACACTTGAACGCCTCACATGCAAGCGACTTAAGCTTCTTTTCCCTGACTTTCTCTGCTCCGCCCTTCTCCTTTCGTTTTATTAACCGTTTTTTATCCATTACGTAAACGCACGGCAGCCTCTGCTCACGCGCCACCGCCATCTTCACGGCCGCCTGTCGGCGGACTTGCGGACTTGTTCGAGTGCCTGACTGCATTGAGTGGCTGCAGCTGTTCTGCTTTCATCTTCTACTCTGCTGTTGCGCATCTGCGCGGCTGCGCCCTCTCTGGTCTGGTTGTGTATGTGTTTATGGAGTCTATGTAAAACGGCCCATCGGCCGTCTCAGCGACCGGCCGTTCTGTGATCCTCCAGAATGCACAGATGGCCAGTCCGCCCCTGGTCAAGATTCATTAAAAATATGTATGTAGGCATAATTTGTTATAGTACCAGCATAAGCAAAAATCTACTTTCACCCCTGGTCCCACCTCGTCCTTTTCTGCGAGCCGCAGGCGGTGCAGCATGAGGAATGACGCAAAGACCAGAGACAGGCTCAGGACCGGCTTCAGCAGCCCCAGCACGAGCTGCTTCTGGCGGAACCAGTGATCCATGTCTCAGCTCAGACACGCTCTGCTGCACCCCGCGCGCTCCTCGCGCCTCCAGCCGGACTCCCGGAGCCCCGTGCGCCCATGGCCCCAGGTCTGAGACTGAGTGAGGAGCCTCACAGTCCTTCCTCTAGAGCTGCTCTGGGACCGGCCCAGTCCCAGGTGTTGCCCACTGTCACGTGACACTGTCAAGAGCTCTTGGGGCCCTTTAGTCTTTGGGATGATGCATGTGAACTCCGGTTTACGCCACAGCAGACTTTAATGGTCACCCAAACACACACAGATCCTTTTAGCCTCCTGTCTTTAACAAACACAGTGTTCCTCCTCAGCACGGCCTCTCGGAGGCACTGACGCTGAGTCAGAGCAGACTTTATTTAAGTTGTGAAGAGAGCGCTTTAAACATGACAGGAGTCCTGGACCTGTGAGAGAAAGGTGTATTATATTTGGCTCTGTACCACGCTCTGATTCTTTACTGACAGATAAGGTCCATAAACTGCAGACAAATCCTCGCTCGTGTTTAGGCCTGAGTACACAGTCTCTAGCGCCACCCAGCGGAGTGTCACATTAATGTACTTAAGCCCAGCGCACACAGGACAGTGCGCGGCGGCGCTCGACCCCGCACCACTTTGCCCCCTGTTCTATTTGGACGCGTGGACGCGGCTGAAAACACATGCTCCTCGTACTTCTGCAGTAACAAAGACGGCTCTCTGCTCTGTGTGACACAGAAACACATCTGTAAACACAGAGACAGCAGGATCTTCCACAGCTGCACTCAATGCGCAGGCAAACTCCTTTCTGTTGCTAACTTAAAAAAAACTTGATAATAGAAGAGCCCAGTCTCTCCTCACAGCCTGGGGAGACTGCTATCATTTTGTCTTGTTATTAATAACTAAAACACATATTTTAAAGTCCACGTTGCTCATGTTAAAGCATTTTCAAGGTGAGGGATTCTTGCAGCAAAATGCCAGTAAACACTACACATCCTGAGTTTAACATAAATCTGTGTGTGTTCAAATGAGAGCTAACATCATAAAACTACCTGATTCTGTGACTGCAAATTTTATACATTGTATTAGAGTGAGCTGTTGTATCTCAGCCACATTAAGAAGTACTTCCTGATGTGATTTAGTAAAACACATTCCACTTAACTCATCATAGTGTGAAATGAACAATACTTGTTTTTTTCTGATTTGGAGCTCATTTTTGTGTGTATTTTCCACAATCTTGCTGTGAATGCCAACAGTAACACCTCATCTGACTCTGGTAGCAGCTCCATCACCATTGTCGTAGGCTGATGATTCTGGTGACTGTACAGAGTCCTGAAAAACAACAACACAACTTTCAGAAACAGAAACAAACAACACAGCACACTGGTGATGCCTCATAAGACAAAAAGGCATCACAAGACAGACCCAACATACAACATATACTGTATTTTGGGATCTTAAGCAAGATAGGTTTGGGGGCCTAGGTATTTTGTACACTATGAATGCTTTCATTTTTTACTTGTAAACATTACTAACTAACCCAGGTAAACAGTGAAACACTTTACTGGCATTATTCCCCAGTTTCAGATTAACTCTATCAAAAAAGTTAGAGTTGCAGAATCAGTCAAATATGTAAACAACAGGAGCCCTCAAATGCTTGTGGGGCCCTATGCAGTTGCTTACTTTGCCTGTAGGAAGGGCCGGTCCTGGGTACATCATGGTGTTCATTATTATTAATCCTTTAGTTATTTAGGTTGGTCTCTTGAGACGCAAGGTCTCATTTACATTAGAGAGCTGTGTCACAGCACATTACAACATTACAACACTGGCATCGATAAAAACAACAACCTACCAATTTACAGTACAAATGTACATCAGATTAACTGTACAAATGATCATATGGTGTTCAGATAGAAGAGTAGCCAGGGTACACTAACAGTGTCTACGTTTCAGTATTAGAGACACCAAGCAGTTGCATTTGATAAATATGTATTAGGAATTTAATATACACTTTGTAATTCACATTTTATTTCATTCTCCTTAAAGGTCCCCTATTCTGCTAAATGAACTTTTTTTTTAGCTTTTAAACATGTTGTCTGAAGACTCATCCAGACTAACTTAATCACAACAAAAGGTTAAAAAGAATGTTATAATGTTTCCACCTCAAAAACAGACCTGGAGTAGTATTTTGTTTCATTCACGCTTGTTTGATTAATCCTGTTTGCTGATCCCGTCTCTTTCTCAGGAGATAAAAACAATATCAGTCTCACAGCTTTCCATAGACAGGTGCAACCAGGAAGTGCTGGTGGCAGAAACATCACACCATGCTCCTGTTTCTAAAGCCCATACACCGTCACCACCAGGGCCATTCTGATCTTTTCAGGGCTTAAACAGATTAAATTTGCATGCAGCGGTTGATGGGGTAGGGTGTGATCTTCTCTTGGATCTCGTCAGTTTCCTGCTGCAGGCGTTCAGTCTCCTTCTTGTGGTGGTCGCTTTCCTCCTGGTGGTGCTGCTTCAGTGCAGCCAGCGGTTCCTGCTCTTTACGTCTAAAGTGGACAAGTCAAAGGCAAAACATGAGCATTAAAATCAGGACATCACCAGGATCAGGGTAGCTCCAGGTATTTTCTCGTGAAATTTAAGATCTTTTTATACCCTTTAAATGCCACTTAGAATAAAATTTAATGCCAAGAAAAGAACAATAATCTGTATACAGTTAACACTAATAAAATATCAGTAATACTCTCTGAAAATCATTGGTTTTATTTTAAAAGTTTAATACAGGTGGAATAACTTTAGTTCTGCATTAAAAATCTCCAAATGGAATCATAAATTTCAATGGTAACAGCATTTACTGTATTGTGGAGATGTTTTTTTGCAACAAATATGTCTGCAACATTACACAGCCATATAAACAGACTTAGCTTTCAAAAATGCAGTAAATAAAGTGACATTCGATCTGGTGACTTTAAGATAAATGTAAAACAACTATTGATTGAATTTCACATCCAGTTTGTATTAATCTTAAATATATTTTTGACAAGTACAACAATGAAAAACTTGACTTAGATGTCCCAATTTGACATTTTAAGATCTGCCCTGGTTGCATACTTTTAAGGCGTTGGGGCTTCCCTGAAGATAATTGGTTAGAGCAGGGGTCTCCAACCTTTTTTCCCCTGAGAGCTACTTTTATAAACCGATAATGGCAGAGAGCTAACTATGGACCTAAAGTGAGGTGCACACTGGACAGTGGTCAGTTTGTTACAGAGCTGACACTTTCAACCCAAAGAAAAATGCATTTTGTTTTTCTTGACATTCACCTGAACATTTACTAAACAATGGTGTCCACAACTCACATTTTTAGTTAAAACAAGAAATATTGAGTTCACTCCATGTGCATTTTGTGTCTGTGTGCAGCGACTGACACACACTTATCATTACATTTGTGAAAGCAAACTCTAGTCTCCTAATCTGAAAATACTATACTCAATCTAATATCACTACTGACTCATCAAGCAACTGTTTGACTGACAGCTACTTGGCGAATAATACCCCCATACTTTTGTACACAAAAGGGCTGAGCCTTTGAATTCAATTGAAAACATTCATAAGTTTGTTTGATAAATGAGTGATAAACCAAATTTGACCAAACAAGTTTATGTAGGAATCATAAAACCCTTGGGGAGCTACTTGGAAAGTGGTTGAGAGCTACTGAGACCCCCGAGTTAGAGTCTAGAGAAGTACGTGAAGTACACCTGAATGTACCTGAAGTACATCTCCTCCTCAGCAGCCTGCCTCTTTCCTATGGCTCCACCTTCTCTGATGGCACCTCCAGCCCCTCCTCCTTTACCCAGCTCACCTAGCTGAAGGATACAGGGAAAGGCAGAAAGTTACACAAACTTTAGTAAACAAGTAAGCAGGATATATTTGTATATTAGCCAAGAAGAAGCTTTGGGTTTATTGTTTATTGCTCCCTTATGCATTTACCACTAGGTCTAAAGTATAACCTAAGAAGAAGCCACTAGCCTATTCTGAAGTCATTTTTATTTAGTTGGTGTTGGTTTGGCTGTTGATATGTCCAGAAATGTTTTGATCATTTAAAAAGCATCAGTGGTCACACAAGCTATTTTCAACAGTAAACAATTTAGGATGTAAATGACTGGAGTTAGCATTAACACAAAAGTATTCTGACACTTAAGTGTGTGGTAAATATTCACCAAGAGTGACAAGTTACACTGTCACAGATGGATTTACAAGGCCTAACATGGGAAACTGATGTGAGTTAGATTACTGTGATTATTGTGTTTTATATATTTTTTTAATTAATGAGTTATTACTTACTCAATAAAATAACTGCTTATTTTCAGCCTCATATTAGACTACCTCCTCTCTTTTTTTCAGGCAAACATTTGAAGTCTAAACTACATCTTATTAAAATGAAAATGAGGCTATTTAATATTATTATGTTTATTTAAATATGAAACACTGATAGATAGATATGTCACCTTGAAGCAACACAAAATTGATATATATTTAATTTTTAAAAACTGCTTCTGCTGTTGTAGGTGGAACCAAAATGCTGTGTGTAAATATCTATCTTATAAATATCACCTGATGCAAAATAAAATTAAAAAAAAGTCTGTTTTCATTACTAGAATATTGCTTGTTGTTTTGCTTGGACAAATAGATACTAGATAATAGATAGATAATAGACAGTGGATCCTTAAATCTGGTAGAAAGAGGTAATACTTCCTGTTTCTGCAACTGCCCTGAAAGAACTGAGTACTGCGTTGGCACATTAATGATTCTTTTTCAGCAATTCTTCCTAAAGACTTTTTTTTTGTTTTTTTGTTTTTCATCATTTGACAAATGTATGTTGGTTTTGTCTATAGAAAACATGATGTCTGCAGGATTATGGCTAAGGCATCCTCCATAATAGTCCATCTACAGACTTGCAGCTTTTAGCCATTCATTGGTGTCGCTTGTAGAAGTTGAACAGGTGAATACATGTTGTCAGTAGTCATTTATCATTTGAGAAAAATTGTTGTATTTATGCAGACATTGTGAAGCTACTCCTTTTATTCTGCATGCAAAATGATTATACAGCACAGGTGTTTAAAGTAGCTGGAAAATATAATGCTAATGAGGGCCACCTGGAGTAGTATTTTGTTTCATTCACGTTTGTTTAAGTGATCGTGTTTGCTGAGCCCATCCCAGCCACAAGAGCTGAAAACGCTCAGTCTCATTCTTTTGTGGAAATTCATACTGCCTTCTTAAGTAAACTACTGTTCAAAAGTTTCTTTTAGTCAGACAGGAGTGTTTGTTTACCTGCTTTACTAGTTTCGGCTACTTCCTGTAGCCTTTGTCAGAAGCGTCACGTGATGTTGCTGTGATGTCTCTTGTAGGCTGCTTATGTTGTTTTCCCTCTCCAGGACCGCATCCCAGGTGTGGGATAAGGTGTAGGCTCCCTCGTCCCGGTTCATAGTCCCTGGTGCCCGTTTCCTAATTTCAATTTTCAATTTTCTTGAACAAGCAGAACAAGAAAATCTCAAATCAGCCATATCCAACCACTGTAAAAGGGAAAATCATGTCATGGACTGGAACAATGCCAGGGTCATCTGTGCTGAAAGCAACAAGTACCATCGCTGGATCAGGGAGGCCACTGAAATTAGGAAACGGGCACCAGGGACTATGAACCGGGACAAGGGAGCCTACACCTTATCCCACACCTGGGATGTGGTCCTGGAGAGGGTGTCAGACAGTAGGGGGCGCAAGCTTTCCCTACTGTCTGACAAAACAACATAAGCAGCCTACAAGACACGTCACAGCGACATCACGTGACGCTTCTGACAAAGGCTACAGGAAGTAGCCGAAACTAGTAAAGCAGGTAAACAAACACTCCTGTCTGACTAAAAGAAACTCAGTCTCATTGCTTTATGTATTTTTATTTTATTTTTATTTTTTTTTGCTATTAATATTTTTTATTCTTTTCAAACATATATTTACATAAGTCTGTGAAGACTCTCACTCGTCCAGGGTAAATGCATCGCAGAAGTTAAAAAAGCAGTCATCTGGATTGGATTTTTCAAGTTGAAGATGTTTCACCTCTTATCCAAGAGGCTTTCTCAATTCTAAAATGAACTGGTGAGAGCTGGTTTATATTCTTCTAGGAAGAAGGAGTTAAGACCTGAAACTAAATTCTATTGGTCAATGTGACCATGAATAGCCTGAGTGGTTTCGGGTCGTTAGGAGTCCTTTGTCCTCAGCTGGAGTGAGAGTGGTTAACCCTCCCCAGCCTGGGCAGCTCCTTCAGATGTAAATGACCTGAGTGAAACTGGTTTGTTTTGTTTGGGTTTCAGGAGACTGTTGTAGACAGAAGGAAGGTTGTATCTGAGACCACCATTTCTGTTTAAAGAAGGTTTATCTTTTTTCACAAAGATTGCTTCTTTCACTCCTCGCTCAAACCATCCTTTCGCTCTGGCTAAGATTTGGACCTCACTATCCTCAGAGGAGTGGTTTGTGGCCTTCAGGTGGAGGTGTACTGCAGATTCTGGTCCACTGGAGTTGGCCCTGCGGTGTTGGTATAACCGCTTGTGCAGAGGTTGACAGCGCTGGAGAAGGACCACAGCATCAACATTCTGCCAGCAGACAAAGGTAGATGCACAGTGATCCTGAATGCAGTGGACTATGAGGCCAAAGTGAACAGCTTACTCAGTGATGCTACCACCTATGAGACACTGAGGAGAGATCCAACCAGTGGCTACAAGAAGAAGGTTATAGACTGTTTACAGAAGCTGGAGAAAGACCAAGTCATTGACAAGCAACTGTATTACAGACTATACCCGGGGGACGCCATTCCCTGCATTAATGGCCTCCCTAAAATTCACAAGGAGGGAATACCACTCAGACCCATTGTCAGCAGCACAGACTCTATCACTTACAACTTAGCTAAACACCTGGCTTCAATCCTGGCCCCTCTTGTTGGCAACACAGAGCATCATGTTAGGAATTCACAAGGCTTTGCCAACAAAGTCAAACATCTCCAGCTGGATTCTGATGAGACTATTGTATCTTATGATGTGACGTCCCTGTTCACCTGCATCCCCACCACAGAGGCAGTAACGGCTGTGAGGATGAGACTGCTTCAAGATGGAGCACTGCAGGAGAGGACAAACCTGACACCGGACCACATCTGCCAACTACTGGAGGTGTGTCTCAACACCACATATTTCCAGTTCAGAGGAAACTTCTACAGGCAAAAACATGGCTGTGCCATGGGCTCCCCAGTCTCCCCCATTGTGGCTAATCTGTACATGGAGGAAGTTGAGAGGAGAGCTCTTGACTCATTTCCAGGTACGACCCCGAGTCACTGGTTCAGATATGTGGATGACACCTGGGTGAAGATCAAAATCCAGGAAGTGGAAGCTTTCACAAGGCATATTAATGCTGTGGACCAGAACATCAAGTTCACTCGTGAGGATGCCACGGAGAACAGCCTAGCCTTCTTAGACTGTGCAGTTATCATTGGAGAAGACAGGCGGCTCCATGTGGAAGTGTACAGGAAGCCCACTCACACAGACCAGTACCTGTTATTTGATTCAAACCACCCGCTACAGCACAAACTACACATCAAACTGTGATCAGGACACTGCAGCACAGAGCCCAAGAGGTTCCCACAAGCTCGGAGGGAAGGAGGAAAGAAGAGCTACATGTCCGCCAAGCCCTCAGAACCTGTGGATATCCCAACTGGGCTTTCTCCAAATTCCGAATGACAAGAAAACAGGACAGGAAAGAACAGGAGCAAGAGCCAAAAAGGAGCAATGTAGTCATTCCGTACATCTCCGGCCTATCTGAGAAACTTAAAAGGATTTTTAGCCAACACAACATCCCGGTTTATTTCAAACCTGTTAATACTCTCAGACAAAAACTGGTTCACCCCAAGGACAAAATTCCCAGTTACAAACAGAGCAACGTTGTGTACTCCATCCACTGCAGTGAGAACTGTAGTGAACAGTACATTGGAGAAACCAAACAACCTCTGCACAAGCGGTTATACCAACACCGCAGAGCCAACTCCAGTGGACCAGAATCTGCAGTACACCTCCACCTGAAGGCCACAAACCACTCCTTTGAGGACAGTGAGGTCCGAATCTTAGCCAGAGAGAAAGGATGGTTTGAGCGAGGAGTGAAAGAAGCAATCTTTGTCAAAAAAGATAAACCTTCTTTAAACAGAAATGGTGGTCTCAGATACAACCTTCCATCTGTCTACAACAGTCTCCTGAAATCCTAAAAAAACAAACCAGTTTCACTCAGGTCATTTACATCTGAAGGAGCTGAGGCTGGGGAGGGTTAACGACTCTCACTCCAGCTGAGGACAAAGGACTCCTAACGACCCGAAACCACTCAGGCTATTCATGGTCACATTGACCAATAGAATTTAGTTTCAGGTCTAACTCCTCCTTCCTAGGAGAATATAAACCAGCTCTCTTACCAGTTCAGCTTCAGAATTGAGAAAGCCTCTTGGATAAGAGGTGAAACGTCTTCAACTTGAAAAATCCAATCCAGATGACTGCTTTTTTAATTTTTGCGATATATTTACATAAAACAATATTAAGAGGTGGGGTAGGGAGGTGGGGGTAGGGAGGTGGGAGGGGGTGCACTCCACAATGGTAGTATCCTTAGGCATAACAATGCCAAATTATTTTAGCTTTTACAATAATAATAGAAAATAACAGTAACAGATTAGTGGATGGCATTATGTTACACTACACACACTTCACAAGTTCAACAAAACGCCTCACAAATCGACCACAGCTTGTTCGCATCGCAGACCATTTACAATGCTCCCAGCAAGTCATTGATAGAGAAAGTCACATTCTTCCCCAGGCCGTCTTCAAAGCCTTTTAATAAGTTTGAAGCTCCTTCCATATCCAGTAGATCAAGATATTCCAATATCCATCTGTCTTTGGAGAAACAGCTTGGCTTGCGCTCCTTCCAGTTCATTAAAATTATTCTTTTAATAGTTAAACATCCTAATGTCCACAGGTCATTTTTTGTTGTTCCAGCATGATTATTCGGCCAAAGGCCCAGAATGCAGGCAATGGGGCAGATAGGGAATTTCATCTTAAGGAATTTGGATAGTACATACATCCCTTCAAACCAAACCAAACTCACACACCTTGAAGCTGTAAGAGATGAGCGCCACATTGTGCTCCACTGTGATTCTGACCAGGATACACCAAGGTCCGGCTCCCAGGCCTGTTGTACCGAGGCATATGGATTAGCAGAGGCTGTGGACGTTAGACAGTACATGTGTGAGACCAAACCCTGAGACAAGGTGGCCTTTTTTAAAAGCAGATCATATTCCGAGCATGAGGCAGGAGTGTCACCCTCTTTACATCTCTTACTTAAAATTGATGACAGTTGTAAATAAGTAAAAAAGGTAGAGTTATGGAGACCAAACTGTTCTTTAAGTTTGTTAAATGATAATAATTTTCCACAAAAAATTTGCCCTATTGTTGTAATTTCTTGTTTTTCCCAAATTTTATTAAATAATGTTTTGCCTCCAGCAGAGAGCAGGGGGTTGCTCCAAATGGGGCAGGACAGAAGAGAGAGCCCATTTACGCTGAACCATTTATGAAGCTGTTTCACAATTTTGCATGAAAACCTAATAACGCTGTTGTTTAGGTCAGAAGGTGGTTTGGGGCAGTACCACAGAGAGGCAAGTGAAATGTTCTTGTTTTGGGAAAGAATTATATTATGTAACCAACACCAACTGCCCAGCTGTAAGTTGGGTTTGTAGGCCCATTCTAATGGATATCTTGCGTTAAAAGAAAGATAGTATTGAACACATCTGGGACTCCAAGACCACCTTTTGACCTAGGCATAATTAGTTTTTTATAAGCAATCCTAGGTTTTTTGTTATTCCAAAGGAACTTAATAAAAACTGATTTAATATCCTTAAACCAGTTTTGAGGGATTTTAAAAGGAATGGATGCAATGATATAAGCAAGTCTAGGTAATATATTCATTTTCAATACTTCAGCTCTACCCCAGAGAGATAATGGTAACACTGTCCATCTATTAATATCATTTTTTATAGTTTGTAAAACACTTGGTCCATTAAGATTAAACATTTTTGAATTAGGGGATATAATATTAATTCCCAAGTATTTCATACCATTCACTTTCCAAATAAAGGGTGTATCCAGTAGATCTGATTTGAAAGTGTGAGCATTAAGTGGAATTGCCTCACTTTTGTTCCAATTAATCTTATATCCGGAGAGACTACCAAAAGTGTTAATCAAGTTAAGAACAGTAGGTAAGGATGATGTTGGTTTACTCAATGTGAGTAAAATATCATCTGCGTACATATTCATTTTAAAATAATATCCAAAAATATTCACACCATCAATATGTCCATTGGAAGGAATTGCACATGCCAAGGGTTCAAGAGCGGTAATAAAAAGTAAAGGGCTCACCGGACAGCCCTGCCTCACTCCTCTTTGTAGGGTAAAGGTTTCTGATATTATGCCATTTGTCCTAACCGCGGAAAGTGGAACATTATAAAATACCTTTACCCAACTGATAAATTTATGCCCAAATCCAAATTTTTTAAATGTATAAAATAAATATGGCCATTCAATTTGATCGAAGGCTTTTTCTGCATCTAAAGAAGCAGCAATAATTGGATATTTTCTAGAGCTTGCTTCATGTATGACCTGAAAAAGTCTTCGCATGTTGTTTGAGGATAATCGGCCTGGGATAAACCCCACTTGATCCAAATGTATAATCGATTGAACTACTTTCTCCAAGCGCAATGCTAGTATTTTAGCAAAAATCTTGTAATCACAATTTAACAAACTTAAAGGCCGGTAATTTCCCATCAAAAGTTGGTCTTTGCCCGGTTTCAGTGATAAGGTGATAATAGCTTTGCGCATGGAGTCAGGCATAATACCTGATACAGGAATTGCATTAAGTAATTGCACAAAATATGGTGAAAGTTGTTTTTTAAAACATTTGTAGAATTCCATTCCCAGGCCGTCCTCTCCTGGAGTTTTCCCCGAGGCCATCTTCATAATTGCAGTTTCAATCTCTGACTGTGTTATAGAGGAATGGAGATAGTCTCTATCAAACTGACAAATCTTAGGAAGGTTAAGGCCCTCAAAGAAGTTATTCAGATCAGTTTCTTTAGTGTTACATACAGTACTGTAAAGATTAGTGTAATATTCTTTAAAACTTGCTTTATGTAGACACATGAAACCAGAAAACTCGTTCTGAACATTTCAGTGCTTAAACTGCCATCACTATGAAGCAGTCAGCTCATTTATCTATCTGTTAGCCTCATGTTGCTAATAGCCATGCTAAGAAGCCATTTTATGCTCTGTCCAGTCCCCATCGTTGGCAGAAGGGGTCGAGAAACACCTAAAGTCAAAGTGCCAGATCCCCAAAAAAAGACATTTTCTATACATATACTTTATTGTAGGTTATAAAACATGACGTCCTCATGCAAATATGTCCAATACTATTTCAAAAAGCCTGAAAAAAGCATAATATAGGACCTTTAGGTTCTGTTGCCTGAGCTTTAAACTTCAGTAAAAGTAGTATCTGTGTCAATTTGGGCCAATGAATAATAAAGCCTGTGGGTCACATTTGTCCCCCAGGCCATAGTTTGGACACCCCTGGTATACAGTTTTTGTACTTTACAAACAGTAAATAGATCTATAGGTAGCAAATAATAATAATAATAATAATAATAATAATAATAATAATAATAAAAATAATAATAATAATAATAATAATAATAATAATAATAATATCAAATACAGCCATAACTTCTAAACAAAGATAAACAAAATCATGTTTTGTCTTTCCTACTTTTTGTACTGTTGTATGTGATTTTAACATGATCAAGTATATAATGAAATGTGAAGAAATGTATCTGAACTAATCATGTGACCAGGACCTGACCCAGACTCAAGACGCCGCATGAAGTGCAAGGGAACAATCTGTGAGTCTGGAAATGTGGCCTTCATGGGAGTGCAGAAATGATAACAGCCCCTCCCTTACAACTCGCACTTCTCTGCCTGAGAACTGGTTCAGATCCTGGACTATGCCCATATCTGGAGTGGGTGGCATGAAGTTGAGCCTGGGTATATATTCAGTGTGATAGGGACAGTCGCTGTTGGACGCCCAGCGTAAGCCCTGAGTAAGACGTAGGCGGTAGGGACAGGTCCAACCCAGAGCTCTGTTTAATTTGGTTTATGCGAATAAAAGACAAAAGATAAAAGAAACTGATTGGAGTCTTTATTGATTAGAAAAAGAACACGTCAGTACTTTGTGTGTTGCTGGAACATTGCTGCTTGGGGCATGAGGAACACACATTGGCCTAGCAGACACTACCACAGCAACTCACTCTTAATGATTTCTAGGGACAAATGCCCAGACTTCCCTCTCCACAGACATTTCCTCCAGCTCTGCCGGGGGACCCCGAGGCGTTCCCAGGCCAGCCGAGAGACATAGTCCCTCCAGCGTGTCCTAGGTCTTCCCCGGGGCCTCCTCCCAGTGGGATGTGCCCGGAACACCTCCCCAGGAAGGCGACCAGGATGCCAACTTTCCACTTTTCTAATTGGATGATCAGCAATGCAGGGTTTTAGAACCAAAACAAACAAACAAAAAAATGTAAACAAAAACAATTTGGCCATTATGTAAACCATAATTTCAGTTGTTAATAACTATACCAGCGTTATCAGTAAAACTAATATTTAAACATGTTTATCTCATACCTTGGGACACGTGACTAATTTTTATGAAATAAACAAAATATATACTGCTCATAGCACCTATCACATTTACTTATTTAACTCTATTTTTAAACAAAAAAAACTAAAACTAATAAACTGACATTTTTTTTAAATCCTCCTCTTAAACAAACTTTCTAATAAGCCTATTCAAATACTATTTCTAGTAGTTTCATTGCATTTTAATCAATCATTTTTAATCAGTCAGTTACAAATAAGACACTTGAGCTTGTCTTTCACAAGTATCAGTAGTTTATTATAAAAATATGGCAATTTTTAAAAATCTAATTATTGTATAAATAATTCCAAGTATCCCCTGTAAAGTGCTTGCGTACTCCTAGGGGTCCCTGTACCCCTGGTTGGGAAACACTGCTTTAGCAGCAGCAAAAAATCTCAAGTGACAATGTAGTTCTTTGGATCTAGTCGAGTACGTTGCTATAGTTGTTTGCCATTAACAGATGATGAACAAATGCAGAGTAACGTCTGTAACTACACATCTTATTTCTGCGAGTTAGGCCCACTAATGATCATTTCTCTGCAACATCTTTGATGCTTGAAGAGTGTAGAACATGTTCATGTCCATGATCTGGGATTTATTTACTGGGATTGACCAGACCAGGCCAGGGCCAGGCTCATCATGCTGGCAGCAGCTTACAGTTTCACTGACCCCACACAGCGGGGCGCATGGGGCCACGGCTGGTGCCCCTGCCACTTGGCAGGGCCCTAGGCAGCTGCCTATATCCTGTCAAAGCAGGAAACTGCTTAAAACATCTTCTATTTTATTATATGACAAATGCTTTAGCAATAAGCTTTAGGGGTTTAAAAATATTAGTGAAAAACAGACTATAAAACAGATATCTGTCCACTCATAGTAGGTTGTATTATTATTGGTTAACTAGCCTTTTTTAAAGTGTAAATTCAAATGTAGCCTGAGTTCTTTATAACCATAGCGACATGAGGTCAAGCGCCCGTCATAGTTGTTCTGTTCTGGAGCGCACCTTTAGAACACCTCACTTGTTTCACTTGTCTCTCCTGAGAGTAAGCTGCAAATATCTTCCTCGCGTATATTTTACTGAGAAAAACACACATTTCTTCAACTTTTTTGCTTTATTTGCAACAATGTCTGCGTAAGTTACAGTTTCATTCATGTTTTGTGTGAGATTTTGTATGATTTATGACCAGGGCCAACCAACTGCAAAATCCAGATGATGTTAATATTAAGAGATGCATTGGTTGTTTTTTGCACTTTAACTAAATAATTAAGTTATATATGTTCAAAACACAATTTGTTTTAATTACAGTGTGATGTTTTGCAACTTTTGTCATGTTAATAGATGAGTTTTTGGAGTCAGTGGAGGAAAGTAACTAGATACTACTATACTACACTGTACTATACCACTATAAATTACTCTTGTAATTTAGTACTAACACTTTCTTTACGGAAATGTCATTTCTGTGGGCATTTTGTAAAATATAGCCTACTTTTAACTGAGGACCTTTCTGATAAAAACATGTTCATTCAAATATTTATTAGTAAAGACCATAAATGATTACTCATGATTGTATAATGCTTGAGAAGGTCCTTGGTCTGAGCCAGGTTAATACTCTTTACTCAATCATTTTGTTGGTTACTTTTACTTCTTCTTGAGTATTATTATTTTAAAGTAGCAGTGCTTTTATTTGAGTACAGATTGTAATGCTTCTTCCACCTCTGGTTCCAAAAGTAACAATAATACTTCAGAAAATACTTGGTGCAGAAGCATATCTCCTTAGGTTACATACAGTCCACAATAGATTTAGTCATTTAATAATAAGTAATTCATCAGATATTTTTTAAATTGAATGTTGGCTGAGAAAGGCGTAAAGTATCCTAATTCATAATTAAACACTTTAATTTCAAAGACATGCTTGGAAAGGCAAGGTCTAAGCACACACACACAAAACTATACATGCGCCTACCATTTGTAACTAAGGTGGAGGAAGTATGTCAAATCTAAAAGTATTTCTTTGAAATAATATTACTCAAGTGGAAAAGTACTCAACAGAATTGCTATCACTTGAACGAATGTGCAATGTGAGGTTTACATAGGTAGAAAGTACTTGTACTTGTAATATTACTAACACTCTTACTGCTGCTGCTGGTTTGAATGTGTGTAGGATAAGAGTACTACCGTACTTCAGACTGACTCAGAGAAATACTTTAACTCATGCAGTAATACAAATTCCTAGTTATATAGGCATTCTAAGCATGTTGTATGATGTTTGTGCATGAATAATTGTTGTGTTTTTCTTCTTTCAGCTCTTTAGCAAACACGTCTGTGGCTGACAGGCCCAAGTGCTACGGGGTCACAGACCCAATCAGTGTCAGTTTTCCATCTGAGGCTGACCTGAGGCAGACCAAACGCCTCACTGGTGTCCTCCAGTCATGTGGCATCTTTGAATCTCACACAGAGCTTCAGCACCGGTGAGACAGACTACACCTGTACATTAAAACAATATTAAATGAGACAAATTAAAATTAATGCAACAGACTTACAATGGCTTATAAATATTTGTTCTTTTGCAGAGAAAATGTGATAAAAAATTTGGACTCTCTATACAAAGAGTGGCTCAGGGACACCTGCTGTCAAATGGTAAGAAATTCTGGCTTTGGTCTAGACCAAGATTAGGTTAGTTTCATTTATATATGAATACATTTCCATGTGTCTATTTCAGAACATGCCTGAGTCTGTTACGGACCAAGTGGACGGCAGGGTGGTCCCATTTGGCTCCTTTAGCCTGGGCTTCCACACAAGATGCTCTGACATCGATGTCTTGTGTGTTGGACCCAGTTTTATTGAGAGACGAACCTTCTTTTCTTCCTTTGTTGAGAAGATGAAGAGCCTGAGGGAGGTCCAGGACATCCAGGTAAGTCCCTTATGCAGCTTCCACACATTTAGCTCTTCTTAGTACAAGTTTAATACAAATTCTTTTTGTCTTTAAGGTCATTGAGGAGGCATCTGTTCCTGTGATCAAGCTAACCTTTGATGGGATACAGGTAAAAATAAATCACAGTTATCTATCAGTGCTATTGAAGAAACATTGCTCATACTTTTCCTGTGATTTCAGATTGACTTGGTTTATGCCCGCATCATGCGAGAGAGCATAGCTAACGAACTGGACCTCCTTGACACCGAGCTGTTAGCGGGGATGGACATGCAAAGTATAAGGAGTCTCCAAGGTGCGCAGCCATCCAAATATACCATTTTTACTGTAGCCTATTGTAACAGGCAAAAAATTAATGTTAGTGTTGTTGTGTCCTTTTTGCAGGATACAGAGTCAGCGAGGAGATCCTGAATCTGGTGCCCAATGTCTACACCTTCAGACTGGCACTGAGGACCATCAAGCATTGGGCTAAATGTAAGTGACTCTAGCTTGGTAAAAGTACTTATACATGCATACAGCTTAAGAGTACTTTTTCAGCCTCTGCATCCATTTAACTGTACTAAGTACTTATTTTTTCTTATTGTGTTCCAGGTCGCAGCATTTACTCCAACAAGCTGGGCTTCCTGGGTGGACTGGGCTGGTGCATTTTGGTGGCCAGAACATGCCAGCTGTACCCACACGCCTCAGCTGCAACCCTGGTGGCCAAATTCTTCAGGGTCTTCTCCACGTGGTAAGTACCACACGACTTGCAGTAATACCACAGAATATTTTAATAGTACTTTAACTTGCACAAGACCAAGACTTACTAAATTGCATTTGTTTGTGTTTGTTTCTAAAACAGGGGGTGGCCACTCCCAATCATGCTGAGGCACCCTGAGGAGTACCCCTACAACCTCCCCGTTTGGGATCCGAGGGTAAGTGGAACAATAGCCTGTCAATGTAAAATACATTCACAAACTACTGTGAAGATGGGCCTGGACATAAGAATTCATCTTTATGGAAGTGGTTCTCAAAGTGTGGTTAGGAGACCACTGGTGGTTCAGACCTGCTTTAGTCCTGGTTTAGAACTGGCTTCATCCTGACTATGTCCTGGTTTAGACCTGGTTTAGACCTGGTTTAGACACTGTTTAGTCCTTGTTTATTCTAGGATTCATTGTGGTTTAGTCTTGGTTTAGACCTGGTTTAGTTTGGAACTAGCTTCATCCTGGCTAAGTTCTGGTTTAGATCTGGTTTAGCGCTGGTTTAGTTTAGGTAGGTAGACTTTATTGTACCTGTGGAGAAATTTGTCCTCTGTATTTGACCCATCCTTCAATGCCGCTGGGGCAAGGAGCAGCGCCTGGCAACCCTTCTCCAGATCTTGGGCCAGGATCCTGGTCAGGAGAACCTAGCCAGAAGATTAGCCTACTGTGCATGTTTTAGAGCTATAGTAGCTTCATCCTGTTTCAGTCTTGGTTTAGTCCTGGTTTAGTCCTGGTTAAACTGAGAGCTCCAGTAGCTTCATCCTGGTTTAGTCCTGGTTTAGCAATGTTTTAGTCTTAGATTTCTCCTGGGTATAGTCTTGGATTTGTCCTGGTTCCATCTGGATTTAGCCCTAGTCTTGTTTTGGTTTAGTCCTGGTTTAGCCTCTGTCTTGTTTTTATTCAGTGATACTAATTTTGATTTTTGAGATGCTACTTGGAAAGTTAAATATTTTTCTAAACCTCCTAAAACTCCACTCAACCTAACAGGAGACCACATGTTTTTATGTTTTCTCAGGTGAACCCCGGTGACCGCTTCCATCACATGCCGGTCATCACGCCTGCATACCCTCACCAGAACTCGGCTTACAATGTCACTGCTTCCACTCTGAAGATCATGAGGGACGAGATTAAGCGTGGTGGGTACCTCCATATATTTCTACTATTGGTCGACTCGCTACAGTAACAGCTAAAGCCAAACTCAACCATAACAACCTCATAACAGGATTTCACCAGTTCATGTTGTCTGTGTTTGATTTGCAGGTCGTGGCATCACTGAAGCAGTTTTCATAAACAGAGCCAGCTGGAGGGAACTCTTTGAGCCACCCACCTTTATTCAAGATTATGGGTATGTGCTAGAAATATTGTTACTTCAAGATACTGTTAATGAGGTACAAGTAAAAGTACAGAGCAAATTCATGACTTGGGTGAAAGTAGACCAAGGAGAAAAGTATAAAGTACTTACGGCTTCTACCATTACTAGTGCTGCTGCTCAGACGTGCTGCAACAGGACAGGCAAAGCAAGCAAATGTTTGGGGCCCCAGTGAAAAACTTTGGAAAGGGGGCCCCCCTAGTTGTTGGTAAAATGACAACTCCAAAACTTGAGCCTAACCTATAACATCAAGATTAAAGTTTTAGGAGCATTAAAATGTATGTGGGGTGGGAACAGGTGTCTCAGTGAGGACCCTTGTTTGGGCCTCCCTAAATATTACTATTATTATTACTACAACTACCACTGCTTTTATTACTATATTACTACTATAGCCACTCACCTTGTCTTTAAGGTAAAAAAAAATAAACAAATTTTACTTATTTGTAGGTTTTTTTTTTTTTTTTTTATAGTAAAATGACCTCTGTTACTTGATGTTAATGAGTTGAAATTGAAGTTGTGATTGGGGTTAATATTCCAGTGATGTGTTTGGATAGGTTTAGTAACAATATTTGCATTTATTTTTATATGTGGTCGTTTGGTTGTCATTTGATTTACAATGTTTTGTGGCAATTGATAAATCCTCCATAGAAATTGTATTATGGCCTGTTAAACTTCTGGATTGCCACCATTATAGTTATAAACACTAATGTTTTAAATGTAGAAAAATACTGATGTCTGTTGTGATGTGTTCTTCTTCCAGGCATTATATTGTGCTAACAGCCACCGCTGCTACACAGAGCCAGCAGCAAGTATGGTGAGTACTCATTTTATAATAATTTCATTAACTTTTCATATGACAAGCAAAGACTTGGTGTGCTTAAGTGCAAGAAGTGCCCAAGTGTTAAAAAAACAAAAAACTAAAAAACAAAAAACAACAACAATACAATGAAAAGCATAAAGTACACATTACAATTAGGTTTAAAAGAGCTAAAAAAAAATAAAATAAAAAATTTAAAGTAATGTTAAAATCAAACTTAGTGAGTTTGTAAATACGTTTTTGGTCTATTTTTGAAAATGGGCACAGTATCAGCACTTTTCAGTACAGGTGCTCTACTTTTCTGCATGTGTGATGTGTATATGACTGTGTGCTGGCTGAAGAGTTTGTTTCTTCTTTGAAATGTGTGCACTTTGAACAATGTCTTCTTTATTTTTTTAGGTCTGCCTTTGTTGAAAGTAGGATCCGACATCTGGTGGGCAGGCTGGACAGAAATGTCCACATCTCCCTGGCCCACCCCAGCACGCAGTCCTTTCCTGGAAAGTATGCATTTATTACTACTCTGCATCTTATTAAACACTCAATTAGGTCTGCACAATATAAAAACAACAACAACAACAATAATAATGATAAAATTCACACATTACATCAGCAATATTTATATCCTAATATTTATATACCTGCCTGCAGTGGTATTTGTATTTGTGCTTCCCATGTAAAAAAAAAAAAAAAAAAAAAAATCTAATATGAAAGCTTATAAATGACATTGTTCTAGTTTTGTCCTGGTTTAGTTCTGGTTTGGTCCTGGTTTAGTTACTAAACCCTATTTTATCCCTTGGTGTAGATCCAAGTTAGTCATGATATTTTCATGATTATGTATATTTTTGATGTCAAAAAAGAATGACTGGTAGTATATAACAGTGGTTCCCCACCTGGGGAATGTCAGGGGTTGCATGGGGTCCACAGAGCTTTGTCTACTCTGAGGTTGAGATTATCAAAATTATATTTGTGCAAATTAAATTCTAAAAACTCCACAACTCAAACAAATGGAATAGGAACAAAACCTATCACTACTGCTGATTAATATTTAAAAAAAAATTATGTTTGTAGCTAATCACTTCATGCTACTGATGCATTAGTGAGGGGCTGGGTTAGGGCTGGGGGGAGGGGCTTGTCTTGGACACAGGCCCCCCTGCCTGTGCTTCAAAGACAAAAAGGCTGGGAACGACTGATATATGATATAAAGTCAGATGTAAAAGTTTGGGCACCCCTCTGAGTTTGCATGGTCAGCAGTATTTAGGTGTATGAAATTAAATGAAATATGAAAAAAAAAAAGTGTGCAAAAGTTTGGGGACCCTTATAAATTTGCTGTTTTGAACGCATGTAACTTCTCAAAATGGATTACTTGCAACACAAAACTTGTTAGATTAGTTCGTTAAGCCTCAAACTTCATAGACAGGAAATGGAAGGACACAGGCAAAGCTGATGTTAAGGCCAGATGTGTCAGGCCAAGAAAAATAACCAGAGAGACATAGGCAAGGAATGGTGAGAATGGTTAAAGACAACCCACAGATCACCTCCAAACACCTACAACATCATCTGTTCATGGGTCAAACATTCAGAACAGTTTGCACAAAGAACAACTGTATGGGAGGGTGATGCCTTGCGTCACTTGAGGTAGGCAAAAGCTCATTTAGACAAACCAGATTCATTTAAGGAATAACGTAGTGTGGACTGACAAACCTCAAGCCCAAACTTTTGCATATGACTGTAAGCACCAGTTTAACCTCTTTAATCTAAGTTAAATTGTCATTGCAAAATTCATTCACTAAAGAGTACTTCCTAATTTTGCGCAGACCTAGATAACTCTATTCATTAATTGTGATAGGCCATATTTAGACATATGTTTTACTAATATATATCACTGTTTGTTTTCAGGGATGGACTGAGCACAAAGTGGCTCATTGGAGTCCAATTAAAACCGAATGGACCCAAGATGCTGAACTTGGCCCCTGAACTTCAGACCTTCCGCCAGATCGGTATGTCTTTGATACATACATTGTTGCTATTAGAACAGCAGATTGCAGTACATTTTAACATAGCTCATTTTAAATGCCAAATGACATTGTGTGTTGTGTTTTTGCAGTCTGCTCTCACTCTGTGCACCAGGATGGCATGGAGTTCTCAGCAGCTTACACCAGCTGTGAAAACGTGAGCTCGCTGCTTTCAGATGAGAACAAAGCTCCAGCCAAAAGGAGGGCATGTTCTTCTCCCGATGCCAGGAGCTCCAAAAAGGTCAGGGTGGAACTGAGTGCAGGGAGGAGAACCTGCACCGTTACACCAAGCCAGGAGTCTGCTGTGGCTGCTAGTGCCTCTCAGAAGTGTCCCAGCACCAAGAGGCACTGGACTCCTGACCACGACCATGACGTTAAAAGATTCAAGCAGGAACTGGTGAGTTTAAAAGTATGGGACTCTAAAGTGCTATTGTGGGATTTTTAAAGGGAAGAGTGTCTACGTTAAAAAAACAGAGGGTCTGGAATCTGGATCCTCGATAGCGGATTATTTAGCCCATCACCACACTGACTAAATACTACATATCTGAGGTACACCTGTTCACTTGTGTTGAAATATTAACCTAAAACTACTGTCTATTTTGTTTGCAGCGACCATCTCCTGTGGAACAAGCAAACCACACTCCAGCCCACACCAGAGCAGTGGATGTGAGGAGAACATTTAGAGCCCCTTTTTTCCAGCCCATCAAGTAAGCCCTCAACCCTTTTAATAATTTAAACACTGTTCTAGATGTTCATGTGGAGATTCTGTAAAGCCTAGATGCTAATTTAAATTCTCAAAGCAGCCACTAGAGAGCAATAAAGTTTTTCTTTTGACATCAGTCTGGCTCTTTTCAAAAATTCGGCTCTTTTGGCTCCCTATGAAGAGCCAGACTCTTATGTCTCCCAAATGTCTCCCAAATAGCTTTTCATTTAGTGTCACTTAGAGTGTTTTATTTAGGCCTAATTTAGCCATTATGAATGGTTTGTATGTTGGAAAAAAGTAAGTTTTAGTAAAAGCCTAATTTTTATGCAGTTTACAAACAAAAAATACCGTTACAAAATTCTGTCCTCATCTTTGCTGGCTCCAGTATTATCAAAATTGCGGTCTTCAGAGCCCACCTTACTTCTTTTACATAATGATATGCTCCCAGTCTGTCCTCACATTTGATTGGCTGCATAGTGTGCCCATCAAAATAAAATTCTTCACCTGATCCTGCCCAGCTCTGCTAAAAATCCACACAAGCGGAGCAGGATCAGCTGAAGAATTTGCTCTTATCTATGGGAGTCAGCTCTTCCGATTCATTCCAAAGAATCAGCTGTTAGAGCCGACTCGTTCACTACCGACGCTTCCTAAAGTGAGCCCTACTTGCTTTATTGAAACAATCTCATACTGATTTTGTGGCTCTTTTGTGCCTGGAAGCTTAAATTTGGTCCATCAACAACTTTTGTAGTGATACAGGTTTTTGCAGATCTGGCCTCTTGTTTTTCTTTATGAAAAATATTCTTGTAGCTGCCAGTATCACTGTTTGAAGTCACCCTCTTTGTAAACAAAATATTCACTTTACTTAAATAATTTCCTCAAACCTGCACTGACTCTGGACACACTTGTGAATCAAGAGGAATGTTGTTCTTTCAAAGCACACTTGCTTTCTTACATTTGTTCCACATTAATCACAGGCAGCATTAGGAATTGATCCAGAAGTTAGTCCACAGGATGTATAGTCCTGGGTTTGGGGCTCCCATGTAGTTCTTGCCGCCCTGAGTCGTGCCACATGCATTCTGATTGAATGTAACTGGCTTCTGGGAGAGAGACTGACAAAAAAATACATTTTATTCATGCTTTTTTCCGGTCATTAATGCTATCTCAGTCATAAAACTCAGCCAGATGATTCATGGTGGTGTATCTATCCACTTTCTTTTTAGATAATTGTTTGATTCCTTAGTTTAATTGTTACACAGGACAAATAGTAACAGAAATGTGCCGGACCACAAGTCTGACAGTGAATGTTCAGTCTTATCAATTCATCAATCACCACAACAACCATTGGTTGCTGCTGTCCAAAAACGTCTAAATTAATATTTTCATTTTGCTTCCTCATAGAACTTAATGGGCTAGAACATTAATCTCGGTATCAGGCTGCGTGCGTAACTTTTTTAAACACATCATTCCTGGAAGGGTCTATAGGCTTATACAGAAGCTCCACTTGTATAGCAATGACATTTAATCTTGCATTGGTTTATTGTCGTTTGATTTAACTCTATATTCCTTTCTCTAGGAGAAGAAACTAAACAGTGACTGCAGATTGCAGTGCAGACAGCAGGAAACTGATGGAAGGACGAACGGAGGCACTGTTTATGTTCCTAGGAAGCTGTATAATCCATGGATGAACGATATCACTACCAGTGATACAGGACTGGCATTCATGGGAAACCATGATCTCATTTTAATGTGAAAATTATTATGTGATAGTGAGAAAATTATCTCGTTTAAATGAGAAAAAAATCTCATTGTAACGTGAAACTTTCTCACTGTCATGTTCCATGATCCTGTCTGTGTCTTGTTCTGTGTCATGTCTTGTTTCCCTTGTGTTTTATTTTGATGTCTGGTTAGTCCTTGTGTTTTTCTGATTTACTTCCTGCCTCCTGTGTTTCCCGCCTGATTGCTTGCCCCGCCCTAAAGTGTTTCACCCCTGTAATCCTAGGGTGTTTCTCAAAGCCCAGGTACCTTGTCTTGCCTTGGGGGGGGGGCTACATGTTAGCTTAGGGATCCACTGATGTATCCTTGGTGAATTAGCCACGTTAGCCAAACGGAGGACACCTGCCTGGGAAGGACATTGGAACAGGCCTTGGGCGACAGGAGATGAGGTGGATGCTTCCTGTGATGTAATCAAGGGAAGGCAAGGCAAGGTACCTGGGCTTTGAGAAACACCCCTGGTTTATTTAGTCCTTGTGTTTTCCCCAGTTCAATGTCGCACACGAGAGGAAAAGGACCCACAAATGCAGGACTGTGAAATAAAAATGTAATGAACATTAATGGCTGAAAAACAAGGTAACAAGTCCAAAAACAAGAAGGGAAAATAGTCAGTACAAAAACAAGGAATGCCTAAATGTAGGAACTAAACACACAAGGAACACAGAGGACAGACACAGACACTGACAGGATCATGGATCATGACACTCGTATTTTGTAATGTTACCTTTGCTTGCATTAACAAAAAAAAAAAAGTATTAAAATGCAATAATAATAATAATAACAACAATAATAATAATAATTCAAGCCGTAAGCGGCATTGATAGGCCCTCGCCGGCCGCAACCGGAGCTGGGGCAGAGGAGAAACCATTTTGCCACATTTTTAGGTTGTGGCTTTTGATAAAAAAAAACTGCCAAAAGCGTCCTAATACTCCATAGAACTGCATTCAATGGAATTCCCATTGGAATAAAATGGCAGAATTCGACCATCACCATGGCAACACTGAATCAAATACAACTTGGATACCATTGGAATTTTTGATCAGGATGACATAAAGAATATTTGTGCCAAATTTGACAAATTTTCGTAGAAGTATAATTTTTTCTGTCCATTGAAATTTTTGCTGTAATCCCATTGGAATAACATGGCAGGTTTCAGTCATTGCCATGACAACACAGTATAAAATATGACATGGGTCTCATTGGCTTTTGTGATTGGTGTCACATAAAGTATTTTTCTGCCAAGTTTTGTAAATTTTTGAAAAACTAAATTGACTGAATTAACTGACCATATAAATATTTGTGTCATTCTGTAGGGGGCGCTATTGCATCAAATTTCATTCTTTCTTATTTAATGGGTTTAGGCTTGGAGGGTTTATGAGTGTTTAAAATTGAAAATTGAATTATATGTGTGAATTGTAGCAAATTACAGGTACGGAGAAATCGAAAAAAAAAAAGAGAGGCATTGGGACAAACGCTGTTATAACGAAGACGCCGTGGCTAACGACTGCTCGGTCTCCACTGTGAGGTCTGGTGCCAGTACAAATACAAGCAAGAATATTTATTTATGAAGTATTTACAGATATTTTTTAATTGTGTGACATTATTTTCCAGTGCTCAGACCTGCAGTGCTGCCCTCTACAGGCCTGGCAGACTACCTGACCACTTTTGGCCCATGACGTCACAAAGTATTGTATCAATCAATTCAGTTTTATTTCAGTTTTTCAGTTTTTAGTTTTATAGCTCAGTATCACAACAACAGTCGCCTGAAAGGGCAACACAAATAATAACTACACTAAACTAAACAGACCCAAGACACTCCTGTCCTTAGACCCTCCTTCTCTTAAGGAAAAAGTCCTAAAAAAAAAACTAAAAAAAAAAAACAGTATCGGACCCCTACCTCACTGTTTCCCAACCAGGGGTACATACACACAGGGGGTACTTCCAAGATAAGAAACTATTTGTGTTCATGTCATATTAAATGTTTAAAACTTATAATGGACCAGCTCAAGTTTGATGAACTCTGATGGAAAGCAGTAAAACTGCTAAACATTATTTGTTATTATTTTGTCACAAATTTTAGGCTTAATAGCTGGTTTCAAACGGGATATATTAAAATTATTTATTTTTTATTTGTAATAAATTTATTAGTTTAAGAGTTTTGGGATTATTATTATTACATTTTATTTTTTAAGTTAATTTTCAACATTAAATACGCAATAAAAATTGCAAATGTAACAGAAGTTTATTTTAAAGGCAAACAGATGATTTTTTCTTATTTACTTTTTTTATTTTGAGGTAATTTTTGGAAAAAATAAAATAAAAAGTCTGTTCTAAAAAAAAGTTTTTGTTTGTTTGTTTGTTTGTTTGTTTTAGAACCATCAGCACGTATGAGGGAGGGGGTAATCGGGGTATGACAAAAAGCCCAAGGGGTTCACCAGGAAAAAAGTTTGGGAACCAGTGCCCTACCTGACCCCATCTGTGCTCCTGTCCCAACCTGTGGGCCCTTAATCTCACCTCTGTGCACTTCCTGGACCTACCCCACCCCCACTCCCCTGGACCCCTACCTCACACTCACACACACTCACACTCACTCACACAAACACTCACACACTCACTCACACTCACACAAACACTCACTCACACTCACACAAACACTCACACTCACTCACACTCACACAAACACTCACACACTCACTCACACTCACACAAACACTCACACACTCACTCACACTCACACACAAACACTCACACACTCACACAAACACTCACACACTCACTCACACTCACACAAACACTCACACTCACTCACACTCACACAAACACTCACACACTCACTCACACTCACACAAACACTCACACACTCACTCACACTCACACACAAACACTCACACTCACTCACACACTCACACACACACACACTCATGCACACACACACAAACACTCACACACTCACTCACACTCACTCACACACTCACACACACACACACTCATGCACACACACACAAACACTCACACACACACTCACACAAACACTCACACACTCACTCACACTCACACACAAACACTCACACTCACTCACACACTCACACACACTCACACACACACACACTCACACACAAACACTCACACTCACTCACACACTCACTCACACACTCACTCACACTCACACAAACACTCACACACTCACTCACACTCACACAAACACTCACACTCACTCACACAAACACTCACACACTCACTCACACTCACACAAACACTCACACTCACTCACACTCACACAAACACTCACACACTCACTCACACTCACACAAACACTCACACTCACTCACACTCACACAAACACTCACACTCACTCACACTCATGCACACACTCACACACACACTCACACACACACTCACACAAACACTCACACTCACTCACACTCACACAAACACTCACACACTCACTCACACTCATGCACACACTCACACTCACTCACACACTCACACACACTCATGCACACACACTCACACTCACACTCACACACTCACACAAACACTCACACACACACACTCACACACACACTCACGCACACACAAACACTCACACTCACTCACACACTCACTCACACTCACACAAACACTCACACTCACTCACACAAACACTCACACACTCACTCATGCACACACACACAAACACTCACACACTCACTCACACTCACACAAACACTCACACACTCACTCATGCACACACACACAAACACTCACACTCACTCACACACTCACACACACACTCATGCACACACACACAAACACTCACACACTCACTCACACTCACACAAACACTCACACACACACTCACACTCACTCACACACTCACACACACACACACTCATGCACACACACACAAACACTCACACTCACTCACACACTCACACACACACTCATGCACACACACACAAACACTCACACACTCACTCACACTCACACAAACACTCACACACTCACTCACACTCACACACAAACACTCACACTCACTCACACACACTCACACACACACACACACACAAACACTCACACTCACTCACACACTCACACACACACACTCATGCACACACACACAAACACTCACACACTCACTCACACTCACTCACACACTCACACACACACACACTCATGCACACACACACAAACACTCACACACACACTCACACAAACACTCACACACTCACTCACACTCACACACAAACACTCACACTCACTCACACACTCACACACACTCACACACACACACACTCACACACAAACACTCACACTCACTCACACACTCACACACACACACACTCATGCACACACACACAAACACTCACACACTCACACTCACTCACACACTCACACACACACACTCATGCACACACACACAAACACTCACACACTCACTCACACTCACACAAACACTCACACACACACTCACACAAACACACACTCACTCACGCACACACAAACACTCACACACTCACTCACACAAACACTCACACACTCACTCACACAAACACTCACACACTCACTCACACTCACACAAACACTCACTCACGCACACACAAACACTCACACACTCACTCACACTCACACAAACACTCACTCATGCACACACACACAAACACTCACACACTCACTCACACTCACACAAACACTCACACTCACACAAACACTCACACACTCACTCACACTCACACAAACACTCACACACTCACTCACACTCACTCATGCACACACACACACACTCACACTTACACACACTCTCACACACACACACTCACACACTTACACACACTCACACACACACTCACACACACACTCACACACACACACTCACACTCACACACACACTCACTCATGCACACACACACACTTACACACACTCACACAGACACTCACTCACACACACACTCACACACTCACTCACACTCACTCATGCACACACACACACACTCACACTTACACACACTCTCACACACACACACACACTCACACACTTACACACACACACTCACACACACAGACACACTCACACACACACTCACACTCACACACACACTCACACACACACACTCACACACACACTCACTCATGCACACACACACACTTACACACACTCACACACACAGACACTCACTCACACACACACTCACACACTCACACTCACACACTCACTCATGCACACACACACAAACACTCACACACTCACTCACACTCACACAAACACTCACACACTCACTCACGCACACACACTCACACACTCACTCACACTCACACAAACACACACACACACTCACACACTCAGGCACACTCACGCACACACACTCATGGGCACACACACTCACACACACACTCACACACACTCACACACACACACACACTCACGCACTCACACACACACACACACTCACTCATGCACACACTCACGCACACACGCGCACACACACTCACTCACACTCACACACACACTCACACACACACACTCACTCATGCACACACACTCACACACTTACACACACTCACACACACAGACACTCACTCACACACACACTCACACTCACACACTTACACACACACTCACTCATGCACACACACACACTCACACACTTACACACACTCACACACACACTCACACACACACACACTCATGCACACACACACACACACTCACACACATACACACACACACACTCACACACACACTCACACACACACTCACACAAACACTCACACACTCATGCACACACACACACGCACACACTCTCACATTCACTCACACTCACGCACACACACTGACACTCACTCACAAACACTCACGCACACACACTCACGCACACACACTCACACACACACTCACACACACTCACACACACGCAGGCACACACACACTCACACACACACTCACACGCACTCACGCACACTCACACACGCACGCACACTCACGCACACACACACTCACACACTCAGGCACACTCACGCACACACACTCATGGGCACACACACTCACACACACACTCACACACACACACACACACACACACACTCACGCACTCACAAACACACACACGCGCACACACACTCACACTCACTCACACACACACTCTCACACACACACTCACACACATACAAAAACACACACTCACCCTCTCTTACTCTCTCACACACACTCACACATACACTCACACTCATGCACACACACTCACGCGCACACACACACACACTCACACACACAGACACTCACTCACACACACTCACACTCACAAACTCTCACATTCACTCACACTCACGCACACACACTGACACTCACACTCACAAACACTCACGCACACACACACACTCACGCACACACACACACGCACACACACTCACACACACTCACACTCACTCACGCACACACTCACACACACTCACACACACACACTCTCACACACACACACACTCACACACATACAAAAACACACACTCACCCTCTCTTACTCTCTCACACACACTCACACATACACTCACACTCATGCACACACACTCACGCGCACACACACACACACTCATGCACACACACACTCACACACACAGACACTCACTCACACACTCTCACACTCACAAACTCTCACATTCACTCACACTCACGCACACACACTGACACTCACACTCACAAACACTCACGCACACACACACACTCACGCACACACACACACACACACACTCACACACACTCACACTCACTCACGCACACACTCACACACACTCACACACACACACTCACGCATTCACACACACACTCACACACACACTCATGCACTCACACTCACACACACATACAAAAACACACACTCACCCTCTCTTACTCTTTCACACACACTCACACATACACTCACACACTCACGCACACACACTCACGCACACACACACTCATGCACACACACACACTCACGCACACACACTCGCACACACTCACACACACACTCGCACTCACACTCACGCACTCACACTCGCACACTCACTAACACTCGCACACACACTCACGCACACACTCACACACACAGACACTCACTCACACACACACTCACACACACTCACATTCACACGCACACACACTCACACACACTCACACTCGCACACACACTCACGCACACACTCACACACACACTCTCACACTCTCACATTCACTCACACTCACGCACACACACTGACACTCACACACACTCACTCACACACACACACACACACACACACACACTCACTCACTCAGCACACACTCACGCACACTCACTCACGCACTCACACACACACACTCAAGCACACACACTCACGCACACACACACACTCACGCACACACACACACTCACGCACACATGCACTCATGCACACACACTCACGCACACACACTCACTCACACACACTCACGCACACACACACTCACGCACACATACACTCACTCACACACACTTACACACACACACACTCACACACTTACACAAACTCACACTCACGCACACACACACACTCACGCACCCACACACTCACGCACACACACACACTCACGCACACACGCTCACACACTCACACTCACACACGCATTCACACTCACGCACACACTCACACTCACGCACTCATACTCACGCACACACACTCACTCTCACTCACACACACACACGCACACACACACGCACTCACACACTCACGCACTCACACACTCTCACACACACACACTCACACACACGCACACACACACTCACACACACTCACACACTCACGCACACACACACACTCACACACACACTCACGCATTCACGCACACACTCACGCACACACTCACACTCACGCACTCATACTCACGCACACACACTCACACACACTCACTCACTCACACACACACACACACTCGCACACTCACGCACACTCACACTCACGCACACACACACACTCACA
Organism: Bostrychus sinensis; assembly: GCA_020698575.1. Lineage (NCBI taxonomy): Eukaryota > Metazoa > Chordata > Actinopteri > Gobiiformes > Eleotridae > Bostrychus > Bostrychus sinensis. Next base: position 50,190,128 of record CM036239.1, on the reverse strand, counting down.
CACTCAGGCACACTCACGCACAAACACTCATGCGCACACACACTCACACACACACTCACGTGCACACATACACACACGCACACACACACACACTCACACATTCACACACTCGCACACTCACACACACTCACGCACACACACACACTCACGCACATACACTCTCTCACACATGCACACACACTCACACACTCACACACACACACACACTCGCACACTCACGCACACACACTCACTCTCACACTCACGCACACACTCACACACACACTCACACTCACGCACACACACTCACACAAACTCACGCACACACTCACGCACACACACTCGCACACACACACACTCACGCACAAACACACACTCACACACTCACGCACACACACTCACGCACACACACACACTCACACACGCACACACACACTCACGCACACACACTCACGCACACACACACACTCTCACACTCACACACACTCACGCACTCACACACTCACGCACACACACACACACACACACTCACACTCACACACACACTCACTCACGCACACACAAACACTCACACACTCACTCACACACACAAACACTCACTCATGCACACACAAACACTCACACTCACACAAACACTCACACACTCACTCACACTCACACAAACACTCACACACTCACTCACACTCACACTCACAATCACTCATGCACACACACACACACACTCACACTCACACACACACTCACTCATGCACACACACACACACACACACACTCACACACTTACACACACTCACACTCACACACACAGTCACACACACACTCACACACACACTCACACTCACACACACACTCACTCATGCACACACACACACTTACACACACTCACACACACAGACACTCACTCACACACACACTCACACACTCACACACTCACTCACACTCACACAAACACTCACACACTCACTCACACACACACAAACACTCACACACTCACTCACACTCACACAAACACACACACACACGCACACACTCTCACATTCACTCACACTCACGCACACACACTGACACTCACTCACAAACACTCACGCACACACACTCACGCACACACACTCACACACACACACACACGCAGGCACACACACACTCACACACACACTCACACGCACTCACGCACACTCACACACGCACGCACACTCACGCACACACACACTCACACACTCAGGCACACTCACGCACACACACTCATGGGCACACACACTCATACACACACTCACACACACTCACACACACACACACACTCACGCACTCACACACACACACACACTCACGCACTCACAAACACACACACGCGCACACACACTCACACTCACTCACACACACACTCTCACACACACACACACTCACACACATACAAAAACACACACTCACCCTCTCTTACTCTCTCACACACACTCACACATACACTCACACTCATGCACACACACTCACGCGCACACACACTCACACTCACGCACACACACACTCACACACACACTCACTCACACACATACACTCACGCACACACACACTCACGCACACTCACGCAAACACACATTCACACAGTCACAGTCTCACTCACACACTCACACACTCTCACACACACAGTCACAGTCACACACTCCCACAGTCACAGTCTCACTCACACACACACTCACAGACTCACACTCTCACACACACACACACACACACACAGTCACACACACACTCACACACTCACACACACTCACACACACACACACACACACACATACACAGCACACCATACAACATCTAAGACAACTTGGCAGACCCTACATTTCATGTGTATCTTACATTGAATGCAAGACATATTAAAAGGTACAAAGCATTCAATAAATAAATATAAATATAAATATGGCTACACCCATGGCAATACATCTCATGTTAATTCAGTTAATACTATATAGCCAATGTAAAATATAATAATCAGGCCAGTGCACGCATCATCAAGGAGAACTACCCTAAGCTGGATGTTAATTAAGATTTGTGGAGTGCTTTCACAGCCCGTGGGGCGAAAGAATTCTTAAAGATGTTTTTGTTTTCTGATAATAATTAATATCTTCTACCTGATGGTAATAATTTAAATTCTTAGTGTAGGGGATGGGACAGGTCATTTATAATGCTCACAGCTTTCCTTCCCATCTTAATTTAATTTTTTTTATTCTGCAGGCAGATAATTTATACAAACACTAATGTGGCCATTTCCCCATTTATGCAATGTCAGTGTTTTATGAAAATGTTGTTTGAATGGGAGTCAATTGCACAAAAAAATGTCTTAGGGGTAAAGATGTGACTATTTGTTTTAGACACCCAGTATTTTTCTAAAAAAAAATCCTGAAATCTCAAAATTCATCCCAAAATACACTCCTGAAACAAAATCTATGCCTTTTGAATCAACACAGCAAAAGTTATCCACAAAAACTGTTGCAAAACAGCAAAAAAAATGTCTTAGGGGTGTAGATTAAGAGTAAGAGTAAGGTTAAGAGAAGGAGGGTCTAAGGACCGGGGACAACCCACTCTCAACATAAAACGTAAAATAGATACACTGGCCTGTTACATAATTTATATGTCCCATTCTTTTGGGAGTCACATGACTTCAGAGTTTCACTGACACAAGGGAACAAAATGGCCAACTTTGCTCAACTTTTTGAAATAAAATGCCTCTTACATACATATTTTGTGACTTAAACCCTATTTTATAACAACTCTAGGAAGAAATAAAGGTTTTAATTTCATATTCTTCAAGTGTTGTTATCACAGGAGCTTTCATTACTGAGTCATGGTTGAGGGGTAAATGCTCAGGACTGCTGGGACATCAGAGACAGACCTGAGCAGTAGATCCCACAGCCGTTGGCCCTGCTCACACCCCCGTCCCGGCACCAGTACTTGCTGTTGATCTTAAAGATGGCGTAGTCCGAGGAGCCGTCCCTGTTGCGGTTGACGGCGGCGGTGTTGTGGTTGGACTCGTGCTCGGTCAGACACACCCCTGAGACGCACACGACCAACAAAACAGAGACATAACAGAGTCAGAACTAACAGTATCCCACAGAGAGAGGATCAGGGCAGCTCCAGGTTTTCTCTTTCGAAATTTAAGACCTTTTTAAGACTTTTTAAGGACAGCATCATCAACAAGAGAACAATAATCTGTAGGAATTTTAAACTAAGTAATTATCTGTACTACTCTAAAACTCAACAGTTTTATTTTTAAATCTAATGCCCATGATAAGAAGTGCTGCATTAAAAAAATCATGAAAAAGGGGCATCATACATTGCATAACATTTCTAAATATATTTTGTTATTGCGGTGTCTCTACTTTTTTTGTAATATTAACATCTTGAATACCTTTTTAATGCTTTTAAGACCTTGGAGATAACCAGTGAAAGTGAAAGTGAAAGCTCATCTTTTCTATAGCAGGTAAAACATAATACTATATCAGCTGAAATGCAGCAGCAAACAAGAAGAGCACCTGACCCCCAGGCCAAAAAAGAAAAATTCTTTCTGCTGTACAAGAAGGACACAATATTCTACTTATAAATGTGATAAACGTGTCCTGGTCCAGGTCTGTCTCTGGTCTGGTCTGGTTGTACTCACAGTCTGCGATCGTCGTGTTCCTTCAGGAGTCGAGCCCATTCACAGCACTCAAAGACTCTGCCCCGAGCCACAGCACACAGCAGAACCAGAACCAGAACCTGACCCTAACCCTGCATCTTCAGCCTCGGAACCACAACCAGACCTTAGCATTTTTAACCTCTTAAACCCGAACAGAGCCCAACAGGGCTCCGCCCCCTTGCGTCCGCTTGTTGGGACCATAGCGGGGAGATACAACGACTGACACACACATGTTTGACATCCTCGTGTTCGGACAATTCATGGCAACAAAACTATCTACTTCAATTTCTATTCAACAGTTGGATTCCGCCTGGATTTTTTAAAAAATAAAACATGTATATCTTTCCATTACTTTGTTTATTTGGCACAAATTTTGCTGCAGTAGAGAAAAGATATGTGAAATTTTCAATTTATGTTGTTATTTGCTTCACTACAGGAAGGAAAAAGGCTTTTTTGGAGGCAAATATGTGTTGTTGTTTTTTTCAGGCGGAAATTAGAATAATCCATTTCAACCTCAATTTATGGTCAAACAATATAATTTATTAATATTATTTCTCTTCCACAGTAATCCCCAAAGTCCACCAATTAATTTGCTACCAAGGTTAGCTATGTACACTTAGTAAATGCTAAGTAAAACCTTAATAAATGTAGATATAGAATTTTTGGGAAAAAGGCCTCAGAGCTTAACAGGTTAAAACCTTTTACCCATTTAAAAGCACCTTCACCATGCCACAATAGCAATTAAATAGGAAATAATTCATGTTTTATTTACAAATATGTGGGAATTATGTAAAAAAAAAAAAAAAACTGCATTTAATCTGGGGACATATTAGAGGATTTTAAATCTTAACAGATTTTAAAACTGTTGAACACAGAGCGTAGACCACAGACATGGAGAATTTTGAACAATATTTAATCTTCTAATCCTGTCACCGCACAGACTTCAGGATTCTGCAGACCACACACTCGCACTTTGTAGGAGTGGTTTTAATGTGTCAAAAAAGTGGAAATAAAATGGTAAAAAGGAAAATGTTATTTTTAATCAATGGTGTACTTGTCCTTGTGAAGCGAGGTAAACAGCCTGAACCGCCTTATTCAGAGAGTGAATAAGTTGTACTAACTTTTTCATAAATAAAGCTTGTGTATATTAGCAACAGTTGTTTCCAGTCTAGTGCCGCATGGCTCTCGCTTCGAAAGAAAACATTGCATTTGCAGTTTAGAGTGGATTAAACACAAGTCAGAATTGTGTTGTTAAAATGTGGTAAAGTGGCGCAGGGACTCAAGAGCAGTGAATTTAATGCACAGAAAGCTTGCAGAAGTAGTCTCATGTTTACTGAAGCTTTACCTCCAAGCTCACTCTGCTGCACTCCAGCATTTACTCTGCAGTTTTTATAAAATATTGGCAGCACGGCTTTTATGTTAAACACAAAGTACTACCATCACCTCCGATGGCTGGCAGTCAATGCATTGTCATTTCCAGTGAAAAACAAAAAGGATATGAAAAATGTGGATAAAAAGAGAAGAAGCTTTAGGAGCAGTTTATAAACTTCCAGTCTGAGCTGGAGGTGAGGAGGAGAGTCATTCCTTTATTTTTCTTTGTGTTGATATCAGTGGCTGTATATAAGCAAGGACATATACATTAGTGGTTGCTGTTTCCTGTATTTGTATTCAGTGCTTCTGTTTCAAAGTTTCTCTGACTTTCGCTGCCACCGGACACCAGTTTTTCCATCAGTAGAGTCGGGAGCGACAATCATAAACATCATGCATGTTTGATATTTACAATCTGAGGTTGGAGAGGCTCTGACCCATCAACGAGGGGTAACATAATCGTACTGACGCCACACACACAAGGAGAGTTACCAAAAGTGTTCCCCAAACTCAGGGAGAGGCAACTCAGGCCTAAATCAGGCTAATAATCCTCTAATGTGTCCACAGCTTTAGAGGCTTAAAAATGAATTCACTTTTGTTCTGTGAAAAACAAAAGTGTATCTTCTTGATGTTTTATATGTTTTCATGTGATCCAGTGACCTAAAACGGCTTTAAGAGGAAGAACCTGATGTTTTTAAATGAGGCCTGAGGGTTAACGTTGCATGTTTTGACAGTTTGACTTAATCTTGGAGTTTCCATTAAAGCCCCACTTCTGCTCCTCGCTCAGGTCACTTCTCTCATTTACACTCCTGATTACAGCGGTGCAATTCCTGTTTTGTGCCGTGTACTTCCTGTTTGTGGTCAGTGAGAGTGAGCACAGAGGAACAAGGCAAAAACAGTCACTTGTGTTTGGAGTGGCACCAAAACAAACTGCAGTTATCTTTGGATAAAGGTGAAACGGTTCTCTGTCTGAATCCTCTGACCCTCTCTTCTGCGTACTCTTCTCTCACACCAACTAATCATTATAATACAGAAGGCCCAGGAGGTTTAGGGGCCCATATGAGTGGGCCCTTGGTCATCTGTGGTCAAATTTGTGTTTATAATGTTGCCAATAATCAGGAGCAGCGCATCTCTGTTACAGAACAGTTTTTAACATAAATTAAATTTTAACTCCTGTTAAGTTTGTAAACTGATAAAAAAATTAAGATAAATACACAAATCGTAATAAAAATACAAATAAATTTTTACAAAATTGTCCCTAAATATTCATAACCAAGCTCCTGTTTTTGTATCAAACGCCATTAAAACAGCATCATTTTATAAATTAAAAAGCTTAATGCATGAACCTGAAATACTGAATGTAACTTGGGGCCCATTCTGAAATCCTGCACTGGGGCCCCACAGTACCAAGTTGTGCCTCTGCTGGTCTCTTTATGGCACCAGTAGAGTGTAAATTAAAAACAATCTCTTTTAGTCATGTTTTTAAACATTTTGCTGTTCCAGAGGAGACTACACTGAAAAAAAAAAAAAGTGTTTCACTGAACCATCCTAATTAAATTGCTTCAGTTTTTTTTTTAAACACAAGAATAAGTTAGGTTTTGTCACAGTGACTCTTTTCATCAGATTTAATTGAAACTCATTAAACTTAAAATCTCAACTCAAAGCATCTTTGAGTGCCCTAAAAAGCACTGTACAAGTTATTTTTCAACCACTGCCCATTCAATGAATTCAATTCAATTCAGTTTTATTTGTATCGCCCAGTATCACAACAAAAGTCGCCTCAAAGGGCTTCACAAACAGTTGATCAAACATAAACACACAATCAGACAACACAAACAATAACTACACTAAACTAAACAGACCCAGGACACTCACAAAAAGTCTCTTTAAAAAGATATTAGGATGGGGATTCATAACCATCTCAATAAAGACTCTTCCTGGCCCATCATTTCATAAAAGCGAGGTAGTTGTGGCAGTATTGGAATTTGTCTCTTCTACCAACTTCCATCTGAAACATTTATTGGTTGGAGGCAACTAAAACCATGAAACCAGGACAGAGCGCTGTATGCTTGCATAAAGGGTCTTACTTGCTATTGTGGCATGGCGAAGGTGCTTTTAAATGGGTAAAAGGTTTTAATAGACCAACAACGCCCCCTGGGAACATGTCCCAGGAAACATGAAATTCAAAATAAAAGACACACAGGTAAGTATCTGACAAAAGGGGGCAGAGACGTGAAGTTCACTTTTTTAAAAGTAATACATTTTATTGAAAATTTGTAGTAAAAGAATCTTCTGGATAAACTGCAAAAAAGAGAAGTTAGAACAAAACTGGAATTTAGGAAAGATATTTATTACAAGCTATAGTTAAAATTAAAGCAACCATCTAAAAATGGGCCTAATCTGGACAGGCTAAAGTTAAAAAATAGCCTAATGAAAAGTAAATGCAGTTAGCTGGGGCCACCTGTGGTGCGCAGACTACGTCAAGGAGGTGCCCAGGAGTGCTACCAAATACTCACCGTGCAAGTGCAAACTAAACTCTTGTGAACCAGTGCACTAACTCACATGCATAGGTGGGGAAACGTCACCTAGGCGCCTAGCCCAACCACCAGGAGGCGCTCAGCATCACTGAAATAGAAAGAACACAAAAATTAAGAATGGACCCAGTTAGTTTGGCAGTACAGACAAGACAATGACCCAACTTTGACAGCTCTATTATAAAACAATATTCTAACAAATACTGACTGTCAAAAGCAACCTACACAAAGAAAAAAATATGTAAAACAAATGACAAATATACTAACAATATGCAAAAGCAAACAGAGGGCAAATAATAAACCCAGACCAAAAGAAACAAAGTAGTAACAAAACAGTAAAACAAACCAAAACAAAACAGCAGCAGGTAAACCTGTATGAGAGAAGTTAAAGTGTTAGAAAGGCTCACCTACTTACCACCCTGAAGCCTGTGGGGAACTTAGTTGGACCCCGATTGCCCAGCATTGGAAGACATTTAGCTTTAGTTAACTAGCCAAAGCAATACTAGGACAACAGATGAAATTTAGCTATTGTGCTAACTCCGGCATATCTACATTGATGCTCACTGCTGATTTGTTGATGAATGTGCACCGTCCTATTAAAAAAAAAAAAAAAAAAAAAAAAAAAAAAAAAATACTAGTAATCTGAAAAGGACATTTTCCTACCTGGACCAGCAACAGACAGAACCCAGCCTACAATCAGCAGCAAAGCAGACAGCAGCCAATAGACTGCTACACTGGCAACAGGTGCCTTAAATAGTCTAATTAGAGGGGTGGGCCAGAGGTAGAGCCAGGGTGAGAGCTTCAGGGGCCCTGGGAAAAAGGACCACCCCACTACACTATCAAGTAATGCAATTGATAAAAGTTGACAAGGGCCAGCTTCATCTGCCTGAGGACCAGGGTTTGCCTATCCCTGCTCTAATTCCTTTTTTACAACAGAGTCTCCAGAGTTCTTCTAATTTTAAAAAAGATGAGATCATGTGTAGCATTGTTCACCTGTGTCATGGTTAAGTTGACATTAATTCATATTTCAATTAAATCTGATGAAAAGAGTCACTTTGACACAACCTATTTCAGTGAGGTGTAAGCAATGGAAGCGATTCATTTAAACTGGTTCAATGGAACGCGTTCAAAACTAAGTAAACGGAGTAGGTTTTAAACAGGAACAGGTACATTTTAAAATTATATGACTGACACAGAAACACAATAAAAAGTGTCCTGTACCCAAATGTTCCACACTGGTTTTTAACTCACAGTGAGGTTTTATTGTGACATTTGTTTTTGTTAAATGTGACAAAGACAAAGTGTTGAAAGAAAAGAGGCACAGGTTGCGCAGTTCTGTTTTTCTCTTGCAGTGTGACTTGCAGCCAACGTTAATCCACAGAGTTCTCACTTCTCATTTCAGAGACACTCAAACCTGGTTCAGACTGTCTGGCTCTGAAGCAGAAGTCCAGGGCGGGGGGGATTCCACAGAGAAGGTTTATATTGAGCACAGAGAGAGGACTCAGGACTAGACAGGGTTTAGATCCTGCTGGTCTTAGGTCTCAGGTTTCAAGTCTCAGGTCTGGTTCTGGTTGTGAAGTAGCTGAAGATGCAGATTCAGGTTCTGGTTCTGGTTCTGCTGTGCGCTGTGGCTCAGGGCACAATCTTTGAGCGCTGTCAATGGGCTCGACTCCTGAAGAGCAGAGGGATGGGCGGATACCAAGGAATCAGCCTGGGAGACTGTGAGTACAACCAGGACTAAACCAGGACTAAATCAGGTTTAAACCAGGACTAAACCAGGACTAAACCAGGACTAAACCAGGACTAAACCAGGTCTACACTAGGACTAACAGGTCAGTGATAGGTCAAGTAAAAGTCTGTTAACTTTCACTTTTGTTTTGAGTCATAAACAGTTTTTGTTTCTGCTGTTCCAAACCCAGAAGGCTGTTCCATAAAACCAGCTAACTCCATAAGCTAGGCTTATTTGAATAAGTCTGGCTTATTTTGTTATCATTTCTGTTTCATTAAACAGGCTCACCCTGAGACTCAGTCAGTCACTGTGGGAACTTATGGCTGAGCGGGACCAGGCTAATCCAGACCTCAGTTCAGACTTTAAACCTGCTCTGGGGCAGGCTTAAAGATGACCCTGAATACTTTATAAACATGTGCACTTTTATCCCAAATTAAGATGAACAGTAATTCACGAGTATTAAGTATTTTATGACTGCCCTTTTAACTTTTTAGCAGATTTATGGACTTTATTCCAGTTACAGTTTTGGGTATAACTTATTCTGTTTTTATTGTATATTAAGCACAAATACAGATTTCAAGACACAGTGTGGCATGTTTTATTTATTTTTATTTATGTTTGTTGCACTGCACCTTGTGATGCACTGAGCAGTAAACGCTATTTGTGCCAGTGTTAGTGCAACTCATTCAGTCTGACTGGAGTTATCTCTGTATCTCTACAGTGTTAATTTTACTCTTTATTCTAGCGTTGAAATTTCAGAGTAAAAATGAACACAGCACCATGACACTGATGAACAATGCCACACATGACCTGATGTCTTAAAGCTTAAAAGACCTGTATTTTGTTGCACTGCCTCCCATGTCACTTTAGTGAATATTACTTTGCAGGGGTAATGGCAAAAGTTGATTGAAAAAGAATTAAATAAAATGTTTTAAAAAAAAAAAAAAAAACAGCTGTACTTACACTTCAATTATAATGTGGCCATGTCCACATCAGTCCAGGTGCAACCATGACTCAGAGACACAGTGACACACATGACTCCTGCATCAACTAGGAACATAAGCACTGTATACTGTTATTTTTATATTATTATTTTATATTATTATATTATTTATATTTTTACAGTATTTTTTCTTTTGAAACTTTGTTTAGTTCTTGTTGGAGTCATGTTTGCACCATGACTGACGAGGATAGAACCATGTTATATAGTGTAGTTTAAGTACTACAGAAACAGTTTTTAACTTACCTCCCAAACTATAAAAAAAAAGAAATGTTGTAAAACCTCAAGGCCACAGGATGTTTTTTTTTTAGTTTTGGGGCCAACTCAAAATCTCAGCTTTTCAACCATAATTTTTTTTGTTCACCTGACTGATGTTCATATGTCTAGAAATTTTAAAGTTTCACTCACTATCGTTATTTTTTTTTAACTATATGTTATATGTATGTGTATATGTTTACAGTGCAGTAAAGCCCCACTGTTGTTGACTCCGCCTCTCTGTCCTCTGTCCCCTGTCCTCTTTCCTCTGTCCTCTGTCCCCTCGTCTCCTCTCAGGGGTGTGTCTGACCCGGTGGGAGTCCAGCTATAACACCAACGCCATCAACCACAACCGGGACAACTCCACTGACTATGGCATCTTCCAGATCAACAGCAAGTACTGGTGCCGGGACCAGGGTCCGAGCAAGGCCAACGGGTGCAGGATCAACTGCTCAGGTCCGAGTCCACTAAAGACTGATCCGGACTTCTTTGGTCCAGAGTCCTTCGGTCTTTGGTTTGGTTTAATGTTCTGTGTCTTGTCCTCAGCTCTGCTCAGCAATGACCCGACCGTTGCCATAAACTGCGCCAAAATAGTGGCCCGGCAGCAAGGAGCTAAGGCCTGGTGAGTCATGTGACTTCTGTGAACCAATCAGAGAGGAGTGTGATCTAAACCAGGGCTAAACCAGATCTAAATCAGGACTAAACCAGGTCTAAAGAAGGAGTAAACCAGGACTAAACCAGGTCTAAACTGGGGCTAAACCAGTGCTAAACAAGGTCTAAGCCAGGTCTAAACTGGGTCTAAACCGGGTCTAAACTGGGGCTAAACCAGATCTAAACTGAGGCTAAACCAGGGCTAAGCAAGGTCTAAACCAGGTCTAAACATGGAGTAAACTAGGATTAAACCAGGACATAACCAGGTCTAAACTGGGGCTAAACCAGGTCTAAACTGGGACTAAACCAGGTCTAAACTGGGACTAAACCAGGGCTAAACTAGGACTAAACCAGGTTTAGACTTGGGCTAAACCAGGTCTAAACCAGGTCTAAACTTGGGCTAAACCAGGTCTAAACCAGGACTAAACCAGGGCTAAACCAGGACTAAACCAGGTTTAGACTTGGGCTAAACCAGGTCTAAACCAGGTCTAGACTTGGGCTAAACCAGGTCTAAACCAGGTCTAAACCGGGTCAAAACTTGGGCTAAACCAGGTCTAAACCGGGACTAAACCAGGGCTAAACCAGGTTTAGACTTGGTCTAAACCAGGACTAAACCAGGGCTAAACCAGGACTAAACCAGGTTTAGACTTGGGCTAAACCAGGTCTAAACCAGGTCTAAACCGGGTCTAAACTGGGGCTAAAACAGGAATAAACTTGGATTAAACCAGGACATAACCAGGTCTAAACTGGGGCTAAACCAGGTCTAAACTGGGGCTAAACAAGGACTAAACCAGGGCTAAACCAGGTCTAAACTGGGTCTAAACTGGGGCTAAACCAGGTCTAAACTGGGACTAAACCAGGTCTAAACTGGGACTAAACCAGGGCTAAACTAGGACTAAACCAGGTTTAGACTTGGGCTAAACCAGGTCTAAACCAGGTCTAAACTTGGGCTAAACCAGGTCTAAACCAGGACTAAACCAGGGCTAAACCAGGACTAAACCAGGTTTAGACTTGGGCTAAACCAGGTCTAAACCAGGTCTAGACTTGGGCTAAACCAGGTCTAAACCAGGTCTAAACCGGGTCTAAACTTGGGCTAAACCAGGTCTAAACCGGGACTAAACCAGGGCTAAACCAGGTTTAGACTTGGTCTAAACCAGGACTAAACCAGGGCTAAACCAGGACTAAACCAGGTTTAGACTTGGGCTAAACCAGGTCTAAACCAGGTCTAAACCGGGTCTAAACTGGGGCTAAAACAGGAATAAACTTGGATTAAACCAGGACTAAACCAGGGCTAAACCAGGACTAAACCAGGTTTAGACTTGGGCTAAACCAGGTCTAAACCAGGTCTAAACCGGGTCTAAACTGGGGCTAAAACAGGAATAAACTTGGATTAAACCAGGACATAACCAGGTCTAAACTGGGGCTAAACCAGGTCTAAACTGGGGCTAAACAAGGACTAAACCAGGGCTAAACCAGGTCTAAACTGGGTCTAAACTGGGGCTAAACCAGGTCTAAACTGGGACTAAACCAGGTCTAAACTGGGACTAAACCAGGGCTAAACTAGGACTAAACCAGGTTTAGACTTGGGCTAAACCAGGTCTAAACCAGGTCTAAACTTGGGCTAAACCAGGTCTAAACCAGGACTAAACCAGGGCTAAACCAGGACTAAACCAGGTTTAGACTTGGGCTAAACCAGGTCTAAACCAGGTCTAGACTTGGGCTAAACCAGGTCTAAACCAGGTCTAAACCGGGTCTAAACTTGGGCTAAACCAGGTCTAAACCGGGACTAAACCAGGGCTAAACCAGGTTTAGACTTGGTCTAAACCAGGACTAAACCAGGGCTAAACCAGGACTAAACCAGGTTTAGACTTGGGCTAAACCAGGTCTAAACCAGGTCTAAACCGGGTCTAAACTGGGGCTAAAACAGGAATAAACTTGGATTAAACCAGGAATAAACTGGTCTAACTGTCCCACAGTTAGTGAATGTGGGAGTGAATGGTCTCTCTGTCTGTCCAGTGTGGGCCCCGCCTCAGGCCCTCAGTAGCTGGTCTAACCCTGCCCCCCCCCCCCTCTGTGTGTGTGTTTTAAAGGGTGGGCTGGAACACTCACTGTCGGGGCCACGATGTGAGTCCTTACATCGCTGGGTGTGGAGTGGAGCCCTCAGAACTAAACCCACAGTTCTTATAAAGCCAGCCTTTAATATCTTCATCTGCTTTCATCCTGTACCAGAGCGTCGCTGAGAGTGTGACTGTTTAAAATGTTTTAACAATAAAGAGAAGTGTTTTCAGTGGTGTATAATGAATACGCAAAAGTACTTAGTTTTTTGTTTGTTTTTTTAAGTACAGTTTTTATGTATCTGTGCTTTACTTGCGTACATTTGACTTCACTACAGGAAGGATCTGTACTTTTTACTCCTCTACATTTATCAAATAGCTTTACAGAAAAAAGACAAGTTAAAAGTACATAGGCAAGAATTACAATAAAAACTGTAAAATCTAATTTAAAAATGATAATTAAGAATACATTTAAATTAAATTAAGCCCTTTGCATTGAACCCTTAGCAGAATGGATTAGTATGAATAAACAGAGGGCATAATGGATGAAGGAGGAGCAGAACACAAAATATCTTTATTCACAGACCATATACTCCTGTATATTAAAAAGCTATAGATCTCTTTACCTTCTACATTGCTTGCGCAGATTTGGAGACAGGTTATAAGGTAAACAAAGGGAAATCTGAATGAAAAAATTGAATTTTTTTTTTTATAATTTGATCTTTTTTTTCTGTTACAATTTTTTATCCCAATGAATAAAGTCAGAATCAGAATAGTTTTTATTGCTATAGTAAATGAGAGGTTCACATCACTAGGAAGTCTCATTAAAGAACAGTGTTGCCAGATTGGGCTGCTTTCTGCCCATTTGGGCTTCTTTTGAACACTTTGGGCTGGAAAAAAAATAGCATTGGGCTGGTTTATGATTCACAACATTTGGCAGGTTTTTAGAAAATATTCTGGAGAAAATACACACACAATAGTTGCAATTTTATGGCAAACAAAGTAGAAAATCTCATTTCAATAAACTGCTGTGTCCTCCCAATCATGCCATCAGTTCATTTGTTTTAAAATGGGCTTGGTTGCTCACATTTTTGTATTTTATTTTTGTTTTATGTGGTTTCTATAATGCCTTGGATTGCACTCTTTGTGGGGAAATCTGTTTGTGTTAGTTTTTTTAGTGTTGCTGTTTTGTTTGCTTTTGTACGTATAACAGTTGACACAGTGACATTTAGAGTAATTATAATTTGGGGTGTTTTTTGTTATGTTTTTAATATGTTTTTACTACGTTTTAAGGGTTTTAAGCTCAGTTTGGGCTGGAAACTGTCAGTGTGATCTGGCAACCCTGGTAAAGACATTACTGACACACTTTGATAAATGTGTGAGTTGTGAAAAACACATCAAATGTTTTGTGGGCAATAAACTGTAGCAGCAAATGTCTTTAACTAAATGAAGTTAAGAAATGTAAATGAAGTTTAGAAAAGTATATTATATAGGCCTATTTCTTGAGTTTATCGCACTGTGTCCCACTAAATCCCACAACTTGTCCCACTTTTTATACTTTTTGAGGCATGTGTGCAGTTGTGTCCTCTGCAGCAGGGGGAGCCAAGTCTCAGAAATAAAAAAAATCCAGTCTCAATGACGCCTCAAAACCATCTCACTGGGAAGAAAAAGTAGAAACACGTGTGTAAAATTAAACTTGTAGCTTTTGTCTACTATGGGGCAGCATCCAAAACCTGAAACCTGAAAAAAAGGAGAGACTCTTCAGGACAAACACATTTTTTTTAGTGTTGTGGTTCTGGTCCAGTTCTGTCCTGAACATAATGCTTTTACACTGAAATAACGAAAATGTCCAAATGGCACATGAAGGGGAAAAAAAAGTTAAAATTCAAGGCAACAAGATGCCTCAATATTTTTGAGTTTCGGGGCCAACTCAAAATCTCAGGTTTTTAACAACTAATATTTTTTGTTTACTTAATTTGACTAAAAACTTTGAATTTTAAGTTTTATTCTCATTATTTTTTTAAACTCATCTTACTTACCAACTTACTATCAATTGTTCAGAAAAAAAATTATTTTGTTAGGGTTATTAATATTAATATAGTATATTTATTTTTTATTTTTTAATTTCAATTACAATACATTTTCTGGACAATGGATATTAAGTTGGCTGTAAGATGAGTTAAAAAAAATAATGATAGAGAGCAAAACTTAAAATTGAAGGTTTTTAGACATATGAAATCAAATTAGGTGAACAAAAAATATTTGTTGTTGAAAACTTGAAATTCTGAGTTGGCCCCAAAACTCAAAAATCTTAAGGAATCCTGTTGCCTTGAGTTTTTGCAGCATTTATTTTTTACAGTGTAGAAAAGACCCTGAGAAAAAGACCAGAAACAAGTGTCAGTCTGTCTGTCCAATGCTCAGTAACATGAGCTGTTGTCCAGTTTGTACTGGAGCGTCCTGCCTTAAAAACTGATTTAAAACAGATAAAAAATAAAATAAAATAAACAAAACACTGGGCTGAGACAGTTACACAAGAGCTGGACTCAGCCTTGGCCTGGTCCAGACTTCACTGTTTGTTTTGGACACAGGCTCTTTGTCCTCTGGGTCAAAACAGAACTGAAAGTTGGGGATTTCCACCAACAGGGGTTTAAATAGGACTGGACTGGACTCAGGCCTCAGAGAGTGGTCTTTCAGCTTCTGGTTCTGGTTGTGAAGATGCTGAAGATGCAGGTTCTGGGTCTGGTTCTGGTTCTGCTGTGTGCTGCGGCTCAGGGCAGAGTTTATCAGCGCTGTGAATGGGCTCGACTCCTGAAGAGCAGAGGGATGGACGGATACGAAGGAGTCAGCCTGGGAGACTGTGAGTACAACCAGGACTAAACCAGGACTAAATCAGGTCTTAACCAGGACTAAACCAGGACTAAACCAGGACTAAATCAGACCTAGTGAGTCTTATCAAAGTTTGCATAAGAATAAAATAAAACAAATGTGAGTTAGATGTGCTCCGGGTCATGGCAGTAGCTCAGTCAGTTTGCCCACTAAACCAAAGGTTGGCGGTTCGATTCTTGCTACCAGCATTACTGCCGCTGTGTCCTTGGGCAGGACACTTCACATACTTTGCCTTTGTGAATGTGTCAGTGGGACTGAAGAGTGAAGGAATCTTGCACCAGACTCCCCTTTCTGTCCCAGAGGATCCTGTGTTGTTCATGTTAAAGCTGAGACAGATTATCATGCTGCATGATTCTTATCCACCTTTTGTATTAACTTTATATTTACTTATTATATATTTACTTCTATTTTTATTTCTTGTAGATTTGTAAATATTAAAATATTGTATTGTATTTTTATCTATTCTGCTGTGTTTTATTGATACTTTTTTATTAATTAGAACCATTCTATGCATATTTTACCTTTTACTGTTTTTGTTTTTTTTTGTTTTTTTTGTTTTTTTTTAACTGAGCTGCTGTGACCAAGTCATTTTCCTTGTGGATATATAAGTCTGTCTAAGTCAAAGTCTAAATGGATTTTGAGTGTCTAAAAGCACTGTGTAAGATGATACATTTTTATTACAGGAGCAGCTGTTACAGCCATGTTCCTGCAGGGGGCATGCATTAAGCCTGGGCCTCACTTCACTGTCTCTGATCAATGATGGCCTCTGTCTGTTGGTTTTAGTGCGATCACACAGCTCTAGGCCAACCGTCTGGACTCTGGCAACAAGTGAACAAACAAACTCTGTGTGTGTGTGTCTGTCAGGGGTGTGTCTGACTGAGCACGAGTCCAACTTCAACACCAGAGCCACCAACAGGAACAGAGATGGGTCCACGGACTATGGGATCTTCCAGATCAACAGCAAGTACTGGTGCACTGATGGGGGGGTGAGCAGGTCCAACGGCTGTGGGATCCAGTGCTCAGGTACAGTGTGGGTTTGAGATCCAAGTGTTAAAGAAGTCTGTACTGAACTGACCCTGACCCACGTGGCCTGAAACCTCATCCTATTGGTCTAAAGTGAATGTGGGCAGGGCTTAGACTTAATTCTATTGGTCTAAAGTGAATGTGGGCAGGGCTTAGACTTAATTCTATTGGTCTAAAGAGAAGGTGGGTGGGGTTTAGACTTAATTCTATTGGTCTAAAGTGAATGTGGGTGGTGCTTTGACTTAAATCTATTGGTCTAAAGTGAATGTGGGTGGGGTTTAGACTTAATTCTATTGGTCTAAAGTGAATGTGGGTGGGGTTTAGACTTAAATCTATTGGTCTAAAGAGAAGGTGGGTGGTGCTTTGACTTAAATCTATTGGTCTAAAGAGAAGGTGGGTGGTGCTTTTACTTAAATCTATTGGTCTAAAGTGAATGTGGGTGGTGCTTTGACTTAAATCCATTGGTCTAAAGAGAAGGTGGGTGGGGTTTAGACTTAATTCTATTGGTCTAAAGAGAAGGTGGGTGGGGTTTAGACTTAATTCTATTGGTCTAAAGTGAATGTGGGTGGTGCTTTGACTTAAATCTATTGGTCTAAAGTGAATGTGGGTGGGGTTTAGACTTAAATCTATTGGTCTAAAGTGAATGTGGGTGGGGTTTAGACTTAATTCTATTGGTCTAAAGAGAAGGTGGGTGGTGCTTTGACTTAAATCTATTGGTCTAAAGTGAATGTGGGTGGTGCTTTGACTTAAATCTATTGGTCTAAAGAGAAGGTGGGTGGGGTTTAGACTTAAATCTATTGGTCTAAAGAGAAGGTGGGTGGTGCTTTGACTTAAATCTATTGGTCTAAAGTGAATGTGGGCGGGGTTTAGACTTAATTCTATTGGTCTAAAGTGAATGTGGGAGGGGTTTAGACTTAATTCTATTGGTCTAAAGTGAATGTGGGTGGGGTTCAGAAGTAAATCTATTGGTCTAGTAACACTCCTCAACACCAAAACCTGATTCTGTCCCTCTTCAGCTCTGCTCAGCGATGACCCGACTGTCGCCATAAGATGTGCCAAACGAGTGGTGAGAGACCCCCAGGGCATCAGGGCCTGGTGAGTCATGTGACCTTTGCAGTTTGTCCAACAGTGAAGTCAGAGCGCCGCCCTCTAGTTCCAGGACTATATCTCACATTTACTTTCTCCATTGACTTCTAAAATGTGGGTTAGGGTTAGGGTGGTACATGGGCCTCTCTTAGGGTGTGTTCACACTTGCCGGTCTGCAGGACTAGGTGAGTTTTGGGGCGTAAGTCCACACCTGTGTCCATGATCTGTTTGGTCTGGTTTGAGTTCACATTAAGTTGTGTCAAATGAACTGAACTGACTTAGTGAGGAGTAACAAACCTTGCCTGTAGGAGGCAGCACATCAGTATTTACATTGAGAAAGTTGGGAAGAAGAAACCCTGCTCATCTATTGGTCAAAAGTCCACCTCTTCAGCTCCATATATCCCAATAATATAATACGGCATACAGCTGAACACAGCTGTAGACTCTCTCTAGTGATAAAGAGGGTATGCACTGACGTCACTTTTCCAGTGAACACGCCCCTTTTGTTCAGACTGACTGGAAAAACAAGGGGCTGCGCACATTACAGAGAGTGTGAGCGCAAGAGTAAAACTGATGAATATTTACTTAAATAAGGCAATTAGACTGACAGTGATCCACACAACCTCACCAAGAATCAATTATCCACAGACACTGATCTGTGGCCAGGATTTCACTTTCTTAACATTTTTATGTAACTAAGACAGCTAATGACAACATAGTTTATATCACAACAAAAAGTAATCTGGATTGGATTTTTAAAGTTGAAATACATTGGAGAAACCAAACAATTTCTGCACAAGAAGTTATACCAACACTGCAGGGCCAACTCCAGTGGACCAGAATCTGCAGTACACCTCCATATTCATTTTATATAAACTTTTTATTAACGTTCTTTCACCTTGAGGGAATGCCTACTTTACTTAATACTTTTAATCAAGTAACAATTTTGTTTGAGTTGTAATGTAAGAAGTAAACAAACAAAATTTCTATAAAATTCAGGCATCAGACGTTTACATTCACCCCAGAGCCAATGTAACTACGGCTACTGAGCACATCATCAATACTATAAATGAAATAGAAAAGAGATCACCGGACTCCCCTAAGTTCATTCTTGGCGACTTTAACCATTGCTTTCCTGACAAGTCCTTTAAAGGTTTCCAGCAGTACATCACATGCACCACTCATAAGGGAAGACACTGGATAAATGCTGTTGATCAGTTCCAGAGGCATACAGAGCACCTCTTTAGTGATGAAAGCTATGGAGAGGATTCTAAAACATCACATTATCAAAGCAATTGACTCTCGAATGGATCCACTTCAGTTTGCATATCGAGCTGGAAGAGGTGTTGATGATGCAAAACATTCATAATAGACTACATACAGAAACACCTGGAACACCCCGACTCTTCAGCCAGGCTGCTGTTTGGTGATTTCTCCTCTGCATTTAATACCCTTCAGCCCCACATTCTGGCCACCGAGCTCTCCTCCCTCTTCCATCTGGACGATAAGTTGATTCTGTGGATACTGGACTTTCTGACCAACAGGTCACAGAGAGTGCTCATTAATAAGAAAATGTCTGGCTTGCGGTTCACTTTTACCCGCTCCCCTCGAGGCTGTGTGCTTTCACCCCTGCTGTTTATCTGTACACAGACGACTACAGATCCACACAACCCAACTGTCATCTGGTTAAATATGCTGACGACACAGTTCTCCTGTCGCTGCTTTCTGGCCCTTCACAGCAACACGGACCAGCTCTGCAGGAGTTTGTGGAGGGGTGTGACAGCTCACATCTGGAACTGAATGTCACAAAAACCAAGGAGATGGTGGTGACCTTCTCCAGTAAATAGAGAAACCTGGCGGCAACAGTCACCACCACTATTCATGGGGAGTCAGTAGCGCTAGTTGAAGAATATAAATACTTGGGTACTATGTTTGACCATCTGTTGAAATTTTCCTCCCTCACTGAGGAGATTCTCAGGAAATGTCAGGAGCGACAATACCTCCTTAGGAAACAGAGCTCCTTTGGAGTCAAGAAAGACATTCTGCTGATTTTCTACTACTCTACACTACTTTTAACTCCATAACTTGTCGGTTCCACTCTAGCCTTCAGAACAGAAACCGGCTACAGAACTCTGTCTCAGTCTGTTAAAAAAATCACTGGACTGCCTGTCAGATCTCTTATGCAAATACATACTAGCAGGGAAAATCATTAAAGATCCCTTGCACATTCTTCACTCAGCATTTGAGCGTCCCCTCTGGACGCTGGCTTCAGTGTCCCGCCTGCTGAACCCAAAGGAGGAGGGCCACATTTGTCCCCAACGCTATCATGCTGCTCAACTCCAGGACCAAGCTGCTATAACTCTTTTTAGGTTTTACATATTTATTCTGCCTTTTTTATACACTCCCACTCAGTGCACTTTTGCTCAGCTCTGTCACATTTTTGCGCATAGTGTGTGTGTGTGTTTGTGTTTGTGTGTGTGGGTGTGGGTGTGTACGGTTCATCAGTTTCCTTCCTTTTTTTTTTAGTTTTTTGTGTTGTTTATGCCCTGCTGCTCAACATGCCTTGAATTGCCTTGAATTGTCCCTCGAGGACAAATAAAGTTTTTTCGAAATTGAATTTGAATTAAATTTTCCTTTATCGTGCAGCTAACGCAGACCAGGGACATGACGCTCACTGACATACTGCTGAATAGCTGTCGATCTATTTAATAGAGAATGTTTAAAAGCAGAGCTCGGTTACCTGTCTTGTTTCTTCTGTGTTTTTGCTTCCTTTTCTTCTACGGAGCTCCCCCTACATTTTGGAGTAAAGCACTGTTGTAACGTTACTCACAACAAGTCCAGGTCACTCCTGTGTGGTCCCTTGCATGGCTTTACTTTCGTTTTCCCCTCCTCACAACCATACTAAGTTTTTTCTGCTAGCTTGTTGTTATGCTAGCCGTGATGCGCCACTCACTGACTCCAGCCCTCACTGCTGCAGTTGTAGTTTCCAGCTCAGAGACAGCAGGGGGTGCTGCAGGAAGCCTCATTCACACCACAACAACTCATTTAACGATCACATGACTCCCAAACAAATTATTTAAGGTAAGGTGTTTCATCCAAAAGTCCATGGAAAACTACAGCTTGACTGGGCACGCCCCTGACCATGCCTATAAAGCGCATGCGCAGGTGTGCAACTGGGGATTGTTTGATCTCCACGTCAGTGGTACATTGAGAAACAGTTTGTTATACTCTAACTCGAAAAGAAGAAAGAAAGAAAGCGAGTGTGGATGGCAGCTTATATAGTCCATTTATCAGATCTGGTTGGGTTCCTGTCATGCGGGGCAGCCTCCCTGAATGCTGCTTCCTCTCGCTCTTTGTGCTTTGCTTCTGCATATCAGCACATCAGTCACGGTTGTGGGTTAACGTGTTGATTGTGAAGCACTACCCTGTGCTGGCGTATCGCTTGCGGTCGCAGGCTTACACGTTGGTGGGTAGCATGACTCCTTCATCTGTGTACTGCCCACGGGTGTGGGCTAAAGCGTCGGTAGGAGATCCAACTGTGGAACTACAGGCTAGTAGCTAGTAGAGCTACAGCTACAGCTCACGGGACTTCATCTATGCAGTTGCCTCCAGTCAAATGAATCAACATATTACTCATGGGTGTGAGTTAACATGTTGGTGTGAATGTGAAGCACTACCTTGTGCTGGCGTTTTGCTTGTGGCTACAAGCTAACGCATTGGCGGTTGCATAGCCCCTATACCGACATACTGTGCACAGTCGTGCTCCCACTGGTGGGAGCTCGGGAGTGACGCAAGTGCCACCCCCCGGGTAGACAGTGACAGTCCAGTGCAGTAGGGTTTTCTATTGTCCTTGTCCAGCCGCTCGTTGTTGTGACAAGTAGCGTGTGCTATGTTAGCAAGCTTCAGCAGATTGTCTAAGAGCGAAATATGACACTAACTCTCAGCCTCTCAAGTTGTGGCTTTGCGGGTGAGCCTGGGTTAGTCCAATCAGGCGTTACGCACATGCAAACACGAGTTTGGCCCCTCTATTTGACTTATAAGAGTCATTCCTGGACTGATAATATACATTCAGGAAGTAAACAAAGTGATGAGTCTGGTCTGATTACGGCAACCCTCAGTTGTATATGGAGGGCTTATCTGCCCTGACTTACTGTATGTAAAAGGAGCGGCACATTAAAGCCTATGTGAATGTACTGCACATATCAAATAGCGGGTTCCCAAACATTCTGTATATCTTTGGGAAAGAGAGAGTTACAGTAACTCCTGTCTCATGTAAAACCCCAAGCAGGCTCTTTTTGCACTGAAGAGGCAGATAAGAAGAGGAATTAGATGTAGTTTTAATTTTTCCTCTAAAGAAGTGTTAATTTGTCAGTGTGTATGGCTGACAGTGCAGTGATATTGGCCCAGGAGATAGTTTTAAGCAGCACATTATGCTTAAAAATTTCTCCTTTGTGGCTAGCCTATGGTATTGAGCTATGTTGTGTTCTACAATGGCTCCCCCTGGTGGTCAGTGCCTTTTGTTGGGGGTGTTCAGACATTCTCAATGAACAGACTATCATAAGTGGATAAATAGTGAAGAATTGAGGTGCACGGTGGCAGAGTGGCTCACTCCAGAGTGGAGTCACCATTTCCTCGAGTTATGATGCTTTGGCTTCTCAACTTTTAAGCAAAATATATAGAACCATTCTCCCACATCTCCAAGCCTAGCTCTTCAAAAGTGGGCTCACATGAAGCCTGGATGAGCGAGAGTCTTCAGATTATTCATGGGCTGTTAGCTAACACTGCTTTATGGTGAGCGTGAGCATCACGCCGTGAAGCGGCAGCGGCTGATGGCACGTACCCTCGCCCACTGGAAGCATTTTGTAACGGCAGCGCAGCTCCACGGAGCCCTGAGCAGCTGTCATCAATAAAGATAGGAACAAGACCAAAACAATCGTCATTCACTAGAGGAAGGACAGAAAACTACATTTTAACTTAAAATCGCTTTGTTGTTGTTGTCATTGGCATCACTTTATAGACTTTTTCTCCATCACGGGTGAGTTCACAGAGTTTGAAAAAGTTTTGTTTTTGCAGAGTTGAATTGCATGTGTATATAAAACATTTTAAAGAGAAATATACATACATAACATATTTAAATAAACTTGTATGTGAATATATAGCCTATTATCACAAAAATGTGATACACCGTATACAGTTTCGGTTTTTCCTTTGAAAATCTGGATGTTGCACTCGTTCAGTCTTAGGTTTGGTGTGATCTGTTGATTGACAAGAACTGGGAGCACCCTCGCAGGAAAATAGAAGTGCTGCGTATCTCCACCGAAGCGCCGCGGACTCTCAAGCCAGAACCGTGGCGCGACGCTGGCAGTGGAAATGGTCTCATTCACTAGAAAGGAAGTGTATTGGGGGTTACCTGTGGGCGCAGGTTAACACACTAACAGTTAGCATTGCCCCTTTATCAATGTATTGTCCACGGCATTGGTTGTGATGCGTTGCCCTTGTGCATGGGTGCTACTCAGAGTGCAGGCTATCACAGCAGTCACTACATCATTTGTGAGTTGCTTTCCTTCATGCTCTGTGTGCATGGCAGTCTACTGGCATTATCCTTGTTCTATTACAGGTTCTGCCGAGGTGCATTTGCCCCTTATCAGTGGAAACAAGAACCTGGGCTAGCACCATTTACATTATGCCCATTTTGGGCTTTTATTCTGTGCTTCTTGCATTCCGCAGAATGCCTGATTGATGTGGGTCTACCTATTCAACATCCCAAAGGAAAGTCTCTGTCACTATCTGGGCTGTTCATTGGGATGTGGACACCATTGGAAAAGCTATGTAGCCATTAGGGGGGCCTACCATTGCGCATCTAGATGCATCCATCCATCCATTTTCTTCCGCTTTATCCGGGGCCGGGTCGCGGGGGCAGCAGTCTAAGCAGAGACACCCAGACATCCCTCTCCCCGGACATTTCCCCCAGCTCCTCTGGAGAAACCCCAAGGTGTTCCCACGCCAGCCGAGAGACATAGTCCCTCCAGCGTGTCCTAGATCTTCCCAGGGGCCTCCTCCTGGTGGGACATGCCTGGAACACCTCCCCAGGGAGGCATCCCAGAGGCATCCGAAACAGATGCCCAAGCCACCTCAGCTGGCTTTTCTCAATGTGTAGAAGCAATGGCTCTACTCCGAGCCCCTCCCGGGTAACCGAGCTCCTCACCTTATCTCTAAGGGAGCGCCCAACCACCCTGTGGAGGAAACTCATTTTGGCCGCTTGTATCCGGGACCTTGTCCTTTCGGTCATGACCCAAAACGCATGACCATAGGTGAGAGTAGGAATGTAGATCGACCGGTAAATCGAGGGCTTCGCCTTTCAGCTCACCTCCTTCTTCACCACAACAGACCGATACAACGACCGCATTACTGCAGACGCTGCACCGATCTATCTATCAATCTCACGGTCCATCCTTCCCTCACTGTGAACAAGACCCCGAGATACTTGAACTCCTCCACTTGAGGCAGGAACTCTCCTCTGACCTGGAGAGGGCATTTAGATGCTTTTGCTTTGTAAAAGCATTTTACACTTAAAGTGGCTACCTCAAGTGCCTAGCAACAAGGTGTTTTCTTGCCACTATTTGCTCAGCCATGACCTGGTCACCCATGTCCACATCCTTCCATTCTATCATTTGGATATAGATTCCAGCCCCTCCTTCCAAATTTGGTGCTGGGGCACGCAGTTGGACATATTGCTTGTCTTATTGTTTCTGTATGTTCTGTATGCCTAGAATAGACCTTGGCATATTGCGAGGTCCTTATGTCTCCAACTTGGTTCAATCTTGTGTCCTACAGACTACTGTAAGTAGCCACCATTTGCCTCTCAAGATTGGCCAATTGCATTTACATTTTTGGCTGCACCGTCTCCTTGCGGGGTGTCTTAGTGAGTTACCCTGTACTGATGTATCGGTGTGGAGAGATAGTCTCGACACAATAAAGAACGTTCAGGTTACTTTGTAACCTTGGCTCTCTGAGTGAAGAGACTATCTCTCCATTCTTTAGGCCACTCAGAGACACGTTCTGATCAAACGATCACAGAATGCGCGCCTGCGCTTGCACTTTGTAGGCTTAGCCAGGGGCGTGCTCAGTCAAGCTGGTGTGTCTTAAAGAGTTTCCACACACCTGACGGTGATGAGGTCATTTCCTGTACTAATGTAATGGAGTGGATAGATAGTCTCTTTCCTCAGAGAACCAAGGTTACAAAGTAACCTGAATGTTTAGCACTAAATTAGAGCTAGTTTAGCTCTGGTTTAGTCCTGGTTTAGCCCTTGTATAGTCCTGGTTTATGAGTTAGTCCAGAGCTGAGCAGCCCCTGTCTATCTCCTGGTAAACATGTCTGAAACCTGAGGGGGATGCTCTCTGCAGAGGTCCAGATAAGTCACACTCGTCAGTTGTTTTGTTCTAACCTTTCTCTCTGTCTGTGTTTTATTAAAGGGTGGCGTGGCAGCGTCACTGTCAGGGCCAAAACCTGGCCAAGTACCGGTGTGGACTCTAGACCCAGGTCTCACAGAGTTCAACCTGCAGCCCAGGCTTTTACACTGCAATAAAAAGTGCCTCTGCTACAGAATAAACAAGTAAACAACACTTCAATAAAAAATCTCAAACATGTTTTTACTCTGGTCTGTGTTTGTACAAGGAACTGGAAGTGTCTGGGGAGAGAGGGGCAGCAGGAGAAAGTGTCTTTACTTAGCATTTTTTAAGGCATATCCAGAAATTAAACATTCAGTCATATTTTAATTCTTAAAGGCTCTACATTCTGTTTTTATTCATGTTTTTTAGCCAGTCTTGGAGCAACCTTTAAAAACTTTATGTGACTAAAAGAGAAAGTTTTTAATAAGTACTCTACTGGTGCCATAAAGAAGCAGGTGACGAGACCAGCAGAGGGCAGCAGAGGGCAGCGCTGATACAGTCTTTTGAACACAGAAGAAAAAAACAGTTTATTTCCTCAGTAGTCTCAGTAACTCAGTGCCAGAGAATACAGGAGACAGACAGAAGGACATTTGGAGAATATACACTGTAAAAAAAAATGCTTTGAAAACTCAAAAACTCAAGGCAACAGGAATCCTCAAGATTTTTGAGTTTTGGGGCCAACTCAAAATCTCAAGTTTTCGACAGCAATTTTTTTTCTTTTAATTTTATATTCATAAATTTTACATCTAAAAACTTTAAATTTTAAGTTTTACTCACTATAATTTTTTTTAACTCTTTTTAAAATCAATTTACTATCAATTGTTTTTACAAGTGATTTATTCTTTTCTATTACAGATGTATTCACAGTTTCATTCTCTATTGTTGCTGCTCTATTTTTAAAAAGAAATATTTCTGAGCACAACAACTGTATTGTAAGTGTTTTGGTAAATTTAGTATATTAAGTTTTTATTATTTTCTGAACAATGGATATTAAGTTGGCTGTAAGATGAGTTTGAAAAAATAATGATAGTGAGTAAAAATAATGATATATTGTGCCTCCGTACACTCTTCTGCCTAACTGTGTAAATAAACGTTATACTTAATCTAATTTAAGTTGAGTTTGGTGGTCTTTATCTATTATAATAAGTCCCTGCTGGTTAACCTTTCCCTCCTTAGACATTAGACATCAGTGTTTAACCTGCATGTTAGTGCAAGGCTGACTGGTACCAATGTAGAATTGATACTCTTTGTTTTATTTAAGTATATATATTTTATATATGTATGCTACACAATAAACTTAAATTGATTATATGAGTAACAGGCAAAGAAATCAAATCTGCCACCAACTTTAACAATTTAACATCAAGGTTGTCAAAACCTCTTTATCTTTTTTATAACATTGTCATCTCTGACTGTGTTAAATCTGAAATTACATATTTTGGTCTGCATTATGGTGTTTCTTATCCATCTATATGGCATGTCTCAATTTTTTTTATTTTGTTTTTTAAAAATATGGCCCAAGTAATTAGCAATATCATATGGTTTAGTGAGGCAAATCCCATCAGCCTCCATACATGTTGTTGTCAATTTAGGTTTCCTTCCCATTATTTCATTTAATGTACTTCATCCTTTTACGTGATCAATCTTAGCATCTTTAATTTTTCTTTGATAATACAGCCGTTTTTTAGATTTATTCAATTTTGTGACATAATTCCTTACTTTACGATATGTTTTCCACTGTACAACATCATCAGATTTGCTTGCTTCTATCTTGGCTTAATTCCTTTGCTTCATACATTCCTTGAGCTCTTGATCAAGCCATGGAGCCAAGCTACTTCTCACAGTTTGTTTTCTGTGTGTGTGTGTGTGTGTGTGTGTGTGTGTGTGTGTGTGTGTGTGTGTGTGTGTGTGTGTGTGTGTGTGTGTGTGTGTGTGTGTGTGTGTGGGTGTGTGTGTGTGTGTGTGTGTGTGTGGGTGTGTGTGTGTGTGTGTGTGTGTGTGTGTGTGTGTGTCTGTCAGGGGTGTGTCTGACCGAGCATAAGTCCTGCTTCAACACCAGAGCCACCAACAGGGACACAGATGGGTCCACGGACTACGGGATCTTCCAAAAAGAAAAGAAAGTTTAATTTTGAAAAATAAATGATCAGTTTACACTCCTTAACAGTAGTGTAGGACATATAGAATAGAATAATAAAAGCAAGTCAATTAAAGCAAAAAATTCACTTCTATAACATTACTGATATACCTAAGGTTGAACTGAGTACTGCTCTAAAAATTAAACATTTAGTCATATTATTTCTTATAAGGTCTATATTCTGCTTTTATTCATATTTTTAAACCAGTCTTGGTCTATGGAAGCAAACTTGTGTTATCAGATTTTGAATTTTAAATGCCTTTGAACAGCTACCCCTAGTGACGGGTTTTTTAACACTTTTTTTTTTTTTTGTCTGACTCTGAATTTCAGTCACAGAAATGTCATTATATAATTTTCACTGTATTACTTTAATGGTTAAAAAAAGTCAGATTAAAAATTTGCCTTTAAAAAATGTGATATATATTGTGACATATTTTTGAGTCCTCAAATTCGATTGGCTAAAATACGGCGTTAAAAAAAATTCACATAAAACGTTCATTTGCACTGGAAGCACTAACATTCATGTGCGTATGTGTAAACAGAAATGTTTTCGGCCAGGTATTTTGGTATTAAATATATCTTTTACTTATTTAAATAAGTTGTACTTGATTCAACAAACGAGACAATAAAAATACATATCTTTAAAATGTTTCTTAACTTTTTGTAATTTAACATCTTCATCGCAGTCACGACTTCGGGACTCTTTGTTTACTGTCAAAAAAATCTGTGAAATAAATTCAAAGGCATTTTAAATTCCAAATTTAATGAAAAAGTTTGCTTTCACATTGGTTTCTTCTACAACAGCAGAATATTTTACAGCCTTTAAAAACTTTATGTGACTAAAAGAGAATGTTTTTAATAAGTACTCTACTTGTGCCATAAAGAAACAGGTGAAGAGACCAGCAGAGGGCAGCAGAGTTGAACATAATCAAAGAAAAAAAAAAGCTGTTTACTTCCTTAAACTTTTTGTGTGACGCTATTTTACCACAAAAGTAAAAATGTCTGTGAGGAATCAGTGGAAACAGAGTTGTACACTGTTTTTTGAATAAATTAATGAGAACAGACTGGATGTAGAGGGCTCGTTGTTGATTGGTCGGTACTTCCTGGAGTGGGCAGGGCTTTATGGGAGAGGCGGAGCTACTCAAACACAACACAACTCCACTTTATCTTCCACAAATCTTTGTGCGACTGGCATCTGTTTCTGTCCCCGTTCATAAATAAGGATAGAGCTGCTCACAATACACAGGATTCTGGGGTTTTATGAAAAAACAGACTGCAGCTCCATGTTTGTCTTGGATACACTCTGCCTTTCATTTTTCTGATTGGTTTCTCCGCCTGTGATTGTTCCACCCATAAAGACTCAAGAGAAGGGACCAATGTCATTGAAAACGTTTGTAAAGGGGCGGGAATTTCAGTAGAATACTTGCAGGTGGTTGGGTAATCTCCACCTCCGTAGCAAACCACAAACCACTGACAGTAAATTACTTTTGGCTACTTCCTGTAGCCTTCATCAGAAGCGTCACTTGGTGTTGCTGTAATGTGTTTTGTAGGCTGCTTATGTAGTTTTGCCAGGCAGTAGGGAAAGCTTGCGCCACCTGCTGTCTGACGCCTTATCCAGGACCGCATCCCAGGTGTGGGATAAGGGGTGGGCTCCCTCGTCCTGGTTCATAGTCCTTGGTGCACGTTTCCTAATCTCAATGGCCTCCCTGATCCAGCAGTGATACTTGTTACTTTCTGACGAAGGCTACAGGAAGTAGCCAAAACTAGTAAAGCAGGTTAAGAAACACTTCTGTCTGACAAAAAGAAACTTTAAACAGTAATTAACTTAAGAAGACAGTATGAATTTTTACAAAATCAAAATTGCTGACACAATAAAGACATTGTTAGAAGATTTTTGCTGTTTTTGTAAATGTTCAGCTGCAGACTGTTACTTTTTTCTGCGTTGCCATGTTGATAAGTATCAGTAATAGTGTTGTTGTTGTTGTTGGCAAACCTTAAAACCCGCCCACTGATGGCAGTACTGTAACACCATTGGCCTAGGGCTGGGCCAGGTCCTGACCCAAACAAATCAGTGGGACCCTGACACATTTCACAGTAATCCAGCTGCTGTGCAAGGTAAACCAGACTAACTTCTTTATATAGAAGAGAAAAAGAGTCTGGATGGACAGGGCAGTGTTTCTTCAGGTTATTGTGCTGTTTCATGTGAAAACACAGAACAGAATTTTAGAATAAGAGATGATAAAAGAGACGATGATTTCACAGTTACAAAGTCCAGCCCTGAGTCTGTTTGTTCAGAGCAGCAGCTGCAGGTTCTCACAGACAGCAGACCAGAGAGAGGGGAGGGTCCAGGAGGGAGAGGGTTTAAATACAGAGACTGGACTCAGGTCTGGTTCTGGTTGTGAAGATGCTGAAGATGCAGGTTCAGGTTCTGGTTCTGGTTCTGCTGTGTGCTGCGGCTCAGGGCAGAGTTTACCAGCGCTGTGAATGGGCTCGACTCCTGAAGAGCAGAGGGATGGACGGATACGAAGGAGTCAGCCTGGCAGACTGTGAGTACCAGGACTAAACCAGGTCTGAAACAGGTCTAAACTAGGACAGAAACAGATCTAAACCAGCACTGTGGTGTATGTTAAAGCTTTTCAGGGTCTGGCATGGCCTTAAGAGGGACAGGTGTTGTTCCCAGGACTCTTGAGTGTCTGAAGAGTTTTGGACCTGAGGTTGTACCTGATCTCTCTGTGTGTCTGTGTGTGTGTGTGTGTTTGTGTGTGTGTCTGTCAGGGGTGTGTCTGACCGAGCACGAGTCCCACTATGACACCAGCGCCACCCATAGGAACACAGACGGGTCCACGGACTATGGGATCTTCCAGATCAACAGCAGGTACTGGTGCAGAGACGGAGGAGTGAGCGCGGCCAACGGCTGTGGGATCCAGTGCTCAGGTATGAGTTCGGACTGCTGCAGGTGGGACGGGTGGAGGCTGGAGTTTAGCGGTAGAAAGGTATTTTACCCTCTGGGCACCTTAAAAATTTACATACGCAAGATACTTTAGGGACCCGTTTGGGACCTCTCATAAAATAGCTATAAAAATGTCAAATAATAATTTCTTTTTTACTTTTTTCGCATGAAATCCTTTCTACTACTTCAGCCCTAACCATAGATATGAAGTTTATTTTCATTTATTAATAATTTATATGTTTTTATGACCATTTTGTCATCAAAAACCCTGTTATTTTAGATGACAAAAGCACAAAATCTGCCATTTTATCCAAAAATGAGTTGCAGAGTGCATCACTTGGGGTAAAGTTATTAGAGCCTTGACTAAGTCAATAATTAATAACAACACTGGTTTTGATGCATTTTTATTTTTGGAGCAAAGACAGGTTTTTGTAAAAACTTACACTCGTTACCTTAAGTACGTGTTTGGGCCCATTGACTTCCATTATAACGACAGATTTTTGACATACTGTAATCCTGACATAATACTTTTGTCATGGAAACCTAATAAATCTAAGTCCTTTACCTTCAAAATAAAGGGAAATTAGGTTTTTGGTCAGATTGACCCCTAAACCACCCAGGGCAGCAGAGCTTTATTTTATACATTTTCAATGGAATTCTGTTGTTCTACCTTGCAAAATGCATGGGAATAAAAACACTGAACACCAGTAAATTGCTCTTGCTGTGTTAGGATCGATGTAACAGAGCGGTGGGAGTGTGGCTGAGAATATATTTTGTTCATGAGGTCATGAGGGAGTCTGTGAAACTCAAGTATTCAAAGGCCAAATGAAGCTCTGTTTATAAACAAGTGGAGTCAGTGAACCTGAGAATACTCTTCTGTGTGTGTGTGTGGGTCTGTGTGAGATTCAAGTGATCAGAGTCAAACAGGCTGTTGACATTTTTGTTCTTGACCCAGAGAGAGCCTCCTCTCTCCCATTGGACCTTGGTACAGCAGGTTTCTGCTGAAGTCTGTCAGTCAGATGGAATCATTTCTTTTTAGTCACACAACAGAGGCAGAGTGATATTTCCTTCATCATTTATTTCTGTCAGGATCTATTCCTGGTGTTTGTTTTTTCCCTGTCCTGTCTCTCCCCCTCCCTTCTGTGTGTCTCACTCCACCTACCGGGGCTTGGCATTCTCAAATCTGGCTGCTGACACACCTGGCTCCAATCCACTAATCATGAAGCATGAATCAGAAGCATGGCTCTTCTACTACTCCTCGCCAGTTTGTTGTTTCTACTAAACAGTGTCAGCTGCCACTCTGCCTGCCGGTTTTTTAGTCTTCCTGCCTGCCTGCCAGCTTGTTCCTGGGCCGACCTACCTGCCTGTTTGTTCCTCAGCTTGACGTCTCTCACCTCTTGATTGGGTTTCAACTGAAAGTTTGCTACTTACCTTCACCTCCAACATTGTAATAAACCTGTTGAATTAACTTACCTGCTTTGTGGTCCTTCTGGGTCATAGTGAACCGTGACAATTTCCTTGTCATGTTTTGACTGACATCAGCAGTTTTCTTCAGAACTGTCACTGTCAGAACTGACTACTGTGACGTGTCTTTATCAGCTGTGGTCAGCCTGAAGGACCTGACCATGCCCCCTGCTGGTCTATCAGACTGATCTTGAGGCCCTTGGGTTTGGAGAAAAGTGTCCCAGGTCTGAGAGAGCATCAACCTCAGCTGGATCCTCTCAATGTAGAGGAGCAGGAGCTCTACTCCAAGCTTCCTCCAGGTGACCGAACTTCTCACCCTTTCTCATGGTCTCAGGGAGCACCCAGCCACCCTGCAGGGTCTCTTCAAAAGATCAAATATGGCTGAATTCAAGTTTTCCTGCTCTGCCTTTTCTTTACTTGTTCTTGTGAGTCTTCCCATTTTACCCCTTTTGCATTACTTCTGGTGTTCAGGTTTTTTTTTTGTTGCAAATATCGGAATTTCACCCGGTTTCACCTATATACTCTTTTTTTTTTTTTTTGCATAATTTTCATGGTATTTTTTGGATCAAGGAGGCAGCTGAAATCAGGAAGCAGGGATTAGACACCATCGACCAGGATGAGGGAGCGCTGATGCTCTCTCAGACCTGGGACACTGTCTCTACAGAGACCAAACAGCGTCAGGGGGTGTGGTCAGTCTGATAGACCAGCAGGGGGCGTGGTCAGGTCCTTCAGGCTGACCACCCACAGCTGATAAAGACATGTCACAGCAGTCAGGTGACACTTCTGAGGAAGACTGTTGGTGTCAGTCGAAACATGACAAAGTAAAGGAAACATCACTCCTGCCTCTGTCTGAAGAAATGATTCCATCTGACTGACAGACTTCAGCAGAAACCTGCTGTACCAAGGTCCAATGGGAGAGAGGAGGCTCTCTCTGGGTCAAGAACAAAAATGTCAACAGCCTGTTTGACTCTGATCACTTGAATCTCACACAGACCCACACACACAGAAGAGTATTCTCAGGTTCACTGACTCCACTTGTTTATAAACAGAGCTCATTTGGCCTTTGAATACTTGAGTTTCACAGACTCCCTCATGACCACACAAGCAAAATATATTCTCAGCCACACTCCCACCACTCTGTTACATCGATCCTAACACACCAAGACCAATTTATTGGTGTTCAGTGTTTTTATACCCATGCATTTTGCAAGGTAGAACAACAGAATTCCATTGAAAATGTATTAAAATAAAGCTCTGCTGCCCCTGGTGGTTTAGGGGTCAATCTGACCAAAAACCTAATTTGAAGGTAAAGGCTTAGATTTATTAGGTTTTCATGAAAAAAGTATTATAATATGTCAGGATTGCAGGATGTCAAAAATCGGTGGTTATAACAGAAGTCAATGGGCCCAAACGCGTACTTAAGGTAACGAGTGTATGTAAAATGCATATCTCCTGTTTTTTACAACTTAGAACAGAGGGGGTCATGGCATTTTAAACACCAACTTAAAAGAATTATTCTGGCCAAGTTTCACACCAACAGCATTTAAACTGACTGATGTATTGAGGATCAAAAAAGTAAAAACAGCAAAAAGTACGCGTTTGGACCCTAAGGTGCTGTGAGGGTTAAAAACAAACACCTGGACTGTGTGACTGGCTCTGTCCCTCTCCTCCTCCTCAGCTCTGCTCAGCGATGACCCAACCGTTGCCATAAACTGTGCCAAACGAGTGGTGAGAGACCCCCAAGGCGTCTGGGCCTGGTGAGTCATGTGACCTGGACCTGAACCAATCACAGATCAGCCTCAGGACTAAATCAGACTTGTTTCAGACCTTTAGTTTGGTTGAGGCTAACCACTCTGCCACAGTCCTAACCCTGTCTCTGTTCTGTTGAAGGGTGGCGTGGCAGCTTTACTGTCAGGGCCGAGACCTGAGCCACTACGTCTCTGGATGTGGAGTTTAAACCCAATAAAAGCATGATTCTGCTCTGTCAGAACCAGGACTGTCTCTGTGATCTGTCTGGGGAGACGGAAGAGCTGGAGGGGGAGGTGTCTGGGGAGGGGGAAGAGCTGAAGGAGGAGATGTCTGTGTTTTCTACTTCTTCCCTGATCATAAATTACAAATATTTAATTATTTTCAGAGTTGTAACCCTTCTTATGCTTTAATTTTTTGTTTGCTTTGTAAAACACACATAAAAAATAAAAAAAAATTCATGAAACAGTCACGGGACTGGTTCAGATGTCTGGCTGCTGGCAGATGTACCAGTGACGACTGGAACTTAGCTGACCCCATCTGTGTTGAATTGAAATTGAATTAATATTCTTAAAGCAAAGTGGATTTTTTTAAGCTGGATTATTACAGCCTTGGGCCTGTCAGAGATCACTAACATTTATTTTTATTAGGGCTGGGACTTTAACGTGTTAATCACGATTAATTGATTACATAGAATTAATGCATTAAAAAAAATTAACACAATTAATCGCACTTGTCTATGACAACACGGAACTTTTCTCAGTGACCTAGTTTCTGGTGCACAGTACCCAGGGCTGGACATTCACACGACCAAAACACCAAATGTGTGTTGATTTCAGCAGTGAACAGTTGGATAATGTACCTACAGACTGCACCACAGGTAACTGTGGGACTGAGGTCGGCTGCCTCCGCACAACCAGCGTCATTTTTCTTTCACTTTCAAACGCGCTGCTTCAAGTCACCGCTTCATCGTCTCTCAGATCGTTCTCACAGCTGACTGCTGCATGGACGCACACAGGAGACAGCAGTCTGTTTGGTTCAGATGTGAAGGACAGAGAGGACAGGTCCATGAGGAGGTCACAGGAGGAGCACAGAGGAGGAGAGAGGTGCGCTGCGTGTTACTACGAGCACGGGAGGTGGAGATCGATGCACAAACACTGATTACTGCCCTGTTTGAACACGGTGTTAGTATGAAATCAAGTTAAAATATGCCAGAACATACAAATAAGCTCCTGTATTTTATTTCTGACATATAAATATTGCTATTTGATAAAAAATGCAATTAATTGTGATTAATTACAAAGCCTGTAATTAATTTGATTAATTTTTTTAATTGAGTCCCACCACTAATTTTTACGGGGAAAAAAAATCCAAACCTCTATTAAAACTATTAAAACTAAAAATTCTAATGTATACATTTTCTATGATGTTTTGTTGACAAAGACACTTGTCTCTGAACAGGACCAACACAACTTGTGTGCACATTAATAAAAAAGTGTCCTTCTCAAATGAAATATTTCCTATATACTCAAAGCAAAGCCTTGGGTCTCTCAGAGATCACCAACAACATTTATCTTTAAGGAAAACAATCCAAATTCCAATATAAATTGGTTGGTAACTTGGTCACTTTTTGTCGTGTCTTCTCACTGCTCCTGCTCTGTCTAGTGCTTGCTCCTTTTTTTTGTCTTGTCAGACTTTTCTTTTTGACCCCTGCTTTGCTGTGCTCCTGAAAATACTCAAAATGGAATTGATTAACTGGTCACTCAAAGCTATTGACAACATTTTTTCATTAAGAAAAGGTGCACCGGGGAAACCTGCCTGCCCGGACGGGACTTTCGCTGCATGGGACGCCTGGAACAGCTGGCAAGTCGTGTGCCTGGAAAAATGTTTCTTTTTGTCTGTGTGTTTTTACTAAAAAAAGGTAGATGCCATTACATACACACACAAAGGGTTATTTTGACAATGATTAAATATTTGGTATTTATGATCAGGGCAGAAGTTGATTAAACGATTTATGGGGGAAAAAAGTATTAAAAATATAAAATTTGTGTAATATTTTTGTGATGTTTTGAAATGAGGACACTGTTGTCTCTGAACAGGAACAATGTAACAAATTTAGTAAGAGAGTAAACATGAAGTAATATTGGATTTGAAATTAACATTAGTGATAAAATACACACCTGAGACACAGAGAAGAGAAAAGAACCACTACAAAGTTATCAACAAAATAACACTGGAAAAGGACACTTCTGTCTCTGAAGTGTGTACAGTGCCATTGATTCTTTTTGTCTCAGTACTAAAACTCTGCATACAGGATTAAAACTAATGCTGCTTCCTGTACAACACTGCTCTGTTTCTGTCTCATGTCACTGACTTCCTGTTTCCAAGACCACAGACTCTGCTGCTAATGCTACGGCAGTGCAGAGCTGTTACGGCCCCTTTTCCACCATCACAGGAATGGTTTTGTCCTCTTTATGAAATAATCTCCCTCCAGAGGAACACAAGACAAACCACTGTTTCATTCACCCGTGCCTGGATTTATGTGGCCTTAATAATACTATTTAATCACTTTAGTTAGACCTGGTTTAGACCTGGTTTATGGTGAGTCGCATGTAAACAGCTGCAGTCCTGCTCTGTGGTTGGTTGAGCTGCCTCTCTCTGGTCATGTGATTTCAGAGAAATCGAGACTGACTCAGAGTCAGTCTCACTGCTCTCAAACAGGACAGGTCTAAACCAGGACTACACCAGGTCTAAACCAGGACTACACCAGGTCTAAACCAGGACTACACCAGGTCCAAACCAGGACTACACCAGGTCCAAACCAAGGTAAGAGCTCTCAGTTTTCTGCAACCTAAGACCTATTTATTTTAAGTCAAGAGATCAGGACCAGTCTAAGTCCTGGTCCTGTACACAGCCTCCTGAAACAGTGGGAGGTGTCCAGAGACAGACAAACAGCACCACTCAGTGGTTGGTGGGTGAACTCCAGATATTTACAGAGATTGCAGCTGGAGCACACTCAGGGGGGTCAGGCTGCGCTGAGGGACCCAGGGCAGGTTGCTGAATGGGCCCCAGAGAAATCACTTTTAGCCCTTGTAAATATATGTTCATGCACTATGCTTTTAAATGTATAAAACAGCAAACTAATGGTTTTATTTTATATTTTTGTTTGTTCCTAGTAAACTAACCACTGTTGCATGTATTTCTAATGTGTTAGGCACAGTTAAAGCAAATATGTATGCATAAGATTAGACTTTAATAAGTTGTGTTTTATATTATTATTATTTTTTACAAAAGACACTAAACATTGTATCTCCTCTGACAGATACACACCTCAGAGAGGAGGGGTCTGAAAATATCTGACTTGCACTGGTGGAAAGTAACCAACACTTTTACTCAAATACATCCTGAGATTTTCTACACAAGAAACTGTAAAAACTCTCAGTCCTCCAGGTCACAACAAAATGTTTAATAAGAACTCATCTGGACTAGTATTTCAGGTTTTATAACTTGAAATGCTTTTGTGGAAAAGTGAGCATTTTCAGCTTTTAAGAAGGGCAGCGCCTCAGCATACAGGATTAATCGAACATGTGTAAATAAGACAGAATACTACTCCAGGTCTTTTTTTGAGGCAGAGACCACATATAACAGGGTTAAAGAGAGGAACAGGACCGAAAGAGGAACAGAGAGCTTTAAAAAACAAGCCCAGGTGACTTCTATTTAAACCTTTTCTTGTGATACCTGAGGGGGGAAAAAAGTATTTTTTGACATTTTTTATGATTTATCACTTGTGTCTGTGTCCAGTCAAATTCAGGCCCTTGAGGTGCAAAGCATTATTCACCAGTTAGTCGTCAATCAAACAGCTGCACTGCAGTGGAGCTTGAGTCAGTTTGAAATGAGCTCAGCAACAGGACCACAGCTAAGAGGCTAAACAGATCCTGTCCCAACACCTGCACTGCACACAAAAAGGCTGGGGAGCCCTGAATGTCCCACTGTGCATGAATGAGAGAGTGAATGGTTGTGCATGAATGAGAGAGTGAATGGTTGTGCATGAATGAGAGAGTGAATGGTCATCTGCCAGTGTGCGCCTCTGTCCAGGGTGTACCCCGCCTCTGTCCATAGTTGCTGGGACAGGCTCCAGCCTCCTGTGAATGTCACGTTGTTTTAAACGTGTTTTTTCATGGATATTTTGCATTTCTGCTGCAGGTGTCACTATGGCTCAGGGACAGAGGAGAAGGAACAGCATGGACGTCTGGGGGGACTTTGATATTTTCATCTCAGACTTTGAGGAGAACAGACCCAGGATGAAGGAGATCGTGTCTCAGCTCAATGGCATTTGTGAGAGAAGAAGACCAAGAAATACAATGAAACACAGCTCTGCTCTTTTAAGAAAGGAGGAAATAATGAGTCTTCTAGCACTCTTGGCTGGATTCCTGTTGTTGAAAGAACTCTACAGATTTTTTGAACCATCTAACCTTGCATCTGTCGCCACAGTCGGAGCAATCTGGGCTGGATATTTTGTCTATGATAAAATATGTCACACACTAAGTTTGATGAAGGCAAAGAAGCTGGTCTCAGAGTTTTTGGAGAAAGTTGGAGCACTGAAGGAGGAGCTGGAGGCCGTGAAGACGTCTTTAACAAACCAGAACAGAGATGCTGAAGTTCTGGACAGAATCGAGACTCGGATCCAGGACTTGATCTCGTCAGTCCACATTTTCACATCTGAGTCTACAGAGTGGCACCTCCTGCAGGTCAGTAAGCAGTGCAGGAGGACAGTGGAGGAGATGGATCAGCTCCAGTCAGAGCTATTATTCATAAGAGAGGACTCAGGGCTCCGTCTGAAAACCTCTGAACTCTACAAGTGAAGTTACTGTAAACGGGTAGCTATATTTATGTATTTTTCTAGTAGCGGTAGTAGTGGTGATGTCTCATTGTTTGGGGTACCGTGAACGTAACACCTGTGCGTACCTGCGTCCTCACGCCACGCGCTCGCCCCCTCCCCCATGTACTCGCTGATCAGTCATTGAATAAAGGTGCGCACGCCACAGGGTCAGCTCGTTGAGGTTGAGGTGAATTCGTGGGCTGTCTTGCCACTGCTGTTTTGTATGCTTCCAAAAAGTATGCTTTCAATGTTAGCTCTCATTTGTCGTCCCGTTTAAACATATGTACGCTCCAAATGTTAGCTCTCATTTGTCGCCCCGGTTAAACGTTTAAGCACTTTATATAATGTGTACCAACTGTATGCAGAGTATGCACCACGTAGCACTTTAAGGTTACCAGTTTTTGTGTGATTTAGTTTTCTTTAGTCTTTTTTTTCTTACTAACAGTTTGGTTTTCAGTTTACTAATTTGATTGTGTTTGGTTTATGGCTTGTTTGGTTAATTAGCTTTAGTTTAGGTCCACACTTACTGGTTTCTTTCTTTGTGTTCATTTGGTACTTTTAGAGTTTGTGTTTTTTTTAATTAGTATTTCAAAATAAAGGTTGTTTTTATTGTTGGAGAAAATAAACTGTTATATTGTGCACTCTACCTTACTCTCTGTTTTCATTCGTTAGGTCTTACCCGTAGCACTGTTTTAATAGGAAACCCTCTGTTTCAGTTTAGTCCTTGGTTCTTCCCCAAGGTGGCGTTGTTTACTTTACCCCATTTAGTTAGTTTGGTTAATCTGCAGGCCTGTGGGCCTCTGGCCCTGCCCTCGGTGCGCAATCCGGGTCCTTCTTTTCCCCCCGTGTTACATTACTTCAGTAGTTTCATTCAAAAGGGGAATTTATGGGCAAACTGGAAAATATTTGAAGTATTTCTATATTTTTATTGTGATGATAATGATAAGAGCTTTTTCCTCTCTTTGAACCCTGTTCTAATGTGGTCTCCAACTAAAAAACAGACCTACAGTAGTATTCTGTTTGAGTAACCCTGTATGCTGAGGCGCTGCCCTTCTTCAGAGCTGAAAACGCTCGGTCTCACAGCTCTACGTAGACACGTGAAACCAGGAAGTGCTCCTGCGCGTTTCTAAAGCCCATACACTGTCATCGGTTTTGTTCTGATCATTTCAACCTTAAACCTCCGTCACTACAAAGCAGTCAGCTTATTTATCTATCGGTTAGCCTCATGTCGCTAACAGCTGCACTAAATAGCTATTTTATGCTCTGTCCAGTCCCCACCATTCCCAGTAGGGGGTGAAAGCGGTGACATCTTTTTATTGTGAGGCCACAAGCTCTCCCTTGTGTCTGTCAAAACTACATAAAGCAGCCAACGAGACACGTCACAGTAATGCAACTTTAACGCTCCTTATAAGTGAAGCTACTCCTGTCTGACCAAAGGAACCTTCTAAAGAGTTAAAATATCCAGAAGACAATATGAACTTTAATGACAGATGGCTGGGGACCTTTGTGGCTGGGTTGTAAATATGAAATATGGTTTATTTTGTTATAGTGTTTTTCAGTTTGTTAACCAGGTAAAAATGGGTACACCTGTTCTTTGTAAATCCTGGCTTTAATTTACAAGCTGGTTAATGTTACTTGTTTTCTGTTTGCTTAAGGTTAGGGTGTCTGTTCACGTTCATGGATTATTGTTTTTTAGCCATTTACGTTTGTTGATTATTGTTTTTTTAGCCGTTTATGTTCACCGGTTAGTGTGAATAAAATGTAGTACCTGTAATTGTTCAGTAAATGGCGCTGTGGGCCCTGCAAATGCTCTACACCACACCGTGAGTAAAGAGCAGAGGAAGTCAAAGTTCCATCTGCAACTTCCCAATGACTTTAAGATGTTGTGGTTTTAAGGAGCTGATAAAGGCTTCAGTAAAAGTAAGTACTGAAACAGATATTACTGACCGTTACTGACTAAATATGAACGTATGAAAGAGAAATATGAATGTATGAGACAGAAAAGCCTTGTACTCTGAGATCGTGGGTCAGCTGACATGTGACTTAGCCAATCATTGGGGGCTGTTTTCAGTGAGTCGGCGTCTTCACAGTTTACACGAGAACGGAGCAGCTCTGAGCAGCTCTGAGCGGCTCTGAGCAGCTCTGAGCGGCTCCAGCTGTCAGACCAAAACACCTCCTCCAGCATTTAAACAAAAGCTCTGTCCTTGTGTGAACGAAAGGTCAAACTGCAACTGAATTATTGTGGATTTGTCTAAACTCACCTCAGTCATCAGCCAGTTGTAAGTACTGTGTATCTAACAGTAGTTGTAGCAGTAGATGAAATAGTAGTGGAGGTAGTAGCAAGTTACACTAAAGTCATTTTTTACTCTCTATACTCTGTACTTATTACTATATTCTTGTTGAGTGATTTTACTTTTCCTTGAGTAATAATTTGTACCATTAAATACAAACTCCTGTGAGGTCAGTGTCCTGTAGAAATGAGAGTTAGAAAGCTGTATAAATGTTACTTTTGGTTATTGTAAGGTATCATCAAGGGCTGATTTTCTTATGCATTTATGCTAAGAATTAAAGGTACAGTCAGGCTTTGAGTAATCTGTATGTTATCCACATTTTGCTGGTTATACGTATGCTCAAGCTTCATATAATCTTCATATATTCACTGTAGTGAAAAGACTTCAGTGCTGTGAGTGTTAAAAAGTAATGTGTTAATTTTCATGCATTCTGTGAGAAATGTGTGACTGTGTAACTGTGAGGGACACACTGCACACCTACAGGGGTTGGCATCAGTACATGGGAGGTCTAATTTCTACATTTACATAAGAAACACCTTTCTGGAAGAGCCCTGGCTGGCCATTGTTAATGAAATATGTAAATGAGTATAAAAGATGTTGTGGTTAAATCGAGGGTTTTTGTGGCTCCCAGATTTGAGCTCCGTTTTGTTGTGTCTTAATAAACTTTTCTGCCCAGACTCTCATTTACATACTTTTTTTTTACACAACTGTCCTCTTTTTACTTTGTCTCCAAATCCCACAAAGAACCATCCATCTTCTGCTGCTGTATCTTGGATCTTCTGGAGTGTGGGGTGCTCGGGACAGAGTTGTGACAGAGTCTGTGGGAACCCCCCAGGTAAACAGAAATGAGAATGGTGCAGAAACGCACATGTATCTTTTTTCAGCCGTTATTGTGCATAAGCTGTGACAGAAGGCTGAACCTGCAGAAAGAGCATCTGTAGCAGCTAAACTTTAACTGATGATAAATATTATATTTTAACAAATACTTATATGAAGGATAAATAGCTAAGAATATATATTTTTCTATCATAAATAACTTTGTCTGATCAAATCTGCTAAATCTGCAGACGAACAGCTAATCACACTGTTCACTCAAAGTCTCGTCCAATCATAACGTCTAACATCATCATTCAGCAGCGCTACTCGAGCCTATTTGGCAACCCGAGTAGATTTCATGCCTACAGCATCCTACGCACATTACGGACTGAGCATCAGTGGAGCCACAGGACAAAGTCAACAGGAGAATTGTGACATATGAGAGGGGAGCAGTGATGGGACAGTCACGAACACGCCGGTACAAAGACCAGCTCTTTAAAGTGTAAAGAGTCTTCCTGCATTTTTTAGAATTATAGTACAGAGGGTATTAGTTACTGAAACACAACATTCAATGGCTCTGGTCCAGTACAAAGCAGTCATTAACCTCCTCACTATCTCACAGACTTCTTTTTTTTACACAGCTTGTCTGTACCTCCTGTTTTTCAATCTACAAAGCACACTTTCCCCTTTCTCTCACACAAACAGTCTGGACTTCCTGCCTCTATTTCCACAGCACTGGGCGGAATCACACTTGGTCTCTGTAGCAGTGAAACTCTCTCAGTTGTTGTTACCAAACAAAGACATGACACATGTAGCTCTTGTCCTGTCCCATCTGTCTGGACCTTCTGAAAGATCCCCTCACTGTTCCCATTACAATAAAATGGTGGGTTTCAGTCATCGCCTTGGCAACACAGTAAAAAATATAACATGGGTCTGATTGACTTTTTTGATTGGGGTAGAATAAAGTATTTTTCTTCCAAGTTTCATACATTTTTAAAAACAATTTTTTTTTCTTTCATACTGTAAAGAGCACAAATTTCAGTCTTGCTTAATGAATAGGCTTAGGCCTCGGGGGTTATTAAGTGTTTCAAATTTGTGCAAAATGCAGATAAAATAGAACACAGTGACAGTAAATACTAATGCAATGACAAAAGATAACAGTTTAAACCCAAAAACCCAGTCCACTAAACGCTTCTCTAAATAAGTGCCTTCAGCTGCTTTTTTAAGGAATCGACACAGTCGGCCTCACAGAGAGGCAGGGGCAGGGCGCTCCACAGTC
This sequence comes from Bostrychus sinensis, assembly GCA_020698575.1. Lineage (NCBI taxonomy): Eukaryota > Metazoa > Chordata > Actinopteri > Gobiiformes > Eleotridae > Bostrychus > Bostrychus sinensis. The sequence goes on along the minus strand of CM036239.1, from coordinate 50,146,888 downwards.
TGGGGGCTAAAAATACCTTCTCCTCTGTGAACCCAGTCCTCTTATTAATCTTTAACCTCCTTCTCTGCAATGGATACTTCCCCAACTGATTTAAGCATGCCATTATTCACTATTAAAAAATAATTCTCTTTATCCCTTAATTTTAGATAACTATAGACCCATCTCAAAAATATTTTTTATCTAAAGTACTTGAAAAAACAATTGCAGCACAACTTATTTCTTTTATAAATTTTAACTCAGTTTTTAATACATTTCAATCTGGTTTTAGATCCAAACATAGCACCGAGACCTTGTCAAAGTAACAAATGACCTCCTCGTGGCTGCTGACAACAGCGAATCCTCAATTTTGATTTTACTTGATTTAACTGCTGCTTTTGACACCATTGATCACAGAATTCTTTTGCACATACTTGAAAACTGGATGGGGATTAGCAGAATTGCACTGACGCTTTTACACTCATACATTTTTAACAGGACATTCTCAGTAGAAATAAATGGTTATAATTCATCACATCTCCTTTAAACTACAATGTACCCCCAGGCTCAGTGCTGGAGCCGCTGCTCTTGGCACTTTACTGGACACCCATCAAGTTTTTTATAAGGTTGGGAAAATTATCATGTTAACGCAGTGCGTTAATTTATTGATTTAGTCACATTAATTTAAATTGACACATCGATTAATTTGATCACAACAAAAATATTACGACAACACTGACAGAGGCAGCAACACGCCACGGGTCTTCCAGCGGAGCAGAAATGCACTGCGCGAGTGTAAAAGAACATCAGGCGCGTTTGAGATGAGCCAGACTTGCGCAGTTTGGATCAGTGTCGGTCTGTGCACAGTGCTCAGGTTAGATTTGTGTCCAACTTGCTACCAACTTGCTCTGATGTCACAAGTGTGAACTGAAAGCTCATGATCCAAACGAGACCAGCCGCCGCAGTTCATCAGGAGCAACTGCGGAGGTTGCACAGCTCAGTGCATGATGGGAAAATGCACACCTGTCAGCGGTGAATGGACAGGGGATTGTATCTGAGTTCAGTGCTGATCAGAAACGTAACACACTGACACAAACTGTCCGAGTTCACTGCAGGTGTATTTCCCCTCTTCCTGTTGCGGCCGTGCACTCTCGTCCAGGCGAGGCGCAGTTCATCTGGAACGAGCCTAATGTAACAAGTGAACGAGCTAAAGCAACATGAGGGACCAAAAAGAAATGGACAATTCTGCTTCAAATCGTCACCAGATGGCAATATAAACAAAACAAAAGTTATGTGCAGTCTATGCAAGGATGAGTTCAGTTACCACTGGAGTAACTCCTCCCTAACATATCATCTCAAAGCTAAGCACCACAGAGCTTTTTTAGGTAAGTTTTGTGTATTTGTTGGTTGTACCGTATAAGCGGTGGGCCAAGCAGCTCTATTGTGCATTTGATAGATCTCTATCGAGGGAGGACCCAGTTTTTTATCTAACAACAGCTACAGTTTTCAAGAAATCAAAATAAAATTGTTGCCTGTCGTACTTCTTGGACGTTTTTGTAAATCTGCATATTTTCTGTACATTTGAGGGCCCTAAGCAGAACAGGTGTGGGGGCCAAGCCTCTCAGTCATTTTTGAGACTATTTAAATTTTAATATATATCATTTTAATTTAATTTTAATAAAACACTGACTATTTTTCTAAGGAGATAAATGCTTGGAGACATTTGTGATTTGCAAGCTCAACAAAGGGGGGTCCAGGTAAAACAGGAATTAATACACAGACTGTATTGGACCCAACTTTCAGATAGACCCTCAACAAAAATGACCCATAGAATATTACAGACAGAATATTTATTAAATAGAGTTGTCAAATGAATCAAATGAGCAAATAACAGATAAGCCTTGGGACCCTCTGATATCTGTGGGGCCCTGTGTAAAATACATTTTACATCATTTTAATGGAAATGTGTGGTTTCAACTTTTAAAACCATAACAGATAAGACTGTTCTACAGCAAAAACAAGCCATACATTTTATAAATAAAGTGGGTATTATGATCATACTAATCAATTACTTTTTAAATTGGTTTATTATTGAATCATTCAAATAATGTTCAGAGCAAAAGCTAAATCACTTCTAGATTGTGTCCAGAGGTTATTTTTAGTTCCTGAGAGCAAATATGAGTAGTATCATGTAGTAAATAATTATCTTTAGGGTGGAAGTCAGTTGTCTTTCAATTTTAAGACTCTTTCTCTGCAGAAGTTACTTATGCTAAGTAAAAAGTATTATATTTATCTTTTAGATGTAGTGGAGTAAAAGTAGTAAATTACCCCTAAAAATACTACACAAGTATAGATTCTCAAAAACTATACTTAAGTGTTTAATTTAATTTAATAAATTTAAAAATTTAATTTTGTAAAAATGTTATGTTACTGTCCACCTCTGCATGAAGATGAATATTTTTAGCAGCATTAAAAGGTCTATATTCTGCTATTATTTTTAAACCAGTCTGGTGACTAAAAGAAACATAACATATAATCAAAGAAAAAGATCTTTTTCGCTTAAATTTTTTGAATGATTCCATTTTACTACAAAATGAAAAACGTCTGTGAGGAATCAGTGGAAACAGAGCTGTGCACTGTTTTTGTTTTTTAGTTTTTTAGTTTTTTTTGGTAAATGAATGAGCAGACTGGAAGTTGAGGGCTTGTTTTGGCTTGGTCGGTGCTTCTTGGAGGAGGTGGGGCTTCGCAGGAGAGGCGGAGCTTCCTGGAACTGAGCATTCTGAGGTCTTAGAAACTCAGTGCCAGATAATACAGGAATACATTTGGCAGAATATAGAGCCTTTAAGCCAAAAATACAAATAAAATACATTATGATTATAGTACTATTTTTTATTTTCATTATTATTAATTTTACACTTGGAAACAGACACAAAAATGATAAATCAAACACAGTAAAAGTGAATATATATATATAATAATTTTTATTTGAGTTGGACAAAGGTATAAAATCTCTTAAATACATTTCTGTAAATTTTTCCATTATCGAGTTAAAACCCTGACAACACCAAGCAGCAGCAGCGGCAGAACGGCGTTAAAAATACACATCAAGCTTCGTCAGATTTGCATAATTATAGTAAAAAACAAAACAGAGATTAAGCCCCGCCTCTTTCCTTTCCTGAGTTCCTATTGGCTAATAAGTGCTTGGCCTTCAACGGATGTCAGACTGATGAATATTACTCAGAATTATTATTAAAACAGTTTAACAGAAAAAAGGCAAAAGTTTGTTAAAAACAGATTCACAAAGTTTTCTAACGGCGGCCATTTTGTCTCATATTATTACTTATTATTATTATTGCTGAGGTTCCTTCCTGTCTTATCGCCATCCTTTGGTATTTTTCTGAGTTTAGTTGCAGACCCTAGAGCAGTGTTTCTCAAGCTGTGATACGGGTTCCACTGTGACTTCTTACGATGAAAACCAAAAAAAAAAGGTTTAAAGACTGGTTTAATCCACGTTCAGACCTGAAATCCTGGTTTTGTTCTTCATCAGTCCTGCTTTGATTTTTTTAGAGTTTGGACCTGGTTTAGTCCCGATTCAGTCCTGTTTTGGTTCCGGTTTAGCCTGGGTTTAGGTCCAGTTTAGACTTTGTTTAGTTCTGAAATTGTCCTGGTTTAGTCCTGATTTTGTTCTGGTTTAGGTTTAGTCCCGATTCAGTCCTGTTTTGGTTCCGGTTTAACCCGAGTTTAGGTCCATTTTAGACTTGGTTTAGTTCTGATATTGTCCTGGTATAGTCATGATTTTGTTCTGGTTTAGTCCAGCTATAGTCACACTTAGGCTTAAGATTAAACCTAGCTTAGTCCTGGTTTAGGCCCAGTTTAGTCTCAGGTATTGTCTTGTGCGCAGGCCATTTTAAACAAAGGTCTAGTCCTTGTCTGTTTACCTATAGTTTAGTTCTGGTTTAGGCCCAGGTGAGTCCTGGTTTAGGCCTGTTTTTGCTTGTTTTTTGTTCTAGGCCCAGTTTAGTCCTGGTTCAGTTTAGTCTTGCTTAAGTCTTGTTTATGTCCTGGTTTGAGTCCAGTTTAGTCCTATGTTTAGCCCTAGTTTAGTCCTGGTTTAGTCCTAGGCTTAGGCCCAATTTAGTCCTGGTTTAGTCCAAGGTTAGGCACAATTTTTTCCTTGGTTTAGGTCCAGTTTAGTCGGGTTTAAGTCCAGGTTTAGCCTTAGTTTAGTCCCAGTTTAGTTGTTCAAGGATTAGTCCTGGTTTAGGCCTAGTTTTTGTTCTGGTTTAGCCCTAGTTTAGTCTTGTTTTAGTTCTGGTTTAGGCCTTAGTTTAGTTCTGTTTTAGTCCTGCTTTAGGCCCAGGTTTAGTCCTGCTTTAGGCCTAGTTTAGTCCTGCTTTAGGCCCAGGTTTAGTCCTGCTTTAGACCCAGCTTGAGAACCACTGGTCTAGAGTCAGACTGAGTGAACCCTGATGAACCTGCTGCATCTCATTTTTAAAACATCTGTTCTCACTTCAGTATCTTTTCTTCGCTTGGTTTTTTAATAAACTTTTATTTTTCTGTCAGCAGATCAACATCCTCTATCTTTGCTTCTTTCTTCCTTCTGCACTGGTCCACTTCGTTTCAAAATAAAAGCCCCTTTCCTTCAGTCATTTTTATTTGTCTATCGGTCTTATTTTGAAAATCTTCCTTCCCTCTTTTCCTTCTTTAAGCTAAAAACACATTAAAATATCTCTTATTCTCATCTCATGTTTTTTTATCGCGTAGAGTTTAGTTTTTGCCTGATTCTCTTTGAACTCATGGTCCTGGTGGGACTTGTCTCCGTCTCCCTGTGGTCTGTGATTGCAGGTCTGGTTTAAGGCTGTAGATGGCGCTGCATGCATCGTGTGGCTCTGATTTTGGTGAAGAAGAAGATGATGAAGAAAGTCCTGAGACATTTGGGAGAGACCTGTTCAAGAGAAACACACAGAAACACAACTGGTTTAGAACTGGTTTAGTCCTGATTTAGTCTTGGTTTAAAGATAGTTTAGAGATGGTTTAGACCTGGTATAGTCCTGGTTTGGAACTGGTTTATTCCTGATTTAGACATGGTTTAGAACTGGTTTAGTCCTGGTGTAGTCCTGGTTTAGAGCTTGTTTAGTCCTGGTTTAGAGCTCATTTAGTCCTGGCTTAGTCTGCGTTGGTTTAGTCCTGGTTTGATGAAGCCAACAGGACAACATCATCCGCAAAAAGCAGAGATGAAATCCTGTGGTTTCCAAACCGGACTTCCTCCAGCCGGTTGGTGACAAAGGGCAGCCCTGCCGGAGTCCAACATGCACTGGGAACAGGTCCGACTTACAACCGGCAATGCGGACCAAGCTCCTGCTCCAGTTGTACAGGGACTGGACAGCCCTTAACAGAGGGCCTCGGACCCCATACTCCCAGAGCACCCCCCACAGGAGGCTGCGAGGGACACGGTCAAATGCCTTCTCCAGATCCACAAAACACATGTGGACAGGTTGGGTGAACTCCCATGAACCCTTGAGCACCCGATAGAGGGTGTAGAGCTGGTCCACTGTTCCATGACCAGGACGAAAACCGCATTGTTCCTCCTGAATCCGAGGTTCGACTATCGGCTGAATTCTGCTCTCCAGTACCCTGGAATAGACTTTCCCGGGGAGGCAGAGAAGTGTGATCCCCCTATAGTTGGAACACACCACCCCGGTCTGCCAGTCCAGAGGCACTGTCCCCGACCGCCACGCGATGTTGCAGAGACGTGTCAGCCACGACAGCCCCACAACATCCAGAGACTTGAGGTACTCAGGGCGGATCTCATCCACCCCCAGTGCCTTGCCACCGAGGAGCTTTTTAACCACCTCAATGACTTCAGCTTGGGTGATGAACGAGTCCACCTCTGGGTCCCCAGCCTCTGCTTCCTCAATGGAAGGCGTGTCGGTGGGATTGAGGAGATCCTCAAAGTATTCCTTCCACCGCTTGACAACATCCCCAGTCGAAGTCAACAGCTCCGCCCCTCCACTGTAAACAGTGTTGGTGAAGCACTGCTTCCCCCTCCTGAGGCGGCCAGGGCCAGGACCAGGACCTTCAGTGTGCACTGGGACGGTTTGCAGCCGAGTGTGAAGCGGCTGGGATGGGAATCAGTACCTCCAAGTCCGAGGCCATGATTCTCGACCGGAAAAGGGTGGCATGCCCTCTCCAGGTTGGAGGAGAGTTCCTGTCTCAAGTGGAGGAGTTTAAGTATCTCGGGGTCTTGTTCACGAGTGAGGGGAGGGTGGAACGTGAGATTGACAGACAGATCGGTGCAGCGTCTGCAGTAATGCAGTCGTTGTATCGGTCTGTTGTGGTGAAGAAGGAGCTGAGCCAAAAGGCGAAGCTCTCGATTTACCAGTCGATCTACGTTCCTGCTCTCACCTATGGTCATGAGCTTTGGGTCATGACTGAAAGGACAAGATCCCAGATACAAGCGGCCGAAATGAGTTTCCTCCGCAGGGTGGCTGGGCGCACCCTTAGAGATAGGGTGAGGAGCTCGGTTACCCGGGAGGAGCTCGGAGTAGAGCCGCTGCTCCTCCAAATCGATAGGAGCCAGCTGAGGTGGCTCGGGCATCTGTTTCGGATGCCGCCTGGACGTCTCCTTGGGGAGGTGTTCCGGGCATGTCCCACTGGGAGGAGGCCCCAGGGAAGACCTAGGACACGCTGGAGGGACTACATCTCTCGGCTGGCCTGGGAACGCCTTGGGGTTCCTCCAGAGGAGCTGGAGGAAGTGTCCGGGGAGAGGGATGTCTGGGTGTCCCTGCTTAGACTGCTGCTCCCACAACCCAGCCCCGGATAAAGCGGATGAAGATGGATGGATGGTTTAGTCCTGGTTTAGAGCTGGTTTAGACCTGCTTTAGTCCTGGTTTAGTCCTGGTTTAGTCCTGGTTTAGTCCTGGTTTAGTCCTGGTTTAGAGGCGGTTTAGTCCTGGTTTAGAGTTGGATTAGTCCTGGTTTAGAGCAGGTTTAGTCCTGGTTTAGAGCAGGTTTAGTCCTGGTTTAGACTGCTGCACTGAACAAGAGTTAAACCGGGGCTAATCCAGGTCTAAACCAAGTCTAAACCAGGTCTAAACCCTTCTCTGCTGCTGTCCTGGTTATAGCCCCAGCTCATTGTGGGTAATGTTTCTGAATTTGTCTAAATCTGTGGTGTTTTGTTCATTTTCTGTTAGAGCCGTATGAATAAAACATGGCTGAACATTTAAAACAGATTTTTTCACAGCTCGTGAAGCAGTGGTGAGGTCCGAGAACCATGAGTAATCCGTCTCCTCGCTCCTGCCCCAACACTTCCGTGGCCAATCTGCATAAATCTGCAAATCTGCATAAATCTGCATAATGAGCCTCAGAGCCACTGCAGAGAACCAGTCTGTTAAAGCTTTAAATAAGAGCACGCCTCTGGAACAGAGGGACACCCTGTTCTTTTAGAGTCCGGATTATGACCAGGTTTAAGCACTGTAGACTCATTTACCTGGTCTGGTCCCATCCAAACACCTCCTCTCTAGTCTTCCTTTAGGCCTCCATCTCTAACTTCAGCCTCATCTTTCTGCCCGTACACAGTAACACAGCACTTTGACACTGGGGAACAATGCCACACGTGATCTCACCTCTTTCAGATAAAAGGCACTGTATTTTAATGCACTCGCAACCATCCTTGAGTAGGCAGTGGTTGAAAACTTTACTTCTTTAATGTCACTTTAACTTTACATTTTTACTGTAATAATAAACACAGATTTTCATGTAATTAAAAACATGATCAAGATGTTTAGAAATAAAGTGTCTCTGAGCTAAAAAAAACAAAAACAAAAAAAAATACAATTTGCAGCTTTACTTATAATGTTGTGTCCTCATTAAAAACAGACCTGGAGTTGTTTTGTTTCATTCATGCATGTTTGAGTAATCCTCTGTTCTTGTACTTTGAGTTTGTGAGAGGCCAAAACGGCTCGTTTCACCAGTGTCTCCCTTTTCCACCTGACCACGCCCCTCCCATCTGACCACGCCCCTCCCATCTGACCACGGCTCATCCCCCTCATGGTCCTGCCCCTCACTATGCCCCCCTTTAAACTACAACAAATACCACGGTCCTGTCCAAATCAGTCATGGTGCAACCATGACTCTGCAAGAACTAAACAAATCTTTAGCCTTGGTTTAGTCCTGGTTTAGTCCTGGTTTAGTCCTGGTTTAGTCCTGTTGTATTAAACTTTTCCAGACTCGTTCTAACTCTTCATTGTTCTTTCTCTTGGTTCATTCTGTTCTTTTTGGACCAAATCAATCGTCCTCGTCTCGAACTCGTTTTTCATTTTACGACTTTTGCCTACCGTTGCCGTGGCAACCGTGACCTGGAAAAACGGCGGGAAAATGATGGATGGACGAGCAGTGAGAGGGAATGAATGAATGTTTTCTAATGTGCTTTTGTTTCCAGGCGTCTGTGGCTGGAGGAGGTGGTGAGGGATGGGACGGACATTTCCCTGCAATGCCATCCATCAACATCGCCGCGGCAACCAAGAAATAAACTCCCAAAACAAAAATAAAACCAGGCTAAAAACAAAACAAAAGACAAGACTAAGAGTAGACCAGTGTGTGAAGGAGGCTGCTCTGTATTCTGCCCACTCACTGCTGCAGAGAGTTCGAACAGACTCAGGTGGAGAGTAGAGCAGTAACTATGGGCCTGAAGCGGGTACATCCTCTCACATTCATTCACTATGGGACATTTAGAATCCTTAGAGTTTGGACCAAGGTTGGAAGAGGAGAAATATGGACGCAAACTTGTCTCATCAGATTTGGACTTTTAAATGACTTTGAATTTCTATTACTGAATGTTTTTAACACAGAAAAAGTGATTTTTTTTCTCTGAATTTCAGTAACTGAAATTTCAGTATCTTATTTTCACTGATTAAAATTTCATAATGAAAAATTACTGCCAGGTTTTTACGCCAGATGCCCTTCCTGACAACCAGCCACATACAGTGACCAGAGAAAGCAAAATGGGTGAAATGTCTTGCTCAGGGACACAACAACGGTATGTGCTTCAGGTGAGATGCAAACCGGGTCTTCACTTGCAGGACGAATGCTTAACTCAGTCCGCCACTGTCACCCCTAAAAAAATGAGTCTAAAAATTACTCTGTCCCAAAAGATTTGCATGAAACGTCGGTGTGACTTTATATTTTATATATATATATATGCGCGAGCTGTGGCAAGAAGGTTTGCTGTGTCTGTCAGCATAGTGTCCAGAGCATGAGCAAGGAGGAACAGGAGGAGCACTGCCAGAGCCCTGCAAAATGACCTCCAGCAGGCCACAAATGTGCATGTGTCTGCTCAAACGTCAGAAACAGACTCCATGAGGGTGGTATGAGGGCCCGACGTCCACAGGTGGGGGTTGTGGTTACAGCCCAACACCGTGCAGGACGTTTGGTGTTTGCCAGAGAACACCAAGATTGGCAAATTCGCCACTGGCGCCCTGTGCTCTTCACAGATGAAAGCAGGTTCACACTGAGCACATGTGACAGACGTGACAGAGTCTGGAGACGTCGTGGAGAACGTTCTGCTGCCTGCAACATCCTCCAGCATGACTGGTTTGGCAGTGGCTCAGTAATGGTGTGGGGTGGCATTTCTTTGGGGGGCCCCACAGCCCTCCATGTGCTCGCCAGAGGTAGCCTGACTGCCATTAGGTACTGAGATGAGATCCTCAGAGCCTTGTGAGACCATATGCTGGTGCGGTTGGCCCTGGGTTCCTCCTAATGCAAGACAATGCTAGACCTCATGTGGCTGGAGTGTGTCAGCAGTTCCTGTAAGATGAAGGCATTGATGCTATGGACTGGCCCCGCCCATTCCCCAGACCTGAATCCAACTGAGCACATCTGGGACATCATGTCTCGCTCCATCCACCAACGCCACGTTGTACCACAGACTGTCCAGGAGTTGGTGGATGCTTTAGTCCAGGTCTGGGAGGAGATCCCTCAGGAGACCATCCACCACCTCATCAGGAGCATGCCCAGGTGTTGTAGGGAGGTCATACAGGCACGAGGAGGCCACACACACTACTGAGCCTCATTTTGACTTGTTTTAAGGACATTACATCAAAGTTGGATCAGCCTGTAGTGTGTTTTTCCACTTTAATTTTGAGTGTGACTCCACATCCAGACCTCCATGGGTTAATAAATTTGATTTCCATTCATAACTTTTGTGTCATTTTGATGTCAGCACATTCAACTATGTAAAGAACAAAGTATTTAATAAGAATATTTCATTCATTCAGATCTAGGATGTGTTATTTTAGTGTTTCCTTTATTTTTTTGAGCAGTGTATATAATTTCAATGACTGAAATTCAGAGACAAATAAATTACTACTGGGATTGTCACTGATGTCTGGAAAGTTTCTTGTCAATACCAGGTCAGAAATACTGTATACAATAGAAAGAAAAAGTATTGGCACCCTTGGAAATACAAGGATTTTTGCATGATTTGATCATAAAATGTGATCTGAGCTTCATCTAAGTCACAACAATAGACAGTCTATTTAAACTAATGCCGCAAAAAAAAAAAGAAGATTTTTTTTCAAGTTTTTATTGAGCATTTATGTAAACGTTAACAGTACAGGGTAGAAAAAGTATTGGAACCTGTGGGTTTAATAACTGGTTGATCCTCCTTTGCAGCAAGCAATAACCTCAAACAAACATTGTCTGTAGTGAAGATCAGACCTGCCTAGCACTCAGGAGGAATTTTGGACCATTCCTCTTTACAAAACTGTTTAAGTTCAGCAATATTCTTGGGATGTCTGGTGTGAATCGCTTTTTTGAGGTCATGCCACAGCATCTCAATTGGATTGAGGTCAAGACTCTGACTGGGCTCCTCCAGAAGGAGTATTTTCTTTTGTTGAAGCCATTCTGTTGTTGATTTGCTTCTATGTTTTGGATAGTTGTCCTGTTGCATCACTGATCCTCTGTTGAGCTTCACTTGGTGGACAGATATTCTTAAGTTTTCCTGCAAAATTGTTTGATAAACTTGGGAATTCATTTTACTGTCAATGATAGCAAGTTGTCCAGGCCCTGAGGCAGTAAAGCAGCCTCAAACCATGATGCCCCCTCCACCAGACTTCACAGTGGGGATGAGGTTTTGATGTTGGTGTGCTGTGCCTTTTTTTCTCCACACATAGCGTTGTGTGTTCCTTCCAAACAACTCAACTTTGGTTTCATCTGTCCACAGAATATTTTGCCAGTAGTGCTGTGGAGCATCTAGGAGCTCCTTTGCAAACTTTAAACGTGCAGCAGTTTTTTTTTCTAGACAGTTGTGGTTTCCTCCATGGTGTCCTCCCATGAAGTCCATTCTTGTTTAATGTTTTATGTATTGTAGATTTGTCAACAAAGATTGTGCTAGATAGCTTGTGCCAGAGATTTCTGTAAGTCTTTAGCTGACACTCTAGGATTCTTCTTTACCTCACTGAGCATTCTATGCTGCGCTCTTGCAGTCATCTTTACAGGACAACCACTCCTAGACAGTGTGGTCACAGTATTGAACCTTCTCCATTTATAGATAGTCGCTCGTGCCTCAATGCTCTTAGAGATATTTTTGTAACCTTTTCCAGCTTTATGCAAGTCAACAATTCTTACTCGTAGGTCTTCTGAGAGCTCTTTTGTGCGAGGCATGGTTCACATCAAGTAATGCTTCTTCAGAATGGCAAACTCAGGTCAGGGCCACTTTAACCTGCACCCCAAATCTTCTCACACTGATTGGACCCCAGGTTGGCTGACGCCTGACTCCAATTAGCTCTTGAAGAGGTCACTAGCCTAGGGGTTCCAATACTTTTTCTACCTTGTACTGCGATTGTTTACATAAATGACCAAATATGACCACTAAATATGACCAAATTATGCAAAAAAAATCCTAGTATTTCAAAGGGGTGCCAATACTTTTGCTTTCCACTGTATGTCGGGAGAATAGTGGCGACGTATCCAGTACTTTTCTGGCGGGGCACAGTTTGGAGATCACTGTTTTAACGCATCATCACATCCGTCTGTCAGCCTAATACTCAGCCCCATACACAACAAACTCTATCAGAACCAGCATTAACTCCTTCAGCAGTCTGAGCTCCAGTAGTTTGTCTGTGGGATGAGACCACACGGCCTCAACCTTAACCTGTTCACCTCTGTTCCTTCCCGGGACAAGTTCTGATAGATCCTGACCACTGCAGACGGGAACACCCCACAAGAGGTGCAGTTGTGGAGACGCTCTGACCCAGATGTCTGCAGGTAGTTTAAACCCTCACCAGTGATTGGTCAGGTGGTCTAGTAGCTCACCTGCGATTGGTCAACGGGGTCTCTTCTCTCTGTGGCCTTTTTCTTTCTTTTTCTCTGTGACTCGAGCCAAAGTGTCCACACTGAGAGCCTCCTCCAGACTGCGGCGCACCTGGTTCACCACCTGCTCCTGGTCCCTAGACAAAAAGTCCTGGTTTAGACTGAGTTTAGTCCAGGTTTAGTCCAGGTTTAGTCATGTTAGTACCTGATGTGTTGGTCGGTCACAGTGAAGCCTCTACACGGTGGTTGGCTGGAGTTGATCCAGATTGCTGGGTTCTTCTCAGCAGCAGAACTCTGTCCAGTGATCGGAGCTGAGCTCATGTGAAGAGCAGAGGCTATGGCCCAGAGCAGCGTGTCCTCCGAGGGGTCTGGCCCAATGCCTGAGAAACCCAGAGTTCAAACAGGGGTCATAAAGGGGTCATACACAGGTCAAACAGTAGTCCCAAGGGCAGGTCCCAACTGTATGAAGTATGTTATGACAGTGTAATTACATTAGTAAGTCTTACACTGTATTCCTGGACAGGTCCATTACCTGCATGTAGTAGTTATAACAGTGTAATTACCCCTCCTACACCCCTAACACATTTTTTGTTGTGATGTTTTGCACCTGTTTTTTGTGGATAATTTTTCCTGTGTTGACTCAAATGGCATAGCTTTTGCCTCAGGTGTGTATTTTTAGAATTTTCTGACTTCAGGATTAAAAAAAAAAAATCCTGTTAAAAAGTTGTCTAAAAAAAAACCAAAAAACAAAAAAACAAAAACGCAGCACGCTGTGATGTCAGCTCGGCACGTCCAATCATAGGGCCTGAGACAAAGCAGTAGAAATGGGATGCTTACTACTGCCATATTAAAAAGTTAGCCTGGCATACAGGGATGTAGCCCTTGTGCTGTGATTATGAGAGCATTATGGTGAGCCTGAATATTACTTTCACTGAGATGGTAAAAGAATACAAGGCTAAATTGCCTTTCTAAAAATTTGCCTCAGCTGCTACATGTTAACACCACTTCCTGGTCTGCTCCCACTCTGCCGCCGAGTTAAGTGGTGTCGCTTAGCTCGGTGGCAGCTGCCACTCAGCTCGGTGGCGAGTAGAGCGCCTGCTGCGTTCTATGTGAAAGGCCCTTAAGACATTTTTTTGTGCCATTGACTCCCATTCAAGCAACATTTTTATAAAACCCTGTCACTTCAATATCACTTTACATTTTTATCAAGTATTTCATGGATTCATGATAGTGAGGGATTGGAATTTTAGTTTTTATTGTTTTTTACTAGGTGTGCGCCATTTCCTCATATATGGTAGATAGAGGTATAAATGGGAATGGCTCCATTAGTGTTTGTATAAATTATCCTGCCTGCAAGGTAAATAAAAAAAAAAACATCTGAACTAAAATGATTTGGGCGTGTTTTAGGGTTGTCCTAAATTGGTTTGAAAGTGTGTGTTGAGAAATTAGTGTTTACGTTTACATGTGCACACATCCAAAATGTAGTTCTTACAGAGATGTTCACATCAGGGAGACATGGAGAAAAATTTCTACATTGCCCCCCCGAGCAGCAGCTACTGTCCCTCTGTGTTTACAGCTGTGTCTTTGTGTCACACAGAGCAGAGAACCCTCTTTGTTACTGTAGAAGTATGGGTGACCATGAGTTTTCAGCCACGTCGACGTGTTCAAATAGAACAGGGGCATAAAGTGGCGTGGGAGCACCGCCGCGCACCCGGTGTGAGGGCTCTCATAGAAAACAATAGGAGTGTATTTTTTGACGTGTGTCGCCGTGTCCAGTGTGTGTTGGCCTTAGTACTTTATAACAGTGTAATAATGTGTGAGTAATGTGTTAGTAAGTCTTACACTGTAGTCCTGAGGGCAGGTCCATTCCTCTGAGAGACTCTTCTGTGACGTCTGAAGACCGCAGCCCTTTGAGCCTCTTCTCCCAAAACAACTGCACAGAACACACACACAGCCATCTCTGAATCTCTTTACTACACACAGTTCTTCTGGTTTCACCCATGATGCTCTGCTGCCACCTTGTGGTTGAAAGTACTTCATGCAGTTTTCCTTTAGTCTCGGGTTTAATCTCAGTTTTTTAAAATAAACAATATCCAGGACCGGTATGCATTTTGTAGGCCCCATTATAAAAGCTGTCTACATAATCTATGTTAGCATGAGAACATCAGGACAGGTTTTAATCTGAGTTCAAATCTGATCTGAAGGAACTCTGAAAGAACTCTTTTTTTCTCAGGGTTAATTTAAAAAAAAGTTCAGTTAAAATTTTAATATGAGCCTGTTCTGTAGCAAATAAAGATTAAAAGTCTCTGGTGTAAATGTTTTTATAGTTTTAAAATGATAGTTTTGTTTTACTTATTTTTGTTGTCTGACCACACTTCCCATGATGCCCTGCTCTCATCTGTGGTGGCTCTTATTTGTACAGTATATAAACTACATTTCCCATGATGCTCTCATCTGTGGTGGCTCTTATTTGTACAGTATATAAACTACATTTCCCATGATGCTCTCATCTGTGGTGGCTCTTATTTGTACAGTATATAAACTACATTTCCCATGATGCTCTCACATGTTGTGGGTCTTACTTGTACAGTATATACACTACATTTCCCATGATGCTCTCACCTGTCGTGGGTCGTACTTGTGCAGTACAGTGGCATGAAAAAGTATCTGAAGCTTTTGGAATTTCTCACATTTCTGCATAAAATCACCATCAAATGTGATCTGATCTTTGTCAAAATCACACAGATGTAAAAACAGTGTCTGCTTTAACTAAAACCACCCAAACATTTATAGGTTTTCATATTTTTAATGAGGATAACATGCAAACAATGACAGAAGGGGGAGGAATAAGTAACTGAACCTTCTGCCTAAGGAGACCTTGAGAGCAATTAATACCAATTTTTACCAAACGATTTAAGTCAGGGGTGTGTCCAATCACTGAGGAGGGGCTTAAAGCTGCCCACTATAAAACACACACCTGGTAAGAATTGTGTCTTGATGAGAAGCATTGTCTGATGTGCACCATGGCTCTCTCAAAAGAGCTCTCTGAAGACCTGCGATCAAGAATTGTTGATTTGTATAAAGCTGGGAAAGGTTACAAAAGTATCTCTAAAAGTCTGGATGTTCATCAATCCACAGTTAGAGAAATTGTCTACAAATGGAGAGAGTCTGGCACTGTTGCTTCTCTGCCAAGGAGTGGCCGTCCACCAAAAATGACAACAAGAGTTCAGCGCAGAATACTCAGAGAGGTAAAAAAGAACCCTAGAGTGTCTGCTAATGACTTACAGAAATCACTGGCACAGTCCAATATCTCTGTGCATACATCGACTATATGTAAAACACTGGCCAAGAATGGTGTTCATGGGAGGACTCTGCACGTTTAATGTTCGCAAAAAGGCACTTGGACACTCCACAGAACTTCTGGCAAAATATTTTGTGGACTGATGAAACGAAAGTTGAATTGTTTGGGAGGAACACACAACGTCATGTGTGGAGGAAAAATGGAACAGCTCACCAACATCAACACCTCATCCCCACCGTGAAGCATGGTGGAGGGAGCATCATGGTTTGGAGCTGTTTTGCTGCCTCAGGGCCTGGACAACTTGCAATCATTAATGGAAAAATGTATCAGGATGTTTTGCAGGGAAAGCTGAGGCCGTCTGTCAGACAGTTGAAGCTAAAAAGAGGATGGATGCTGCAACAGGACAATGACCCAAAACACAGAAGTAAATCAACTTCAGAATAGTTTCAGAAGAACAAAATACATGTTCTGGAGTGGCCAAGTCAAAGTCCTGACTTGAACCCCATTGAGATGCTGTGACATGACCTCAAGACAGCGATTCATGCCAGACATCCCAGGAATCTGACTGAACTGCAGCAGTGTTGTAAAGAGGAATGGTCCAAGATTGATCCTGATCGACGTGCCAGACTGATCTGCAACTACAGAAAGCATCTGGTTGAAGTTATTGCTGCCAAAGGAGGGGCAACCAGATATTAAATGTAATAGTTCAGTTACTTATTCCTAAAAATTGGTATTAATTGCTCTCAAGGTCTCCTTAGGCAGAAGGTTCAGTTACTTATTCCTCCCCCTTCTGTCATTGTTTGCATGTTATCCTCATTAAAAATATGAAAACCTATAAATGTTTGGGTGGTTTTAGTTAAAGCAGACACGGTTTTTACATCTGTGTGATTTTGACAAAGATCAGATCACATTTGATGGTGATTTTATGCAGAAATGTGAGAAATTCCAAAAGCTTCAGATACTTTTTCATGCCACTGTATATAAACTACATTTTCCATGATGATGTCACCTTTCGTGGCTTTCTTGAACAGTAAATAAACTACATTTCCCATGATGCTCTCACCTGTCGCGGGCTTTACTTGTACAGTATAAACTACCTACATTTCCCATGATGCTCTCACCTGTCGTGGCTCTTTCTTGTACAGTATATAAACTACATTTCCCATGCTCCTCTGCTACCTAACTTGTCACGGCTGCTTCGTGGCTCTCTGCAGGTCTGTACGACATTTCCCATGTTCCTTTGCTCCCTTACCTCTTGGGGCTGCTCCGTAGCCCTCTGCAGGTCTGAACTACATTTCCCACGATGCCCTGCTCCCTCACTTGTCGCAGCTGCTCTGTGGCTCTGTGCAAGTCTGTACTACATTTCCCACGCTCCTCTGCTCCCTCACCTGTCGCGGCTGATTCATGGCCCTGTGTAGGTCTGAACTACATTAACCATGATGCTCACCTGTCGCGGCTGCTCTGTGGCCCTGTGCAGATCGATCTTCACCTTGTTGCCAGGGTGACCTGTGACCTTCGTGACTGGCTGTTTAAAGATGGACGCCGTCTGTCTGATGGGCAGCGCCGTGTTCAGGTCCGGCTTCCCGCTCTGGGTCAGAGACACACAAAGCTCAGTAACGGTTTTCCTCGCAGAGCGTCTTCACAAACACTTTTATAAAACTGACGCTGATGCATTTAGGGTGAACATGGGTAAAGTGGGAGAGTTAATTTTGTAAATGATTATGATTTAATTTAGTCTTTTTCATTTACAAAAAAAACAAACAAAAAAAAACACTGAGCTGATAGTAAAAATGTGCAGAATTAAAAATCATTGGCTCTGTGGGCATGACATCAAATCATATTCTACAGCAGTGGTTCCCAACCTTTCTGGTTTTGAGTACCCACAGGACTTGATTTAGTCCTGGTTTGGACCCGGCTTAGTGTTGGTTTAATATAAGTTTAGTCCAGGTTTGACCTGATCTAGACTTGGTGTATACATAAAAACATTTTTAACTGTTCTCACTGTCCAATTCACACAAACACATTTGTTTGCATTTTAATAAGTATTACTAAGACAAATGGCTATATAATATTAAATTCTTTCATAAAATTATGAAAAACTAACGCTATACAAGTTTAGTCTAGTTTAGACCTGGTTTGGTCCTAGTTTAATCCTGGTTTAGCTCTGGTTTAGACCTAGTTTTGTTTTGGTTCAGCTCTTGTTTAGTCCTGCTTTTAGACCTGGTTTAGTCCTGGTATAGTCCATGTTTTATCCTTCAGCATAGTCCTAGGTTAGTCCCAGTTTAAGTTTATTTTAGGTTTGAAAGCAAAATATATAAAGGTTCTATAAATAATCATATAACTCCATGTACCCCTTGCAGTGTCCTCGTGTACCCCTTGGAGACACTGTACCCCTGGTTGGAAAACACTGCTCTAGAGGACAGCAGTAAAGAAGTGAAGGTGTGTGCAATGACAGCAACTTGGGATGAATGATCTTAAGATTATAACTTTAAAGTATTATTATTGATAATAAAAAAAAACTAAATATATTAAATTAAACAAAAGAATAATACTTTTTCTAAACAATGGATAGTAAGATGGCTGTAAGATGAGTTTAAAAAAAAAATAATGACAGTGAGTAAAACTTAGAATTGAAAGTTTTTAGACAAATGAACATCAAATTAAGTGAACAAAAATATTTTTTGTTGAAAACTTGAGATTTTGAGTTGGCCCCAAAACTCAAAAATCTTGAGGGATCCTATTGCCTTGAGTTTTTGAGTTTTCACAGCATTTTTTTTTTTTTTTACTGTGCTGGTTTAGTATTAATTAGGTCTCTATCATGGCTGTGGTTCAGGATCAGTCCTGGTTTAGTCCTGCTGTGGTCTACGTGTAGGATTTCCCGAGTGGATATTAATTGAGGAAAAAATAATTGCAATGCATTGACGAATCAATATTTTTACCCACCCCTTGGTCATTGGCACCCATATTATTATCACTGCATTACTGTTCATACCAATGTCTAAAGTTAGTCTTAAAAGAGAATTCTGTAATGCTGCGTTCACACTGAACATGAATCGCGTGTCAAATTCGCGTCATTCGCGTCTAAACAAAGTGAGTTCAGACGCGATTTCGCATCATGGGAGGAGTCTGTTGTTCCAGAATCATGGTCGCTGTTTCAGGGCTAATTGTGTCCAAGTTTGCGTAACTGTGTGCTGTGTCGGCGCGAGGACATGTCCCCAGGACACTACTGCTGTATTTAAGTACTCAGCCCCAGCTGCAGCGCTGAAGCAGGGTAAAGTTATTTCTTGTAAAATAGCAGTCTCTAGTGGTTTTAGTGAGGTATAGGCAGCACTCAGTACACAGGCTCTGTCCCCAGTTGTTTAGCAGAGAACAGTAACTGCTAATCCAACAAACTCAGCTCAGCACATGGTAAAGTTAAGGTCCCCTTTATATCTTGTTATCTTTTTGACTGCTGTCTTTATTAAAGTATGAGAGCTGCGGTAGGCTGTAGCTTAAAGAGCAACTCACCCCTGACCCAGGCCTGACTCCGCCCACTGCCAGTGATTGAAAACAGCTCAAAAAGTAGGCAGAGACCTGGCAGAGACAGGGGGAGAACTGAGGCCTGGTCCTGTGACTGACAGCTGTCAGAGATCATCATGGACGTCCTCCACAGTAGGGCTGTCAAGTCCCAGAAAAAAACAAAAAACAAATACAGGACGTCTGGACTAATGTTTTATGTTGCTTTTATAATAACACAGCTGAAAAATTGTGAGAAAGGCGTCGCGCGCCGCCGCAGTAATGTGTGCTTCAGATCGCGTCTTTATTACTGAAGGTATTATTTCATGAGCTGTTTATGATCACATCTCTGCAAGTAAGAAATCGATTGTCATCAAATAAAAAGTGATTTAAAGCTTGGCCCGACTAAAACACATCTATGGACTCAAAACTCTCCCCAGTGTCACTAATATGTGGTTATATACTGTCATTGATCAGGCTCATTATGCTTTATTGTGCGCTGACACACGGGACAGTGGAAGCCCCGCCCCCTCTGTTGTTCCTGACTCTGCTCCCGCCGTGAGAGGAGAGGGAGGGGGAGGGGACTGAACGGTAAATGCAGGGCTGAGAGGCGTGTTTAGGAAAACGACCCACACCTGGCAACAGCGGGACTGGGACGAGCGCACAGGGGAGAGAGAGAGCGAGGCGAGGAGAGCACGGGCCGTGGGAGGAGATCCTCGGGACAGGTGCGGTAACGAGGTCAAATACTACGTCACACTGTCTATCTGGAACTATGGAGCAGCAGTCTGATGGTTTTCACTACAAAATGTGAATTTAGACCTTTTTTTACAAAACAGTCAAACATAAGGGGCGGCAGTATTTCAGTCAGTAGATGCTTGCCCACTAACCTGCAGGTCGGCGGTTCAAGCCCCACTTGCATACTGTCGTTTTGTGTCCTTGGGCAAGACACTTCACCCACCTTGCCTGTATGAATGTGTCAGTGTGCTTGTGTGTTTGTGGTGGTCAGAGGGGCCATAGGCACACGATGGCAGCCACGCTTCCACCACCGAGTGTGACTGAGGAGTGAATGAATAATGCACCAAATTGTAAAGCGACTTTGAGTGTCTAGAAAAATGCTATAGACTATTTTATTATAACACTATAAATAGGGGTGAGTTGCTGTTTAATTATAGCTCCAGTTTCTCTCTGAAGCCTGGATAAGTCCACAGTGATTGTTTTGAAGGATTTCCGCTTCCTACATCCTCTCACGTCACTGCAGGAGCAGGATCCTGATTGGTGAACGCGCCATAAATATTCGCCAAAGTTTAGATTTTTCAAGTCAAGCATTTCAGGCGTAGACCATAGATTTGCGCTTTTATATAGACTTAACTTGTAAATCAGATGCCCCAGACATCTCAATTGCATTCCGTGTAAACATAGCACAACACTGCTCATTTCTTCTCTGTTCTGGTCTCACTTTTCTCGACAAACGTCTCCTCTGCCTTTGCCATGACCAACATATCAGAAATAAACACTTCGTTGGCTGAAAAGGAACCAGACCCAAGACTTCAGGGACCCCAGGTTGGTTCTTTAATCAGGGCTTTATTCACCCTGCATCAACTCCTTTAGCCATTACACTGACTCTGCTTCACTGAGCAAAAAAGTTGCATAGTTTGTCTTTAACACGTCAGGACAAAGGAACAGGGAGGACTTTATTTTCAGGTACAACAGCTCCAGACCTAATGTAACTGGACAAATCCATCACAGCGACGTGTGGGAGATATAAAATGTGTAAATGTGTGCAATATAAAATGTATAAAGTGTATGTGGACCTCTGCTGTGGCGTCTGAAATCTCAGGTGTGGGCTCAGACCTTGTTGTGACTCGGGTCGTGTCTGGTCCTCTGTTTGTTCTTCTGCATTTTTCCCGGCATCATTTTGCCCGTCCGGAAATCGAAGCAAGGCCAAGTCCACAGCATTCCCAAGAAACCGGGCCAGCTGCGGTTTGGACCGGAACTTCTTCCCTGAGGGACTGAGAGAGGAGACCTGGGTTAGACCACGAGGATTAAACAAGGACTAAACTGGGCCTAAACCAGGATTAAAGGCTACAATCTTCAGTGTGTAGCTTGTCAATAAACCAGGTCAAAACAGGGCCTAAAGCAGGTCTAAAGAGAGCCTAAACCGAGACTAAACTAACCCTAAACCAGGCCTAAACCAGGATTAAACTGGGCCTGAACTAGATCTTAACTGGTCCCAACTGCTAGTATTTTTACTTCACAGTTGTATATAACAAATCACAAATACTAATACTTCAAAAATACACATTTATCTACTTAAACACAACTCTTACAACTACTACTGCTTCTGCTAGTACTACTGTTACACCTCATCCTGTTTAACCTCTATGTTACAAGGCAAAGTGGGAAATATATGATTTGTTACTGCAAGATTAGAACAAAGCAACATTTTGACAGTTTTACAGTATTTTTCAGGCTTTGAAACACTGACAAATAAAAATCATGAGTGTAAAGCAGTCAGACTCTGTGCTTCCCTGTTTATGCCTCTGGTTGTTTTAGTTTAACTCTGGCTATTTTAAAATCTCTTGTTTCTTTTTTCTAATACCATATGACTCATTTTGTCATGACTAGGGCTGGGTACCGTTAAACAATACCTTTGTGGTATTGAAAGAATCAGGAAAAAAAAAAAAAAAAAAAGATTCAGTACCTAGTGGGACCTTTAATGTTCCTTTGCATGAATCAAATAAATCATACAAACTACTGGTTT
This sequence comes from Bostrychus sinensis, assembly GCA_020698575.1. Classification (NCBI taxonomy): domain Eukaryota; kingdom Metazoa; phylum Chordata; class Actinopteri; order Gobiiformes; family Eleotridae; genus Bostrychus; species Bostrychus sinensis. Next base: position 50,125,046 of record CM036239.1, on the reverse strand, counting down.
TAACTTACAGCAAAAAAAAAATGTGTCTTTTATTCAATATTATTGTGTTTTATGATTGTAGAAGATGAATTAGATCACCATAGGTATCAGAAAAGTATCACTCAGGCACCAGTATCAAAAACCAGGTATTGTTTAAGAACTGGTATCAAAAAAGTCTGAACAGTACCCAGCCCTAGGCATGATTTAAAGCAGTGGTTCCCAAAATGGGGTCCGCAAAGGTACTGCAGGGGGGCCACCAGAGGCTGTCTTTATTTCAATTCAATTTCAATTCATTCTTTATTTAAGAAGCATGGCTTTGGTCCATAACAACAAAGAAAACGTACAAAAATATATAAAATATTAAGTACCTAAAAATATTAAGAATATTAAAAAAATCTAATTTGAAATGAATTACAGTTATATACTTGTTTTAAAATATTACCTTAAAGTTACACTGTGTAACTTTTCTCCTAAATATGTGGGGCATACTGACTTGTTTTTGTGATTTTTTGAGCGATTATAAGTCCTGAGGCGCGATCTGTTGCTCCGAGCGGGGCTTCTGTACTGAGAAACCACCCTCGCAACTTGGCCGGGAGCGCTCCGCTGTTCAGGAAGAGTCACGTGACAGGCAACGACTTGCTTTACGGCATTCCCCCTTCAGCTCTTATACCTGAGGCGCAGGTATAACCATGAAGCTACTTTTAGCATTGTTATTTTCGCCAGTTCGTCAGGGCCGAAGGACACAAGAAGATGAAGACAATGTCGGACGAGGCAAGAAAAAGAAAACGGGAAAGGGACCGCACCAGATCACAGACAAGAGTCAACATCGGACAGACTTATGCTCGCTGGCGTCAGATGAGAGACAGAGAAGGCTGCAAATCAGATCACGTTTTTGCTTCTTTACTTGTTGGGCAGGTAAATTAGCCTCTTTATTTTTTCTTTAGAACGTGCTTTTTCATACAGTTATTAGTTGTTTTAATGCGACCATTGCAGCGATAAGCTAACAGCTAGCGCTAACTCTATAGAAGATCCAATCTGCGGCCACACAAGTGGTTACAGAAGTTTATACAGTAAATATGAATGCACTCTCTAGTCCCATTGTTAGTTTGACGTAACGCACGCTCGCACAGTTTCAGAAGGAGGAGGGGTCCAAGCTAGTGTTTACGTTTTGCGACAGTGCAGTGGCACCTGTGGCCTCTAGAGGCGCAAGACCGGGAATCTTACACAGTGTAACTTTAAAAACAAATTTTAGCCAACAGTCAGCGTTTTTGTAATGTTTTTATAAAAATATATGGAGAAAAACATGACCATGTCTTTTGAATAGAGGAAATGTCTATAGCTGGGGGTCCTCATGGGATTTTTGGCAATTTAAGGCGGCCATGACAGTCTTGACTTTGGGAATGGCTGACTTCAAGTATTCCACTTTAATGTTTTTCCTCTTCACTCTTTCACAGATTGGAGAGCCTCTGCCCATCTTTACTTCTGAGAGACTCTGCCTCTCTAAGACTTCCCTTCAGAGCTCATTATGTTACAGACCTGAGATCAAGTTACCTTCATTAGTTCCTTGATGTTCTCTCTGCTGAATCTTTTGAACATTTCTTTTTTTTTTCCAGCCATTTGTTGCCCCATCTCAACTACTGTAAAACCTACAACAAAATTTTCAAAAAAGATTCACATTTCTCCGTGTAAACATTTATGTTATCTATGTCCTAGTGCTGGGCGACAGGGCTAAAAAGTAATTTATTTATTTTTTCATTTCTCAGCCAATTTACAACTTCAATTGCTTTTTTCTCTTGTTGGCAAAAAACCTATTTCAATTATTTAAATGGGATTATTGCATAGTATATATATATATATATTTTTTTTAAATTTTAGCTATATATTCTAAATGTCTGTACAAAAACCAGCAAGGCAGCAGCAAAGTGCATTACTCTAACAGTGACATAAATGTCTTAAATGTGAATTTTTAGTTTTCATTTTATTCAAAAACAAAAAAAAAACATCCCAACATTTCCAGAATTCGGGTTGTAAGTGTTACCCAAGGACACTTGAACGGGAGAGAAGGGATCAAACCAGCAGCCCTCTGCTTACAGGACGACCCACTCTTAAACCTAAACCTTCAGTCAGGATAAGGAGAGCTTTATGGTCCTTGTTTATATTTACAGCCTAAATATGGCTGCAATGACATAAAATGGTGGATTTAAACACATGAACCTTAAAGGAAGGAGTGGAAAAATTTTGAATAATAACTTTGGTTCAATAAAAAGAGGCTCACAGTTAAATGATCAGGATAAAATTAGGTCCAGACCGAGTTCATAACCGTCTCAGGACCAGTGGTTTGACTAAAGCCGTGTGGTCTTGCAGAGTTCCCGTCAGTGCTGGAGAGTTTCCTCAGGCGTGACTCACACAGCTGTGACTCAGAGTGAAACCGGCCCAGAGCCACAAACGCCGCTGCGACGTCACTTCCTGTGTGAGCTCGCGAACAAACAAAGCAAACAGGGCGATCACGCATAAAGCTGCGGCGGCCATTACTGTTACTGAGAAAAAGATTTTACTGCAGACATAACCTTTAGTAAAAAAAGAAAACTCAACTCAAGGCAAATAGATCCCTCAAGATTTTGGAGTTTTGGGGCCAACACAGCAGTTTTCAACAACTAATATTTTTTGTTCAGGTTATTAAGACATTTTGGGTTGGCCGCAAATCTCAAAAATCTTGAGGGATCCTGTTGCCTTGAGTTTTTGAAACTTTTTTTTTTTACAGTGAGGTTTTGGCTGAACTTTTTAATGCCACTTATAATGAAATTTAATGCCAGGAGTTGTCAAATGAATTTCAGATTTTCTAAGAAAGATGAGGTTTGGTCAGAGATATACTGTTAAATGAATTTGTACTACTCAAAATCAGGTAGAGTTAGATAAAATATAGACACAAAATTTGATATAATTAATTATCAGTTTATTATCAATATCTGGACCCTTGGCTTCTACAGATTCTCTTTGTTTGGCACTGACTCTGTAACGCTCTGGTAAAGACTGTCACAGTCACGCTTCACTGTGTCCTAAACTCAGAGCAGTTGTTTTCAGGACTGCAACAATCATCGGGTCATCATCGGATTAATCAATTATAATCCACTGTTAAAATAATCTTCAATGAATATAATAATCGATTAATCACAAACTAGCTCAGGAGGTTTTATTATCAAGACAACACAGTGAATTCAACAAAACCTTGCTCACATGTAGCCGCCTGGCCCAGTGTAAAAATAACATTCTCAGTGGTCCGCTGCCTCGTCTGCCGATACATAAATATCTGATACATTTGTAAAAGTCCAAACAGAAATCCCAACTCCGCTTGAATCTGATGCGGCTCTTTTGTTTACATCATGTGACGTAACAGGTAGCTGCTCCTCACTGACCAATACACAAGCGGGGTTTCCTGCTCTCTGTTTCACCCATAGAGATAGAATAGAACACTAGAGAGGCCCCTGGCAACCACTTCCAGTGGCAATTCCGCAAATAAGGCAAATTCTCATGGTGAGTAACATAAAAACAGTGACATAATTTAAAAAAATAAATGTTGGAAATTGAGAAATAGCCATAGATTTGAACTCGTAATAAGTCTGGCATTCTAATGGTACGTTCACACCGGATGCGAATCAGGCGTCAAATTCGCGTCATTTGCGTCTAGTTGGATGCGTGACCATTTTGAATTCACTCGCGCGAATGAGGCGAATTGGACGCTTCATTCGTGTCAAATGAGGGGCATGGCCGCTAGGGCTACTCCCAAATGAGCCTGTCTCAGGTTTGGCTCACCTGTGTCCCGTGAGGCTGCGAGGACCTCTCCCCAGGACACTGCTGCTGTACAGCAGCATTAACCCCAGGGACAGAGCTGAGACACCTGGGGTTATTTCTTGTACATTAGCTCTCTCTAGTGGTTTTGGGGTCTGGTCTAGTCACAGGCTCTGTATTTTCTGTTGTTCTGCAGAGTGCAATAACTGCTAATATAACAAACACATCTCAATAGGCTATTTTGGTGAAGTTAACCCCCCTTTATATTTACTTGTATTTATTTGTGTGTTCTTGATGTCACGATGATCAGAGTGAGCCTCTGTCACAGGCTTTTATCACAGATAACAGCTATAACCACACTCACACAAAGCCTAAACAGCCATATTTATTTTATTTTTATAGTGTTTTCTATCAGGGCTGTTTTTGTTTCCTGTCTTCATAAAAGTAGAAGCTGCTGCAGGCTGCAGCTTTTATCTCCGGGTTCACTCTGAAGCCTCGATGATTGTTTTGCTGGATCTCCGAGGCAGGGATCTCCTCCTGTTACGTCGTACGTAACCACGTCATTGCTACAGCAAGTCCCTGATTGGTTAACGCGCCGCGAATGTTCGCAGAAGTTCAAATTTTTCAACTTCTGTGACCAACTTCCGCGAATCTGCGTTGTTCGCGTCTTCCACCGATTCACATCTCCGCCTATTCGCGGGACTCGTGCGTCAAACGCTCAATTCGCGTCATTCGCGCTGCGCTATTCGCGGGATTCACGTCATTCGTGCCGCAGGACGCTTGTTCGCGCCTGAACGCAGCTTTCCATAGACTTAGCATGGTAATCACTCGCGCCTGACGCCTGATTCGTGTCCGGGGTGAACGTACCATAAGTCTGTAAGGTTTTCAGTGAAATACAAAAATAAACATTATCAATATTGCAATGATCTCTACTTTTATCCAGATCCAATGTATGTTTGTATTTGTAAAGGTATTAGAACAGATGACCACTGCACCAAGAGAATTAAAATATGCCATTACACTTTGTTTGAAACAAGCATTGTCCAAAATGCCTCTGTGCTAAAACAACTACATTAGTTTTGACATTAGATCAAGCAAAAATATAAAAAGTTATCAAATTAACAAAATAAATTAAAAGAATATCATGAAAGCAAGTGCTGCTCCGTTTGTTTACATGGCACTTGGGAGAATGGCGACAGTCACAATATGGCGGCTGCACCAGAGTCAGTTACTGCAGTTCACCATTAGAGAGTCCGTTCTAGTGTCTATTAGATGTGAAAATGACTATAGTGAGTTTGTGAACCCAACTGCAAACAAAAATATCAGGTTCAACATTTGAATCTGTGGATTTTGTGTTTGGATATTTCTTTTAAAAATAGTTTGAATGCCATAAAGTAACACTGACCCCTGCCTACCATCTGAGTTTTTGACGTCATTAATTCTAGAACGTGAATGCCACTTATCCGGCAGTTCCTCGCGAATTTCCTCACTCTTCTCCATCTGATTATTCCTCAAAGCCCTATTTGAGCGTGACAATAACACGCTGAGGACTTGCAGACTAGACTCCAGTGAGGAAGAAATCCAGCTCCAGTTATTAGGCATTCTCAGACAGAACGGTTACAGGAACTAAGCTCTATGAACCCCCCAGCCCCAGGAAGCTTTTGTCAGCTCGCATTCACACTGAAGACAGGAACTCTGTGACGTAACGTAAACGTGGCATCCAGCAGCAACAAACCAAAACTAAAAAAAATTAGGAAAGGAAAAAATAAATAAATACATTAAAAAAACAACAACAGAAACCTCTGTGATGTAACAAACTCAGCATCCAGCAGCAACAACTGCTCAAAACAAAAAAGACAACAAGAAAAAAAATTAAAACAACAATTAAAAAAAACTCAAACGCAAAATCCGGCAGCAACAAACCAAAACAAAAAAGAAAAAAAGAAATAAAATGTAACAATTAAAAATAAAAAATAAAAATAAAAAAGAATGAATAAAAAAACAAAAGAAAAGAAAAATAAATGAACAGATAAAAAAAACAGCCAAAACAACAAAAAAGAAAAATAAATAAATTATTAAAACAAGCCACTGCATGGAGGCAGAGACGGATCAATATTTTTCCTGCAGGAATGATCCTAACTGAGTGGGAAATGTGCTGTGTAACGTCCAGGCTAGGGCTGAACAATTTTGAATAAATATCTAATTGTGATTAGATATTGCGGATGCGATTAGATTTGTGATATACCATTTTGTAAAATCAGTGTTCAGTTCACAGTTTATATTTTAAACCTGAGCTGTAGCAAGATTTACTACAATTTAAGATCCAGCAGGGACGGGATAGTTTGTTCTCTGTAGAGGACATTATATCATTTCCTTTTTTATTTTTATGAGTGAATCAAGCAAAAGAGAGCTCCGCGGACAAAAGATACAAGAGGAGAGACTAACTTGCTTTAAAATGAGCGTCTTATAAGTGCTTTATGAGTTGTGAGGGTGAAACTAGCCTGACCACACGTCCCTATTTAACTGGGACAGTCCCAGTTTTAGGCTCCCTGTCTCACCCATATCTGTAAAAACACTAACATGTCCCAGTTTTTTTTTTTTTTTTAAACAAACCATGTCCCAAAAGTAAAGCATAGTAAAATAACAAAACAGACTTTTGTCACTAAAATTATTAGTATCAATTAAATTAAACCATTCAAATTCAAAACCTAAGCCCTAGTGCCATCCTCCTCTGTACCCATCTTTTCACCGTCCTTCCTCTGTACTTGTATATCCATTGTCCCTCCTCTGTACCCATATATCCACTGTCCCTCCTCTGTACCCATCTTTTCACCGTCCTTCCTCTGTACTTGTATATCCACTGTCCCTCCTCTGTACCCATATATCCACTGTCCCTCCTCTGTACCCATATTTTCACTGTTCCACCTCTGTACCCATCTTTTCACCGTCCTTCCTCTGTACTTGTATATCTACTGTCCCTCCTCTGTATCCATATATCCACTGTCCCTCCTCTGTACCATTCTTTTCACCGTCCTTCCTCTGTACTTGTATATCCATTGTCCCTCCTCTGTACCCATCTTTTCATCGTCCTTCCTCTGTACTTGTATATCCACTGTCCCTCCTCTGTACCCATATATCCACTGTCCCTCCTCTGTACCCATCTTTTCACCGTCCTTCCTCTGTACTTGTATATCTACTGTCCCTCCTCTGTACCCATATTTTCACCATTCCTCCTCTGTACCCATATAGCCACCACTGTCCCTCCTCTGTACCCTGTGAGTGTGTAAATACCTGTAGTAGTAGACGTCACTCTTCCCAGCACTCAGTCCAGACTTCCGGATCACTTCCTCCTTCTTCCACCCGGGAGGCAAGGCCGGGCAGTCGGTCCGCCTCTTCTCCATCTCTGAACCGGGGGCTAGACCAGGACTAAACCAGGGACTAGACCAGATCTGAACCAGGACTAAAGCAAGACTAAAACAGGGGCTAAACTTGAGACTAAAATACAGCTACACCTGGGTAAACTAGAGCTGAAACTAGGCCTAGACGAGAACTAAACCAGGACTAAATCAAGACTTAACCATGAGCTAAACTAAGGACCAGACCAGGATAAACTAGGGCTGAAACTAGGCCTAGACCTGGACTAAACAAGGGCTATAAACCAGAACTAAACCAGAGCTGAACCAGGACTGAATCAAGATTAAAACAGGGGCTAAACTAGGGACAAAACAAGGACTAGATGAGGGTTAACTACAGCTTGAAACTAGGCCTAGACCTGGACTAAACCAGACCTGTGTATGTAAATGAGCTGAACCAAAAAATAACCAGAACTGAACCAGCTCTAACTAGAACTAAACCAGGACTAAACTCGAATTTAAACCAAGACCAAAACGAGTTCTGATCCAGCTCTGAACATGGGTCTAGACTGGTAAATAAACAAGACTTAAACCAAGACTAGATCAAGCACTAAACCCGGCTTAAAATTGGTTGTAAACTGGTTCACAAGTACATCCGCACCACACCGACCCTCAGTTTAGTTTTAACACGGCTCTGGGGCTCTGTTCCCCGGCTGAGGTTGCTCCCCTGACCCCGCTGCTTCTCCTCCGCTGCTCCTACGCCGGGTTCCGCCGCTTATTTCCGGTATAACTTTACGGACGCGGGGCGTTTCAGACCCGGTTCCTGCCAGAAAACCCGGATCGAGCCCGTCTCTCTGGTCCCGAACGGTCCGACTCGACTCGGTTTTTTATCCCGGTTTTTGGTGCGTTGTTTTCCGCGCTGGACTAACGGCTCTGATCCGCTCTGATCTGATCTGGAACCAACGGCGCCGCGCTGACGTAGCGCGGACACACACAGCCTCTGCGTCACCTCAGTTACGCACGGCACGTACACAGGGCAGGAGGAGGCACGCGCTCTGATGCACGGAGAGAGATGCGATTAACGGAGAGAAAACAGGACTAAACCTGGGCTAAAACAGGTCTAAACCAGGACTAAAACAGGTCTAAACCAGGACTAAACAAAGTCTAAACAAGGACTGAACCAAGACTAAACCAGGACTAAATCAGGTCTAAACCTGGACTAAACCAGGGCTAAACCAGGACTAAACCAGGACTAAACAAAGTCTAAACAAGGACTGAACCAAGACTAAACCAGGTCTAAACCAGGTCTAAACCAGGACTAAATCAGGACGGAACCAGGACTAAACCAGGACTAAATCAGGACGGAACCAGGACTAAACCAGGTCTAAACCAGGGCTAAACCAAGTCTAAACCGGGACTAAACAAGGACTAAACCAGGTCTAAACAAGTACTAAACCAGGTCTAAACCGGACTAAACCAGGGCTAAATCAGGTCTAAACCAGGCCTAAACCAGGGCTAAACAAAGTCTAAACAAGGACTAAACCAGGTCTAAACCAGGACTAAACCCGGGCTAAACCAGGACTAAACCAGGGCTAAACCAGGTCTAAACCAGGACTAAACCAGGGCTAAACAAATTCTAAACAAGGACTAAACCAGGTCTAAACCGGACTAAACCAGGGCTAAATCAGGTCTAAACCAGGCCTAAACCAGGGCTAAACAAAGTCTAAACAAGGACTAAACCAGGTCTAAACCAGGACTAAACCCGGGCTAAACCAGGACTAAACCAGGGCTAAACCAGGTCTAAACCAGGGCTAAACCATGCCTAAACCAGGACTAAACCAGGGCTAAACAAAGTCTAAACAAAGATTAAACCAGGACTAAACCAGGTCTAAATCTGTTCTAAACCAGGGCTAAACCAGGTCTAAACCAGGACTAAACCAAGTACTAAACCAGGACTAAACCAGGGCTAAACAAAGTCTAAACAAGGACTAAACCAGGACTAAACCAGGTCTAAATCAGTTCTAAACCAGGGCTAAACCAGGTCTAAACCAGGACTAAACCAATTACTAAACCAGGACTAAACCAGGACTAAACCAGGACTAAACCAGGTCTAACCCAGGTCTAAACCAGGACTAAACCAGGGCTAAACAAAGTCTAAACAAGGATTAAACCAGGTCTAAACCAGGACTAAACCAGGTCTAAACCAGGACTAACCCAGGTCTAAACCAGGTGAGTGTAATGCATCCTCTCGTCCACCAGATGGCAGCAGATATGTGCCTGTAACATGTGTTTCCTTTACCCTCCCCTCAGCTTTAAACTATGGGCCTTTACCGTGTTAAACCCTGAGGTGAACCAGTCCAGACCAGATCCGGGTCCAAGGTAAAGCTGTGAGCTGTGGTTTCTGTCAGCGCCAGTTATGAAAGTCACAAACCTTTTTTTTTTTTTTTTTTTTTTTTTTTTGTAAACAATGCAGTATTAATTATCAGAGGGAGAGGAAGGGGAAGAGGAATATTTTCTAAAGAACAGTGTGGAGATTTCTTGTGCTGTGAGTCCTGAGTCCTGGTTTAACCCTCCCGCACCCCTAAAGACATTTTTTTTTTTTTTGCAACAGTTTTTTGTAGATAACTTTTGCTGTGTTGATTCAAATGGCATAGATTTTGTCTCAGTTTTCAGATTTCTTTTAAAATACTGTCTAAAAAAAATAGTCACACCTTTACCCCTAAGACATTTTTCATCAAATTGGTGTGATAGCGTTTGTAGAGAAATTAATATATGTGTGTTTGTGTGAGAATCTAAGGGGTTAAATTTCCTAAACAGAATACATTTTTGCTGCGTATGACAAAAAAAAAAAAAAAAAAAAAGAGTTATTGACTATTAGATAGTTCTTCTATGGCAGTCTTTTTTGGTGCATTTTTTTTTTTTTTTTTGGTTCCTAAAGGCAAAAGGTGTGGCTAAAAAGTTGGCGCTGCAGGAGAGTTAAAGCGGAACTCAGTAACTCTGTTCGTTTCTTCGCTGTTTTCTAGAGCTCCCCCTACAGTTTAGAGTAAAGCACTATCATAAATACAAGTTCAGCTGACTACTATTGCGATCCCTCGCTTGGCTTTACTTTCTTTTCCCCTTCTTGTATTTGTACAGATACGATACTTTTGATTTGATGAGTTTCATAATCAAGAAATAAAGCCAAACTTGTTGTTTTGCTAACTGCGATGTGCCGCTCTCTCGCGAGACTCGAGACTTCTGTGACTCCGGGTCGGAGGCATTCACTGTTTCAAGTGTCACTTTCGTTCCCGGGCACTTCATTTATCACAACAACTCATTTAACCATCACACGGACCCACAAACAGTATATTTAAGGTAAAAAAGGTACTTTAATCTGAGCGACACCACACTCTAGGCCATAACATGAGCACGGTGTCACTTTCAGAGAGAAATAAAATTAGCTTATTACTTATTTCTTATAATAACAGAAATATTTTCCTAGCAGGGTGGGGTCACAGAGAGGGTTATCCACAAAGAGATGTCAACAAGGAATGAAGTGAAGGTGTCCTTGTTTCAGCTGTGGTGGGCACATTTTGTTCCCTTATGCCCAATTCACACTGAATCCATTGCGTGTCCCGTACAACGAATGCAAATCAATGCATGAGTTCACACCAGCTGCGCTGCAGTATGTCTCGGTGTCCGGCGCTCTGACACAAATAGGAGTCAAGTCTATTTTTGTCAGATGACGGAGCTGTCATGTCAAAAGTTGAACAGAGCAGATGGAGCCAGACAGGAAGTCAGACCCAGGACCAGTGAAGAGGATCCAGTAAATTTCAAAATAAAAACACTTGTGCAGCCCCTCATTCACATTAATATGTAAACATTACGTCTTAACTGGATAGAGACACAGGTCACAAACGACATCAGGCAGCAATAAACCTGAGTAAAAAGAAAGTATTTATATACAAAGCGTCTATACCCAGGGTTGAAGTATATATTTCTGTAGCTTTTGTGTTTCACCCGGGGTTAAATCTCTAAATAATCTCCAAATGAACAGGAGATTGTGGTCTGAGGCAAATGTGTCTTTTGTTTATATGTTACTCTCTATAAACATTATTGTTATCATGTGAACTTCAGCTTAAACTCACTCCTCTCCTGTGAACTCGTAGTGTCCCAGCTGGCTCTGGTTAGAGAAGAGCTGCTAATGCACTCGGTGTGAATTTGAGTCCGTAAGAAAATTGTACCTGAGACGTACTGCGCATGCAACGCATTCAGTGTGAATCTGGTGTAAGTTTTTTTTTGTGATACATATATTAAAGTTCATATAATGAAACTGGCATTAAAGGTACAATTTATAAGATTTTGTGTCCAAAACAATTCTCCTTTAAAACACCAGAAGGCAGAGTTTTTGTGCACTTTTTGCTCTCTTTTCTATATCACCATCAGGGGGCAGTGTTCAGATTTGTCCATGTCATCCTCATGATAATGAGGGGCCAACCCACTTTATGAAGCTCTCCTAAAGTCATTCCCCCTCCCACTAAACACTGTGTTTGGAGTAGGGCGCATGTTGGGGCATAGTGTAGTTGTAAAGTGGCTGCTCTTGGACCAGAAGATTGTGGGATCAAATCTGGGACATATCCTCCCAGCGTCACTTTGTACTGTGCCATTCCTGCCACTGTAGACTAATTGAAAATTTTGAAGTTACTTCATAAATGTTTGTCAGTATTGTCAGAACATATTTGTTTGGTAAACTAAAAAATCCAGTTCCTTTACTCTTGTGATCCAAGAGTTCTGTTCTGACTGAGCTGAGGCTGCACAGACAGAGCAGGTGGGGGAGTGGCAGGTGTGGCAGGTGTGGCAGGTGTGGCAGGTGTGGCAGGTGTGGCAGGTGTGGCAGGTGTGGCAGGTGTGGCAGGTGTGGCTGATGGTCCTCTCTCAGACAGAGGCAGCAGCAGTGACCTGAGGCCTGTTGCTGGAAGCTGGTTGAACAAACTCAGAGTTGTGGAGTAACTTCTGGGTTGATAAAACCAAACAAATCCAGACCGAGTAATGTTGAGTTCATGAGCTGCTGAAGTTGGTTATGAACTTTCTCTGTTAACTCAGAGTTAAACCCTCAACCACTGATGACTACAGCTGTTGCAGCACTGATCAGGCAGACACTGGCACAGTTCAGCCAATAGGCTTCAGTCTAGAGGGAAGGGGGTGGAGCTATCACAGCAGTTGGAGCTGATAGCAGCTGAAAGACTTGAAAAAATTGACAGCAAATTAACAATAAAGATAAAACTTTAAAATCTGCACTTGTTTTACGACTTTAAGTAAAGTTTTTATCCTATTTAAGTCAATAATAAAAAAAAGTATTTTACTTAAATACTGAAACATACACTTTGACTCATTCTTTTCATGTGAAAAAAACAGAAGCCCAGTACTAAAGATTAGGATAAGATGTGTCAGGTGTCATTTTGCTGACAGCTGATTGGTCCATGTTGGTTTCTCAGTCTCTAAACCAGATCCTACCCTGCTCCAGACCAGGGCAGCTGTGGGGAGTCTGTTACCATGACAACAAACACTGCTCTAAACCAAACCTCTTTCTGGAGACAGAAAACTGGAGGTGTTTCTCAAAGCCCAGGTACCTTGCCTTGCCTTGAAAGTGATTTCCTCCAAAGCCACTTCCCTCTAATCCAAGGCAAGTGTCCTGCCTCAGTTCAAATAAACGACAATGGAACAGACTTCAGAGAGAATGAGGAGCGTCATCACAGTCACAGCTCCTGACTGGTTTTAGTGTCATTTTTTTCAGATATAATTGTGAAATCTTTACATGTGGATTATATTAATACAATACTTAAATATTTATCACTTATTCAGTCTTTTATAAACAGAGAGGGGTGAGTTCACCTGGGGTGGGGGTCACATTTTTTTAAGGGGGGGGGTCTTTTTTGAGGGAGGGGGTCACCTTGGGAGGAAGTAAACTTTATTTTTCATTTATTTATTTGGGTGGGGGGTGGGAGGTGGGGGCTTTTTGGAGGGCATTTGGGGGGGGGGCACCTAAGATGTTTTTTTCTGGGGGGGCGGGGCTTTTTTCTCATGGGGGGAGCACCTTTTGTGTGTGTTTGTGCTACACTTTAGCTTATAATCTCAAATTTGCTAAATAAGCTTTTAAAAGTAATACATGCCCATGGTCTGCCATTTTTTCAAAAAAGCTCCAGTGCATTGTGGGTGATTTTGGCCGATGCAAGGCAGCGAAGGATCCACTGATCCTTTCCTATCCTTGGTGAATTAGCCACATGTTAGCCAAACGGAGGACACCTGCCTGGGAAGGACATGAACATTGGAACACGCCTTGGGCGACAGATGATGAGGTGGATGCTTCCTGTGATGTAATCAAGGCAAGGAAAGGCAAGGTACCTGGGCTTTGAGAAACACCCTCTGAGTTTCCTCAAAGTTAACCTGAATTTAACCTGAGCTAAAACTAAACCAGCTTCTAGCAATAGGCCTCTAAACACTTACCTCAGGAATAACCTGACATACTCACTACTACTGGAGACAGACCTCTGCTTCAGACCTTTAATTTACTTAGAAATGTGTAATAGTATAGTATAGTGGATAAAAAAAAATTCTAAAAGCTGTCCTATTCTGCACTTTTATTATATTTTTCATCGTTCGGAGAGCTACTGTAGCCCCTCTGTAGCTTACTGTTACTCTTAGTAAATCATTAGCTGCTCACTATGGAAGATGTTGCGATGTATTTAGGTTCTTGTGATTTGGATATTGTGTTTGCTGATATTGCATGTATTTAGAAACCAGTAAACCTCGGGGTAACACTGTATAATACTGAATGAATTGCAAGAAGAGAAGAAGAGAAGAAGCACTGACTGATAATTCCAGTGTTCACATTTATTCCCGTTCTGACACCGACACAACGCTAATATACAATATTTACAGCTTTATAAACAAAAAAACAGTTAAAACAAAGTCTAAACCAGGCCTACACCAGGTCTAGTTCAGAATATGTTTATGTGGAGATAGAATCTGAAAAATATACATCTGTCTGTCCATTCTGTCTGCTCTAGCTCTAGGTCAGAGAGCTCTATCTGAATAATGCTCATTACAAGATGGGGCCAGGACTTAAGGGCTCAGTAAAGTAACTTTACCACTGTGAGATATAAAAGCTTTAGACCAGGACTAAACAAGGTCTAATCAAGGTCTAAACCAGGACTAAACCAGGTATTAAACAGGGCTAAACCAGGGCTAAACCAGGAGTAAACAAGGTTTAATCCAAGTCTAATCAAGGTCTAATCCAGGACTAAACTAGATCCAAGCCAGGTCTAAACAAGGTCCAAACCAGGTCTAAACGTGGACTAAAGCAGGTCTAAACCAAAAATAAACCAGGTAAAAAACAGGTCTCAATCAGGTCTAACCCAGGTCAAATCCAGGACTAAACTAGGACTTAACCAGGTCTAACCCAGGACCCTGAGCTCTCTGATAAAGTGACAGTACTATAATATTGCAGTCATGAGTACTTCAGCTGTAGTACCGTATACTGTGAGGTCCTTAATAAAATACTTGTGTGTAATAATAAAAGTGTCTGTGGTCACATTCATGAACAGGATCAGTCTTTTCACAATAAACTCACACATAAAACATCACAATCAGTGCTTTTACTCTGACAAAGACAGGATGTCCCTCCTCCAGACTGCCCAAACACTTCCTGTCACAATAATGCTCTGGCTCATTGTGTGATAGGGCCAAAGATACTGACTCCAGCCACAAGGGGGCAGTAAAGAAATACACAATTAAGGTCAGTGGATTCTTTACCTTTGTGAAATATAAGAGCTAAACCAGGGCTAAACCAGGTCTAAACCAGGGCTAAACCAGGTCTAAACCAGGTCTAAACCAGGGGTCACACTGGAGGATTTTAAGGTTTTTAACGGAGTTTAAAACTGTGGAGCCGGACCATAGACAGATCCAGACAGATCAAGACAGATGGATCTAAATGCTGTAGTAATCGATTAGGGCTGAACGATTTAGAAAAAACATCTAATTGCAATTTTTTTCACAGACAGAGGTTGTGATTAGATTTGTGATATTTTTTCTAAAATCAATGTTCAGCTTACATTTCACACTTTAACCATGGCATGGAGCATTTACACTTGAGAGAATACTTAAATATTCACTGCTGTTGTAATACAG